>JAOTQQ010000052.1:24346983-24454793 GCA_026546715.1 Gallinago undulata | reverse complement strand
AAGCCCAGCAGGTTTGGCTACTTGTGTCAAAATGGGAGAAAAATTCCAGATCTGAACCTTTGGACACCGCCGCCGCTCCGCTCCCCGCGCCCCCTCCCCGTCACCCGCCGCCGGGCAGCGGGCAGGGCGCGGCTGCCTCGCCCCGAAAGCTCCGTCTCCCCCGGGGCAGCCCCTGCCGGGCCCGGCCTGCTCGGCCCCCGCTGACCTTCGCGGGGCCGCCACACAGAGCCGTGCCCCCCGCCGCCGTCGCCCCTACCTGCCGCCGCCGGTCCCGCTCCGCCCGCGGGCAGCGACAGCCCCGTCCTGACGTCAGCCCCCTGCGCCGCGCCGCCCCGCTCCGCTCCGCCCTGCACCCCCCACCGCCGGGGCCTGGCGGGACGCGCCGAGCCTTCCGTGGGGTGGGAAGGTGGCGGTCCCCCTTGGGATCCCTCCGTGCGGTGCGGGACAGTGACCCCCTTACGGCCAGTGTGGACATGCGGTTCCTGAGCGGTTTAAATGCACCCCCTTCTGCGCAGGGTAGAACCCGGCACAGCGTCAGCCCCGTCACACTAAGGCTTCCTGCGTTTCTTCCTGTCTTACTTAAAATTATAAAAAGGACGTTTTCTGATCTCATGCTTTGGAACTGCAACAGAGAATGGCAGAGTCACTTTGTTCAAGCAGTCACACAGGTGTTCAAGGTCAGAAAGGCTGTGGCCTCTTACATAAACCAGGCAGAAACTGCATTTCAGGGGTTCTTGCATGACACCCTGAAACTCTATATGGGTCAGTGCTGCCTACACGCTCCAATATCTGAGCCGATGGAGAATGCACTGTGTGGTTACTTATTTTCATAGTTCAAATTGTGTTTTCCATTTCTAACCCAAATTATATGAGGAGGTTACACTTCAACCAATATTGGGGACATGTAATATTTCCCCTGGATGATTGAATTTACTATTAGAACTTTTCCCAGGCTCATCCGTGTAACATAGGAGAGAATATGACTCCTATCATCACAGTTTGTAAAAAGAACAAAAAAAAAAAAACATTAACTGGTTGGCTTCAGCCAACCTCTTTTTTCTTTAAGACTGAACAATACAGAAATAGAATTCATCGTAGTTACAATTTCACATAATCGTTCATCAAGCTCCTAGACTTCTTCCTACCCATCTATTCTCTCCTCTTGAACACAACAGTAATTCTAACTATAAATTGCCTAGAAAGCCTGTGATAGTGTAGTTCGTGACTGTAGTGTAGTGCGTGCTTTGCTATACCTTTGAAGTACCATAGAAGGCTGAGCAGCTAGAGATCATCTACCTGTGAATGGAACTGCAGGTTTCAGGAACATCCAGTAAATGTGATTTGTGTAGATCAAATTCTGCAGCGAGGTCATTTCTGCTTATGTAGGAGTCCTTTCTCTGAGGCTAAAACTGTTCACCTTTCATTGCTGAAAATGTATTTTCAGAAACTTGGATGTATTGGGCTAGAGGTGGAAGGTAAGACAATCTTTAGACTGAAGGAGGGAACGTTTTTCATCTGGAATGAGAAATACTCCTCTTCAGGATTTGGGAGCCTCAGCACATCCTATCCTTGGCGAGCAGTCACTAGGGGATAGATGCTTTTTTTTGCATGTGTTCTGTGTTGACTGACTGGGTGCGTATAAAACTTTGGTTTTCAGATTAAGTTTAAAACTGTTTTAAAATTCATTAAGAAACTGACATGGTGTTTCCTGGATGAATTGCCTCTATGGGCACAGAACATCAAGACTTTGTTTAGTAGCTATTTGGGACTGTGTCATCTACTATGTTGACCTTGGAAAATCAGTTAAGGCCATGAGCCCAGGGTCAGGGCTGCTGTGATGGAAGTTCTGTGCCACACAGGTCCAATCTGAGGGTGCACAACAGAAGCACAGATCCAGGAAACACCAGATCTTCAGTCTGCCAGAAACTCAAGCATATACAGGAAACCTATGCAAATATGTATTAGGCTTATCATCTCATTAAATTCTGAAATGTTTTGAAATAAAGATATTGGGCTGTGCATTTGCTGATGAAACTTTAATCAAAAGTTTCTGGCTAGCTGTTCTGCAGAGCTGAAGGCCTAAGTCTTAGTACCCTGAGCAAAAGCACTAAAATATTTTGATGAATACTATTACAAATGTGGGTTGTTTTCAAATTGTTTGGCAGTGAAATGTGGAAGTGAAGGCTTTTGCTGAAATTTTAAGCCTGCTCATAATTGCGCCTTCAGTCTGGTCACATTCAAAGCTTGGTGTGAGATTCATCTCTCCCTAATACCTTAAAAAAATAGGTTTGGAATGTTTCAGAGTTACCAAACCCCCTTTTTAAACTCCCAGTCTTGCCCTGAATCAAATAAACAAGAAGTTCAACTTGCCAATTGTAGTTAAAATATATCAATTAAAATTCAAATGGAAAAAATACATTTCTAAATGCTTAAGAAATTGCTATTTGGAAAAATGTATTTGGAAAAATTGAGCCATATGGTGACTTGTAATTCTTTGTCATAATGTAGCTGACATAATTCATCTCTTCAATACATTCTAAATTTTGATTGCCACCAATGTACGTGTTTGAATTTTCACAGCCATTTGAGGGGCTTAATGGATCCTTTATATACTGCTAAATTTCAAATTTCCTACTTTGGTTCATAAAATATAATTGAACTCTACATCAATCAGAATACATATTTTCTTTAAGGATAAACAAATTATTTCAAACAAAACACATCAGCATTATTAAGTACTATAATTAATGCATTTAATACTACTAATACAGTGCTCAACCAGGCTAAAAAAATTGTATAAAGAATCAGTATTGCTTGCTAGTTAATTAAATGAAAAATACTAAAATAAAGAAAAAGATTAATAATCTGACCAGACAACCGTAGTTGCAACAGAAAAAGAGCTGCTGCTGGAGGACATCTGAAGAAGGAGTTTAAAGAACTAGGGCTCCAAATTTGTTATATGGTTATTAACGTACTTACTAGTTTTTCAAAGCTTAAGTATGAAGTTTATGGGCAACTTGAAAGAATTTAGACAACAGGGGAGAATAGCAGAGCAGAGGATAGGTCCAAAAATAAAGCAAGCTTGATTAAGTGTTTGTGAAACTAACCAACTCTGCAGTAGTTTGTACATAGCCTGTAAAGTTTCCCTGATGAGAGGGAGATGGAAAAGAACATATTTTCTAGAAGGTTGTATTGTCTTAGCCTTGTATATAATAGTCCTAACCAGAAAGGTAAACCATAGACTCGGACAGAAATCTTTATCCAGACTGCCTTAACATACTTCATTCTCTCCAGCGGAAAATACTCTTAGCTCTTATCTCCTATCATTCTTGCATGTAATTGACCTGCACCCTGGATTAAAATTCCTTGGCACATTTTACCTGCAAAAATGAATCCTGTGTGATCAGCTTTTGTCACATTGTCATGTGAGATGAGTGTTTACTTAGCGACTGAATGGGGTTCTTGTGGCGTGGTACTGAGGTCCTGACCAGGACTGCAGCATGCAGGCAGAGCAGGACAGCCTTCCCTCTGAAGAACTACAATCCAGACAAGTCTCCTAACAGGAGTATTGTCTTACGTGTGAGGAGCTAAAGTGAAGTACCCAGATTTTTAAATTTGGGCTCTGGGGTTTGTTCCACTCAAATTTGCAAAACTTAACTTACCGATCTAGCAAAACATAATATGTAATTGCATAACATAGCAAACCTGTATAACGTATCTGAAAGGTGAAGTTTGCTTGTAGCCTGTGGAAACATTCTGCTCCACTGAACGTAGCTAGTAATAAGACCCCAGCAGTGCAGACTGTAGCATGGGCTGGCGGCCGAGCACCCAGGGATCATGGAGGCATATTTTGATGGCAGACACACAGGAAGGGCTGTGCTACTCATCTTCCCAGCTCTCAGCAGCTTGAGACCTGGATTTTGCTAAAGGTGATATGAGCAACAAGCTACTACATTGACAGAACAGATTAGCATTTTTGAAGCAATTCAAGAACTTTAACATTTATTTATTAGGAAAATCTGTGAGCTAAAGCTTCAGAGCTGAGAAAAGCCTAAGTTGCTTTTGAAAATGGGACTTGCCTTTAAGCAGAACAATACCTGATTAGCTCTAGCATACTGACAGCAAGAATGAGAGACTTGCCCAAGTGCATGAGAAGGCTGTGGCAGAGGTGGAAGATGCTTCTTCTTGCCCTGTACCTGAAACCATGCATCCTCTCATTTTCCTCCTGGGCTGTGGTTTGTGGAGCACTCCAGACACTTCAATATGCTTCTGCAATGAAATGATGTCTTCAGGCACTTATTCCAGAGGAAACAGTATGGAGAATTCTATGCAAATAATTCTTGGTGTGAGGCCAGTGTAGCCTTCCAGGCAGCAGATTGCAGAGTACAACCAGAACAACAGACAAACAAAAAGTCCAGCCAAAAGCTGAGGAACTTTCTGGGTGAGACTCTGGGATTTCATTGTCAGTTTCTATTGTTTGGATCTGATTGAAAACAAATGGACAGGAGAAAGACCACGTGCTTATCAGAGATCCCTGCAGGTCACACCATTAGAAAGCCATGTGGCCTGTTTGGCAGGAACAGAGTTTTGGATTTCACTTTTATTTGTAGGCAGTTTTGAAAAGCACAGGATTATCAGGGATGGGTTAAGTCCTTTGCAACTTGCAGAAAAGTTCCTGTCTCATCACAGAGGAAGAGAAAAAAAATACTTGCACAACACATCTCTGTTTTCTACTAAGAACTGTGTTTGGGCCTGTCAGCCAGCCATCATCAGTGGGAGTGCTTCCTCTGAATTATCTGGGCTCTGACTCTCACCTTTACATTGGCTGTACTATGCCATTAGCATTTAAAGACAATTCTACATGCACACAAAGGAGAGGATTCACATTCATAGCTAAAATAAAGACATGGCAAGGGAAGAGGGAGAAATCAAAAGAGTAGATATACTCCATTTTCGTTGAAGGGTCTAAAGCACAGGGACAGTAAGACTTAGACATGGTCTCTTAGAAAATCTGTGCTAATGTGGTAAAATAGATCTACACTTCCTGTAGCCAAGCCATAGCCCAGTGGCCACCACTGTAGAAGCTCCTGACCTATATTCTCATCTGTCATCATATTTGAACCTAGATAAGAAAGCTTCAGTTACATGCTGCTTGTTAATGAAGATTTTGACTTAGGGCAGGCATTGGCTTGGGAAGGACTGTTGATGAGGGGGCATCTGTGTTTCTTAATTTCATTCTTGAAACTCACTGGAACTGGTAAGTTAAAAGTCAATTCCCTCATTTTGCTCCAAAGACGCCACTCTGTATTGTCTTCAAATGCATATTGAACCTGCCCTCTTAAACCCAGATTGCCAAACACTAGAATCAGTAGAAATTATCATGTCTTCAGAAGGTTTTGCATTAGGCCCCATATTTTTTCCCTTCTCTTCCAGCAGTCAGACATTAAAACACCTTGTCACAAAGCGGAGGGTGACTGACTATCCATTGTTTCCTGGGAGGTATTGTGCTGTGTACTAGCTACACTGAAATGCATAGGAAGTGATTGTGTTTGATTACTGTTTTTTATAGGGAGAGACTCTGGTATCTGCCATCTCCCAGAAGCCTCTGCATGCCTTTTGATTAAGCAGCAGGAGCTCTGGCTAAGAGTAGAGCTTTGTGACTGACAGTGTTTTATTTCTGCAGCTGATCTCTGCTATACAGTCCTGAGGTGTTCTAATTTTTTTCTGACTGAAAATAGAAAATCTGACAGCTAGACTTCAGAAACAGTCCTGAAAGAGGGCCAGTGCATTCTACACACCCAAACCCAAGTACTCTGAATTCTTTGCTAAGATTAATTTCTGCCAAGCTATATATTCCCCCCGAGATCCTCTGACTAAGTTGCAGTGCTTGGGCCACCACACAGCATAGTGCTGTTTGTTGTCGCTAAGACAAGCCAGAAAAAAAATATCTCCCATCAGAACAAGGAAAAGACCAATGAAGTGTGCCTCAGAAGTATTTCCCTTCATCTACCTCTTTGTACTTAGGTCTCCTGAATGATCTTTTTCACTTAATTCTCCTTCTTTTCAAAGCTCCACTCTATAATTTCTGAGACTGCATATTTATCTTGCACATACACAGACACTGAAGCAGAAACATTTTAGGCCTGTGGCCTGCAAGAGAAAGAACAGAGGATGCAGCACCTTTGCATCAGCATGCAACTCGCAGAGTTAGTAGAAAGAGGGGGGCGCATAAGGGAATCTGGAGGATAATCTACTCTGTCTAAACAAAACTGTAGATCGCATGTCAAGCTGAAGTGTTCCAGATATGAATCTGGCTGGCATACAGGGTAGTTCCCTTCAAGCCTGCACCTAGGTTTCCCTCTTGGAGAAAGGCTCCAAAGGGTGGAAGTGTATGGCTAGGTTGAAGTAAGAAACGTCCCTTCTCCCTCGCCACTAACATGATAGCACTACATTGCTGCAGGGTCTGGCAGCCTAAACTTTGCTAAGATAATCATATTGGATTTGAGTCAAAGCAGAAATGTTATCTCCTTTTGTTTCCTTACTGTGTCAGGTCTGGAAGTGTTTGTAGGTTGCTGTAAAATTACATCAAACTGAAAATTCTAAAGATTTCTATTTGAAGCACTGAAGGTATTTCCTCTATATGAATGCATTGGATCAGCCCTGGAAGAGACTGCCCTTAATTAAAATGTAGTGAAAAATACTACAGACAATACCTATTTGTGCAGTAGTTGATAAATCTGGAGAGGATAATTCTCTCCATATTGTGTATTCTTTGCATATACAAAAGCTTAAGAGACAATTACTTGATGATTTCTGAGTATCTTGCAGGAAGCATTCACCAGAACCCAGTGATGAGAGCAATCAAGCTCCAGGCATGGAGCCAATATGCGACTGACTTTTACAATGTGTGGATCAATTGCTGCAAACATCATCTATATGAAAAAGGCTTCCAAGCGCACACTAAAAGCTCTTTGCATGATTTGACCCATGATCTAACAACAACCAGAAATGGAAAGTTCTGTTGTTGTCACAGTAATTACAGAGGCTTGGGCATTTCTGTGCTCTTAATGTATGCAGACCAAGAGGCATCCCTTCCTCCAGTAACTTATCATTTAACCACTTATCATGGTACAAAAAGGGTTAATACAACCCATCTCTGAGACCAACTCACCAGATCTGGTGCTGTTTACTTATTTTGAAGTTGATAAGTTGGCTCCAAAGCAGAAAGCTGTTTTCCAAAACCATTCAAGCAAGAAAAGCAGATAGAGTGATTTCAGGGATTGTGGTTTCACTGTAGTTTTATTGCCTGCTGTGTCTGTATTTCAAGGTGTGCTGCCTGGTTTGCAGCTTTGCAATAACATTTGGCCAGCATCCTTGCCTTCAGAAAAGGTATTTCAGCCAAAGACATAAGAGTTAAGGTAATATTTCAATCAGTCTTTGTTCACTTAACTGTGAAAAAGCTAAAACCGTCAGGAAAATGTAAGATCTGTAGGATGTGGATTCTTCTGCTGTGTTTTGTGTGCTACCCTACACAATGGGCTTTGGTCTCAGCCAGGCCCTTCTGTAATATAAGGGAAAAAATTATTGCAGAACTTGCACTTATAAAGTTTAAGGCTTATCAAGAAAGTTCATGTTCCCTCAGAATTAGGACAGTTTGAGATCTAGTAGTCCTAATTCAGTGTATAAAAGCTGTCTACTTCAGGCATTGCCTTCCCTGGGACTGTTCATATTGATAGGCATCTGTGCTGAATCAAAGCATTAGGCCAGTGCAGTAAATTAAAAAAAAAATAATAATCCTCAGCCCTCATGTTCAGCAAGGATTGGCTCCTGTCAACTGGCATTTGACAACACCTCAGAGATTTGGAACCAACAAGGATCTCCTTACAGAAAATCCAAGTATTAATTTATTCATGTTCCCTTCACCGCATTTACAACAAACGCATCAGTATATCATCTATACATCTGCCCACTCAGTGTGTTGAAGTTCAGATTAACTGAGTGTGCTTTTGGCTTTAAACTCAATGAGTCAATGAAGATAATCGTTAATCTGGAACATTTCATTTCTGAGTCCCTTCATGGTGCCCTTTTCTTTGCCAGCCACTGTAATGTGATAATTCCACTGCTGACAGAGCCTAAATGAAGGCAGCCAAGTTATAATGTGTAATATGATTTCCTGGAAGCTTCCTCAGGCTGTCCCCATTTGTATAGCTAGTTCAGATTTGCCAATTTATTAGGTGCCTAAAAAAGCAGTTAGGAATAATTTATATAAATAAGGAGGTGCATCATCTTGCTTCTGAGGTACTTTTCAAATACTTGTAAGGTACCACTTCATCCCATCAAACTTCAGACACTTCACGTAGGTACTGGGACGGTAATGTAGTTGCTTTAGATTCCCTCTATAATCTCCAGAAGACAGAAAGGCCTCTCCAGGGAGTGCTTCCACCCATCTCAATTGCAGTCACTCTTTAAGCGTGCCATTTATCTCTGTATTGAAACCCTAGAGTGATCCTTTCTCCTTATTTAGGTGTATCAGGGGTGTATGGCTAAGTAGAAAAAAGCCCCTGGATCTAGGGTTTCTCACTGCATCTTGAAGTTTTTTGAAAACATGGTCCAAGATGACTTCTTCCTTGAGAAGCACAGAGCACAGGCGTTCACACATCTACTTTGACACACGGAGAACACTGGCTTCAATTTAAATAGTGGCTCTAATGCTCACTATTGCTCACCTGGGGCGGTTGCACTATACAGGAGTAGTCGTTTCTACAAAGCTTGCAGAAAGATCTGTTAGGTCTTTCCTTGGAGAAGAGGGAAGGGCTTCGAACTATTTATATTACTCTCATTAATATTGCATTGCCCTGCAACAGCACTGAGCTCCACCCTGTACCTGAATAATGCTTCTCCCATTAAAAAGCATAGGTACATTTTAAAAATGCTGGAAGGTATTAATATTTATATTACCCATAAAATGCACAGAAGCAGGTGATGACAGCAAATTCTCTTTATCTGAGTCTAGCATGCTTTCATTTTGCTGAGTTGAAATCCCTAGCACTTGTGCACTGCAATAATCATTCTTGGAAACTTCTGTCTTTGAGGGCTGGCTGCTGTCATTGCCAAGTTGTGCTGCTAATTGACTTGCGTGCTTCCCCTTTGTTTTTATCCCCTGAATCTCTGCATGTCATTAATGCCCTCACCTCTGTATGTCATTAGTGCTCTCACCCCTGGCCTTTGTGCTTTCAATTCAAGAGCAGATGATGACAGAAAGAGCTGTAAATTAGATGACCTACAACTGTACCGTTTCCTTATGAGACAGTAAAAAGCATCCCCAACAATTTACTTAGGAGCTTGTCAGTTTTCTTTTATACTTCATTCATGGAGCACGTGTGGGAATAAAGCACATCATCTCCACATCTAATACAACCATAACAGAAATACAACACAAATGTCAGGCTTTGCAAATGGATTTTTTTCCCATTTGCCTCCATGCACTTGTCTTCATCAAAACTTTCCTTGACCTCCTGGGAGCCCTTTGCTTTCACACAAAATGGAGGCAAAAATGCTGCCAAGTTGAAATAGGACTCCCATTTTGTACTTGTGTCAAAAGAGTGCCAGCTAGGGAAGAACAGGGTGTCTGGTTCCTGGTGTCACTCTTTATACCATGAAGCTGAAGAAAAAAATGATCACTGCTGGAATTATCTCTGCCAGCCTCAGCTGAGAGGACTGGCAAGGAGTGAGGTACAACTGAAGGGATGCAGACAGTAGCCTAATTATTTTCGTGTCAGTGATACACTGAGTGCACTCAGTTTACCAGGGAATAAACAAAGCTTTCAAGGGAAAGGGGACAGCTGAGGAGAATACCCTTTTGATTTATATCTTCCAGCACTCATCACATGCATAACTGCTATGAAAGCAGCATGTATATGGAAGATGCTTATTGCAGCTGAGAAGACATTACTGGTTTCCTTAAAAACTCAGTTTCACAGGAAGAATAGATCCAGTGTAACAAAGGCCCATCATGACTCACTTGCGCAGAGAAAGGTTCTCACTCCAGGACCTGTTATTATGGTGAGATACAGTTGTTATGAGCCAGCAATACTTTTAAAATGCCCGACTGCATTACTGCTGAAGTAATTGTTTAGAGGGCTGATTGACTACTTTGTATCTGTATTTTGGTTCACCTTAAAACCTGTACCTACTTTAGGCTCCAGTTCATTGAGGCCCAGAGAAGTGTCCTGTTTCTGTAACATCAGCGTAGTTTGCATTCTTTCTTTGTCCTACAGCCCTGGGCATCTTCATCAGTTTGTCCCCTGGCTGCCATCGGGAGGGAGGCAGCTGGCTCTCGGGGCATGCAGATGCAGGCACAGTGCAGCTGCCTGCAGTCATGTGCCTCCAGGAACAGGAGCTGAATTGAAGCATGAACGAAGAACAGTGTGGCTGTAGCCTCTATGTCTGTCATGAGGATCTCACTTTTGAGGGTTTTGTTTTGTTCTTAATCTTGCTGCTGAAAGCATCTGCATTGGCAGAGGAAAAAAAAAAATCTGTGAGGTCAGATGGCTGAATTGGGAGGAAAATGCAGGGGAAATTCCATGGAACTGATCAGACTTGTACCATAAGGTCATTTTGCAAGAGGATGTTTAGATAGGATGGATCTGGCATTTTCTGGACACTTGCAGAAATGCAGTGAGCTCATGATTCTCAGAATTATTAATTTCTTTGAGGTTTGTGGGTGTTTTTCCACCTGAACAGAACTGAAATGTATTAGACATGTTTCATAGCTTTTTCCTATGTTTCCTCTAAGGTATGGGTTACATGAGGGAAGAAGGATTTAGAAGAGCTTTATATAGTCATTAAGGAACATAAAATAACACAGATTCCACAACAAGCATTGTCCCTTTATTCAAATGCAAGACTCTGAAGGGCAAGTCAATACAGAAAGCTGTGAATAGCATATTGTATGCATTCTTACGCATTACTTACTTTCATTGGATTTATTGCCTTGTTTCTTAGTAAACTGCTTATAGAAGTTTAATGATTATTGTGTGCCACACTTCCATCAATACGTGGTGCTACAGAATTGTCTTTATTTGCATTACGTTGCTGCCTATAAAAAGAAATTTAAGTCTTCCTGTTGTGCGATGAAGTTGATCTTTGTAACATTTTTTTGTGACTAGATGATACCTTCTTAAGCGGATAGTAGGAAGAAAGTGAAATAGGTTCATCTAAAGTTCAGCATCCAACCTTATAATTTTAGAAAGTTGGCTTTGTAGTAAGAGATCAGCTGTTAAATTCTGTAAACTACCTATGCTGAAAAGTAAAATTTATTGTTAGAGACAGGCAGGGCTGAACACCTACCATTAACCCATGAGCAAGGCAATTACGATACAGGAAACAAAGAGTCACCTAGTCCAGAATTCAATTTATGGAAGTCAGGTACTGCTTTCAGACCAAGACCAGTTTAGAAAATCCAGAAACTTCAGAAAAATTAACTAGCATCAGAAAGTGATGAAGAATTCAAAGTCAAAGTCCCCACAGAAAGCAGCACTTACTAATTAACATCTTCTGTGCTAAGCTGTGCAAGTTATGGAAGCACCCAACATTTGCAAACAAGTGTGGAGGGTTACATCTTTTTGCAGAAGTTTGCTAAAAACAGCATTGTGTACCTAGCCTGAAAAAAAAAAAAAAAAAAGAACAAAGAAGATAAAAGAATGATAACAGCATTACATACTTCAGAGGTTTAAAAAAGCATAAAAAATTCTGGTTGATATACAAGCCTTCTTGTTGCTAATTTCAGACTTGACACATTAGTTATTCACATGAAGCCTCTGGAAAAGCAGTAATGTTCTGTTCTTATCTTGAAAATGTGACACATTTTACTTGGTAGAATGAATTGTATTCTAGGCAGTTCTTAGATCCATAGCTGTAGGAAGAGTTTCTGCCTGAGATTTTTAATATATCTGCTAGCAAATTCAGAAATTGAAATGTAAAATCCAAAGCACCATCAAGATTGGAAATAGTCTTAATTTTATCTGGTAGTTTAATATCAAGTATCAGAGAATGCAGTTGCAAATACTACTTATATCAAGATAAGCAATGCAGTATTTTTATTTAATTAATGTCTTATGCATCAGCCTCAGTAAAGTGTCACTCTTTGCTTATTCACAATGCAAAATAGCATATTGTAAATTAAGACATCAACTGAGAACTGTATTTTCCTGTGGTAGAGAGCAACGAAACATGAGCTATTTCATTAAGTGTAGCCTAACTTCATTATAATAATGTTTTCTGGACCTGAACAAATATTTGTTTAATGAGGAAGTTAGCCATAATAGGTTTTCACAATTTGCAGCATCAGAATAATAAAAAATGTCCCTATTGAATGGAGTTTCAATACATAATACTTCCCTGGATATAACTCAACAGTAAGAAAAAAGCAATGCAGAATATGGTATGGGGGGAATGTGCTTACCTAACGAAGGTTGTTTCTAGATCAAATAGCATGAGATAGGTAATTAAAAATGAGGGAGAGGCCACCAATTTGGTGTGTGAGGCTTTGCACTGAAGAGTGAAATGCATGAACAAACTAGACACAGCTAAACGCCATTCCCCTGTGCTTGCACACATCTTCACGGCTGTGGTCAGCATTGTGGCTAATGTCTAATTAACAATTAGATAATTAACTCTTGCTGTTGGGATTGGTGTTACAAGCCAGAGACTTGTTAAAAGCGGCGTTTGTCATAGGCAGTCCGTGCAAGCCATGAGGCCTGGCAGTATAGGGGACTAAAGTAAGTTTCAGTACATGCCTGATAGAGAGTGAACACAAGGAAGAAATATTTAATAGTTTTTAGCGAATATCAAGTTCTACTAATTCCAATAAAGTTCTGACAGTAGTTCTTGAAGAAACCAGTTCTCTGTAGGGTGTCATTATTGTCATGTAAGTGTCAGCATTTGGCTGGATTACTTGAACTTTCCAAGCAGAATATATTGATAGGCAAATGGAAATCACTGGTGAGCGTTATCACAGAGGAGGTGTAAAGAGCACTGAATGTTCGCTTTTTCTTCAAAATGTCATGGAAATGTCTGGTAGATAATTATCATTTGCTTTTCCACAATAACTACTCAAGACTTTTCGTCTCTGCCATTATAAGCACTTGGACTAGGAACTGTCAAGCTGAGTATATTAATCTTAGTGGAAGTTTCTGCTTTAAAGTGCTTCAAATGTGTATTTGAGTGAGACAGGTATCTATCAGAGCAGAAGTGTAGAAACATTACCATCTGACAGTGTCTCAGTGCAGTGTGTCACTGTTACTAATTTTAATCACAGAATTATAGAGTGGTTTGGGTTGGAAGGGACCTTAAAGGTCATCTAGTTCCAATCCCATTGCCATGGGGGAGTGCGTTGCTAGACTAGATTGCTCAAAGCTCCATCAAGCCTGGCCTTGAACACCTCCACAGATGGGGCATCCACAGCTTCTCTGGGCACCTGGGCCAGTGCTTCACCACCCTCACAGAAAAGAATTTCTCCTAATATCTCATCTAAATCTCCCCTCTTTCAGTTTAAAACCATTACCCCTCGTCCTATCACTCCACTCCCTGATAAAGATTCCCTCCCCATCTCTCCTGTAGGCGCCTCTTAGGTACTACAAGGGGCTATAAGGTTTCCCTGGAGAGGAGCCCCTCTTCTCTAGGCTGAACTCCAGCTCTCTCAGCCTGTCTTCATAGGAGAGGTGCTCCAGCCCTATAATTTGCAACAACTTTATAAACACTGTGAAAAATGACAAAGCTGAAGGGCTCTCAGCTGTCAAATAGCATAGCTTTTGGAAAGAACTTTGTCCCTAAAAAGAAGAAAAATAACAAGTTCAGGAGTTTTGCAAATTTTTTTTTTTTTTTCTCCATATAGCAATGACAACACTTCTTCCTGATGAAAGAGGTAGGAATTGAGCTGATGTAAATTGGACACTGTGTGTCCATATAAAATGAACTACTGGCTTGTAAGCTGGTACATATAACAAAAGGAACAAACTTATTGTATAAAAGAAGAAAAAGAAATTCAAAGGCTTACCTTAAAGTTTCAGTGTACATCCACATGCCTGCAGCTCTTGGTCTGCTGCCCTGCTTTGAATGAAAGACTTTGTGGGATAAGTGAAGCTGGCCGTCAACTTTCACCCCATGGGATGGCGACAGGGCTAGAGGTCAAACAGGTGCAATTTTTACTGCTTTCAAACTCGGGCTGGAACAAGGATGTTAATCATATCTTTAATGGAACTTTCAGCTGATGGTAATAAGACCTTTCACTCACTGATTATCTACCCTTGGCACATTGAATATGCCAACTCCGTTTGTGTACAGATACCTGGCAAATGCTGGGGATCCAACACAACATTGCTGGGTGTAGTGTGTGCGTCTGTTAGCAAACACTTCTGTGGCTCTGAGCATCTGGCTCAGAAGGGTTTTTTCAGCACCAGAATGATTCCCAGAAGACAGACAGATGGTACCATCTGTGTAGTCTTGATTTCCAGCCTTAGTGCTTACTAAAAACCCGCTAGGTCCGTCTTTTATTTAGGAATAACTTGTTTGGTTTATGCTCCCAACTGATTCACATTTAGAATTGGCCTAAAAATTTCCAGAGCCAGTGGTCATCTCCCTGCCTCTTTTGTGGTTCTCAGGAAGCTTGTTTTGATGGAAATGAGTCACATCCTTAGAGTATGCTTCACTCATTATATTGTCAAAGCAGAAACACAGATAAGGAAAAAATGTACTTGGAGAGAATTACCAGGCCATATACTTAGAGGTGACACAAAATCCCTTGAAGCAGAATTAGAAGCAAAAATACTTAGTAGTTACCATTTCAGTAAATAACATCGCAAAATAATAAATCATACTGTGCTGTGACTCTTACAACATATATATCTGTTATCCCAGCCTTATCTTCATTTGGTTGGTTTTAGAACTTCACACAGTAGCTAAAAATATGGAGAAACATACAGTACATTCTTTAAGAGGGACAATTAGTCTCCTACTGGAAAAATGTCAGATATTGTTTTGTCAGGGCAGTTTCAAGATGAAGCTAAACTGGCTTTTTATTTTCTATCCCAAGTTTCCATGGTAACAGCATGTAATCATCATATTTGTAAATAGCAACAACCCATTTAACTTCAGAGCCACTTTGAATATGGCTTTGCCACAATTTTAACATCCTTGAAATGTCCAACTCTCCTTCCAATTTTGCTGCCAGTATATGTAATTATTTAGGGATATTTATGACATCTTCAGTGACATAGTAGGACTGTAATATGTATGTGTGTGTGTGTGGTGTGTGTACAGGCATACATGCATGGACACATACATTTATGATGAACAGTGTCTGGCAATGGCACGTCCCATTATAAATCTTCATTTCTCAACTTCTTACAACTTTGCCAAGTTGAGGCCACTCAGGTTGAATGCCATTCAGCCCAATTTACATTCCAGAGATTTTTTTTGTGCTGATAATTCGAAGTTCCAGCTAACTTTTTCAAATTATAGCTAATAATGTGGCTACGGAAGAAAACAACAGTTTGCCTTCATGGAGAATATTCTTACAGCTTTTTCAGCAAGCCCTGGAACAGGCCTGTAGAGCAGATGGGTGATGTCTTGCTGCACAGACACAAATTTTTGCTGTCCTACTCAGAATTAACCCAAATTTGGCCAAGTTTTAGTCCTCTGAAAAATTTAATCTCTCATATCTGCAGTTTTGTCTTCCTAAAATTCATAGCTTGAATTTGCTAATGTTTCTATCTGCATAAAGCACAATTTAGTCCCTGAGAACCTACGTACTGGGTGGCTGCATGTGCGCGATCCCCAATTGACTGAGCGGGCACCATGGTGTCTGCTGCTCCACGGCTGAATGTCACTTGATCTCTAACTGCCTTTGCTTGGGTTCAGGGTAGCCTGGGGACAAGCAGTGAAAGCAGAAACAGAGAGAAAAGGAGAAGGACTCTTCTGTGAGACCTGCACGTGTGGTTAACATTAAGCAGGTATCTAAAAGCTTTGCAGAGTAAGGATGCCGTGCATGTTTTTAAAAAAGCCACTTCCCCGAATCTTTCAGATCTCATCCTTTGCAAACTTAATCTCTTTCCCAACACCACCCCATCCACCTCACATCCCCAGAACACCCCTTCAGGTGGAATTATAAATCAAGAATATAGCTTTTAGTTTTGACCAGAGTAAGTGGTCTGTATTGGAGTCTTGTCAGTTGTTTTCCTTTAGGGGAAACTGAGAATGAAGTGGGGTAGTACTTTGATGTAGCCGTTTGTTTTTTTTTTCCTGAGGAATATACAAAGGTCCATTTCCTTGGGCACAGGAGGAATTAAGATATTAATAGTATTTAGTCCCTTGCAGTTAGCAGTTGACCAGACGAGTTCATTCTAGCCATGATCCTAAAGCTAGTCTTTATTGCCATTTTTGCTGTCTCCTCTGTGAAATCCGCTGGTGGTGTAACTCCCCTGGACACAATGCTATCAAACCGTATCAGCCTGCCTACT
Organism: Gallinago undulata; assembly: GCA_026546715.1. Classification (NCBI taxonomy): domain Eukaryota; kingdom Metazoa; phylum Chordata; class Aves; order Charadriiformes; family Scolopacidae; genus Gallinago; species Gallinago undulata. The sequence goes on along the minus strand of JAOTQQ010000052.1, from coordinate 24,438,276 downwards.
GCTGCGCTCGCATGCAGCTGTCAGTGAAATCACATCACCCACACAAGAGCTTGGATTCCTGAGCGCTCTTGTATGCAGTCTGTTTAATGTTTCCATGGTCTATTTCACAAAGAAATGTATTTTTCCTACATTTATCCTGCATAAAAGACAACAGTGTTTATGCCCATGAGTTCCAGAACATAGCCCTCGCCCACAATAGCATATAATTTTTAAGAAAAAATAGCAACAGAAAAATCCTTGCAGGTACACCAAAGTTAAACAATTACACTGTGCAAAAATGCATTTGTGTACTGCTAACAAGAAGTACCAGCATCAGATATATTTGAAACATGCTTAAAACTTAGGAATATCAGAAAAAATATTCATGTTTTCTCTTCTCTTCCTTCCAGATTCTAGAAAATAATCCAAATTTTTGCAGACAGACTTTTGAAGCAAATACTTTTTGGTGATTTCTGTACGAGTACTGTTTTCTTGTTTCCAGTAGGCTGGAACATGGGCAACACAACCTCGTATCTGTCTGCAAGAGACTCTGTAAACTCAAACTCCTATCTTCTTGCTGCTTTATTTGAGTCATTCTTTGATGTAGTGTCTGGAGAAACAAATAGAATCAGGAATTGATGACCTAAGTAACAAATAAGATCAAAGATACACTTTCACTTTAGTAATGAACAAATGAAAAAGGGTACACAAATTAATAATGGTTTTTATTTAATATATCTAAATGGTAACATTTTTTTTCCTTCTTCATGAAACTAAATTAACTATACTTCTCTTTCTTCTGCAAAACATTGGCATCAAATAAAAAGCAACAGGTCAGTGACAGGGAATACAAATTGGCTACCTTTTTTTAGGTGCTATTATTCTTACTCTTGATTCTGGCAAATATAGGACAAAATTGAATATAGTATTCTCTACCACTCTCTGGGAATTGTAAAATATTTTACTGATACTGGTTTGAATGCTGTTAAACATTTATCTGTAGCAGCTTACTTATCTTGAAGTTGGAGGAGGGGGTCTAAGTAGTTCTATATAGAAATTTTATTGTTAAACTCTAACAAAAGAATTTCAATTTTATTTGTAGAGTCTCACAGTGACTTATAGCACTATAAAAGCAGAGCAGATGTTCACTCTACCAGAACAACTGCTCATGGCCTATAAAGGTCTGCTTTTGAAAAAAACTAAAGGAGATTATTTCAGTGCTTTCAACAACATTCAGCAAAAGTGTAGCTGGTGATGTGCATCATTAAAATAAGTCACAATGGTAATGAACATTTGCAAAGCCCCACTAAATGCCACAATGTCCATGTTGTATGCTCTTACTAATAGAAATGTAGGAAATGTTTCCTTATTATTTGCTCTACCTTTGAGCAACTATATACCTAGTCTACAAAACCTGTCCATGTGTTTATCAATAGGAATTGGGTGGCTTAAAACTTGCCTCCATTTAGTGGAAAAGAAATCTAACTAGGAGATTAAGGATTTTACTTCGTAGGTTTGTATTTATCTGTGTAATAACAGAGTAGAGTTGAGCTGACTTATGAGACCTTGATATCTACATACATTCCAAATCCTGTTTAATTTCATGTCTGCCTTTAATTTTGTAATTCCTAGCTTTCAGGTGTTTGGGATCATTATGAAGTTCTGTTTTCTGTCACACATTTTCAGTGCCCACTATGACGGAAATAGTACTTTGGTTATTTACTACTTACTTACTATTTACTACTTACTTTTATAATACCATGCTTTGGAATTAAGAGCCAAGTTGGCTGCCTGTAAAAAACCCATGTATCTCATGGAGAAGGCTATGCTGCAGCACAGCATACCGTCCGTAGGTTAGCTAAGCATAGAGTAGATATGTACTGAGTGGAAATACTTCTGATGCCCATAAAACAGAATCAAAAGAAATGGTTCTACTGAATAATAAATCTTTCATGCCTGAATTTGGGTTAGATCTGTGGTCCAGCTGGTGTCCACATAAACTCTTTTTTTCAGAGGCTTTTGTGTACCCGATGGAGATACCTGTGATGGACTTATCATTATAGAAGAGCACATGTCCCATATGGAAGTCCTCAAGGAATTAAACTCATACAAAAAGGGAATGTGGCCACTATTGAGAAAGGGAAAGAGTCAGGGAAGATAGCGTTCTAAGATATTTTCATACAGCTGGTGTGTCAGCAGGGTTCTGGCAGATGCCCTCAGAAAATCAGAACACATTTGCACATTTGTTCATCTGCATAACACTTTTTGAATTGTGTTGTCACTCAGAGTATTTGATCAAAAAGTACACTTCCGAATACTTTTAATGATGGAGAGAGTGCCAAGGCCCACAGAGATGGCATTTTGATCTTGTGAAAAAAACTAAGGAGAAGGATCATAAGAAGAGCTGCTGAATGGTGAAAAGGGGTAGGAATGGAGGAAGCCGAAAAGGAGAAATGCGTGTGAATATTTTGATAGCATTTACCAGTCTTCTTGAGGGCAAACAAAACTGCCTGAAATCTACTTTTCAAGCAAGATACCAACTCCTAGGGGTATTTTTTAATTACAGGCTCTTTTGAGACTGCTGAACAATATAGACAAGCTATTAAAATAAACCCTGAATTAACACACCTTTCCACACATCTCCGTTGCATGCTCCTACTTGCATGCCAGGAAGTTTCGCTTCCTTTAAAAAATGTGTTATGGGTTTCAAATACACAGACAACACAATTCAAAACCATCAAAAAAGCACCAAACAAAGCATTAAGAAGGCAGTAAGGGTCTAGCCATCTGTTTGGTTCCACAACTGGAAAACAAGTTGCCCAGATAAAAATGTCACGCTATTGCAATAGCTTCGAATTGCCACTGGGTGGTGGCTCTCCAAGCCCGTTATCTGCCTCTCCAGGGCAGGTCCGAAGGTATGGTGGATGCACAGGTTTCCAGATTCTCAGCAGTGCAGAATAGCGGGGGGTGGAGTATCGGGTGTTTCAAATTTTATGGAATATTCCACAAAAGATAAGAATTTATTTTAGAGCAGATATCAGCTCACTGAGGATGGTTATCTTTCCCTGTAGTGCTTTTATCATCTCTTACTCGTTACTAAAAATCGAGTTCCCTCCAACAGATACATTGAAGTGTCTAAGGCTACACCTTCTCAAGCAATGTTTTTTTATCATTAGTGTTATGACCTCTCATCCCCCAGACAGATCTCTCTCTTCTTACCCAAACAAACCACGCTCAGATGAAAAGTATTGCATTGTACTGCTGGAGACAGTATTTCTGAGTCACTATTGTACTCATTCCGCTCTAGATATTAATGGTAGCATTCTTTTTGTAACACAGCTACAGTCAATGCACCAACTCTCCAGTTACTGTAGTATTCCTCTGCGACTGACCATGACTGATTGATGAATGTCAGTTCACATTTCTGGAAAGCGTTTTACAGCAAAAGGGAGACATCTGAGGACAATTAGAAAAGAGCAAGCTGTCCTACCTGTCATAAATGTCAGCAAGCTGTGAATCAATTTGCAGTTCTGCTACATAGAGCATTATCACTTCTACGTTTTACTACTGAAACGGTGACATTGTACAAGAGAAATATCTGAAGGTCTTCAGTTTTATTCCTTTTTAAAAAGAATTTTCATCTTTTTATCATTTTTTTCCAGCCACATTTATATGTTTGTATTTTACTGGTTGACAAGGGTTGCGCACCATACAACCAATATATAGTTAATATGTAAGACTAATAATTGAACAAACCAAATGGTGATGGGCTTATATATGTGTTGTCAGTGTGTGAAAGTTAAAATTGGTGCTTTCGCATCTCTTGGGTATCAGATTTTGGTCTTGACTGGAATGTTTTTCACTGTGGTGTTACACCATGAGAGGGTTTAAACTTATAATTTAGCCATAGTTTGCAGAATGCTATCTAGCACAAATAGCAATACCCCTATGGTTCCTAATAATAATGCATGGTGGGAGAACAGAAAAGGGTGTTAATCATGTTGCATACCCCTAAGCAAGGGAAATTGTAGTGAAACTAGTTACCCAGTTCAGCAGTTTCTGAGGCGCCTGTAACATCAGGCAAGCCTATGGATGCCACGGCCATTTGTGAGGGCTGTGTATTGGCCAGGGCTCAAACTCTTGTACTGGGGGCCTTTAACAAAAGGCTGATCTGGAATCTTTTATTGCCACCTCTTAGGGATTGAAGGAGTTGGTTTATCTGTAACATTTGTCTGTCCAGCCAGGCAGTTTGTTACAGCAGCAGGGCTGCTGCTCAGGAACACCCCTGCAGTGTGCCATTACCAGTTGTCACCGGAGCTACAATGACGCTTGGCCATTTGCCTCTGACCTGTCACGCCGATGCCTGTATCATTCTCATTCCTGTGCAACCTAGGATTGATTAACCCTCTATCTGCTGTTATGCTGGCCGTCCACTCCTTGGTAGTACCGCTCGTGGTGCCTGTCAGGAACACCTCTAATGGAATGGGATCATTTGTACAGACCCTTCCTGACAGATGCTCCCTGCTCAGGCTGCCTCCAGGTGCTCACGGTCACGTTCCCTCAGCAGCTGTTGAGCAGCACAGAGTGTTGTCTTGGCTTAGGCCAACCGCACGCAGTTTCGTGTGTCATTGTGTGAAGGATATGGATTCTGCACGGCTGTCACTTTGGTCTCTTTTGCTGCTTGTTCAACAGTACCCACATTTCCTGTGCCAATTTCCATTTACCACGCACTGCTGTCTTCTCCTGTCCTCGGCAGATAAAGCACTAAAGCGATAAAGCACTAAAGCTTAATGCTTTATCAAAAGGTTAATTTTAGGTGAGAAGTCCGAGTGTTGTCTGAGCACCAAGTGGTGACCTTGGCGGGTCTGTTTAGGTCCAAGTGTTGCAAGGCTGGCTTCCACCCGTCAGCGGGAGGACAGAGAGGTGGCCAGAAAGCTCCCTGACCTAAAATCGTAGTATCTGTTGAAGCTTGCCTTCCTCAGCGCTTTGTTTCCATGTCTAGAATCACTTCACGGGTTTGCCTGCTCTGAGCAAAGGAAAACTACCGAAAAAGCGAACATTTTCACGAGGAGTTACTGCATTGACAGAAATATCGGCCCAGTGCCTCGCTCAGCTCCCGGCACCCCCGGAGGTGCTGTTTAACACAGCTCTCCTTTTCCTCACAGGTTTCGCTTCACACCGATCTCCGACTTTTCCCTTCCACTGCTCGCCCGTCTCCCGGCGGGGCTCAGCCCTGCGCCCCGGTGCCGGCCGGCCGGCCGGTCGGCACAGCCCACCCCACCACCACCGCACAGTGGGGACGGTCATCTCCACCCCGCCGCTGGTCAGCCGCAGCCCGGCGCCGGTAGGGCCCAGAGCACCGCCAGCCCGGTAATGGCGGCAGCAGGACAGGGGGTGGGGGGCCGCCCGCAGGGACTTCCGCCCACGTGACGGCGGCTTCCGCCCCCTCAGCTAGGTGTGCGCGCCCCCTCCCCCGCGGAAGTGACGTCGGGCGCTGGGTCGGTGCGCAGTTGTTCGGTGCGGCCGGGCGCAGAGGAGCCGGAGTAGCCCGGCGGCCACTGCCCCCCCTCCGCCCCTCGCCCGCCCCGCGCAGGCAGCGCCGCCCGGCCCCGCCCGCCGCCCCGCCCCACCGCCGCCTCCTCCCGCACCCGCGTACCGACGCACGCACCCGGGCAGCGAGACAGCCAGCGACGGCCGGGCCGCCACCACGAAGCGCCGCAGCCCGGTGAGTGCGAGGTGCTGAGGCCCGCCGCGGGTGGCGCCGGCTTCCGGAGCTGCTCCTTCCCCCCCCGCCTCCTCTCCCCACTGCGCCGGGCCCGTTATGCAAGGGAGCCCGGGCCCACCGCCTCCGCCGCGGCCTGCGCCACCGGCCTCCCGGGCGGGCCGCGCCGCTTGGCGGCTCCCCCTCAGCCATCCCGGCGACCCCTTCTCCGGCAGCGGGGTGGGCCCGGGTCCCGGCGCAGGGGCGGGGGGCGGGTCCCAGCGACGGCGCGGGCAGCGCTGCGGGCGATGCCGGGGAGAGCGCTGCGGGCCGGCGGGCAGCTGCGCGCCGCTTTCCGCCAGGCGGGGCCGCCAGCAACCTTCAGCGGCGCTTGGGGGCCTGGAGGGCTCTCGGTAACAGGTGTCTGCAGCGGCTCTCGTACGGCGGCAGGTGATGGGCTCACGGAGCAGGGAGCCGGTCACCCACCGCCCCGCGGCACCGGAGGTGGGCAGGGCCCGCGGCGCCCTGGGACTCGTCCCCGTCTGCTTTCCGCTGCTGCCGGGAGCTCGGGTTACCTCCGGGCAGTAGGTTGTTTTTGAATGCGTGTGGTGTCTCGAATGCTGGCTTATTGCTGAAGGTTGTCCCGTTGATAACTTCATAAAAATTCGGTATAGCGTCATGAGGGGGTTAGTGGGTTGGATTTTCAAATAAATAGTATCAGTAAGCTTCAGCTGCAGGTGGAAGGCTATGTGTGGCTTACATGTTTTACCTGCCCTGTTACCTTTGTATCTGTGAGCTGGAGAAAGGGACAAAATTTTAGCCATCTTAGCTTCTAGGAAGAGTTGTGAAGCACAATCAAAAAAGAGGCCTGGTACAAACCGTGCTTTTGGGGCTTTTCTAGAACTTTTGGAACCAAATCGTAAACACAGGCCAAATGATGAAATCTGTACTCTGAGAAACGTAAAAAGTTTAAGTAATGGATGGGTGATATATGGCTCTTAGCATAAGAGTTGGATTTAATTTGCTCTTAAATGTTCAGTGGCAGTGTACGTTACCTAATTTGACTAGACTTTCTGTCTGCTTTAATGTGATTTTACTGTAAGATGTATAATTGTTAGTGTTGTAGAACTTCCATGCTCATATAGCACACACTTCCCAACGTGTACTTTTTGTGGTAGTAATTACACAGTTTAACTTTCTGGTTAAAAAAGTAGGAGGAATTAAGAGGCTTTTGGAGATTGTATCTCTATTTGGAACTTGTGACAATTTCATCTTATTTCAAAAAGGAACGAGAAGTAAACTGAAAGTTAACTTAATAAAAAAATGCTTTGTAGATAAAAATTTACTAAGAAGCAGAGCTTCAGGATTTAACCAAAAAGTTGTGAATATGATTCCTACGCATAGTGAAGTTTTAGTTTTCCAATTTGATTTTTTTTCTCCTGTTTTTTGTAGTTGATTAACTTCCCCTAAATTTGGCAACAGGCTTCTAAGGCTCTTGCTATGAGGAATGGGTGATTTTGCTACACTACTCCATTTCTTTGAAATAAGAACATGCGGGATCTCAAAGTTCTGCAGGAGATGTAAGGATTTGAGGTGACAGTTTTTACCCCCTTGTGCAGTAGCAACAACAGAAATTGTAGGCTTCAAGAAATGCTGGGCTGTTTGTTTAACCTAGGCAAAGGTAGCGGGCTTTTGAAGGAAAAAGGTTTTGGTAATGTTCTGGGTGGTTTATTTTGTTTGTGGTTTTTTGTTGTTTGTTTTTTGTGTTTTTTTTAAGACTAGAACAATGCCACTAATGTACAAATGAAGTTGGTTTATGAGCAAGATCTTAGTATGAAATTTTTAGTATAGGTTTTGTTTTTGTGAAAGATGTATAGAACTAATTCTGAATCTTGAATAAATAACCGTATTGTCTCTGTCCTTACTGGATACAAGAAGCATTGGTGTTAGTGTGTGTGTATTTCAAGTCTGTTATTCAATAAAAACCCCCAACCTTAACAACAAACCACTAGTAGAATAGGCTTACAGATGAGAGCTGTATTCATTGGAAAGGAACTCTAAATTGCTCTATTCCTTTATAGTCTTATAAAAATTGTGCGCACACAAAGCATAGAAGGGTGATTGCAGGTGTCTCTTTCTTTCTCCTTCGTGACAAGAACATCAAGCAGAGGAAGAAGACTTGCATGTGAATGATGTTTCCAGCATTGTATTTTGCTTTATGCGTGAACTTTGGGCAAGATTGTTAATTGTCCTTTTCCAGGCTGTGGCTCTGCAACCTCAATCTGTACTGCCACTGTTCAGTCCCGCTCCCTTCCTTGCATTGGAACTGGTGCTATCTTACCCATTTGGTGACGGGTCTCAGCTCCCTCAAGCTGGCAGGAACCCTCTGCCCAAGAAACTCCAGCAAAACCCAGAATTGTGCCAACTGACTTAGCTGATGTAAATTAGTGAGGGATTAGAATGCCAGTGCTGTCCCAGCACAGGGAATGGGGTTGCTTGCCAGAAGCATGGCAGTTCTGTGTAAGCACTGATTCCAGCTGGCTTCAGCCACGGACTCCCAGAAACCCAGGCCCAGTCTTGAACAGGGGTAATGGTAAAATTCAGTGACCTTTTTTGGGAGCTTGGGTGAATGGAAGAAATGAAGCACGAGCTACCTGCAAATGCCAATGCAGCGTGGGGAGTCGTGTTTTAGACTTTATGAAGTCTTGAATGCCTGCTGATATGAGGCTCCTTTTTGTAAACTAATTGTGATAAAAGTGTCTGTTACTTGGCCTACAATTTTCATCAAAGGGCCTATTTTGGTGGCTGAAGTTTTAACAGAACATAATGCATCTGAGATTTTAATCACTGTCAGTTACTTGAAGAGCAGGAGTGTCCTGAACTATTTTCTTTGTTACTTAGCAGTGGAAGTGAGTCTTCTTACATTAAAAACTACCAGACTCTTAAGAATTGCATTTTAATTCTGTTAAGCTATGACTGGAAATGAAATGGGTAAAATGTAGACTATTACGAAGATGTTAATTAACATTGTTAAGGCGTCGTATGTAAGAGGAAACTGGGTCGTTTATACCATTTCATAGCAAACAACATTTAAAAAACATTCCAGGATGGATAGATGTTAAATACTGTAATGACTTCATGTGAATCTGTTTAAGTTCCAAGAATGAAAACATTAGTGGACCACAGTAGTGTGTTTTAGGCAAGGTACTTAAGAAAGGTTCTTCCCCAGGTCTTGTGATAGAATTGCCATAGAATGAGCACAAAGTGACATTCAGTAATCATGTTCTTGATAGTGTTTCTGCACAACTCTGGAAATAAATAGTAAGAAGATGCACCTGTTATAAAGGAACGTGCAATTTCTTTTACAGTATTTGCATTGATCTGTGGGTTTTTGCATGTATCTCTGTAAAATGATTTTTAAAGCAAAATTTCCTAGAAGTGTGCTCGTTCTGAGAGTAGCAGGAAAAGCCATGTGCAGAAGAATATCTAATTTGGAGTGGTAGAACTTCAGCATTAGCAGTGGTTTGTGCTCAGCTTCCTGAAACATGGATTTAAGAGGAGGATGATTGTCCTGGTACCTGTCCCAAGAGGAGATTTAACAGGCTTGATCAGAATTGAGTTTGATTGTTTGGCTTTGGCAAGAACGGACGGTGAAGCATTGGCGCTTCCCAAGTATGCTTGCATGGTTTTTAATCAGAGCATCTTTAATAAGTATGATTACCTTCATTTCAGCTGAAAGAATTAGTTGGCCGTAATTTATATACAGTTGACTCTGTGCAATTTATATACAGATGATGCAGAGTAGACATTTATTTACATATACATTAACATGAGAATGCTTTGGAGGGGATGCCAACAAAAAGGTTGAAAGCCACGATTCTCTGGGTTCACTTTATAGTACCTTCCCTGGCATTTGATGTGGACTTTGAGCATTACAGGGAAGTGGACTGCAAGGTCCCATATTTCAATATAATAGATGCCCTTCCAAGTAAAATTACGGTATGAGTGGGATGATTGCAACCACTGGGTAATACTGTATAATTATACTTACGCATGTTGGGTCCTTCTGAGAAGGCCTGAAAATAATTATTTTTAATTAGAAGTGATCTGAAGTTTTGCCTGTGTTATGAAAACCATAAGCACTTTTTGTGAGCTGGTGGATCTGTACTTGTATTTCAGTGGTGAAAGCAAGAGTGCAAAAGCAGAAGTGGTGAAAGTGCATCCCTGTTCAGCCAAAGTTGCATTAATGTGTGTGTTCACACGCATGAATTTTGAAGTATGGATGCATTTGAAGTGGAAGTTGACATTGTTTCCAGTGAGAGGCAGCCTGCAGGCTCCCAGTGCTGTAGTTCTTTTCCCCTTACTTAAGTGGAATTCCTTTCCCTTAATCAGAGGTTTTAAAATGTATTTTACCCAAATATTCATAGAATGGTCTTGCTGGTTTTCTAGTCTACTTTCTTTCTGCTTGTTGCCATTCAGAATGGGTTACAGGGTCTTCTTTCCTCCTAATTGCTGTAGAGACTGCAAGGAGAAGCAGCATTTTTGTAGGGATATGGGGGTGTGGAAGAGTGCTGTTCGTGTTTGAGTGGAAAGGTATAGCTACCTCCCTTAAGAGTTTTACCTCACAACTCGGAAATGCTGAGTCTGAACTGAAGCTTGAACCTCTTATGGGTTTTTATCAGTTTAGAGACAAAGTGTGACCAAATCAACATGGAAAGGTGAGCAGAAAAGGAAATGCTGGGAACAGACTGAAAGTTTTCAAGTAAATGAGAATCGTGATCTAGGAAAGAAGATACACAGAAGAAAGTATGGGGGGAAAAAGAACTGTCTTGCTACAGTAAAATATTAGTCCATAAAAATACGCCTGTTGGTTATAGTACAGCAGAGTTAATGCTATTAAATCTCTGCGGAGCTTCAGTGGAAAATCATGCTTTATACTTGAAGGCAACATTTGCTGTAGAATATTTTCTAAGAGGTTTGTGTCAAACTGCTTTTTTGGTGTTGACTGGGTGATTAAAACATGCTGCTCTGGGAACTTTCTTCATACTAAGCAATGTCAGTGGCAGGTTGGTTGTTTTTTGACTCATCCCTAATGGATTCTGTTGTCTTGATAAGTGATCAAGTATGAAACTGGAAAAAGTAATGCTGTTTTAGTTAGTATTATTGTTAAGTGGGGGGGGGGGGAAGTCCAAGAATCTTGTAACTGTCTCACATTGGGTTTGAGTATTTTGTGAACCTGATGAGAGGCTTCTTGTCACCATTTACTTTCTGATTTCCTAATTTTATGTTTCTTTTACTTCTGTTGTGTACTGTGTGCTACTAAAACTTTTGACACAGAGCTGGTTTTAGTATTACTTTAAAAAGCAAACTATTTATGCTTTATACAGTCACTTAATGTAGGTCTATCAGTGCAGTTATACTGATAAACTCAGCTCCCATTCCTGCCATAACCTATTCTGTAACTATAGTGCATGTGTAATTATCATTCTTTCTAGCTTTATAATCTTTATTTACAAAATTCTGTTAAGCTGTTTTAAACTGCTTAATATACCATTCATTTAAGTAAGACAGCATCTCAGGATTTAGAAGTGACTCAAGTATCAGGTATTACGAGTTAATAAGAAAGTCTGGTTTCATTGTGTGGCCTCTCTTGCTGTTGGAGGCTCTTTGTAGTGAATAAATGGGCAATGGAGGAAAAGAAGCAGTAAATCTGAAAACGTGCAGAAAATCAGATTATTTGAGATATTTGGGTTAAAATATGGGGATTTTTTTCAAAAATATTAAATACAAGGTTGCAAACAGTGCTCTTGTGAGAGGCAGTGCTGGGCTTGCTTGTGGGCTGTGCTACAGTGCCTTATATGCCTAGTACATAGGCGTACTAGAAAAATTGGAGAAGCATCTTCAATGCCGTTTTATTTCCCTTAGTGTTTACATACAAGATCCTTTTTAAAACTGGGGATTTGGGTTTCTTCCTGCTAGTGATGCTAGCTGTAGATGCCTTTTTGGTGTGTGAATATGTAATTCAGAAAGGACTGGACCCAACTGTCAAGATAGTCATAGGCCCCGAAGAACTTAGCAGCAAGTAAACAAATAAATAAATTTGAGCTACCTGTCTAATACAGACAGTCTTTTTCCTCTTACTTCTGTAAAACTTGGGTTGTTGATGGTGGATGAATTTAGTGCTGGTAAAGGACTGGAATCCCAGGCTTGAAATGCCAGTAGTAATAGACTGTAAGTATTTGCATGCCTTGGCTAGATGCTTCAAGAAAGAAATGGGAAGAGATCAAGACTGGTAGATAGATAAGTGATTGATAGATGACACGAGGGAGAAGCCAACACATGTAAACTTCTGCATTTGGGTTGTGGATTCGCGTGCCATGGGGCAGCACTTAGAGATGGAACTATTTTGAAGGTGTGGTCTGCAGCAGGGAATGTTTCATTCCGAGACATTCTGTAGCCAACTGAGGCCTGTGACACTTTGAAACTTACTTCTAAAGCGACTCTGCCGTGCTTATAGCTACGGTTTTAACGTTGATAAATAGTGGAATTTTTGCTTTTTCCTCTGTTACTATTTCTTCTCCTAGGCTTTCACCCATTTCCACTGCCATTCTGATTGGTGAGATTTCAAGCTTTCCCTATACTTAAGTAAATACTTTTTTCTTTCTTTTTTTCTTCCCTTCATTCAGTTACTGAAACCATGAATCCTGTGTATAGCCCTGGATCTTCTGGGGTTCCCTATGCAAATGCCAAAGGAATTGGTTATCCAGGTAAGTAACTTTTTTTTTTTAAATGAGTTTCAGTTACACTGGTCTTTGTAATCAAGAATAAATAGTCACTTTTCAGTGGCTTCATGTATGGTAATCTGTTTTCGGATTTTGATGGTGTTTTCTTAAATTTAAAAAGTGACATTTCAAGAGTCATGTTAGTTCTGTTTTATTTCTAACTTCAGTATCTCCTCCAAAGCAACTTATTTTAGGAGCTCTAATAATTACGCCCTGCAAGAAGAGGAGTCAGTCTATTTCTGCTGCTAGTTGGTGCTGTTAAGCTTTCTATCCTCTAATTCTTGTTCTGTTTTATGACTGCCTGAAGCATAGCATCAAACACGGGACCAAGAACGTGGCTGAAAATGTTTTTAAAACAGAAATTAAATGTATCTTTTGCTTTCTGTGCTTCTCATGTGGCTTCAGGCTTCTCACTGGGGTTTTTTCCACTCATCTCCTAATGTGTGTGTGAGTAGGCTTCGTTTCTGGTGTCTCCATAGTTCAGAAGTTGGATAAGGCAATGATTGCATTTGGACAGAGCTGTCTGGGAAAGCCGAAGAGAAGGGCTGCGTGCCTCTGTGAGGCATATCAAACAGTATGCCTTCATGCAGTCTATCTTTTTTTTGTTTGTTTGTTTATATCTGCAGGGTAAGGGAATTGTTCTATCCTGGGAGAGGCTGGAGGGTCTTTCAGCTCAGATTTTATGTATTGTAACCAATTAAACATTTGTAGCTTTTACCAGGAGGCTGATTTGTGATTTAGTTGGTGTCTGTGTTGGGAACTAGAAATCACTCTGCGCCATTACTGTTTATGTTCTTTGTAGCTGTATTATATTTTTCTGCTGGCATTTACTGTGGCTAAATTTGTTTTTCAGCTTAGGTAGTGTACTGGAGTTCCTGTTTTCCTGTTCCACTCTTCTCTGTTCCTTCTAAATATTGGTGCATAAATGAATTTTCCTTACTGTTGACTTAATCATCTCAAAACCATTTTAATTTTTATTTTTACTTTTCAGCTGCTTTTAATTTTTTCCTTGAACTAGGGTACCTTTCTTAATTTCCACAGTATTTATAATGGGAAAACACAAACTGTGTTGCAGTGTTTTTAAGTCTGTTGGGTAACTGAAATGGTGCAGTGATAAATTGTAAAGCTGATTCTGTGTAACCGTAAGTCCTGCAGGATGGTTTTATTGTCTGTAACTGTCTTAGTTATATGGACTGCAGTAATTTTATAATAAGGTAAGCAGCAGTGCTTTACTAGTTACTATCAGTTAAAATTATTTCTATATTTGTAATAGTTTGCTTTTTCAGGGCTTTCCTTAGATAAAGATTATTAGGAATTATTTAAATATAACTTTGTATTTTTACCTCTATTAATTTTCTAAACACAGATTTATATTCATCAGGGCTTCATTTGTACTTATAACCATTTACACATTGCATTGAAGTTCTTGTTTATACCTGACCTAAGTGGTACCTTAATTTACTTAGGAAGATACACTACTGTAGATTCATAAGTAGTAGTTTAAACAATGTTACAACTTCAAACGTTTTATCCTATTGTTAAACATAATAGACTACATTTTGAATTACAGAATTACATTTTGAATTACTGTATATTTCCCAGTCTTCACCTGGTCATAAATTAAGATAACTAAAATATATGTCATTAAAGTACAATTGTTATAGAAGTACCTTAAATGTTATGCCACAAGTGGATCACTCAACATTCTTCCTTACAGCAGTCAGTCAGTCAGTTTATACAACTGTGACCATGAAATTCAACTTAGTGAGCTCTATGTTGTTGCTCTGTTACAGATAGTTTGCTGGGTTGCCTGGTTCAGGCTTAAAGATTGTGGGATAAATGCAAAACACGTTCTTTAAAATGAGAAGTAGACAATTTTAGGATTACTTTAAAAAAAAAAAAAAAAACAACTGTTGCATGGCTAAGTCTCCCTTCTTTGCCTGTCCTAATTCAAAAGCTACAGGTTCTCTGTTCAGAATCATTGAATTGACTGGGTTGCGTGGTAATAGAAAGTAATGAGTCTATTGCTAAGTGGAATGTATTATTTAAAGGTGCTGTGTTTCTAAAACTGTTGTATATTTAATAGCTGTTTATATTGTACTGCACCTGTTTGAGGTTTACAGTAACAAGGAATCAATATCCAAATTTTCTCACATGGATGAAGGTTCTGTAAAGAAGTTGAAACTGCTGCTTGTCATAGTTAAATTTTTCCCAAACAACTTGTTTCTTGAGCAGCTCAGAGTGCTCTACTGTGGAGCTAAACCTGTGAAGAAGGAAGAGAGGACTGAAAATGTATAATGTTGCAGATACGTAGTTGGTCTGAGTAAGGTGTAAAGCTGTACTAAAGCTTTCCGCTAGCAGCTTGTGAATTTGAAAACATAAGAGCTATTCACGCTCTGAAAAGTTGTTATGAATTGGATAAGTTATTTTTACCTTTGATTTTTAAGCCTAATGCTTTTCTTAATCTTACCCATGCTGACCACCTAATAGTAATGCCAAGTGTCTGTCACCTGATATGTTAGAGAGTGCTTTACAAAATGAGGTTAGCATATATAGTCCTGAGCTAAGGAATTTTTATTATTAGGAGTCATTGCTAAGGACGTTGGGATTTATAGCAAAATAAAAACCCTTCAAATTTGAATAGGAGTTTAAAACTAGTAGCTTTAAGCCTGGTAGGGAATATGCAAATAGTAATTCCCTTTTATCTGGAGAAGTTGAAATTTTTATATGTTGATAACAGAATATGGTAGTAACTCTATCTTTGTAAATACAGTCTCGGTTTTAGAGTTTGGAATAATGTAAATAAGTTCCTGCAAACATTAAAAGCTATGTTTCCTTCAGAAACTTCACTTATTACAGTCTAAACAAATTTTGTATCTTTCAAGTAACTGTAGCTTTGCTAATGCTGTTTTTTGCCTTTCGTTGGAGGCCAATATATTGCCATGTTAGTTCAAGCCACAGTTGTTTTTCTGTTCTGGTACAGGAGTGTTTTACGTATACCTCAGTGAATCACTTGTTAGTGTTAACTGTCACAGCACTTGCTTGAAACTGGTGAGCTTGCTTGGTACCTGAGTGTAATAACAAATCTGTATCAAATGCAACAAGCATTTTGGACTACCTAAGGTTGCTTTGTACTCTCTATTTGGGGTATCTCTGATCTGGAGAGTCGCAGTCACTCTGACTTCTAGGGATCTAGGTATTTATTTCTGTGGAAAATCTCTCTTTTCTTCAAATAAGTATTTTAGGTACATCAGGTCTTAAAACTTGGGGTAGGGGGAGGAGGGCTGGATAGTTGCATAAGACTTTGTTGTCCAACTAACTGAAGAGTTTCTTGACCAACTTCAAGATGTGCTGAAGCAAGGATGTAAGGGAGAATGGCATTTGTGACTCCGTAGTTGTTCACTTAATCTAGCATTCATCTTCAGGTGGCTTGGGAGAAGAGGAGCCCAGTGTTCTAGTTGAGGAGGTGTAATTGAAGGCTGTCTTTTAGCTTATCTCTATTAAGAGATGTACGGGGAGAACCTTTGAGAGTAAAGCCTGGTTAGCCTGTGCAGTCAGTCTAGAAAATAACTTTGACATATTCTTTCTTTTAGCTGGCTTCCCAATGGGCTATGCAGCGGCTGCTCCTGCCTATTCCCCTAATATGTATCCTGGAGCAAATCCTACCTTCCAGACAGGTATGTGTGTATGTGTAATAGGTATATCAAAGCAGCAACCTGAAGTTTGGAAGCTGTTAGAACCAAGAATGAGGAAAAGCTGTAGGGGCTTACAATAACACTTATGCTGTGGGATAAGTTTTACATTACTTTGAACATGACTCATAAGGAATCATCTGATAAATTAAAATTAGTATAATCTTGTCTTAAGTCATACTGCTTTCACCTTTGGAGAAGGGAAAAGCTGAGTTTTTAGCTGTTGTTTTTGTATTTCAGTCTGATCCTTGAGGACTGCATTGTGTTTCCCTTATCTGTTTCATTCATGATTCTGCTTGCTTTTGCATCCTACTGGTTGTTTCCAGATTCCTGTTTTTTCTTCTGTCGTCTTCAAAATTTATTTTTTTTTTCAATCCTTTCCTTAAATCATATTATTTCTAAGTTCAGCTTGCTGCCTTCTTTCTGTCCTTGAAATTGTCTTCACAAACTAATTGTCTGGAAAGCCTGGTTGCTGAGTAAAACTGTTTTGTCATTAGTGGATGCTGGGGGAGGATTTTGGTAACTGCACTTGCATGCTTGGCATTTAAGAGAAAGGGAATGTGGTGAGCCTGGGAAAAGGAAAGCCTGGGAGATGGAAAAACAGACACAAGAGAAACCAAGTCACTCGCCTAAGTTGTTTTCATGTAGTTCTGCTTTCACTAGTAGAAGATGTTTTTGATGTTCTAATGCTTGAAACAAAACAGAAACTGGGATCATTTAATTTCCACTTGAACCAGGAATGTACATCTGATGGAACAGTATTCTCCCCGTGATTATTTTGCATACTAAGCAATTCCTTACATTGCTTTGTTAATGTAGATCTGGGCTGTCTTCAGGAGCTCTTTCACTTGCGGGTATTATGCCAGTTTTTCAGAGATACATGTGGCACAGATTCAAATTTGTCCCTGAGTGCCTTTGTGTAACTTATAGGGATAGGAAAGGATGCTGCTTGAATTTGGGACACTTACGGTGTGGCAGCCTGCTTGCAGTACTGAAGTTCGATGTTTGTAATGTATGGCATTTCATTAATTACCAGGAGACTCTTAAAAGGGTGTGGCAGCAATAACTGAGGCAAGAGAAAGTCATCCAAAATGTTCACCTGCGGAACCTGTTAGAAGTGCACAGCTCTCCTTGGAACTGGAGTTGGAGTATTCTAGTTGGTACAACCTGCGACTGTTCAGTTTGCTGCTTAGAGGCATAGCAAGTGCAGGACTGATCTTGGTTTGTCTTCAGTCTTGTATTTAAGGCAAGGAAATAGATGGATATTATGCATTCCAGTAATTAAAACAATAAAATAAATCCATCCTTTGGATAGGGTATTGTCTCCATGCAAGTATCCTATCTAGGGGGACCAGCTTGCAATTGCACTGGATTGCTTAAGAACTTCTTTGAGAGTGATGTTCAAGGGAGAGCAGTTCCCATTGGGATATAACTCTTAACATGGGAGTTGAAATCCTATATGGGTTTTTATTATCAGCTTGTATTACTTACTAGTAAGCTGTTCATTTTCATGGTTGAGATTACCTCAGTGATGTGGCTCAGCCTTCTGTACTCTGCAGTATATATCACAGGGATTCCTGCAGCTGTGCTGAGGAGTAGCTGTAGGTTTTGATTCTAGGATCAGATAACTGTAAGGTAGTTCCAGTCTTACTACCGGTTGTGGTTTGCAAATGCTACTGCAGGAAGATGAAGATAAGCTGCATGTAATCAATTCACCAAATCACAAGACTGATGTAAGAAATTTTTCACTTTTTTTGTGGAAAAAAAAAAAAAAGTATAGAAGTTGAATACCGTCTTCAAATGTCCATAATTCTTTTTGAAGCTAGAGTCTTTATTGCTGTTGAATAGAAAATAAGCTTTTATTTCAGAGCTAAGAATAGCTTTAATTTTTAGCTACTCTTTAAGCTATAAACTAAAGTTCAAAAATTTCTTCTGACTCAAATGTCTTCTAATTTGGGGAGATAACAACTTGAAGTATTTTGTCCTAACAGCTGGGATTTTTTTTTTTAACTTTCTTGATATGTAACTGCTTGTTTCTAGAATCAAGGGTTTTCTAAATTCACATCACGCGGCAGTATTTGAATGTGCTATGCCACTGCTATTAAGAAAGGGTACCCTTTCACAGGTATTTTTTCTAAATTTCTGTGGTTTTGAATAACCATGTGATTTAATTTTAAGGTCTTTGCTCCCTGTAAGAGAGAAAAAAAATTAAATGGGAAGGCAGAGAACTTCTTGTACAGATGTACTGCTTTGCAAGATTGAAAGTTAAATTGCCTGTGCAGCTGTATCAATGGGTTTTTAGAATGAGAGTGGGCTTGACTAAGGACACAGGGTTCAGTACTGATGCCTCATGTTCGGCATTTGCAGCACAGTTTTTCAACACAAATAGCTCCCCATACTAGTTACTTCCTCAGCATGCTCTATTCATTAGGATCTCTGAAAACAAGAGTTCAGAGTAAGTGCTGTGGTAGCTTTCTTGAGTATCTCTATAGGTGATAAATTCTATTTTAAAAAACCCACACACATAGTAAACCTATTTCTTTGCTACCATAACAATTTTCAGTTTGAAGGGTGGCATGAACTTGCAAAGCAACTCAGACTTCTGCAAAAAGAATGAAGGTCATCTGTCATCGTGCTGCCTGCACAGACTGATTTTTCGCAACACAAATGCCAGTGTTCTCTCTGCTATGTGGCTTCAGATCTGTTCTCGGTATTGAAGTCAGCACATTCTATAAAGTTTTTGAAGGAAACCTAATCTCTATTCTGATAGTCTTTTTTTTTTTTTCTATAATTACCAAGTGTTTTTTCTTTCTTGTGTTGCCCTAGTACCAGTGTGTACAATTCTAGCTAAATAAAGATTGTATTGATGTGGATGTTGCATCTCCTAGTGTGGTAGACCTACAGTAAGACCCAAGACCTTTTCAGCATAGCACAGGCTAGGGCTTTGATGGTTTCTCTGGAATAGGTCATGCCTCCTGTTGTTTACCACCCTAAATGTTATTACTGGTGGACGCTGCTCCTGAGGTATTTCTGTTCCCACTTCAGCCACTAAGCCATAGTATAATTGTGGAAGTATAGCATGCAGCAGCAACAGTGCTGTGCATAGATCTCCTCCATGCCTCATCAAGCTCGTATTCTGTTATTCTGAGACCTTGGCTGATGAGGGTTGGAGAAATTATGGAATAACTGTCTTTAGGCAGCAGTTGCTGCTTATCTCTGTAAAAATTGAACAGCTCTCACCGTTTACAAGGCCGACTGATTTTAAGGGCCTTCTAATAGGAATACAGAATTCTTTCTGATGGCATCTGAAGTCTTACTGTAATGTATAAAAATAATTCTTAACTGATAGTAAGGGTATGTCTACATATGTAATACACAAAAAAGAGATTTAAAGATACTGATGTGCCTCTGCAGTCTAATTTGCACTAGTGATGAGTTCTACATCTACAGTGCTTGTGTTTTAAAGGTATGGCCTTTCATATTTATTTTAGCCAGTTCAGAAAATGCCAGAAAACAATCCCGGATAAATGTAAGTTGAAGTAGAGGTTGCAGATTGTGTCTCTCTGTTCTCTGAAAAGTCATCTTGAGCTCTTTACTTTTGATTCTGACTTTTGAATTTGTTATTCTTGTATTGTACCATCTTCAACACAAGATAAGGGCAGGTTATTTAACCATTACTTGGTTTGACAGTACAATTTGGTGTGTGTTGAGAAACGTGCTGATACTAACATGTGCCAAATCCTCCTGTGTAGGAATGCTGCCTAATATGCCAAATCCAAGTATTTAATTTTATTACTACAAAAATCCAAATCTATTTTTTTTTCCAATATCCATAGTTTTGAAAAGCAAATTGTGCAAAAATGCAGTTAGGTAATTTGGAAATTAAGAAAGCTGTTACCTCTGACTTCAGAATGCAGTGTACTGATGCTTGCTTTTCATGTTTTTAATGCAGATTTACCTTTGTTTCAGGTTATACACCAGGCACCCCATATAAAGTATCTTGTTCACCCACCAGTGGTGCAGTGCCACCATACTCTTCATCGCCGAATCCCTATCAGACTGCTGTGTACCCAGTTCGAAGTGCCTACCCACAGCAGAATCCGTATGCACAGGTAAATGAACAAAACAAAAAAAATGGCGTTTGGATAGTATTTTGTTTATCTTGTAATGTCTGCGTGAATTTTTAACTTTACATCACATTTATTTCTTCATGGATGGAGAGAATTTTTAGCTGCCTCCAGAAAATTCTTAATACAGTGATTTACAGTGCACTTTTATGTTCTCTCTGATGATTACTCTGCACTTACTGATAACGTGTTCAGTCTGTGAAGAGACACTAGATTCAGTAGTTTTAAAAATGTGTGCTGGATGCTGTAACTACTGCATCCTGATTTCAGGTGTCAAAAGTTGGCATGAACTTGCATTACTTTTTCTTTTAGGAAGCCTCTGTTGTTATTCCCGGAGTTATACTAAGTCTCATACTAGGCAAAGTGTTGCAAAGTATTAGAAAGGATAGAATTAAGCAACTTCAGTAAATATGATATTTTAGGGAAAAGTTGGGCCTGTTTTTGCATAGAGGAAACTTGCCTGGTTGTGTACACAGCAGTTGAAGAGAATTAGTAAGTACATAACAAGGTTTATCTAATCTGCCTAGTGTATTTAGATTTGCCAGAAAACTTTGGTTCTTTAACTAAAAGCAGCTGAAGATAATGCTGTGAAAGAATGAGAGAGGTTTTGTTGTGGATTAATGTATGAAAAGATGTGAAACGAAGGGAATGAACAAAGGAATGAGCCCTTATTGTTGAAGGTGCAGTCAGCATTGGAGTTCTGCAAAGGTCCCTGCTTTTTAACGTTATCATAAATGCCTTTAAAAGGGGCCGAAGTTAAAAAGTTTGCCAGTTAAATGCAATTGGAATTGTTAAAATTAGTAATTCTGCTTCTGCTCTGTAAATACACTTCATCTTTAGAGCGATGCTTTTATTTTATGCTACATTTGTGAAAGAAGACATAGTTTATCTTCTCCACCAGATATACTATAATTACTTAATTTACTTTTTCTCTCTAACAGCAAGGCACTTATTATACACAGCCTTTATATGCAGCACCACCCCACGTAATTCACCACACCACAGTTGTGCAGCCTAACGGCATGCCAGCAACCATGTATCCTGCTCCGATTCCACCACCGAGAGGCAACGGGGTGACTATGGGGATGGTGGCTGGGACTACTATGGCAATGTCAGCAGGTATGGGAACTTGGGACCCTTCTGTTTTCTTGATGAAGCTCTCTGTTCAGCTTGAGACAGAGCACAGCTGTGTTACCAAAATGTCCAGCTAGATTAGGTTTTGTACTTGTTCAGTGATATTTTCATCATCTCTAAGGATGGAGATATCGCATCCTCTTTTCAGATATTAGTATTACGGTAGAATAGTTCTTCTGTATAGCTGTATGGAATTTCACTTGCATCCTTTACCTCTCATCCTGTCAGTGTCAAGGGTCTGACTTCTTCTCAATACCTTTCTTTATACCTAGTTGAAAACAGCAGCCTCTTTCGGCTGAGGAAAATGCAGTGTTCTCAACCCACCCCTCACATCGCTGACCTTCTTTGTACGTTGAGATACATGATTTTATGTGTTTGCACAACCTGCAGGTCTGTGCATTAAGAAATGGTCAGGGATGTCAGCTTCCTAATGCCACACTCTTTAAGTGATAGTGTTTTGGAGAAAATTTTGTTTAACCAATACCTAGACTCACGTGATTGTTCACTTGGAGGATGTCATGCTTTGTTACTCAGTGAGTTTAGAAGAATTGTCCACATTCACTCAAAGGACGCTCAATTCAGTAATTTAAAAAACATGAGCCATGAGCTTATTTTCAGATTGTGTTTTTTGTCTTGTCAGATTTGTCATTTCATTTGAGAAATCTCAAAGCTAGAGAACTTGGTGCCACAAACTGGGCTAACATTGGAGTTTTGCACGTGGGCATGCTTATGCCAGGTGTTTGCTGTTTTTACAAAGCAGTGTAGATTAAGACTGTTAAGATACTGCTATTTCAGCCTGTTTACTTCTGAAACCCCTTAGTCTATATAAACCTATCTAAAATAAAGCAAGGTAGAACTAATTTATTCTGAATTATCTGTCAAGTTATCTTTACCATCAGGTATTCTTATGGCATGTAAAACCTGCTGTGGGGAAAAGTTTAGCAGTGAATAAAGTTTTGGTTACAGGGTTTATGCTAGAGCTATTTTTGAGTAATGAGTGTCTTTGTATGCGTTGGACTAAACATCAAAATGCTCCTCTTGCATAAGTGTTTGAAGGAAGATTGGGGCTGGAGAGCAAAATGATACCAATAATTTTAAATCGGAAGATGAGCAAGCTGTAATTGTTTTTAAAATTGAATCTTTTTCTCCTTTTTTTTTTTTTTTCCTGTAATAAAGTTTGTGCTTACTGAAAAAATGTTCTCTTCATCCTAGGTACTTTGTTGACAACTCATTCCCCAACTCCAGTAGCCCCTCATCCAGTTACTATGCCCACATATCGGGCTCCAGGAACACCAACCTATAGTTATGTGCCCCCACAGTGGTGATCATCCTGGCAGTCAGTGTAAGTTACCAATTTAGACTGAAAGCAATTAATATTTTCTTATAAATGCCACTGTTGCAGGTTGTTTTGGCAGACTTTTCAGAAGGTAAGCAGCCTGGGGTACTTTGACATTATTCTAGTTGAGTAAGAATACACAAAATTTATTGCTTATGTTTTAGCTGTTCCCTGCAAGGAGAGAAGCCTAGTCAAGCTTCTTCAGAATTTTCAGAAATTGTGAAACATTTTCATGGCTCATGATTGTTGAGTATGAAAGAATGAGCCTTATTAAAATATTAAAGGTATTCGGCATTTTGGATTCATTGGTAATTGTTGAATTCAGCAGTGCTGTAATTCGTGAAGGAAGCAATGTGTGTAACTTTGTAGTTTTATTTTTGATTGGCTAAGTATGTAGGCGTGGTAAGTGTTTTGCCTTGCCTGAGGGTGTCTTTCTCACAAGCTGCTGAAACAAATACATAACCTTAAGTTAATTTCATATATTTGCTCTGTTTCAGGTAAGTCTCAGTTCATATTTCTTGCAGTCAGCATGGAAAGATCGTTTCTAGTGTGGACCAAAATTTAGACCGTGGGTTTCAATGAAAGGAGTTCTAATTTTGAAATCTGCTATAAGGTGGAATGGATTTTGAGGGCATAACATGCGTCAAACTGACATAACGCCTGATGTTTCTGGAGTCCTCACTTTTGCATAAATTGAGAACAGCTTCATTTGAAAGGAGGACTTGTCAAACCAACTGAACTAGAAATTCTCACTTGTAGTCCACTTAGTTTATGACAAAGTTAACTTTGTTTTATCTTTCTTTGGGTTTCTGTTTCAGCAGTTAGGAGTCCAGAGTTCTCTGATTACAGGCGACTGTATTTCCTTTGAGTTAGTAATGCAACAGCTGTTTCTCATTCTGCTGTGATACTACATATCAGTCTGCAGATCTGAAATGTTTCACATAAAATATTACATCCAAGGATGTCACATTACGTGAGCATCAAAAGTGAAAGTTTTGCTGTGACTAAACTCATGACTGTGGATAATTAAATTTAGCATAAAATACCTTTTTAGTATTGCACCTTCTACTTATGACAAAACTACTAGGAAAGCTGGAATGGACGTGACAGGAGAAAATTGTATCTAGTGAATTCTTAACCTAGAAGCCTGTGGACTTCAGTTGACTGGAGAAGTGTGAGGGTAGCATTATATAATGCTTATTATCTGTTGTGTGCGCGTATCGATGTGCTGCATGCAGTCACTCAAACTGTATTTCACATAATTAAGAGTATTTCCTACTTCCCCCCCACCCCCCTTTTAATGTAGGTTTGAAGATGGGAGATATGCAATCAAGAAATTGAGGTTTAAAAGTTGGTGCTGAAGCCCTCATGCCTCCAACCAGGACTTTTCTTCTGAATGCTTTCAACACTTGGCTAAACACTACTAATTCCTGATCACTGAAGATTTTCCAGTGCTGCATATCTTACATCTTGGAACTCCAGCAGTTAGTCTTAAAGCAAATCCTGTTTTGTGGACTGTCTTGCAATTTTTTAGCTAATTATAATGATAAAAAGGGAGTATAAATTTATTCTGATCCATATCTAGTTGAATGCATGTTAAAACACAAAAACAAAGCTTGCTCAATCTACCTGCAGTGACTGATGCAAAAACCATCATATGCAAATCCAAAGGAACCGAAAAGTATTTTACAACTTGTATCACTAATGCACTGTTGTAATGTATGCAGGGTCTTAAAAGGTAGAATCATGAAAGTGAGTTTCTTTATAGGATACCATAATATACATTAGATAAGTGCTTCAGCCTTTTTCAGGTTGATGGAGTTGCCAGTTTAAAAGGGGCATATTTTTATTTAAGTGATGTATTCTTTTCAAATTCAACTACTAAATTGGAGTGACTGGAAAATGAGTCAGACAAGCTGTAGAAATCCTGCACACTCTTAGTTTACTTCATACCTTTTCATTTTCATTATATGGATTCAGTGTTATACAGATGTTCTTAAGGATCAGAATGAAATGACAAAGGTAACGCTGTGTGTGCCAGTAAATAAAGCGAACTTCCTTGAGGCATAACTGGCTGTTAGGAATAGTAGGAGGTGACATCACCTGCGTAATGAATTGCATGTCCTGGGGAGATGTATATCCAGTACTAGCTTTCATATGATGCAAGATGTGTCAAAGTGAGACTGCCACACAGACTGATAGAAAAACACTTTCTTTTAGTTCTCAGTTCAGGAAATCCGTGCTGTTTTTTCCTAAGGAATGTTGTAGTCAGTTGAAAATGTATGTGCAGTTGATCCAGCTTGCTTTCCTGAAACTTAAGAAATGTTAGGGCTTTCTACAACAAACAGGAGCTCAGCTGCATGTTACTCTGAGGAAAGCTTGTGTGCCTGATGAGTATGTTAAAGGGGAACAAATCATTTTAACACAATTTCCTTATTAGCTACTTGCAGTATGGACTATGGATATGCTCTAGTAGGGCTGCCAGAATATAAAAGTTTCAAATAATTATTCTCTTTTTTTTTCTTCCTGAAAATATTTGTAATTTAAGTAGGAGCCATTTGTTGGTTACAGCATTTTGATGTGTTTTCTTAGTATTTTCTTTTGTTTTACTTCCTAAATTGCACTTGGAAGCACATAAAACAAGACTGACTGCAGATTAGCATTTCATTGCAATGAGTCACTTCTGATATTCTTTCTTGCAACTTCAATTTTTAAAAAGTACCTCAAAGCAAATGCTGTAGGGATAAAGGGCTAGCCTTAGAACCCATTTGTATACCAAAATTGTTACAGGAGAGATTTTAAATTTTTAAATTTGAATATTGCACATAAAATCAAGGTTTTTCTTAAACCTGCTTGACTTACAATTCCAGAAAGATGCAAGTTTCTTTTTTTGGATGTGTTCTGCCTGCAATAAATTATGCAGTAAATGGTTATAAAATGTTGTTCCCTTTTAAGCGTTTACACAGAGGTATATCAGGCTGTATTCTTGTAGGCTAATTTCCATTCAGAAGTATTTGGTTTTTTTAAAGTTGTATATCTAGTTATGCTTCGTTTTGGGGTGTTCTGCTCCTATATAGATTTGGCAGCTACTTCAGGGTAGCACCAGAGCTGATTCAATGCTGCCGTTCCAGTACTCTCTGCCCTGGTGGGAGGCTTATGTGTCTTCATAACCTGTTGGTGGTTAGAGCCTTCAGCCTTCAGTAACTTTGTGTTTTGCAGTAAGCACTCTCCATCTTTTGTACTTCCTTTTTTTTTTTTAAATAAAGTTTAGGGTTTTTTTGCATGAATTAGTGTCAGTGGATGGCCCCCTTATTTCTAATGCCTTGAACATAACTATGTTGGAATAAGTACTTTAAACCTTACTCATGAGCACTTACTGCAGCTTAGGGATGTCCATATGTTTTTGTATGGAGCAGAAAATTACCCCAGAGAAACTTATTTGAATCTGTACTGCTTCTTCATTCAACTCTGTTTAACAATTCCATTTTTGTAGTAGATTTGCAGCTTTGATTAGTCAGGTGTGCCGGAGAGTACAGTGAGCATTCATACAGGCCATGTGTCCATTTTAGCTAGTAGAGAGTGGTATTTTGTTGTCTTAGCTAAGATTTTAACAAAGAGCTGAGGTGTGAAACAGTGCTATATTGGGGAGAAGCTATAAAGAACAAGCTCAAAGCTTTGCTGTCTCCTGTCTCATCACTCAACAAACTAAAGCTTTGAAAATCATAGGAGAGAACTTTCATGAATGCTGCAATAGATAAATAGTTAAGGAACAACCAGAACTTCCTATATGTTTGCTCTAACTTCAGATTCCTAAATGTCATCTTGGAATTGGTCTCTGTATAATATTCCATAACATTTAGGCAGTCTCACTTACTTGAGCACTTTTTTTCTAAGTTGCATTATGGGATTCATCCATGAGGGGGAAACTGTACCTTTTTTGCGAGGTACTGCCCCTTCCAGGTTCGATCGATTATAATCTACTGGGAGGGAGGAGCGTGTCTCCGGTAGCCGATACGGAAAGTAACCAAAAGCACAGTGCAGGGGGACGGGGGGGAATATCTGTATATATAACTATCTTAATGGTATTTTGTTGCAAATAGTAGAAAGCATGGATATAAAACTGCGGCGGGAGAAACTATACATCGTTAAATAGGCGTTTACACAGTGAGGGTCTTATGAAACATTCTCTCCCGCTTTTTATATAACATTCCCTATTTAGAATTCCTTTATAAATAAATACGCAGTATGTGTTTGCACTAGAGCTCCTCAGCAAATGAAAAGAGCTAGTGCAGTAGAGACATTTCAGATCAAGCTTCTCTTTAAAAAAAAAAAACCAACAAAAAAGAAACAAAAAAACCACTTTTATGGCAGCTTTATATGATTAAAAAAAAATACTACTTTAAACCTGGAACTGAAAATAACTGTTGCAGCAATAACAAAGAGAAGTCGAAGAAAGTTTTTTTTTAATTTTTTTTTAATTAAAATTTCAGGTGTTGAGTTTAGATAAAGTATTTTTTAAAAACTGAGGTATTCCCTATGTCAGTAACAACTGATGAAAATGTCTTTTAAATGTAGCAGCAGCAAAAGAAAAACGGCTAATAATTGGCACCAAAACCATGTAGCCCTAGTCAGTGGCGTGGTGGTTGTTAACGAAACACTAGGAAGGAAAACAGAGAACCTACTACTAGATCTTGCTTATGCTTGTTGTAACCTTCTCCTGTTTGAAGTTTCTAGGAGACGTGCAGGAAGGCCATTCAAGAAAGCTTCTTTTTTGAGTGTACTATGCAAGTTAAATGCTTAGATGCAGTGGTAGATGAAAAAAATCCTTTAGTTGAAGTCCTTCCTTGTATCGCTTCATCTGCTGGAAAAAAAAAAAAAAAAGAAAACACCACCACCACCCGTAAGTACCACCATGTCTTAGTGTTGTCTGAGCATAGTTCATGGTACAGAGTTGTATACCAGGGTACTCAACATTGACTACTCTTCATGGAGCATTCTGGCTTCACTCCTACTTGGGTAGTAAGGCCACTTAAGGTATCTGAGCAAGAGATGGTCAGAATTGACTTGGAGTCACTCCCCAGTATTATACACCATTCGTTTGGGCCTAGAACATGTTTTTGCTGGAATAGGTAAGCACAGCGATCCAATACTACCACTTACCTCTAGGCTTAAACTCGTGCCAGAGTAGTAAATACCATGTAAGTGAAACCTCCCATCTTGGGAACATGAGCAATCGTGATGCTTCAGCTGGAACCTGTGGGAAAGAGGATGGATGCCTTGGTTGGGGAATGGTGATTTGCAGTTGCCCAGGATGTGGTTTGTGCAGTTGTGGGTAGGAAATAGGCATGGTCCGTGTCCAGCCTTCTCCAGCAGGTGTCACTGCCTGACCTTCGCACATTTAGAGGGTCACACTCATCTTCATGTCCAAGTGTTTGTGAACGCCTGTTCAAAAGGCATAAAGTTTTAAGCTCGTTCAGATTGTTCTCATTAATATGTGTCAGCTTTCTAATCCTGTATTTTATCAACTCTTAAGCTTCCTGCAGCGACCCTAAGATTTGATGAGGTAGAATGCCAATTAACAACTGCAGCAAAGTTAGGATAGTTTTGTGCATCGAGCCTCGCCAAGAATCAAGTTCATTCTGAGATCTCCTCCGAAGCAGTGAGGACTTCTCCAGCAGGCTCTGTGCACCCGTCTGGGGGGGCATTGGGAGAAAGCGAGGTGTGTTTCGTAGACAGACGAGGGGGAAGAGGAACAGTGCTTATCTGGGGACAAGGAAACCTTTTCTTGTGGGGGTTGAATATAACACTGAAACATCTGAATTCCACGGGTAGTAAGGGTCCATTTGTGATTCAAAAAAATAATCTAAACAATTTATGGGCTCTGAAGTTTCAACATCAAGAAAGCGAATACGACTTTTCTAAACTGTTGTGACTTTTGGGCACTTAGCAGGCAAACTGGGAAAGCTTTTTTAGCTGGCTGCTGTACAGACTTGTTTTAAGTAGAACGGATTTGTTAGTGGATTTTTTTTATTGTAATGCTATTATTGGCTGCCCTCATGTCTAAGATTTGAAAAAGTGAGTGCATGCAATGGAAGTACAAGAGGCCCCAGTAATAGTTCTCCATGTTTGTTATGAAATAGACACAGGTTTCCTTTTTATGACTTTTTTTAAAACTGTCTTACGAACAGTGGTATTGGTACTTTTTTTTTTTTTTAAGTTTAGGTCAATGTTGTCTTCCAGAATAAGTTTTAAGGCATCACTCACTCCTGCATTGAACTATTGCATCAACACAAAGAGTGGAGATTCCATTCTGAGCCAGTTCAATTGTGAAAATTCATACTTTTTTATTTTTTATGCAATTCAATGAGTAGATGAGCTCAGATTTAAATTCTTAAAAGCACGTTTATTGTAACAAGAATTGTTATGTATTAATACTTCAGTTTTCAATAAAGATTGACTTGTGTTGCTTATTGTAGTTTTTTTTTCTACTGTCTATGACATCGTTTTAGAAGGGGTTCTGTTGCTGGATAGAAATGTGGTCTGTTGAAATTCTAAGTGAATGAAACCTGGTGGCTGATCAAAGCAAAACAGTTCAGCAACTTCTCTCAATAGGATTTCATAAAGGCTAACAAAATGCAGTAGTAAAGGCTTCCCAGTGGGGAATAGACTGCCCTGCCTGAGAGAATGGTAAAGGTGGTATAGTCCTGCCTCGTTCCCTTTTGAGGCATTTCCTGGATTTCCTTGGATTTGTGTTCTTTATTGTTTTATAACTTACAACAAAATGGAACAGATGTAAAATTTCACAGTGCTTTAGCGTTTACTTGATATCAAATCAATGCTGTTTCAGAGGTGATGAGCCTTGAGCAGAAAGCTGTTATAAATCAGTGTCTTGAGTGTTCCCATGAGGAAAAAACTGAGTAGGTGTGAGGTGTGGGCAATTACCCTATTTCTTTAGAGTGTGGGTAGCTGTAAATGACACTAATGTTAAAATGCAAATATGTGTATTTGGGGGGAACAGGACTGTACTGCTTGAACTAACTGGCTGTTTTCATTTATTGTAGGTCTCCAAAAATAACAATAACTTACCTGGTAACATTCCTGTGAAAAGCAACACATGTGGAAGAGGAAGGTATAATGTCAATAACTGTATCGAACTGCAGAAATAACACTTGGGTTTTGAGTTATTGCTACAGGTGGTTTTTTGGTTGTTCAGTCAAGTAGTTCAGCTTCTAAAATAGCAGTTGAGCACTAGGAATCCCCTGGACAGGTTTTCAGTGCGTTTTACCTCAAGCTGATTGGTGGTCAGTTTCCCTGTAAGGACAATGCCAGGATAAGAGGTGTGGGGATTTTTTTGCAGATCATTGGAGCTGATGAAAATTCATACTCCCTAACCAGTGGGTTGCTGAGATCTGGGAGGATAAGGGGAAACACCATTCTGCAGAGTGATGCTGATTATCCTTGGGTTAAAGAGATGTTGGCACAGCTGTTCCTGCAGTGGTCTGTGGTTGTGAAGAATTACTTTGTACTCTGATGCTTCTAAAAATGTGGTACTGAACTTTTAAGTCTGCATTTGGGATTCCTTGCCTGTTTACTTTAAATGTATCCGTGGAGCCACCAAAGTGTAATGGTTTGATTTTTCCTTCTTCTCAGATTCATGTTGCAATGACATTGTGATACAGATTGTTCTCCCACTTCCGTGCCAATGAGTGACTTGTTTGTTAGTTACTCACTCTGAAGGTGAGATGTATTGATAAGAATTCCCCTCATTTTAGAGGCAGCTTTTAACACTTGGTAACAGCCAGAGCCCTTCCAGAAAAGTAACTGCTTGGTTAGTGATGTCAGAAACAAGGCAAGAAGCTTTGAGTCAGGTTGTCCTGTAACTAATCATGGACACAAAGAAGGCTTGCTTTTTCCAACATTCTACTTCGGATTCTAAACTCTATGGGTTAATCTAGACAAATTCAAGTAACAGAAATAATTTTGTTGGTGAGGTCCCCTGGAATTGGGAGCGATGTACTCAGTAGAACATCAGCTGGGAATGGCCCTTTGTAGGGAATGTCAGTTGTATTGCTGGGGTAGAAGGTGTTGCAGGTAAGACATCAGACTTGTGTTGGGAAAGCTAAACACTTTCCTAGGCTTTATTTCAAAATCCATCAAGCTGTTAGCTATACTGTTTTAATCATCCAGAGTAGAATGGGGTCCATGGCTTTAAAAAAGAAATTTAAATAATTTAAAAAATTGTACAGCAGTAAGAGGACTTTTTGTTGGCTATGGGATGTTGTCTGTATTAGGGACAGCATGGTCAGGGAGACCTACAGGGAAGGCTGTTGAGCCTCATGGGTGCAGGTAACTCTTGGCTGTGGACTTCAGCGGGGACTGAAAGATATTTCAAACACAAACTTGACAGAGAAAACTTGGCACTGAGCAGCCCAACTGTCAGCTTAAATTAGTGCAGCTGGACCTTCATTTTTTTGGCTATATTAACCTGATTTGTAGTGTTTTACGATGCCTTTCTTCACAGAATAAGCTAAAATACAAGGACAAATGGATGCTTCATAAAGAAGGAGGGGAACACGGCTTTCCACAGTTCTGCTTTTATTAGCCTTGCAGTGAGATGTGTCATCACACGAGCTTCATGGTTGAGATCAACTGCTTTCAGTGCATGAATGTCAAGATGGCTGAAGCTGGGGGAAGGTTTCTCTTGATGGTGTGGTTTAGATAGTAAGTGTATTATTTCTGGTTGTTGGAAGCTAAAGAAAAAAAAATAATTGTTAAGCCTAGGTAATGGATGTGCAGGCTGCTGCTGCTGCTAAGAAAAGGGGGAAGCAGGAGGTGTGGAAAGATAGAAGGAACTCTAAAGCAGAATACTGTTACGTAGCTACATTTGATTATGGCAGATATAAAGGCTTATTTTGTATACCCAGTAGTTAATGTTTATGGGGAAGATTACAGAATTAGACAAGAGTAAAGTTATAGCTTGTTTATTTCCCATCTCACAAATGTATATGTAAACAGTCACACACAAAGGTACACGAATCCGGGTTGAGTATCACAGGTATTTCATTTGCACGGGCTGTAAAACAGGGAGCTGCTTTGGTAGCAAAGGTGTGCAAAGGAAGAGTCACTACGTGCAGGGAGGAAAGGGACAGGAGCGTTACTCAAAAAAGAACAAGCAGCCTGTGTTTTTCCTAAAACCAGCAGCACTGCCAAAGCCATGGGATTTTAGTAACGTAGCTTCTTGTTGTTAGGGAAGAGAGAAATGCAGTGTGGTGTGAGGTGCTAATCCCGAGGCAGGGCAAGCTGTGATTGCTGCGGCCTCATCAGCCTGGAGCTGTGCGGCTGTGAGTGTCAAGGCAAGTGAAATCCAGGTGGCTGCTGCTCCTCACCTTCCCACCCCCCACCCTGACTCCGTAGCACTCGGCAGAAAAATACAGGGGTGTGTTCTGGCTTCTGACCTGTCGGATTTGTGGCTGCCTTCTTGCACCAGCCCAGCTCTGAAATGACTTGTGGTGGTACCCCTGCCGCTTTGAAGATTGTATCCCTCCCCTGCACTGTCCAACTAAACATCACTGAACCTTCAGTGGGTTAAAATAATCTGAAAACACATTTTTTCAGTTAATTTCTGTCCATCGCCAACTCCTCACTCTTTAACCCATTACTTACCTGAATACCTGATCCTACAGTTTGCTTAAGCTGGGAACTCTGGGGGCAGGGACTTCCTACTGGTAGGCTGGTACAGGGCATCCTAATTAAGACCTTATGACCCTACTGATGTGGTTCTGCTACTTGTCACTAGCTAGCAGTGGCAAGTCCTGCTAACTTCAGTAGAAAACTTGAGTAGCAGCAGGTACAGGCTGAGGCTCCAGCAGTTGAATGAAGCGTGAACAGCTCATTCTTAAAGCATTAGGAATTACCGTTTTTACTGTATTTGCTGCCCAAATGGGTATTGCAATGCCATAACTCTCAGCAAAATGACATGAGAGTTGAAAACACTTGAAGTAACAACAGTAAAATAAGAAATTGGCACTTGCTGGAAGCTGTACCACCTCTCAGCTGCTGACAGAGGTCTTAAGCAGCGGTACAATACTTGTTAAAAAAATATTTAAAAATTAGTGGCAAGACTGGTATATTTAATTTTGCTGTTACATGAAGATACACTTCCACTAAAGTAAATCTGGAGGAGCACAGCCTAGTATTTTGACACATATTGCAAAAGATAATAGGTGTTTTTATTAAGAAAAGCTAATTTGTCATTCTGGTATCCCGAGAAATGTAGGATTTTCAGTCTGAAGCTGAGATTCTCTTGGACGTCTGTTACTTGTAGATGCCTCAGTGTTCAGTTGTCTCCATCAGTGGCGGGGAGGCACGGCTCTCTGAAGCTGTTTGGACACCCAGATGCAGGCTGGCTGCGCACCATGGGCTTCTGGAGGACGGGCTGGTTTTGTGGAGCAGTGTCCTGGACGGCTGGAATTGGCTGCGGTGCAAGCAGGGAGGCGATGGACTAGGCCAGACAGAAACAGGGTCTCTCCCCACCCTGCAGCCCACCGGTCTTCAGGTAACGGACAAAGCAGAAAAGCTGTTAAAGGCTCCCTGGGAACTGATCTAGCGGTTATTTTGATACAGTACAAAGATAGTCTGTACGGCTTTTGGGTCTATCAAAACTTGAAGCATAGGCAGTTTTCTAGTGTATACACCCACCTTTTCTGACTCAGTTATTCCAAACTGATACTTCAAAATACAGTTTTGGGTTGATTTTTTTATTTTTTTTTTGTCAAAGCAGGAACTATATTATTTAGGAGCCACCAGTTCTGTTCATTTTATTGGTAGCTTTAGCGAATCATTCTAATTGGTTCACATGCTTTACCTGTGTCTTGTCCAAATGAAATCTAGGCAGATTTTACTCATCAAGAGATGTTACCCCTAGAAAAGCCCCCAAACCACTGGATCAAGTCATGTTGTCCTTTTTATGTATCAATGCAGAAGTATTTTTCTGAGTAGTTAGGTAGGTTCTGCCCTGAAATCAGGAATGACTGGTCCTGTTCAGACTCGTACCCAGAGCTTCAATTTGTTTTGCATGAAAATCTGCATTTCTGGCCACATACATCGAAGGTTCATCTCAGCAGAGTGGGTACTGAAGTCTCGTGTTCCTGCTTATTCCTCCTTCAGTTGGACTCTTTTTGTGAAGCTGGTAAGATTGTGGTGTTCAGAAAGCTTGACAGCAGCTGTACTTGACCTGTTGTTCATATGCCAGAAAACCCCTTTATTACAAGTTTAGATGATGACCTCATGAATCTGTGATGTGTACACAAACACTTTGTCCTATACACACATTCTCCCTGATACGTTTAATTGACAGTACAGTGTAACTCCTTCAAAATCCAGGGTGAAGAGGAGGGAAGTTCAGTGTTGGTTAGTCTCTTACCACTGTCTAACACACATACATTTTACCATTTAATCAGTAACTTAGGAGATGACTTTTGAGTGTCTAATTATTTAAAACCACTGGAGGTTACTCGTGATCTGATACGCAGTTTGTTCAGGAAATTATAGGTTTTGTGGTTGGAGGATGAGGAAGTCGTGCTGGGTAGAAAGTAAAGGTTGGCGTTTCATGATGAAATCCTTCAGATGCAAGGAGGTCTGTTGACGTGCGGGTCCGTGGGTAGGGCTGTCGAGCAAAGGGAGCTTGATCCTTACCTGTTCATCAGTGTCACTGCTGTAACTCCACCTGCTGTGTTACAAGGTTCCCACCTCTTTCAGTGTGATCCAGCTTTTGTACCTGATTTCAGTCTTGCATAGGGGATTGGATCCTAGTGCCAAATGTGCCTTACAAGACTAGAATCCCAACTGAAGACACTTTTTTTAGGAAGAATGTTGATAGGCAGGTAGAGAATGTCGCTCTCTACCAGAAATAAATAACTTTTCAGCGACTGGCATAATGTTTGGCCAGAGAAGGCTGAAGTCTGTTTTAGCACTTTAAAAGATTTCTATAAAAAGTTTCTCTTTATAAACATTTGTGTGCACTGGTCAGCAAAGAAGTAAGTTCTGGAAGAGGTGGTCAATAATCTGATAATTCAAACAACTTGATGCATATTTACTGTTCAGAGTATTGCTACACAGATAATTAATGGCCGATTTGTGTGTGTTTTAGCAGGGGGAGGGCAGGGGTATAATTCTTTTTTATTGCCCTTCAAAGCTGTTGCACTTTAGGGTCCAGTGCCACTGTCCCCCATGTCATTCAGTAGAGCAGGTCAGGATTTGTGCTGGCCTGACTTCAGTGTAGCTGTAAAGATCAGAAGTTGCAGCAAGGGAGATGCTGACTGGATGTAAGAAGTCTTTTTTCATAATGGGGACAGTGAGGTACTGAAAAGGAACCCAAAGAGGTTTTTACAGGGGAAGGGGGGAAATCTCTGTCCTCGAGCACACTTGGGTAGCAGCTGGACAAGACCATGAGCAACCTGCTGCAGCTTCACAGTTGGTCTTGCTTTGAGGGTGTGTGCGTGTGTTGTGGGGGGAATTGTCCCAAAGTCCCTTCCAGCCCAGTTCACCGGGTCAGCCCAGCAATCCCCCCCTTACCACAAAGCTGGGAACCTCAGAGAATGGATCATTTCTGTGCCAACGGATTTTCTTCCTGGCCAATCAAAACAAACACAACACGGATAAGGAAAGGAGGGTGCAGACATGTAGGGTAAACACAAAGGTGACAATGGCTGCCTGTTACCAAGGGGTGCTGGCTGCAATGTGGCAGTGGGGCCGGGGGAACCAAGCCCTGTGGATGCTGTGCTGTCCCACGGGAACGTTGCTCTGCTCGGGATAAGCGCAGCAGCACCTCTGGGGCTTAAGCTTATGCCTGAGAGTCAGGCACCAAACATGGGGTTCTTCCTTGGAAAGGGTGTTTTGGGGGGAGAGGGGTAGGAGGGTGGGGGGGGTTGCATGTGTGTTGTGTCCAGACAGCTCTTACTGGCATTTAGAGCTGGGGTGGGACATGTAATTCTTGGGGCAAGCAGAGCACTCAGGAACCTGGCACATGGGTCTGGGAGGTGTCACTATTAATTTTGGTACTTGGTAACAAGTAGTGGTACTTGATGTCGGTGGCATCTTACAGAGTCTGATTTATTTTTAATTTTTCTTTACTATTATTTTATTTTCTCCCAGCCCTGACAAGTATTGACACACTGTCCTCTCAAGTGTAGAGAACAAATACTCTGTATTTTAGTTCAGT
This sequence comes from Gallinago undulata, assembly GCA_026546715.1. Classification (NCBI taxonomy): domain Eukaryota; kingdom Metazoa; phylum Chordata; class Aves; order Charadriiformes; family Scolopacidae; genus Gallinago; species Gallinago undulata. The sequence goes on along the minus strand of JAOTQQ010000052.1, from coordinate 24,402,306 downwards.
TTGTTGATCTGTCAAAAGATCTTCACGTTGGCTGCTAAAGCCTAGGCTGACACTGTGCTCTACAGCATGAGGGGCTCATGGGGGGGGGAGCTGTGCTGAAAGGACAAGAGGGTGAGGACAGGCACTGCTGAGCCCTGTGAGGCTGATAATGCAGATGTGATGTGCAAGTGAGGCCTGAGGTTTGGATTTTTTTGGTCTTTTTGTTGGTTGTTTTTTGCCTCTTCTGACTTTAATGGACCACACCTGCAAAGTCCCATGGGCTTGTTTGCCCCACTGCTGTGTGCCATTAGAGAGGCATTTTTGACACAAGGCAGCTCCAACCTGTAACTGCTGGTTCAGGTCACTGTGAGGCAGCCAGCAGCCTCTCAAGGCTCCGCTGCCACTTTGGTAAGTCCTCCGGTGCATGGGGTGACATGGGGAGGGTGGGAGGCTAAACCTTCCATGGGCAGACAGAGCTTGTGCTGCTGCATGAGAGAGACCTTGGGGGGGGGGGGGGGCGGGTGTTGTTGGGGGGGGTGGTCACCATTCCCTGTAGGACTGTATTGAACGGTGATGGCCCTGCCTAGGAGAAGAGCATGGAGTTGTGTGTTTTCAAGGAGGTAGGGCAGAGAGCAGGCTGGGCAAGGTGGGCAGGTCCCAGGAGAAGAAGCTGGGTTGTCTTTCAAGTGTGTTTCTTACCTCTTGGTGCTGGCTGTTCCTCTTCCAGATTGCTCAAAGTGGGATCGCTTCTGATGTTTCCTAAACATGCTTTCCATTCATGTAACTCAGGAATTTGGGAGCTGGTGACTTGACTTGCTAACCTCAATCAGTGTTCTACATGCCCAGCACAGTCTCTGCTTCACCAGTCTTCCATCCCAGGGATGGCTTTGTTGAGGGTAACCTAGCACGGCCTCTACTGATCAGCGGTCACTTTTTAAGCTGCAAGAGCAGAATCTCTACAATGACTTTGAAGAGAAACAAGTTCACACAGATAGACACGTTGGAGACAAACACAGGCTGAGAGTCACTTTTACAAGTTTCTTTATGAAATTAAATGTTGCCCCTGCTCTGGGGGGAAGATATAGTGCAAGAATGACTTTGTACATGCTACTGAATTCAGATGTCCCTGGATGACCAGATTTTGGTCAGCTACAGCATCAGCAAACACTGGATTTGTGAGCTCTGCAGACAGTGCTCGCTCACACTAGGTGCATGTTGGAATGAGCAGGTGTCTTTCTTCCACTGCCACAGGATGTCTCCTAAGCTAGGGAATTCAGTCAGTATGGCTTCTAACTCTCACTATGGTAAGGCAAATCTTTCCTTTTCCTATCCAAGGTTCAAATCAATTTATTTTTGGCCACAGTTTGAAACTTGGGTACTTAAAGTGAGGCTGTTAATACCAAATCTAGGCCTTGTTTGAAGTGGCTTTCTATTTTTTAAAGGTTTCAAAAACTTGCAATAGTACCCCTTAGGTTGAAGGTGTGTGGGAGCTTGCATAACAATCGTGGGTTTAGTCTTTCAGAGTTGAACTGTAGACTCTGACTTCTGGGAGCTAGGGTTGCAAATATTGACCTTTCTTTAAAAAAAGAACAAAACAAAAAACAAAAACCAACCAGACAAAACAGGCATCAAGTTAACAACATCTGACAAGAACAATTACAGACTTACAAAATACACAGTTCTGATTTTTACCATAAATTAACACATTACAAACAATGAGCATTTTCATTGGCCAGGAAATATGGCAGAATGATGGAGAGACAAGAATCGAAGGAATCGAGTACGGTATTAATTAGGCACGTTTTTCTCTAACTTAGGGAACTCAAACCCACTAGAGAGATTGGTGAACTTTACTCATGCTGCAGGTCGATTGGCACCGTTAACGTACGCTGGAGTTCATCAGCGGTGGGAAGGAAAAGGTCACAGTGCAATACTCACTGCTGCCCGGTCTGCGAGCCCGCAAAGGCCGACCGACCCACTGGGACCTGTGTAGGAGGATCGTGTCTCTGAGAAACGGGGGGAGGGGGGCGGGCAGAGAGCAGAGGGGTTAATCCCTCCACAGAAAACGTATCATGTCAGTGACTCCGAGCTGTTGTTCCGAGCGTGTCAGCGGGCACGGAGCGGGCTGGAGTGTTGGCTGCCGTCCCCTCTCTGACAGCTGCCAGGCAGCAGCAGCGTTCACCGCTGGAAGGAGCGGGTCCAAGTGGGGCTGACAAGCGAAATCTCTTCAGGTGAAACGTGTCGGGCTCCCTCCTGCGAGCGCTTCCTGGAAGTTTGCCACTGGGGCGCTGTGCAAGGCTGGCTCCATGGGACTGGCACAAATGCACACGTGTGTGCAAGCACACACACATAGTGTCTCACCTCAGAGCCAGCGCGGTCAGTCGGGCTGCAACAGAAATAGGGAAGGCAGGAGCACACGCGCCATCCTCTGTAAACAAAGGATTGGGAGAACCTGGGCTCCACCTCCCAGGACTGACAGATAAAGTGCTTTCTCAGAAGGGGTTCAGGCACAAACACGGGGCTGCCCTTATTTCCGGAAGGGCGTCAGCCTGCTGATGTTCTGCCAGAAGTTCGAGGGCTTGCGCTTGGGCTCTGCCAGCATGAAGACTTGCTGCTGAGGGAGAGTGGTAGGCAGGGTGGGATGCTTCTGACGCATCAGGAAGTCATAGTATGGCCTGGTGACAGCTGTGATGAGGAGATGAGAAGCACATTAGTGGAGCACAGCTCCCCTCCCCACCCCCTGCCCAGTCCCTGCTGAAGCAGCAGGGGAACAAACTGGGTTTCTCCTAGTATTGCCCTTAGTTCCAGCACTGCTTGTTAGGATTAGAGTTGATGTCATGGAAGTCCAGAAGTGTCAAGCGTAACTGACAGGTGTTCTGTCAACAGGGCAGCAGGGCTAAATAGCTGTAGCTTGTCATTTGTGACAAATTAACAGGTGCCTTTGGTTGGTTTTGGAGAAGCTCAAGTGCATGCGGTGCTTCTGTTGCCTGTTACTACAGCCTGCACTGGATTTCTGAGTCATACTGGTCAGTGCTTAGACAGGGCTGACTTGTGGGGTCTCCTGTACTGCTTTCCTCCTAGGGCTTTGCTCTGGCCTCTTTCCAAACTTCCTTCTGTTTGCAGACAAATCTTTCTTCGGACTTATTTTGAAATTTAGCCAAGCTTTCTGACAGGACACTGGGCTAGGATTTTACTGTGGGCTGGTACCACCAAGAGGAGGTGGTTTCCTCGCTGCGGGTCCAAAGGGAAGTAAGTGACATCTCTTCCTCTGGATACAGAGGGATGGTGGCATCAAAATTCCTGCTGCCCCATTTTGTGAGCTGCCAGTGTTATGGGCACAGGAGCCTTCGTTTCTATTGCTCTCCCCTGGCTGCTGCTAAATCTTTCTTGTCTCTCGTGGTGTTCTGCCCAAATGACAGGTTTCAAAGCATCTTCCACAGGCACAACTGCCCGGGCAGGAATGGTCCCTGCTGCAGTGACCTCTCTCACCCTTCTTGGATCACAGGGATTAATACAAAGCTTAAGCTTGTCTTTCCACCGCGGGAACACCATGCTGCTTGGAGAGCCTGGCTGCTAGGGTGAGGCTGGGAACCAGCCCTTGAGCAGAAGCTGCTGGTTTGTGGGTAACTGGGGTTTCTGGCACAGCGCTCAGCAATCGGGTGCAAGGAGCTCTCCTGTAGTTAGGAAGTTTCCTGAGTCCAGCTGTCTCAGTCTACCAGGAGCTATACTGCAGATTGTCACCATCTGGCCTCCTCGAGAGCTTGTTAGTGCCACTTCATTGAAACTATTCCTATATAGTAAATACAGAACCACCCTCCACCCCCAGTTCTAGTATCTATATATGTTCAGGTGTGACTCACCCTTAGGCTTCCCAGTATGGTGCTGCTTGCTGGCATTCAGCATCGCCTGCTTCTTCTGCACCTCTGTGATTGAGAAGCCTTGAAGATAAAATAGAGGTTTGTCAGCAGGAGGTTGTCATTCCCATCTCACGGGAAGACACTGGTGTAGACAGTGAGGGAAATACAGGGGTAGGACGATGCCCCAGGTGCGAGGGCACAAGCTAAAAGTACTCCCAGAGCTGGAAGGGGCAGCTCCCCCGGCCTGTGCCGTGCTGCACAGCTCTCCCTACCTCGCACACAAGGTTTACTGCCTGCCCTTCCCCCCACGCTTTGCTGGGTGAAGAAGCCAGTCCAGACCAGTTGCAGTTCAAATCTCATTAGGTCACACAAGCCTGAATTAAGCAGGATTTGGACAAAACAATGAAAACCCTCTCACAGTGAGAACCCTTGACTGAACATGGTTTGTATAGACATTGCCAAGTTGGGTACTCACACTGTACTGCAAAATAATGGAAGCTGTGTGTCATATATTGACTACTCTGTCAGCTCTGCTTGAACTCATTAAAGACACCTCAGCCTCCCTGAGGACGTACTGCAGCGTCCGCTCACGGTGGTTTGCGTTTCTTTTTTTTTTTTTTTTTTCAGTTGGACAGATTCATTGAGAATGTGCAATTCTGCAGCCCACAGCTGGGCTGGAGCAGGGACTGGCTTCCCCACCCTTTCACTCCTCTGCATTGGCTGGTGGGTAAAAAACCCAACCAAACAACAAACCAACAAAAGCCCCACCACCAACCAAAACCCACTGTCTCACATCATCGCTCTTTCCATACCTGTCTCCTGGTCGAGCTGAACCTGCCTCCTTTCATTCTCAAATGCCTTCAGCCAGCGCTGTTTCTGCTCAGGCTTTTTTGCACAGAATAAGTGGACTTCTTCAGTGTCTCGGCAGTGCAACTTAAATGCGTTTTTCACGCTGATATTGAAGTCCTTGTCCTTCCCATCTTCTACATCCAGTATTTCCATATCATCCATGTTGATCCGACTCTTATAATACAAGATGTCCCGGCGCAGAAGGTCCTGTAAGAGAGATCACAGAGACTCATACAGGTGTTCCTTTTCCCTGTCCCTTCCTTAAACATTCCTTTTCTTGATATGGTGAAGTAGTTAATCTTCTTGGCAGTCACTACAGTCCTGTAAGAAAAAAATTATACTGGATTTCAATCTCCAGAATTGCAGAGTGCTCAGCTCCTGCTGGCACTGTTGGCAGCGAGGGGGATCGCATGTTTTCTTTTAGTGGTGGGGTCAGGATAGGGTGGGATCTACTGTTGTGGGATATCAGCTGCCCTGAACAGCTCTGAATGAGAAGCAAGCTTCTGTTATTATCCATGATCCCAAATCTTCATTAAGCCTGTGTCTGAAAATAGTATTTGAATCCTACAGGTCCAGCAGGAAAGCCAAGAAAATGTCATTAACTTTTTAGGTTTTGTCTTGACAAGGAAAAGTAAAGTTGACAGCAGTGATAAAAAAGTGAGGGTCTCATGCCTGAGTTACCTGGAACTACGTGTATGCTGTGGATCATGCAAAAAATTTGGGATGTTCAATTCTGAAATTCCAGTGGAAGCTATCTTTTACTTGCTCTAAGAAGAAAGATTTCTTTTATTACTTAGGTTATTAAAAATAGCATGGACTGTACTTGCAGACTTACATATGATGTTAATACGGTCTTATTGACTGTCAAGGCCCACAGCTCTTTGTCAAAGCTGCAGGGACCTTCTGAATATGGTATTAATCTCACACAGAAATGCAGTGAAAAAGAAATGCGTAAAAGAAAATGGGTGGCAATGCTTGTAACTGAGTTGTACAAAATAAACCCACGCACTAACCCTAGAATCAGTGCAATGCTTTCCTCTCCTGCTCTAAGAATCAGTTCCTGTGTGTTATTGCTGTGGTCAGGTTCACAGAACACACCAGGATGTGAAGGAAGAGACTGCAACAAGGGCACGTAAAGACCTTTGTGCCCGTCAGTAACAGGGAAACAGAGGGGCAGGGAGGGAGTTCACTGCAGTTCTGTAGCACTGTAAGGGAGAGTAGGGAGAGTAGCTGGGCCTGGCGACTGGGTTACCTTCTTGCAGCAGACAAGCTGGTGATCGAAGAGGAAGAACATCCGCTGTTGGCTCTTGGCTTGAGGGTGGGAGATTTTGGCTAATTCCCCGGAATAGATGAGTTCTGAGCTTCTGACCAGGACATCTTCACCCTGAGAACAGCACAAAGAACAGGTTGGTCTCAGCCATCTGAAGCCAGGGGAGAAGAAATAAGGCTGCAGTCTCATAGGAGAAGTTCAGCTTGGCTGAGGGGTCTGTGTGAATTCCTGCTGGCGAAACTCTCCTCTGAGAACGAGAAGGAGCCCCTCTGCTGGAGAACAGTCCTTGTCACATCAGGGGGACACTGTGCTCTTGGCACCCAGGGAATGGGAACTGAATTTGATACGAACAACGGAATGTTAAATGAAAAAAAAATCTCCTTTTCCAGGGAGACTGCTCAGAGCGAGTGGTGTAACCCTGACATTGAAGCAGGCACATAAGCAGGGAGCTGAGAGTTCAGCCTGACATCCTTGGGGAGGGAGACAATCTGGTTTTATTGAATCTAGGATTTAGAAAATCAGTAATATTGTTTCTTATATTTAGCCTTCTTTTTTTTTTATTAATGAGTCTACAGGGAACTTTGGCTTGTCATTGTATCAGAGCTTGCCTTTCTGCAAGGATAATGTGGCTTATTAAGCATTAAGGGGAAGTTCCGCTCATCTTAAGAGTTTGAAATCCCTCAAGAGAAAATGGGGGGGCAAGAGGAAAATAATAGGAGTTCACTATTTCGCTAACTTAAATGCTGATTTTATTCCGCAAAGAAAATGGGGAAGCAGAAATTCCAGACCTTTTCAGTTGTACTACAAGATCACAGCTGTTTAAATTGAAAAAAAAAAAACAGGGACAGCTGAGGTAAGGCTGGATAGCCATCCTTATGAAGGTGCTGCTGTAGGGCAGAAGCTGATGGAGGGGAGAAGAGGGACAACACAGGACACTGAATTAATGGGGCAAATCAGTCTCTTACCTCCCAGTCTTCTATCGAACTCTGCCACTGAGCAATTTTGTCAATGTTCTCCAGCCGCCGCTTTCTCTCGTTGATGAGCCGAGCAACGTTCTTCATGGCATTTAAGGCAGCTTCGACATCTTTAAAATCCCTAGGGTTGGGTAGAGGTGTTAGGCAGACAAAATGACAAGTGCTTATTGTACCTACCCTCCAAAGGACTGCAGTAGAGCTTGGCCTGGGGCTGGGGAGCAGAAAGCACGAGTTCCACTATCCCGGGTGTTCTATGCTGGAAGTTGGAGGTAGATGTTTCTGTGGGCAGCTTTTCAGATGCGTGCTGGTTTTGAAGCACGGATTATAGTCTTGTAGCAAATCCAGGCCCAATTTGGGAAAGGCAAAGGGGCAAGCAAATTCAGCCACAGAGCTGTAAAAACAAGTTCCTGGAAGAATCTCCATGGCTTTGCAAGCCTCGTTGTTTTTTTTTCCACAACAAAATGCAATATATTCATAATGCCACTGTTTTCACGGGGGGACTCATTCTGTCACACACGGGTTGGGCAGTACACAGCAGTAACTGGCTTCATTTCAAATGGGAGCCAGTGGTTTATCTGGAAGGGTAGGACAGAAGCTGATCTGCCCTCCCCCTGACACCATCTGCTGCCACCAGCTACTTCTGCTGAGTGTAGAGTAGCTGGGAATTCTGCACAACATCAATGTCCAAATTCTAACTCAATGTCCAAAACATCTGTGTACTGCATCGAGGAGCTTTCTGTTAAGACATCAGCTTCAGAACAACATGCTTACAGGTTTAATAAAACAGGCTTAAAACCATTCTGAGAAATACCAGTGCTGTAATTAGGAAGGTAAAATTGAGCCAAAATGGACCAATATCAACACTTTCCCTTAATACAGATTTTTCAGGTTTTATTTCTGTACCTCATTATTTCAGGTGCTTATTATTTCAAGGGAGAGTTATTTGAGCCAAGGGCAGGGCCTTCACCCTGAAACTGAGCAATGGATTTGGGGGCTTCTGAGCTGGTGCTGAAGAGGTGCATGGCTTGACTGCTGTAGGCCACAGCTTCCCACTGGGGGAGCACTGGGCAAAACGCATGGCTACCACTCAGCCCTGACATGCTGTGGTGGAGTTACATGGACATTTTGGGGTATATTCAACCCGTGCTTTTGGCGGCAAAGTTTTCAACACCACCAGTGGAAACATTTAGCTCCAAAGGGTGCATGTGCTGGTATCACAAATAATGGGTCAAATAAAAAAGTACCATTATAAGCTGAACCTTGCAGCTCCAGATCTGTAAGACAGGAAAGCCCAGTGCTATGGTAATGGAAAATGATGTATTTGATTAAAAAAATACTTTTTTTTTTCCCCCTGGTTTCTACAAGCTGACTCAGAAGAATTGTGGTGTTGGCTGCCCTTGGCAAGCTGCCCTCAGTACACGCTTCTGCATTAGTCCATGTCCATGAGACAGGTCTCGTTCCTTCCCTCCCCCCCAGTCTGACCTACCTGTGCTGGGGGTTGGTGTATTTGAGCAGCTCAGCCAGCTGCAGTGGATATTTGCAGATTTTCTGCACGGGAGTCAGCAGAAACCCATCCAGAGAGATGTCGATCATCTTCTGCAGCAGGCGACAGGCTTCGAAGAAGTAGACGTACTTGTTAACTTTGGTGAGGCGGGAGAGCTCCATGCAGGCGTTGGGGTGGTTGTTGCAGTACTCGGAGTATATCTGAAACTCCGTTTGCTGCAAGGGAAAGGAAGGGATTTACTGTCTGTGTTCTTTAGGGTGATGGCCCAGCTCAAACCGCTGTGTGTGAGCTCCCCGTGTCGGTCCTACTCCTACGTGTATCACACGAGGCTTTAGGTAACTTTTATCCTCCCCAGACCTTGAAGCCTGGAGACCCAAAGCTGGGGATGGGCAGGGTATATTACAAGCTACAGCACAGACGTTCCCATGGATTCTGGCTTGTGCTCAGCTGAATGTTTTTAATGACCAGATCAGCAGTTGCTGATCCTGTGCAGACCCGAAAATACCACAGCTGCAAACCTGGGTCCAGCTTGAGATTTTAGAATCTTCCTGTGGTTTTGCCTAAAGTAGCATGGTCTGGCAGGGACCGTCATGCTCAGAAGCTGAAGCATTTTGAAAATGTTGTTTCCACAGGACCAAGAGCCAGAGGTTGGGAGGTGGCTAACCAGGGGTGGTGGAGGTGGTGGCATTTTAATTGGGTTGGACAGGGCTTTTTAAACAGAGCCTCTTCAGTTCTGTCAGATCAATTTCTAAATCCTCTGGCTTAATCCATGCTCAGCGACCCCTTTCCCGTGAAGTTTACTTACATATTCCAAGAAGCATGAGCCAACCTCACTCAAATGTGGGTGGTCTTTGTTGAATTTCTTCTCTAGTGCTTTAACAAATTTCTTCTGGCACCTGTAGATGTCCTCAATATTCCCAAAGATTGTCTTCAGCTGCTCTTCTGTAAACATGTCAGCTCTTTTGCGGCATTGCTTAATGTAACCCTAGAAGGAAACCAAATTTGAAACCTTCCTGGGCATTTGCTCTGTGGCCTTTGGTTATCAGCAGAAAACCCCATGGACTGTAGTCAGTTGTATGCCAGGTTCCCATACCCTCTCCCTGCACAAGTGCATCTGTGTTTTAGCTATTATTTCCTCGAATACCACCCGAAACATGGTAGAAATAGAAACCAAACCACAGTTACATCATTGCCTTAAACAGTACTGTAACCTACACTTGAAGGAGTCCTGGAGGCGCTTTCTTTCCTGTTAGAGACACCTTTATCCCTCTGCAGGCTGCGGGGGGTTCTGACCCCAGCACTGATCCACTTAGAGATTAGGCCAGTTAAATGCAGTTGCAGATCTGTTTTGGATGCTGGAGTTAGGAAATGTCTGGCTGAGTTAAGGGAGAAGTGCACAAAGGACACGGGGGGGACACTGCAGGAGGAAAGGCTTGTTAAGCGTGTGCTGCTTTGCCCCAGCTGCCTCTCCTGGCAGGCACTACATTTTTGTGTCATTTCAGTGAAGAACTATGTTCATGCAAAACTTACCAATTACCTCCATTTGCCCCAGTGTATATGACAGCACGTCTCTTTCAGAAGAGGTGTTGCAATACTCAGCATATTTGCAAGTGAAAGACCTAATTGGCTGAACATCCCCCAGTTGTTTTGATCTGAGCATGACTTGCCTGAAGGCTGGCATTGCTGATTATATTACCTCAGAACATACATTAAAGAGGACAGCAATGCTAGACATTTACCTTTCTCTGACTTGGGAAATTCAATTAATTCCATTTAATCAGCGCCCAAGTAGGCGCTTCAAATACAGAGGCATTTGGGATATTACTGTAATGAATTGTTTTCTGAGCATGCAACGTCATTAAGCAGAGCAGGCTCTGGTGGAAATACAGGCTCATTTTCAGAAAAGAAAGATTAACCTGCTTAGTGTCACTCTGGGCAAGAATGGGACATCCTGTATTGTCCTTCAGACAAGTTCTAACACTCACTTCCCCCTTTATTCTGTTACCTCACAAATGTCCTTCAGATGCTTGATGTAGTCTCTCTCTGTGCTTATGATCTCATTGATGACGTTGGTCCTCATTTGGTCTTTGGTGGTCTGCCCCATCCCAAAGCGGCGGGTGCTGGAGTCGTCCTCTTTGTCACCCTCTACCTTCAGAGGATAATCTTCCATGGGTTCATCCTGGTTTACTCGCAGCTGTGCCAGACACAAGATGTTCACCATTTGTATTGTACATATATCTGTATATTTATGTATATAAACACAACTCTTACAAGGAAAAGACGTTTGTGACAGTTGACTGAATGGCAGACAAAGACTGAGCTAGGATAAGGAATGAAAAGGGCTGCTACATGTTTATTACTTGCAAACACATTTTCCCCTTTGCAAAGCTAAGGCCAGAGAGATAATCAGTTTTGGGAGGGTACTTTCAAGCCACAGGACAGGAGCTCCTGCTGTGTGACAGGGGTGGGTTTAAGCAGGACGTCACGGGACTACATACAAAATCAGGACAGGGAATGATTTCTCAAGTGAAATCTGCTTAGGTATTTGTGAAAGAGTGCTTAGGGAGGGAGGGGGAAACCAGTAAATAGTTACCTTTTTTATATAGCTTTACTGTTGTTCACATATTAAAAATAACAGATGGCCTCTCAGTATCTGCTTCCCCAAGATTATTTAAAGAGAATTTAGTGTTAATACAAAAGCAGATCAGACACCAGCAGGCACGTAACGTGGCAAGGAACGGCATTACATTACAGGGCTGCGTGTGAAACCCACGGTTCCTGCACAGAGCCCATCAGATGGCAGCACAGCACGAGCAGAGAGAAACACCAGCGTTCTGTAGGCACTGGGTCCTACAGAGTCTATATTGTCAACAACAGCAAAGTACCTTAGCTAATAGCAGGCAATTATTGGTGCATTTCACTTAGGAGCGTTCTTTTATGTAGTAGCACAGTAGCTCTCAGAGTGCCCATGGGGATGTTCTTTACACAAATCATCAATCCCAGCACAGAGAAGAAGTGAAAAACAGTGAAGAAGGAACACGCGCAACTATAGGCGTTTTTAGTACAATCACACAGAACTGCATTAAACTTTTAACGTAGTTTCTTCTAGGCAGGATTTCTTACCACTTAATACAGATATATCTACATATAAAAACCAGTGCATACCCATCCCCTGTCACCCTTTGCATAGATTACATTTACCCACTGTTTACAGCTGGTGAAACCCTCAAGATGTTCGATCCTGGTTTTCCCTCACTGGGAGCAGAATGACATTGTCTAGCCTTATACTCAGCCCCTGGCCCGAAACGTGTGTGGAGTAACTGAGAGACCTCTGGATTTATCCAAGTCCCCAGACATAGCGGCCTTCCCAGCTGGAAGCTTGAGAGCCAGGGGTAATTAGCAGGAAATCTTTGCTCAGATGCTTGAGTAAGTGTTGTAATTACTCTGCTAGAAGAACTTGTTGCTCTGCGTCCCTAATGGCTAACACTAGTCTGCTTTCCCCTGAAATACTATCACAGGTTTTTGCCAGCCAGGACAACAATTAAACTTAATCAGTAACATGAAAGAAAAAAAAGGCCTGTCTTTTGACTGCAAAAAAAGCAGTTCTGTCCCCAGCGGTGCTGAGCGTTTGGTCCTAGTAACCTTATTGCAAAAATATTCACCCCTTGTAATGGTTACCCAGCTGAGACTGTCTCCTGCAGTCTGTAACAAAGCATTTCAAAACTTTTATAGCACTATCTGCCCCACTTCTCCAAGGGCTTTTGCTAAAGACACCCGATCACCTCATATCACCTCCTTTCATGCTTCACCTGGTTTTGGGTCACTTGTGATCTGAAGTGACCTGGATAAAGAGCTGAAGGGCTGAGAATCTCTGCCCTTAGGCCCCTAATTGCCTTTGCAGTACTGAGGAGCCTGCCCTGAAGCAGTGAAAGCAGAGCCAGGGTCCACACGTGTCAGAGTCTCCTCACAGCAGGAAAGGAGTGCACAGCAGGTACCCAGACCCCTGTTTTCCCCCTACTTGCACACAGAATTCAGGTGGTTCAGAATGCTCTGCTGGAAATTAGTCCAACCTCTGCAGTACACAGCTGGGGCTGTTCTGTATAGCTATTTCTTTATGGGCTTTGTAAGCTGGCACCAAGGGAGAGCTTTGGCCCAAAAGCATCAAGTGTTTTATATTCCCCCCATCAGTTGTCCCATATGACATTTTTTGTGGTTTTCCCTCCATTTTTTAATGCCTGGAATACAGGCCTGTGGTGGCCCAGCAGCCAGATGTTTCTAAGACTCCAGGGCTCAGAGAAGGTGCATGTGTGAGTCAGGTGGTTGCATGCTTTGGGATGTGGCATTGCAGTGGAGCCAGCACCAGATGGAGAAAGCTAAACTTGGTGCCATGCTTAAACATACTGTCTGAAGTGGACACCACAGTGAAGACTTTTGCCAACTGCATCTGGGATTCTACTCTATTCTCTCTCCCTCTATTTTCCTAGAGATTACTCTCTAGGAGAGTATTTGTTGCTCACTCCTGTAAGGGGATGCTGTGTGCTCGGGCACAAACCAACCAATGTACATATGGGTAAGCAGGAGCCTGGGCTGCAAACCACCACGCAGAGCCGCTCCCCAGCTGGCGCAGCTCAGCTTAGCTCCAGAGTCTGGAACTGAACCACCCTTGCCCGGATTTACTCATGTAAAGAGGGACTTCTCCACACTGGTGGCAACTCAGCCAGGCGGGCCTGATATACCATAGCACATGTAACAATACATGTTGAACCAACTATCTCTAGCAGTGAAAGTGCCGAGGAGTCACTACACAACACTAAACCTGGAGAAAAAGAGCAAACACTTGGTGCTAATGGAGAGACATAAAGAAACATCAAGTTCTTACCCGTACAAAGCTGGCTGGAAACCAGCCTTCACTGTCCAGAATCCTCCCCCACCACCACTCCTTGTTGGTAGCATCCATTACTTCAATGACATCGCCAGCCTTGAATCCCAGCTCTTGGTCATCCATCGTGACGTGGTCCCAGAGGGCTTCTGCATACACCACGCTGCCATCACTGATGAGCTGTGGACAGAGCAAGTCAAACTCAGCTGAGCCAAACAAGCCTTGGTAACTGTTTGCTCCCCATCAGCAGTGTGAAAAGGGGTTGGTCCTACTCTGGCAATTGCTTCAACTGACATTGCTCTAAACAGCACTTATTCAGAATCACTAAGACACAGTACGTTTACTACCATAAAGAACATAAATTTGATGCTTTTGAATTTCTTACTGGTGACTTTGCCTCAGCCAGGAAACAAGGCTCAGCGGTAGGTGGTCAGTGGAGGATGCTCTTGTGGCTGCCACTGCAGCCCTGCTTTGGAAAGCCTTGAAATAAAACCTTGAGCATCAACATTTAGAGCCATACTTCAGAGCAGAAAGTACTCTGAGACCTCAGAGCTAGTCTAGGATGGGTAGAGCATTAAGTCTTTAAGGCGGTTAAACTTAGCACTTAAGGTGCTTAAAATAAGTCTCCTGGAGAGTTTAAGTAATTGTGCTGAGGGACAATGGTTATTTACTGTAAGTCCCATAGAGGGCCTGCTCTAGGAAAAGGACCCCCCACAATTAAAAAAACACAAACCAAAATAAAAAAAAATAAAACCAACCCAGATGTTCAGAGGCTGTGAGAGGGCTCCTGAACACAGTGATGACTGTGTCTATATGTGCCTGATGCAATTCTCAACCATCACACCTTAGCTATGGTGCAGTGGTTTATTTTGGTAACTGGTCCTGCTGGGGGCTCCAGCAGGGAGAGCCTGCCTGATTCCCACAGGTTTACCATGGCAGAGGCTCCTTGCTTGGTCACACAGTCAGTTGTCTACTGCTCTGGGGTATTATTTTTGCCCCTCCCCAAAGACAAAAGATGCGTATTGTAAAAGAACATCAGGATAATTGCACATAGAGTAAATCCAGAGAGAGTTAACGAGGAATTTGAAAGAAAATTCAAATACAGTCTGCCTTCGGATAGCAAATGTCCCTTCACTGAACCAGAAATGGCTTAATGCAGTGTTTCCATTTTGACAAAAATAACAGGAGGATTGGGAAGGAGAGGTTGAGAGGTTCCCACTTATCTCCACAGCCAGTGTGTTGGGGTGCCCCCTCCATCCCCCAGCTTTTCTCAGCTGCCCTCTGCTGTGCCACCCCAGGGCTGGCTGTGTCCGTACTGCAGTAGGTCTCTGCTCCTGAGGCCCAGCCAGCAGGGAATGTAAGGGACATGCTGCTGTCACACAGCCGGCCAGTGGCACCGCTGGAAAATAATCCCAGAGTCTTAGACGGTGTCTCACTAGTCTAAGCTCCTAGAGCAAGGACAGGCTTTGATCACAAGGCAAGTAGAGAAGGAGGATCGTGAGCCTCAGAAAACCACACACCAAGAGAGTGGGGAATGCACCACACAGCTGGGGCAGCAACATCCAGACAAATGGCAGGTATTTGTCCTAATGAGCTGTGGGGGGAAAGGCTATTTGGCTTGACAATTAATGCACACAGCTGATAGAGCTCTGTGTGGTGCTTTTTATGCATAGTTCACGTAACAGACATATTACATACAGTTTGACAAGCTTGAAGCATACTCAGCATTATGAACAAACCCTTTATTCATATTTTTGATACACTTGTAGGTCTTGTCAGGCTTCCAGAAAATTTTAGCTTTCTGAGATGAAGTAGTGATGACTGGAGTAGGGAAGAGAGTGGATGTGAAAGTGCCTGTTTTCCCAAGCTCAGCTCTCGGGCTGCAGTTACAGACCAGCGGGGCTGTGGATGATGGCAGGTGTTGGCTGCCCTCGGAAAAGAGCTCTGCTGCTGCTGTGAGCAATCCGCCTCTGCCGATCCGTTTGCTTTAGTGACTTCAGTGACGAGTGACAGCCTGGACCACGAGCTGAGCCCAGCTCCTCCCTTCTGCAGGGCGAGCAGAGCAGGATCAGGGTGATGGGGTTGGCTGGAGCTGACTGTCTGGCCACCCCTATGGAGAGGAGCCGATGCAATACGCTGCTGTCTCTCACACCGAGTGCTGGGCAGGCACCTGTGCTTAGGTGAGCCCTAGCTCCAGGTGACACCACGCCAAGTTACGTATCCCCATGGGTGAGGGCTGGCTGTTGGCTCAGGAAACGGGCATGTGCTAATACATCTTTGGGAAGAGCAGCGTTCAGTGGGCTTTTCAACCTACAAATTGTGACCAGCACATAATAACATGGGTCTTTCTGAGGTAAAACACCTTTGCTGCATGGTACTGTGAATGAGTGCTGTGAGTATGGTGTGGCAGCTGGAGCACACGCCACGACCCCGACCAGAGAGTAAATGGACTTCTCTGTAGCATTTTGATGATCACACAAGCAGAGCCCTGATGGTTTGAAGGCATTAAAACCTTACACTACCAAGCTGTCAGATCTCGGTGTCCTAATGAGAAGACGAGAGACTAAGCCTGACCTAGCATGAACAGCATGTTAGGGTTGATACGCCCAGCTCACAAGGGGACAGAGCATATGGTTCTTCTCGGGGCCACTGAAAGCCATGGGGCTGACTAGTGAGTCCTCAGCTGGTATTTTAATCCATTCACTAACATTAATATCTTAAATTTTCTCCTTATAACAACAGCCATACTGTGAATGTGATTTGCCAAATACAGAAAGTCCCAACAAGTGCCAAACAGGCACAGGCAAGCAGACAGTGCTACAGTCTGCTCATGCAAAGGAGTAACTGAAAATACACCTGAAATACAGCTCAGGATTTGATTAACTGACACCAAACGCCATGTTTGTAGGGAGGAATGATCAATATGGAATAAAGCAAGAAATAAAGCGTAAAAAAATTACTTTATATACAGTTTGGATTGTCTCTGTTAATTTAGTATAGCAGCACTTAATGCCCTCCCTGACTGCGGGCTGACAGTCTCTGCCTGGTCCCTGCCCCACTTCAGTCCATGCTGGTGTTTCTGGGGGTGCACAGGGAAGCAGACACTAATGACCACCACGCTCCGTGCTCATCTTTCTATCAGCCCTCAGGCTGTACCAGTCTGTACCTCGTGCTATTTTTCTCAATGGTATTCAGTCCAATTCCTAGGCTGATACAGAAATATCAAATACATCCAGTCTAACAGTCCCTTTCCCAGAGCAAGCACTAAAGGGTAAATAACTCTGAACCAGCAGTGACATTTCCATGGCACAGGAGCAGCCACCGTGCTCCATGTCACTGCAGCAGGCAGAGCTGCTCCAGCACTGCAGCATCCTCACTGAGAGCATACTGTTACTGGGGAAAAAAGGATTAGGCCTCTCACTCCCTGTCCCAGGAAAGCTAAAACACACCAGAAGATAAAAAGGGTTTCTGCAAACCATGTTAAGAGCGAGGCACAATCAAACGGCTACATTGTGAGAGATGCTTGTCTTCCACAGAAGCAGGTATTAAAGGGAATGCTCACCATTTCCAAGCATGGCAGCTCCTCGGCTCAAAAGGCTCATCTTACCACAGGTTTTGATCTTTGCAATTAAAGCAAGGTTTGAAAAACAACTATTAATTTCCATATGAAATAACATTTATGTGCTGGCTTTGTAATATCAAGGACAACTCAGTACATGTTCTCAAAAAGCCCCAAGCCAGCCTCTAGAAGAGAAACATTAGAAGAGGGAGAATGCAAACCCAGCCACCCTACAGCTGTTGTAGCTACTGTAGTTGGCTGCAGCGAAAACAAACAAAAATTGGCTATTTTTCTTTCTTTGTAACAACATTTACGTTTGTAGACAA
Source organism: Gallinago undulata (assembly GCA_026546715.1). Classification (NCBI taxonomy): domain Eukaryota; kingdom Metazoa; phylum Chordata; class Aves; order Charadriiformes; family Scolopacidae; genus Gallinago; species Gallinago undulata. The sequence goes on along the minus strand of JAOTQQ010000052.1, from coordinate 24,385,109 downwards.
AACGTTTGCAGCCCAAAGGCAAACGTTGCTGTTTGCCCTCTTCCATGAAGAGGACCTGATGCTTTGAACCTGAAAATGAACTGCAGCTCTAACGCCGCACTGTGCATCTGCAGGTGCTTCCCCTCTGCCCCGACAGCTACAGCCTCGCTGCTCCCCCCCGGCCAGGGCAGACCCTACGGGACGGTGCCGGGAGATCCCCGCTGGTGCAGGTTTGCTCAGCTCTATCACAGAGAGATGGAGGGGGAAGGATGGGGGGAGGGTTGCTGCAGTACTCCTCCAAGCCACGTCTGTGCACAGGCTGCCAAAGAGGAGACACAGCCAGGGCTGTCCCAAATTAAGTCCATTACACGTGGGCAAACAGACGTGGTGTGGCCAAAGCCCACGTCTATGGGCCTGTTCCAGCTACTCGGGCCCTGTTTGTCTCAGGCTGGACACCTTGACATGATCACCTTGTACATCCCAGGCTTGTTCTGAGAGGAGCCCCAGGCAATATTAACAGAGATAAAAGATCTCAACAACTTACAGAAGGAGGGATGAAGATGCCTTTAGGAAATATTTATCTTTGAGCTACTTCTATTTGAATAAAATTTGAATAGCTTTCTCTTGATAATGTGAAGTACACTAGGTCATACAGAGCTAAAAAATGAACACAGCAGCAACATCAGAAGATACTGGTAAGGGGGCAGTTCAGGGAGAAGGTTCCAATAAAACAGAATTTACTTTTCAGCTCTGTGGCCCTAAACCAGACACCTTCCATGAAGAGGACCTGAACCCAAGCCCTTCCTGGTGGCCTGAAGCGGTTGCTGTGAAGCCTGCAATCATTGCTTGGCTCCCCCAGAACTTGTGTGTTCCAGACTGAAGCTGAACTGAGTCAGAACATCAAACATTCAAACCCCACAGCAGCCCTGACCCCAGAGGCAAAGCTCCCCCCCAGCTCCAGTTCCTTCACCCCTCACTTTGCTTCCAGAGCTTCTCTTCTGCCTTCTCTCATGCAAAGTGCAGCAAAGGAGTTACAGAAAAATTCTGTTTCCACTCTTGCCCCAAAGTAGTGCTCCATCCACACAAATACTTATTTTTTCTGACAGTGGGTAGAAACCAGGTAGCCTCTCCCCTGAACTGAACCCACACAATAGTTTTCAAATCATCCTGACAGCTTGCTCTGGCTTCCCCTCTGCACTTTTTGCTTCACTGTTTCATGACGGACAACAGAGATGAAATTTATATCATAGGGCTCACGCCATCTGAACAGCAGGCATTTAGTCCAAACGAGTTATCTTGATGGTCTTTACAGAGCATCTCCCTTTTGTGGAGAGAGACAGGCACCCCAGGGAAGGGTTCATTTGAGGCCTCTATCTTAGTATGATGAATTAACCAAGCCCCCAGGGGGTCTTCCCTCACTGCCAGGGAGGAATTTGGGCTAGCCAGGACTCGCTGCCTGGCTGCAGGGTGCCAGAGCCACTGACACAACTCCTCACCACAGCGAACACTTCATTGCTTCTTCCCACTCCTCTGTCTGCACGTCTCAGGGTAACACAAGCCCCTCCTTGCCACAGCGTTACACCAGACTGGTGTCCTCACACGGGCAGTGGGGCGCAGACCCGCACGCCATCCCCCGTCAGGCCATGCCCTCGGCAGTCGTTGCCTGTTTCCCTTCTGTGTCAGCTGCATATTTTTTCAGCACAGATTTTAGAGCACTGATTAAGGATAGTGGAGGACTCTCAGGCATTTACCAAACACTGCAGAATGGCATTCAAAATATTTTAATTTGACAGCAATTCTCCTTAACAAATTTGAGATGTCAGTCAACTGAGATCTTAATCCAGTTAAGTGTGCTACACTGATATTCTATAGTGCTGCTTTTTTAATCAGTGCCTGTAGTCAAACTCCTCATGTGACATCTAGTACAGCTGCCTCCATTACCAAACATTCAAAATTTGTCATCACATTTATTTGGTAAGAACTATTTTCCACAAAACCATTCTGACTGGCATTAATTACATTATTCCCTTTCATTTATATCAGCTGAGTCCTGATTCTCCCTCAGAAGTGGTTTAAACAGATGGGAAGAGGAGGAGGGTCCCCCCGCAGCAGGCAAGGAGATGGTTTAAAAACTCCCTTTATCAAGCGCTCGAGGAGGAGGGAAGCAACCCTTGTAGAAAGCGGAGGCGGCAGAGCTGTGCTCCGTGTTATTCCAACCTGCCTGTGAAGAGCACAGCCTGAGAGAGTGTGCCCATCTGAGTCCAGTTAAACGTGACCTTTCAAACTCCAGAGGGATGCAAGAAGTTCTCCGTTCCTCACCAAAGATATGGGAGATGATTATTATAAATGCAAATCAAACCAACTGAAACTGCCTTAGACCGTTTTACTTTTGTTTGAAAAAGGCCAGGAAAGTTCTTGTGAAAAAGTGGGAATAGTTACCCATTGCTGAGGAGGACACCAACTCATCTAGATCCCGTCAGTGCCTCAGTACCCCTACCATCACTCTCCTAAGACCTGCATATCAAGGGAGTCTGCTAATTCTGGGCACTAACACCCTTAAGCTTTGGCTCAGGGAAAGAACAGGAGCAAAGCCCTTCTCAAACCTGTAAGTGATCTGCAAAAGCTTGTCTTTGTATCACATTTTAGAGTTAAATGGTGCAGTTGCTGGTAGTGCTTACAGTAAGTAAAACTGTAAAATACCTTCCATTGTAACCTTCCATAGGAGTTTCCAGAGCATACTTATTTAAACTTTTAAGACTTTTAGTTTCTGGCATAAGTGAAATATATTTTCACTCTTCCTAAACAAGCAGATACAATGCTGACTAACAGGGTGCCAAAACAGCAAATGAAATTCTACGCTGACAAATGTAACATAAGCAGTATCCAACACAAATGGCCGACCAAATGAGCTGCTTCTCAAGAATGTCTTCTGCAGACAGATTTAAGCAAACGTGGGCTGCTCCATCAGGGTCACCGAATCTCAATGTCAGGAATGACTCAGAAAAGGAAGAGGAGAACGAGACAAGGCACAAAGGGCAGCACAAATCTGAGGTGGGAATTGTTTCTAGGGCAGTACAAGCCAAACAGACCATAGAGCTGCAGTAGTGAAAGGTGGATGGAGGGTGGCCACAAGATGCAGGCTTACAAACTGGTTACTCACAACGCAAGGCTGATGGGGCCCAGTAAAATCACAAGGCAAGAAGTTTAGTACAAAAGCAGTACTTTTTTTTCCTTGTGGTGCATAATTAGGCTGTGCCACAGTATGCCATGGAGCCAAACACATAGATGATTTAAAAAGAAATTAACCAAATGTACGTCTTTCAAGGCCATTTAAATACATTGTGCCTGGATGCAGCCCATCAAGGATCTTAAACACACCTGGGAGGGCACCCAGGGAAAAAGGCAGGCCATTCTTGCGTCTATTCCTGAGCAGATGAAGGTGCTACTGGCTGCCCCTACAAGCTGGTCTGAGGACATTAGAGTAATAAAAAACACAAAAGAAAAGAACTGTTGAGTATTTGTACTACCCACAAATACTTCTTGAAAATGGTGAGCCCAGAAAATGTTAACTTGACAGGGACAGATATGTTCGCTGAGGGAACAGCAACACTCCCATTCAGGTGGAAAATTAGCAATTGCTAATGCAGTAATTACAAGGATGTTAGGATGTCTTCTGGGGTAGGGCTGTCATCCTCCTGGCTGGGACTCTTCCTGCAGAGGGAAGTGCAGCATTTCCACATGGCTTTGACGTAACAGGTCCCACACACTTTATCCTACCCTTGCAACACTCGCCAGGCACATGGAAGAAGGTCAGGCCACACGCCTGGAGTAGACATTTGTCCCTACCACATGGATATCCAACTCCTTGCCTTTTTTTTTTTCCCAAATAGTGGAGAATTAACATGTACCCAGGGACACTTGGCTGTTCAGATGTTGCCCGGGAGACTTACAGGGAGAGAGTCCCAAGGCACAGGTTTCAGGAGTGGGTATGGGCCACATCCTCATTCAAAATGTTCAGAAAGGCCTTTACAATTAAGAGCTCAAGGACCTCAAAACCTCCTTAAGCACTCAAAGACAGAGAACTTAAGTCATTCCAAAGCTCTAAATCAGCTTAAACTCATCTAAGGCCTTAAAGTGTTTTAAGCATTTTAAACCCATCTAAAGCCTTAAAGTGGCTTAAGAACCTTGAAATACTCTAAGGCTTAAAAGTGGTTTAAGTATCTTTTACTTTTGGCTAACCCACTCCTCATACCTCTTCCAATTGCATGGCACCCATCACTCCAGATTAAGGTAGGATCCAAGTACCCCAGTCCCATATTACCCCGAACGGCCCAGATTTCCAAGAAAACCCTTCTTTTGACCCCTGTCTCCAGCTATTCTGGGGTGCTTTGGGGAGCGCTGAGCCCCTCTGTCCCAGCTCAGCAAAGACCCCACATCCCATGGCCAACAGCTCTGACTGCAGTGGCTGGAGGTGGGTACACACAACTCTTCAGGGGCTGGTGACAGAGTTCATGGGGCTGCTGCCATAACGGCACCTGGAAACCAGCCACGCACTCCTCTATTTTCTTTGGTTTCCAAGACTGGAAAGGAGAGAGGCCTAGGGTTGAATTCTCAGGTTTGAACAAGACTTTGACCTAGGGCTCACACATCTACAGTGGTTCTAGTTTCTGGTTCCAGCTTGGCTGTAGATGAAACCTCTGTCAGACTGACTGACTCTCCTCTTCACCTCACCAACAGTTTTGAAGTCTAACTTTACTGCAGAATACAAAGCATACCTGGTTAATGCAATTTTTACATTTTCTAATGCCCTGATTTTAACTGTACAGCCTGGGAATGGAAATAGCCCAGGATGTTTCTGGTTGGTTGTTCTCACGTTTAAGAGTGATTGCTGTTGCATCTTTTTTACACTACTGTGTCTCAGGCACCCAAATAGAAACTATGTGCTTTACAAAAATTGTACATAATGTTACATTAGCACATTTTTATGCCACTGATGCTACAAACTTGCCCCATTCTCCTCTTGCTGCTGCCTGCAGCATTACCCTTCCTCTATACACTCCCACCAGCACATTCCCTTGGAACATTTCCCATCCTTTTCCCTTGCAGCAGGACAGGTCCAATTCCACTGCCTCTCCCATGACTTAGTTTTGAGATTTCTCCTTTCTACCTCCCTTTTTGCTTCCTCTTTCGCCATTATTTCTTTGAACAAATGAAAGACATACTGTACAGATCCCCCAGCGAAACGTATCCAAAACATTTCAGCTGCAGCTCATCCGACAAGGATTTATTAAGGATAAATGTTGCATCCTGGCTTTTCGCAGAGGAAAAGGAAAGGGAACCGTGCAGTTCCCAGAGTTCTCCACCCGCTAATGGCTGCTACAGAATCAGTTCTAGCTTGAAGGCAAATTAATCTAAATTTGCTTTACAAATAAGGTTAAAGAAAACATTTTAAAGCAGATACAAACTGCATTGCTAGCAAACCACTCTGAATCATCAAAAGGTCAGCATCTCTTCGGGCTCACAGTGGGCAGTAAGCCAGAAACACAGTGCACGGCTTCCCTTTTCATGTGTGTGCATGATTTAATTTTAATGGAACACACTGCAATGAACACGCTGAAATGGTTTTTATTGCTCCTATCTCCTGTGAAAACATCTCCCCTGGATTAACAGTGCCATGCCAAAGTCTGTACAACACTGGTAGGTGCTGGCAGATATGCTGAGCTCACAGAGATTGTTTAACAATTTCCATGACCTGGCTCTCAAAGATGGCCTCCCTGCCTCGAAAGAACCATGCTCAGTTTAGTATCCGTTTCCTTTCTTCACCTTCTCCTCAGAGAGAAAACCCTGCAAGGTTTTGGTGACCCAAAACTTATGATTTCTGTCCCCCACCCCCCGCCTTTCTCTCCCAATGCACGCACACTGGTTTAGATCCTTTCTTCACTGAACTAAGAATTGCTGTCTGACCGTCTCTTTGAAAATGGGGCAGAGGAAAATCTGAGTATCAGACTGAGAGAAGGAAAAGAACAAAAATTCTTGGATAATGTCTCACTGTCAGGCAAAGGAGGCTGCCTAGCCTTTGTTTTTGGTTAGTATCTGTAAATATAAAAATGAATCCTTTCTTTTGTAATCCCTACAGAAGGTGCTTCGAACTAAATACACTCAGAAAACCCCTTCAAAACACTGATCTTTTCATATTGCAAGCATCCTGTGCTAGGTAAAGAAGATTGATTCAAGCACCAGCAGGTTCCTGGGATCTTCTGAGACCCTGTACTACTATGCTTTTGAATATATCCATTTTATTCATTTGTCTCAAGTCCATCCACACCAACTGGATGAAGAGACCTAATGGCCTAACCAAAGCCAAACCCTCCAACCAGAACCACAATTCTGCTTCCAACACCACATTGCAAATAAGCCCTCTAGCTACAGGAACCTGAAGCGCCTGCTGTGCCTCCTGCAGAACATGGCTTCTATAGTCCAAACAGGAGATGGTCAATGTATCCCCTGTTCCCCATAGGTTCTCATTTTAGTCACCTCAGCCTCGTGCCCAACCCTCCCATAGTGGTCGCAGGCTTTTCAGTACAACAAAGTAGTTTTGCAAAAGCAGCTCAATGCAGAGCACGCTCTGGTAAGTCAGGCAGCAATGGGATACTGCAGTCCCTATGTCTCCTCCTGCCTAGTGGAAATCTTCTCACTACATAATTATAGAGAGCTCAGTACAACAAGCCCTGTCTTCTGGGCGTTACAGGTGTGAATTGGGATACTAAAAATACTAAATCATGACTCCTCAGCCACCCATCTTTTCCTAATCTTCTGCTGGAACTATTTCATCTGGTGAGGTGAGGAAAGCGGTGTTAGGCTGCTGCTGAGAGATCCTGGCATAGCTCTTTAGCTTCACATGTGATGTCTATAAACAGGGTTTGTACTTCCATACAAAGTTTGCCACAACTCTGCAGAAAATCAACATGCCAAGACTGGACAAGATCGTGATTCAAAACAACCACAAGCAGTCAAACCCAGCTCTGCTATGCTGTTCCGAGCCACGTTACCACAAAGGCTATAGACACTGGGCCTATAAATAACATTCACACACTGCCCCAGCGCAGTGGTCACTACCAACCAGCACAGCTTAGCAGAAGTCAACATATTCATTCCGTTCTTGTGTTGATATCCCAACACTGAACAAGCACAAGATTTTTAAGTGTGGTGGGTGCTACGGTGGTTTGCTCCATGCCCTGTGTCACCTTGGCTTTGCCCAGTAGCCTGCTCTGGGTAGGAGCTGCTGCAGGAAGAAAGGAGGGGGGGGGGTGAAGGCAGCCCCTCCTCCCCCAGCTGGTGGAGGCTTTACTTGCTCTGCTACCAAGGGACTGCAGAGATTCAAGTGCCCAATGTGAAACTGGTGCTCTCTGGATGTGCAATCTGGAAGGAAAAGCATGCTGGAAGGGACTCCTCCCTGGAAGGAGAAGGGGGATGTGTGGGACCACCAGCCCTACAGCAGGCCCTTGTTCCAGAGAGGCCAGATCAGCTGCAAGGGAGAGCAAACTCCCAAATTTCCCTATCCATGGCCCTTCACACCTGACTGAATGCTCTGCTAAAAGGTTCAATGATATCCTTTTGGTACTTGGGGAGACATTTTTCTTTTAGCATTACCAGCATAGCTGAACTATCGCTCTGATCAATTACAAACCCGGAAGGCTTGCACTTGTGCAACAGGACAGAGAACACCACTGTTGGGCCTTCAGCACGTCCATCTACCGCTTCGAGTCCTGTTTCCACCACTACCAATCACAGGCCCAGAGCAGGTGCCCCATATGTGACAACCATGGTCATGCCTGTGGGAACGCCAGCTAGAGAACAGATACAAAGAGTCAAATAAGACATAACTTTATTCCAGAGTTTCCAGCACGTTCTGTAGTTAACAAGCCCAGTGACACGGTACAAATAACAAGTACTCCCCCTCTTAAAATCTTTCTTTAACCTGCATAATGGGAATTCTTTTGTTGGTTTTTTTTTTCCTCTTTAAATCAAAACACTGGAAGCATTAATTAAAAGTAATTGTTGATGGTATCATCCTAAATGCTTACTGCGTTTCTTATCTGGCCAGCTCATGCCTTAGATTCCAAGAATAAATCACAAAGACAGCAGATACCACATATCACCACAGAAATGAGTTTAGCCTGGGAGAACAAATTAAGAAAAGATACAATCTAAATCCCACATCTCCCTTTGGAAATGATGCCTTGGCCTCACTCCTGCTCATAGATGCTCTTTTCACTTGCAAAGGCTCAAAGTAAAGCCGTTACAGGGCAAAGCTCTTGTCTGTTAAATGTTCTGGTGAAATTGCCCCAGACAGGGGCAACACAAACTACCCGTGGAGGGCTTGGGGGAGCAGTACCCCTGCCCCATCCCTGTTCTGCCCCACACCTGGAGCACGCCAGCACTGCAGCAGCAGCACGGGGAAAGAGCGGAGGCACAACTTACTCTACACCCCAGGGAGAGAAGGAGAAGTCCAGCAGCCACAAAAGGGCTCTGCTGACTTGACCTGATCCACAGCAGGAGCAGAGAGCACAGCACGCACTGGGCACCCCAAGAGCTTTGCAGAGGCAAAAGAGGCTCCTCTTTTCCTGGCTGTGCTGCTCCCCTCCCATGGCTACAGCCCAAATGCCAGGGCAGAGCCCGACATGCAGGTGACTGCAGGGAAGGCAATCACAGCCTTCCTGCAGAGCACCCATCTCTTGTGTCAAATAAGTACACTGAGAACAAAGGAAAAGAGCCAGCTTTGTTGACTGAAATGCCAAAGGCCTCTTATTCCCCACCGTCCTTCTATGACCACCTACTGCCCCTGCTCATGATTCAGAGATCCTTCACCAGCTTTATTTTTCCTGGGCTTTATCGGCCATCATAGCTGTTTCAGCCAAGATCTGAGGCAGGCCTGAATGAGTCACAACTAATATCAGGCTGATTAACGCTTATATGTCAACCACAGCTTCCAGCTGAATGTATATGGCTGTAGGTGAAATTGAGGAAGGAGAAAAACCACTGGCTTCCCCACATCAAAACTCAACACAGATACTTCAGGATTAGTCAGGTATCGAACACCTGGACAAGCAGTGCAAAGAGAAAATTAAAATTCACCTAACATTAAATATTAAGAGGAAAAGTGTTCCCAGGTTCTCAGCAACCAGTGTTAACACCTGTGGCAGACAGTGTTATAACACGTGTCTCCGGTGAGTACACTGTAATCCTGCAATTTGTCTTGTCAGAATTTTTAAATGCAAGAGAAGTTCTACTTGGTTTTGCTCCCGACTATTCTGGTACCAGTAATCTTTTCAAAATGCCCTATGCAGGGGTAATGCAGATTGCCCCATACAGGGAAGGCAGAGGCAATTTCACCAGGGGATGCATTACTTTTTTCTATAACACACTTTTCTTCCAGGTTGTCCCTCACTGTCCAGGCCTCCCCAGAGCTCTTAAAGAAAACAGTTCTTTGCTATTTCTCTAGCAGCAGGCAGGTCTTCTCCTGCTGGGGAACTCTTGGGTCCCTGATGTCAACAACTGCAATGTCTCCCGGAGAGGAGAGCTGCCCTACAGGAAGCCATGTGGCAGCTCCGTACCTCAGAGGCATTAACTGCCCCAACTCATGTTATTCCTAAGACTTCCATTTTCTCTCTAGTATCAGCAGTGAGCATTTCGGGGCGCTGGATCAGCTGTTAGCAAGACACTCCTCCACCTCCCTGTGCATGCACTGGCTGCTTCTGTACAAGCTTCCAGGTGTCAAAGGAGTGAAGTTAAGTGGCTCTGGCTCCCACAGACACAGCCACTGTAGCTGGACAGAGCAAAGGGACCTCTTTGGAAATAAGGACACCACACCAGGTATGGTGTAGATGTGATAGAAGTGGGCCAGAGAGAGATAGGAAGGAAGAGGTTGTAGAAGGGGGGGAGCACTCGCCTGCTCAAATCAGAGCTGTGCCTGCCCTGGGATCCCACCATCGCCAGGTTTGGTATCTGATCCCTCCCAAAACCAGCAGGGTCCTTTAGTGAGCAGCAGGAACAGGGTGTCCCCAAACAAAGCAACATCACCACAGGACCAGCTCCAGCTACCTAATCCATTTTTGGGACTCTAAACAAATATGAGTTCTTGGAAAACTTCCCTGAAGCACCTTCCTAGGCAGACTCTATCAGGAAGCTACAGTCTCCAGTTCAGTGACAAAAGCCACCCAAGGAGCATTTCAGTGACATGACACTGAGCAAAACAAGAGCACGAGTCCCTTCGTGAATCTAGGATCAGTCTTGGCTGGCAGATGTTTGTGCTTGGCTTACCAACTGCCTCACATGGCTTATATGTGTTGAGCCAAACATTCAGATTATGAGTAGAGTCGACCTACAGGATACTCTCCAGAGCTCCGTGTGTACGTGCTGGCACTGTGCATAACCACAGTTCTCATCTAATATCGTGTGTGTTTTGCACTATTTCAAGATACAGAGCAGGCGAGACAGCAATAACTGACAGTTCAAACATGTTGCAGGGGCTGCCATGATGCCAAGGCCTGTTGCTGCTCCCACTGCTGTTGAGAGCAAAACACTCGCCCACTAGGTGCTGGGTGAGAGCTTCTGAGAGCTCGAGCACTTTCAGAGCCTGCTCAAGCCTCGTGCATGAGCTGCCCTCACAAGCAGATGCTGAAAGATTTCTATCACTGACACCTATGACCTCAAAGCCATACTTCAGTCCCTCATCTGTCATTTGAAGATGGAGCTATGCTTTCGCATCTTTCACTTACCCTTTCCCAAAACCAATCTTTTTACCACCTTACCTCATGAAGTTATGATCCCAGCTGTAACTAAGACCACGGGTAAAGTTTAGAGGGGAGAAAAAACCAGATTTGTTTGAAAGCCAGTGCTGTATGCTGAAGTTTGGGGTTTTTTGAAATGGTAATTTCAGAAAACAACATATACTGGGTAGTTCCAGTGGCCGTTTATCACATTGTCTATCTAATAGTGTGAATGGCCTAGTTTGAGATTTTTAATAATCCAAAACCATTCATGTACATAAAAGAGTCTCAGAAAGGTGCAGGGCGCTGGGGCCTGCTGCTGCCCCACACCCAGCACTGCAGGAGACTCTCCTCTCAGGGTCAAGGATGTTCCATACTCAGATGTAACTCAGAAAGGAGCTCAGCAAGAACAAATGTGTGTGCTAAAGTGACATGGATTTGTACAACACTGATGTATTACACACAATCACATAAATAACTGGCACAGAATACATCACTCGTGATGACAGAGACAACATCACCATCCAACCTCTCTCTACACCAGATCCGACTCCAGGAGGCATAAACATTTAGGCCTGAAAGGACAGCTGTAACTTCAACCATTAGTGCCAGCAAATGTGTTGCCCTTGTGAAAGCTACTCTTAAATTGCAGACTACCTAACACACAAAATGAAGGATCCTGCTGAATTTTAAGGGCTTGGATATTTTGCACTGTCTCCAGCACAAATGCAAGCAGTGTCATTAAGAACAGTGCAGTGTGGCTTCCTTTCCAGTCTGTCTTCATCCAGGAATCAGTCTCCTTCAACACCATCAAGTAGAGGGCTGTTCCATTGAGATGTCAAGGCCCGAGTCTGGAAGTGCTGTGATGTACAGGGCTGCCGATAAAACACCTTCAAGGTGAACAGGTCTGGAGTGAGTGTGCTGCTTTGCTGCCCTTCCCTCCTAACGGGTCTACAAGAGTGTTCCTTGAGTCGCTTCCCCACTGTGTGTGGCTACTACTGGCCGGAGAGAAACATGTGGCCTGCAAGCCGTGTCCTGTGCTGGGTTTCTGCCAACCATTCTAATACACGTAGAAAATAAGCATTGAGATTTAATAAAGGAAACAGGATAAAAGCCAACAAAACACTTCTTCCACGCTGCTGCAGCATTTATTCAGTAGAATTCCCGATGCATTCTACAGATCAATCACTTTGGCTAATTGGGCATTACTCACGCCACCGCACAGCACAGTGTTCATACCGGTAGAGCCACGGAGGCATCACGGGGTTCAGCTTCTTACAGCAGGTGTTTACATGTAGCAGGTCCTTGTGTAAGGGCTTGTTATAGGATGACTGTCCCTCTGCAAACAAAGCAGCAGCACTTTGGGCTTCTCCAGGGCTAAGCAGTGCTATGTATAGACACGGTATCATCATCGGTAGGAACTGAAGCTGATTAGTGCCACAGGGAGCGGTTACGATTAAGCAGGTTGGCTCTGTTACCTCTTTCCCTTTCTCTGGTTTAACGGTGATCCAAACCGCAAGGCACAGGTGATGACAGGAGGAGAGTGAGGGGAGCAGGGTGGGGAAGGAGGTGATGATTAAAAAACAAAGGAGGGATACTCTGAGACACACAGTTACCGTAACGGCAGACAAGCAGACCAGAGGCAGACAACGACATGCTGACCTGCTGATTTGTCGCCCAGTCCTGGAAACCCCCATGCACCACACCACTACCGGCAGTCCTCCTTCAGTGAAATGCCAAAAGAAACATCAGCACCACGTTGACGATGATGAGGAAGAGCAGGATGACAAAGACCACTACCCGCTGGGTCTCCGGGTTCATGTTGCAGCGGAGGAAAGTGTGAAGCGCACTCCATTTGTGCCTGCTTCGGTCGGGGACCTTTGCCATGGCTTCAGCCCCCAGAAAAAAAGGAGGAAAAAAAAAAAAAAAAGGAAAAGCAGCAGGCTTATTAAGTGACTGCTATACAGCCCACAGCAGGGGCACAGAGTGGGGCAGAGGGCTGTGAACAAAACCTGTGTTGCAGCTCTTAAAAGCAGAAGTCTAAATCATTTGACACAGCCATTGCTGGTCCCGCACAGCACGTGTGCCAAAACGCCCCCTCCCCGCCCCCTTATCTCAGGGGGATGCTTATCAGCACATCCGTGGGTTTCCACATCTTCTTTGCTGAAGGAATCGTCGCCATCGCTTTAGCAGAAGGAAGACATTGAACTCCTTCTTGCAGAAAGCCCTAGCGTGCCGGAGCACTGCAATCCGGGCTGCGATATTGGCTTTCCAGAGAGCGGCTCAGCTATTTGCTGGGTGCCGTCTCCAGGATACATGCAGGCCTTAGCAACGCGCCAAGCCCAGCCCGACGTGGCGGTGTGCAGGGGAGGCTTTTAAGGAGGGTCAAGAGTGGATTAGGCGGCTGCTTTTTTAAATCCTTCCACCCGCACTAAGAGTGTGCCAGCAATAGAGACAAGTCCTGCCAGGAGGCAAATCCCACTGCTCCGGGTGGGACTGGGGAAAGCCAGGGCACAGCCAGGGCACACATGGCTTCCCACACACCTGAGTGGGCAGCAAGCTGCTGGGTGTTTGCCAGGAGGTCGGGGGAGATACCACCCTCTAACTATGGGTCCAGAAATGGCTCCTGTTGGACTCTACTGTCTGCTTCCCAGCAGGATCCCAGAGCCAGAATGTCTAAAGGACTTGGCTACCACAGCCAATGCCTCCATGGGACTGAGGCACTTAAAGCCCTAATTTCTGCAACCAGAAAACCTCTAATCAGCCCTATAGAGCCCCAAACCTGCTGTTATGAACTCATCATTTTGCTGCAGGACTGAGAAGCTCACCAGGCATCAAGCTGCCTGGGGAACACTCAGAGATACCCCAGCCTAAGCACAGCTCCCGCCAGTGTCTGATCTGGATCAGGATGAAAAGACACTCCTCCTTGGAAAGGTCAGGGAGACCTTGCTCTTGCAGAATCTGCAAGAAAAGTTCTTGCAGATCACCCATCACAGACAGGCTCTTTGACAACAGTTGCAGCCCTTTTCTTTCCTCTTGCCAGCAAAGTGGAGCCCACCTTTTACTCAGCAGCCAGCAGTAATAGCACTCCCCAGGAAAGGAAAAGGAGGACCCAGTAGTCAGGACCTTCATTGATAGGAGGTAATTCCACATCTTCCAGTCCCATGGGCTCACCCCACATGCCTTGCCTCGTGAAACTGAGAAACATCAATCCAGCAATCCAGCCCCTGGAGCTAGGGCTAGATAATACAGTAGCTCTTGTGCGGGGCTGGGTGCAAAGAGAATGACTCTGCACTTTGCCAATAGTTTCAAACATGAAGAAAACAAAAAAAAAACCAAAACCCCAACACGTGTGTATATGTATATACACACACACAGACATGCTCCTAGGAGCAGGAACCAGAAGTCATGGCTCCCCCTTTAAACGTGCTAACTGCTAAAACCTGATGGTAGCCTCCATCTCTGGGAAGGGCAATGAGGGAGCAGGCACAGGATGGGGGTATGAACAGAATGCACTCAGCTGCTCTCACAACTGAGAGACTGCGTATAAGAAAAGCTGTCTTTTTTCAGGTGTTAGCACATCAATGCCCATAATGTTTCTTGAAGATTTGTATGTATTATTGAAGCTCCTGTATGTATCCCGGAACCCAGCAGGTGAGAGATTTAAAAGGAAAAAGGTTTAAGAGTTATGGTCTGGCTGGGTACTTTTCTGCCATTTAATTTTTTCCCAAATTGTGATAACCTCAGCAGGGGTTTATATAGAAAGTGCCAAGCAGTCAAACAACTTCCCCTGTCTCCTTATGCTTCTGTGGCATTTAAGATATCTGTCTTTTTCAGCCATTATAAAATCAAGTCTAGAATTATTTCACTTCGCTGGTTTCTGAACATAAAGATCCTGCACATCTCCTTGTCTCTAGTCTAAATATAGAAAAAGGGAAATAATGCGTAGGAAGAGGGCTTGTGCTCCCAGTGAAGCTTCAAGACCTGATAAACAGAACTTCACATATGGAGCAAACTACTGGGATCCACAAGCTGCCCGAGCTCCTGGGTGGTTTTGAGTTTCTGGCCTGCATTCGCTAAATGGTTTTGAAAAGCCAATTCTCCCCGCCATATGCACCACAGCATAATACTTAGACCCCTAAGCTTGCAGACTGCAATTTAGTGAAAGTACTTCAAGTCCACAGCTGACTCTCATTATTGCACTGTTTAACTCCCAGGCATTCTGCAAATCTTGTAGGGTTTCGAATGTTTTTCATGAACTGACTGAGTTTGGGCATAAGCCACCAAACACTATTTGGGAGGGATGTGGAAGTAGAAGCTAATCATGGTGAAGGGGAAGCCTGATCCCACATGCTCCTTTGAAACCTGCACAGCAACTACCACCATCTCTAGTCAGTTACACAGAAAACAATCAACTCCAGTGAGCCATCAAGACACACACTGGTGAGTCAGGCTGGCAGAGGTTACACCGTTGGTGTCACAGGATACCAGGCAATTTCTAAAATCCGTAATGTTGTAATTCTCCAGCAGCCTCCTGAAATCTTTGCCACTCATGAACATGCTCAAGCATTTGAAGGTGAAAGCACAGAAAGTTTGACTGAATATCTATAAAGGCATCTTGAAGGGGACAGTAGTTTACTTCTTGGACAGTGCTCAGAGATCACCTGGAAGGAATAGTTGGGAAACTGACACCAAGAAGAAAATGCAGAAAAAAAGATGCAAATTTGTAATGGAGGGCTTATTTTCACCTAACTTTGTTGGAGCTGTCCCTAAGAAACATTCTAAGCCAAAGCTCTGTTCCTTTCCTTTTCTGATGTATGGACCTAAGTGCCCTCCCATACTACATTGCCTGGGGACATTTAACATGTTCACCTTGTGTACCTCTTGGAGCATTACACAATTAACGTTAAGTTGAAGTCACCCTTCTGACCCCACAGTGAATAGGCGGGCATGAGTAAAACTGGTCTCGACAAGGACACAAACTGCAGGGTGACTCTAGCTGTGACCCAGCTTTTGTCTTCACCCCCCCCGCAGCAAACCCCTTACACAGTCCTCCACAGAGTCTGCGCACGGGGGAGTGACTTCCATGGTAACTCCGGGTGTTTGTGGTGGGGGGGGGGGGCCTCCAGCTCCTGTTGCACGCTGCTAAACACCACGTGGCATTTTTCTGTGACAGAAATAAAGCCTCATTCTTATTCCTCACTGATCAGACGTGCTTCTGTGGTAGGTGGCACCAGCCAGAGATGAAATAACTGAAGGTTTTACCTTGTGGCTTGTAGTAGAGTGGGATTTAGTTTGCGTAACTATCACTGAGGGAGTATATTTCATCTAAGTGTTGCACAATCTTCATTGGAATCTAATTTGAAATTGCAATAATTTACTTACAAGCCTTCTTCTAAGAGCCATCCTCAGCCAGGACCGCACCAAGGGAATACTGCTGCCACTCAAACCGCGCAAGCGGTGAGCGCAGAGCAGCCTCAAGGGCCTGATCGCACACAAATCCATGCTGCAGCCACAGAAGCTGGTCAAGTGACCAAGCTTTCAGAGAGCAAATTACTCATGAACCCCCAGTCTAATATTAGATAAAGCAGAAACAGTAAGACAGCCCTTTGCTTTTCATCAAAATGGTATTAATTATTCTCCAGCCCTTACTCATCACATGTGCAGTGAGAGGCACCTAAGCTTTCGAAGACTGCTTTAGGTGTCAGTTTTAGGAGGCCAGGAGCTGGTAGAGACAAACCCACTTGTCTCCCAAATGGAAAGAGCATTACAACATTATAGCAGCTGAACTGGGAACTGAAAGGCATACATACATAAATGTGAGAAATTAATAACTGTAATTTAGCAGCACAGGCACTTCAGGAGAACAGGCAAATAACTAACTGAGGAGACGAGCAGTGAAGTTATATCCAGCGCCCTGGGGAAGCAGAGAGCATGTGCCTCAGAGAAGGCCGAGGGACCAGCCCCACCGCCAGCTCCTTTGCCCTTTCAGAGGAGAGGGGACTCGGAGAGCAAGGCTCTGAGTAGTAAGCTAGACACCATGCTAAAGCACATTTCCAGGACTTCCTCTATGTGACCCTGCACAAACAGGGATGTGCTTGCTACAAGTACAAGGTTGGCATCACCAGCTGTTTGGATGCTGTGTACACGGAACTACAAAGGAAGAGAACACATTCAGCTCACACAGAAACCTTCAAGGCTTCAACAGCACAAGTAACAAGTGTCACCTGGATCCAAATGACTGGGTTTTTTCCCCACCCTTTAACCTTTCTTTGCCATAAAAATCACCAAATTATTACTGCCCTTTTGTTGAAGATCATCTTGGTGGAGAAGCTTCTATTAATTTTTTTTTTTGATTGGGTGAGGAAAACACTTCCACCTAATAACACTGAGGTGATCAAACCATTTCAAATGCATCTTTCAAAATAGGATCCAGGCTCTGAGTGGACGTTCGATGAAAGAACTTCTACTCATTATTCAGTTCAGCAACTGAAAACAAGGACTGAGAACAAAATTGAGAGGGGCAAACATTGCTACCTGCAAATCGATCCATGAAAACCAATTTTCCTTAACTCCCAGAAATTCCACTGTCACACCTTCCCCAGCATCCAAACTAAGCAACTGTCAATCCTGTAACACATTGAATTAACCCTCAGTAACAACTGCAGCTAGCACCTCCCAAAAGGGTATCATTCACTACCGAGCCATGGCCAGAAAACATCAGAACAAGTACAGCTTCTCTTTTCGCATATGATCATGTATTTCTAAAATGGAAAACAGTCTGTCAAAGGCCCACAGTTTGCTCTGAATTTTACAGTGTGTAACACTGTGTTACTAGCACACAGTTCCTCCCACTGCACGTTTCTCTAAGCTAGTACTGCACGGTTTAAGCCCACACAACTTTTACAGCCAGTACTTCCCTGGACAGTTTACTCATGCGATACTGCCAAAATGTTACAAGTTGTTCTCTTTCTTGAGTATTGAGATTCACGAGATAATTATCAATGGAAAGAAAATTGGCTTGACGCTTTCTTTGTGTAGTGCATAGCTTAAGGCATGGCCATGCTGGTACATTGCAAGAAAAGCAGCCATTTAGAGGCCACCCCTGACTGTGACTTATTAAAAAAAAAAAAAAAAAAGACAAACTGCTTAGCAACCGGTCTTCTGCTTTCAGGCTCTCCTAAAGACAGAAAATCTTCCAAGCTCTTCTAAACCAAGTTTTATTTTTAAGAACAGTAATAATCACTACTAACAAGTTTGAAGCATCTAGGAATCACTGTCATGGCCTAGAGCTCCGGCGTCAGAGGAGCCGTGTTGCTGCTGCGAGCCACGTACCGACCCAACACATCCCACACGCTTGTGCAAGCTGAGGCAAGGGAGCTTCCAGCATCACACACAGACAGAAGATGACACATTGCCAGGGTGGGCTGGGTAAGCGCTGGGCACACATTTAGGTTTGACTGAAGGTGGAAAATTCTCTCTCAATACTGAATGGCAGATGACAGACAAGGGATATAGATGGGAATGGCCTGGGAAACAAAACAAAGCACTTTACAATAGATGTGGTGGAGCAAGAAACAAGCTCAGAGAAGCAAAGACGGGCTGGCACATGCAAAAGCCTAGGAAAAGGGATCTTTTCAATACAAGATTGGATACAAGAAAGAACACAAGGATGCTGTATTAATGATGCTCTGAAATAAAGACAGGCTGAATGGGATTTACGGTAAGATGGTTGGATAGGAAAGGAAATGCTGCATCTTAGAGACCTGGCAAGATGAACAGCTTCAGTGCAATAGCTGGAAAGGTATCAGAATAGAAGATTACACTCTCATTACAGAGATGAAGAACAGAAACAGACAGGGTGGCAGCAACATCCTTAGTGATCAACGGAAGAGGTGTTCAGAAGCATTGGAATGGGCTGCCCAGGGTGCCAGGTTGAGGCACCATCCCTGGAGGTATTTAAAAGATGGGCTGACCTAGTGCTTAGTGAGATGGTTTAGTGATGGTTTTTTATCAGAATTAGGTTGATGGTTGGACTAGATGATCTTAAAGGTCCCTTCCAACCTAGACAATTCTACGGTCCTAGAAATTATTTCTAATGCTCTTTTTTTTTTTTTCTTCCCTTTGCTATCCTGTTTCTGGGCTGAAAATTTGACAGCCATGAATAGCATAGAAAGAGAAGGAATGGCCTTCGTGTGGGCACTATGTGTGCTGGAACACAGAAATAACAGAGAAGTGGAGGCACAGAAATACTCTGAGAAAGGTCAGGAAAAGGAGTGAGGGAACAGACATGGCTAGAGTTGCAGGACCTGAAGCAGGTGAGGTGATGGGAAGCTGCGATGAAGGCAGTGACAATAGACAAAGTGGGTGAGAAGGGGATGAATAGCAGTGTAAGGTAAGTGATGAGTGTTGACTCACATGGGGTAGAGGAAGATGTATAATGCACAGAGAAGAAAAAATACTAAAAGATAATCCATGTAAGAATTTTTAAGAGAGGGGGCTGGAGAGGGGAAGGAACAGGAGCAAGTTTTGTTTTGCTAGTTTCTAGACCATAAGACTCCTTTATTTCTGACTAAACAGGAGTTTTTCAAGAAAGCAATGTAGTTTTGGGCTGTCTGGCATATTCTGTTGAGACCACATATTATAAAATACAAGTACAGGGTTCCTTTAGCTGTCATCTTCAAAAAAAGTGTTTGGTTGCAGTGAAGTGTAATGACACTTTTCAGACTGCTCAGCCTCCTCACCTCTTACAGAACACATCAGCCTTGTGGAAGTAGAAAACAGGAAAACTGCTTACAAGTAACAGCTCTGTAAAGTTCTTCCAAGCTGGCATGTAATAATGTTAATTTGAGAATCCTCCTTAATTGTCATCTCATACAATTAAAGGTGCCACAGGAGGGCTGGGGAGAACAACAAGCTCCATGGAGTATGAGAATAAGAAAAGCTATGAGAGCGTAAGAAACATACATAAGCTGTGTAAACGAAACAGGCTAGACATTTTTATTTCCTACACAACAGAAAAGCAGGACAGAAGTTTCACAGGACCAAGTGGCCTTCTGAAGCTATCTTTTACTGATACCTCTGTTTCAGCCAGCAGGCCAGCAAAAATGCAGCAGAACAATGTGCTCCAAGGAATGAGTCTTGATGGGCTGTCCTCCAACAGCCTGCCTCACCAACCAAGAAATTAGTAACAATCTAAGATGCAGCTCAGAAGCAAGCTTGGCCAAGGGGCTTTCAAGATGATTAGCAAAGCAAGGATGGGAAACTTATAGCCCCAACAGTAAATGAACAAGGTGCTCCTCTGCTTTACTAGACAAGCGTCCATTAGGGACAAAGGAATGAGAAAAACTAGGACTTTCAGTCCATATTGGATAGCTTTATTTTCATAAAACCCATTGACATGAAGACTTGCCAGTGACATGCCAGTGGAATAGCCTGAAACAGGAACCTCTCTAAAGATTATAGATAAAACCAGCTAGAAGTAGGATGGGAAAAGAAAAAAACAAACCCCATCAACACCTTTTTAGGTCACTGTTACCTACAACTGCACCTGCCCCTCAACCCAAAACTTCAAGAAGCTGCACTTGAGGTTCAGCTGCTGTAGAGCTGCACAGCTATACTCCTGTCCTCCAAGGCCCTGATCACACTACACAACTCCATGCAAATCTGCCTGACAAGTATGTGCCACATGGAGGTGTGCCAGTCAGTCCCCTACTGCTGGGGACAAAGGCCGTTCTGTTCGCCTGCCCATGGAGCGCACATGTGTTCAAGAGTGGGAGTCATGGGGTTAATGCAAGTAACATTTCCTCATTCTGCTTCGAGGAGCAGGCGTATGGCTCTCCCAGGGCATGCCAAGGGCACCCAGTAAGGGCTCGCCCCGAGCATCCCAGAGGGAGGGGGGAGTCTTTCCATGAGCCTGAGGAAAAGCGGAGTTGGCACTTCAGCAGTTTGGTTGTTCTCAGTGCTCTTTCTCCCCCCTACAGCTCCCACAGTTTTGCCGCTTTTATCAGAGCAGTAATCTAAAACTGCAAGGAATATGCCAATGCCTTCCTGCACAGAAGCACAGCTGAGCTTGCTGCTAACTCTGCCCCCAGTTTACTGAGTGTAGGACAAGAGGCCTTGGTCACAGGCAGCGCTGAAGCCAACAGGGAAGATCTTTGGAGGGATTAACAGTGCTTTCTGAAGGGCCAGAAGAGTCAGGAGGGATATTATTTTTCCACCAGGGTCAAAGTGTCTTCTGAGGATTAGGAAAAAGAAAACTTTGCAGAGAGGAGCTGCTCTAAATCAGGATTTGGAGAGAGGAGAATGAATCCAAGAAATGTTCTGATATCAAACCCATGCTGAGAGGAACCTAAGGCACAAGTATGGTATAAAACCAGATATATTCACTCTTCTGTCTCTGTGCAAACACTTAAGCCTAGAATAATCTCTACACTAACCTTTACCCAACATTCCTACTCTGTTACATTCCTTCGTTATCCGCTTTGCACAGCAAATGTTTGTACTCCAATATCCACGTTGTTATTGCACTGTTATCTATAACAGGTGCTTCTTTAACTAGTGAACTGGGGAATGGACATTCCCCAAAACTAATTTTAAAGTAAAGACATTGACAGAGTGAATTTTAACAGCAATATTCTGGAAAACAGACTTGTATTTGCACATGATCAGGCTACCATTTCAAGCAAGAATAACTGCAGTTTAATTTATGCTTCACTTCTGAAGGCGAACCTTAGAAGGGGTGCAAATATTGCAGTGCTTCTGATGCTCTTCCTCCCATAGAAGAGCAGTGGGGAGTTAGGTACCAAGCCAAGGATCCCCTAACGCCAAACAAGGAGCTCCCAAGGGCAGCTGGTGAGGAATGTCAAAGACAGGGGCTAAGTTCCTTCTCTGTATCAGACAGAGGACAAGTTTGAAAGCAAGGCTCCCACTTTACACATGAACGGTGAAATCACTCATCTTCACCTGCCCACAGATTACCCTTGGCTCTTGCACAGGGCCTGATTGAGCATGTGCACACCACAACTGGGTCCTGCTGGCAACACTGGTTGAAGTATAGCAGATTAGAAAGCCTGTGATTAGGTGCACGTGAGAACCCTCAGGAGGCAGGGACCATCAGGACCTCGGAGGGTTAGCGCCTGCCTGCCACACTAACTCAAGTGCAGCAGAGCAAGGATTTGAAGATCTCAGTGGCGCCATGGTAGATGGCCCTCATGCACTAGAAGTGGCAGGCAGGAAGCCAAGACCTTCTGCAAGTGTAATCCTTAGCCCTACAGGTTATGCCACTGGTATGGATTAAAGGAGCTCTTTTAATGGGATGCCAAAGTATTGGAAGTTGGTTGCAGCCTTCACCATAAACAGACAAACACTTCTAGTGACTAGCATCAACAGATATGCGATGTTTTCTTTAAGTGGCAGGGAACATCAGGCAGAGTTCTAGGAACCCTGGGATACACTGGATGAAATATAGGCAGACTTTGAGATGATTTGGCACAAGTAACTTCACGAGTTAAAACATTGTTGGATCATTTTTTCCTCCAAGGGGAAAACCATGGAGCCAAGCCTCTCTCTACACCCCAGTAACTGGGAACATATTTAATTCCAGCAAACAACAGACATTATTAAGGGTCCCCTAATACCACAAGCTATCATTAACAAGCGTTAACAGAAGCTGTTAGAGTCTTTAAAATTTAACAGCTGGCAGGGCTGATGTAAGAACTCCAAAGCCATCACGCTGTCTCCAGTTATTTCCTTCAAGTGACGTATTTAGGTCTGTTTTACAGCCACAGATGAAAGTTTGGGCAGTGCCTTCCCCTCTTTAAACATGTTGGTATATGTGTGGGGACACACCCATGCCCACAAAGAGGTGAAATACAGAGGCTACCTGTCCTGTTCTGCTTCTTCAGTTTGGCTCCTGGAAGGAGAAGTGAGGTCCATTCAGAGACAGACCCCATAACCAGGCATTCTCTTATGGATGTGTAGGGCTCCCTCCACTGTAACACCTCAGCAGTTTTGTTTAGAACTGTGACAGACACACCCCCTCCACCCCCACCCCCACCCCCCCCCCGTGCTATTCTTGCCCCAAGAACTAAGCTAAGCTTGGTGGGATTTTTTGGTTTGTTCCTAATGAGCATGAGATCAATTGGGTTATTAGGGAAAGCATGGGTCTATCAAAAAATTATGTATTTCATAGAAATACTTCTGGGTGGATTGAACTCCTGATGCTGGTCTGTGTGTATGCTACAGACCATAGCACACATGGCATGGGAACTACATACTCATAGCTCACACATACGTGTGGGAACAAGCATTTGGATTGCTAAGGGCTCACTGCATGACTGCATATGTGAAAGCTTATCCCATTTCTCCCACTTTTCCAGAAAACCCCAACATCCACTTGCCAGACAGTCTGCCCTCAGATGAGGATAAGCCACAGCACTGAATCAGCTGGCTTCCATCACCCTCTCTTCATCTTCAGCCTGCTGTGGGAGGATCCCTTGCACAGGGGACAACCAAGTCCTAATGCTGACAAGTACATGAGAAAGCAGCTCAGAGCGGCCACAGCTGCCCATGGTAGAAAGCAGAAATATGGCTCTGGCAACCCCTGGGACCACTTAGCTCCTGATCCTGGTGTTTGATGGGACATAATTGCTACAGAGTATTTGAATATACTTTGATTTGCTTTAAATCCATTGCAAAAAGCCCTCTGAAATGACCTTAGAAGTTTGTAGACCTGAGAACTATAAAAACTAAATCCATCAGGCAGGAAAAGAAATTACAATTCTGACTCCATACTCTGAACGCTCACATCTGAGCCCTATACAAAGTTACGCAAACATGTGGGACCAAAAACTCGGATCCAGTAAAGATTTATGTCCATTAGGGAACTTTATTTCTTGTCCTTGACAGCACTGAGCTTTATACAGTACTCTGCAAATAAATCATAATTGCTGCTTCTGGACCACAGATGTCAATCTTGGTTGCAGAAATGCACAAAAGCAAGAATTAAGCCCTCCAGAAAAAAAAAAAAAAAAAAAAAAAGGGGGGGGGGGGGGTATTTGTTAACTGGTTTCTATTTGGTTTAGTATCAGTTGGAAGAGCAATATACTCACATTAAGATATAAAAGCGGTAATAAATCTCTCCTAGATTACACAGGAATGTTAGATATTGCTTCCATGTGATCAATAATTCTGTTTTCAGCCTGCAAATCTGTTGTGACCACTGCTTTTTCAACCTATTCTGTACTCTTAAAAAAAGGGGACGATAACATTTTGCAGCACTATTTTAAATTTTTTATGTCTTTTGAAATTTGTCCTCATACAGTACACAAGAGATTTCTATTAAGTGGAACGTAGACAGATAATGTGAAAAATCCTATGAAGGATATTGTTCACGTGAGGTTTGGGTTTTGCTCGGTTTGTTTGTGTTGTGTGTTTTTTTTTAAATACCCAACCAACAGTTTACACGTCTGTCTTGTTTAAAATTGGCTGTGCTTGGAGGAGCACTGGGTAAGCCTAGAACAATTTCCCAGTGAGTGATCAAAGAGTTTAGCACAAGAATAACGCTTTAGAGACTCAAGAGCCCCAGTTGTACACTGCTCAGTAATTCAAAGAGAGGACTGCTATAGTATCTGCCACCATTGGTATATGGCAGATGTATTGTTCGTGCCACTTCCTGAACATTTTTCTGTACGGATTACTTTGCTAAATCAGTAACATATATGTTGGAACCAATTAGCTTAACTGCATCTTGTCAACAAGCACCAATTAGCACAAACGCCTGTAACATACTACAATATTGTCACTTTAAAACATAAGGCAATGGTGTTACATGTCTTAGATAAAATCCTGGCCTGTTGAAGCCAAGTCATGCACTTCCTCAGGAACAAGACTTCACATACCAAATTCCAAACTTATCAAACATAGAGCCATGAGAGATAAGGAAAAACCAGGGAGTCTTGCTGTTATTTTCCAAACATTTAGTGCATTTTGCTTTCACAAGACGGGGATGGTACTGCTCATCTAGGGCTGCAAGGGGCCAAGCACTCCACACGCTGAACTGCAGTCACATTTCTTCCAAAGCACAGAGCCATACGGACCCTTGGCACAGCAGGACAGGATGAACCCTTTGTACACATCAGATATTTCACAGCAGAGAGCCTAAGCCTACTCACCCAGGCCAATTACTTGATAAGCAGCATAGCTTTCCCCATTATCACCACGATCACTCGAGAGCTGGGCAGGCAGGCTTTTTATATGCTTAATCCCTCACGTTCTCAACTGCAGTCTGCACATAACACACTTCATGAAGCTTGAAGCTACGTCTGCCCTGTACATAATATTTCTTCAATGGAAGGACAGAGCTGCAATGCATTTGCAGTATAGATTTTTCCCTTCCCACATTTTACCTTATTATACTGTGGAAGCAAAAAGATACAAGGATAGGGGTTTTAGCTGGAACAAACACAAAGTAAACTCCACCAAGTACAATCTAAACACAAAAATCTCTTTTCACGAGCATCAAGAATGCATTTGAAAGAATGTCAAACAGATGCCCCAAGAAAATTACTTCCCCTGCCTCTTTTCTGATCCCAAACCCTCATTATTACTTTTTGATTGATTTTTCTTGGCTCTTACAC
The DNA here is from genome assembly GCA_026546715.1 of Gallinago undulata. Classification (NCBI taxonomy): domain Eukaryota; kingdom Metazoa; phylum Chordata; class Aves; order Charadriiformes; family Scolopacidae; genus Gallinago; species Gallinago undulata. Next base: position 24,359,722 of record JAOTQQ010000052.1, on the reverse strand, counting down.
ACTCTCATGCTGGTCTTCTTAGGTGGGCTCTATACAACCTTCCCAGCTTTCTTTTATCCCTCTCAACTTCTTGCCAATAAACTATTCCAGTTTTATGAAAGGTTTCTTTTCATAACCATTTTCTCTTGATGAAAATGAGCTAAAACTGAGTGACTGGGTATTTTGTTTTTTAACGCAACACTTGGTTTGCCAAATGCCTTAAAAATGTATTTTTTTAATTCTCTGTTTATTTGAAAGCTGCTTCTTCCAAGAAGGCTAAGAATAATGTGGTTACCATAGTTTCCTTATCCACGACCAATAAAATGCAATTTGGAATACAATAAAACAAAGACAAGCCTACTCACAAAACGTGACTAAATAACTAGACATTGATATCTTCACACTACATCACTCCTTGCACTACTACAGAAAACACTCAAGACTAATCAATATCCAGCTTTTGGTCCAGCAGGGAACCTGAAGCCTCTCCAATTGCCAGCTATTTGAGATATTTCAATTTGAACAGTTAAGATCTCTGCTCATGTAAAATACCTGCCTCACAAATTTAGCATTTAACCTCAGAGATTTTGTATTTTACTGTACTCTTTTGTTCCAGGAAGTGATTGTGTAGGAAAGCACTTCGCTAAGGCTCAGTGAAGCTAAGTGATGAATTAATTACCTTTAGGAACCAGTTGACAAAGTAAATAATGTACTGCCTGTTCTTACAATTATGATGGCCCCTGAACATGCAAGCTCCTAGGGAACAAGCCAAAAATAATCTTTTTTCTTCCAGTCAACTGGCCAACAAAACCCCACATACACTTCAAAGACTACATAAATTACACCTGCTTTGGACACATCCATTTGCTTTCCTGATTAGAAGTTAAATGATGGAATCTTACTCTAATGAAATGAACTTTTAAGAAAAGAAAGAAAAACAATTGTTCTCAATAATGATGAACAGTATCTGAAAGAGAAAACCACAACATGCATGACGGATATACAGACCACTGCCAAGTTAATTTTTTTCCTGATTTTAAAGAGTTGTAAAGATTTCCTTTGAGAAAGCAAAATATTTTGTCCTTTCCTTTAAAAAAGAGAAGCAAAAATGCAGAGAATGGTCTGTTTGATGCGACACACTAAGAAGACTTACCAAGGCAAGCACCTGAACAGGAGAGAAGCAGAATCCTCCTCCCACACTCTCAGTGCACAATGCAGGATTGACTCCTGTGGTGCCTGGGACTCTTATAAAGACACCAGGTAAATGTGGGAAAATGCAACTCAAGATTTTCTAGCGTTCTACTAATGCTTGCTTGCCAGTGGCAACAGTCCAAAACAGCTGAGGTTAAATCAAAAAGCTCTGGCCGTGGTTTGATAATACCTGGATGTAAGCAATAGGGGAAGGAAATACAGCAAAGTCTGTTCCTTACCCTGGGCACCCAGGGCTGCAGCCAGGGATTCTGGGCACTAGAAGCAGTAAAACTGCTACAAGAGCTTTTGCTGCTGTTTTTGAAGAAAAGCTGTTATCCTCACTGTGCAGATTTCTGGAGCTTCTGCAGGCCCCAGAAGCACCATCGCGGTATATATCAAACAGAGGCACAACGCCTCAGTCAACATAGTTTCAGTTATAGCTTGGCCACAAGAAAATATAATACATCTTTTATCCTTGCCTTCTCATCTTGTGGAGGTCATGTAAAGGTAACGAGTATAGGGAAGAGAGAAAGAAGGTGTAAGAGTGCAAGAGATTATTCATGTGGTGAGCATGCTCCACTATTCCAGTGAAAAAGCTTATTAGTTCACCCCACCAGAAATGCATTCTGTGTGTAACAGGATGCCAGTTATAATGTATTAGACAAAGCCATTGTATTTTTGCAGAAAAAAAAGCAGCTTAAATCCTGTTAATACGTTGCTCATCACATCAGATTAAACAGTACATTTTTAAATTGCTGATGTCAAGTTAATCAGTGTCAGCACTATAAAAGAAAATAGCTAAAAGCACCAACGAAAAAGGCATGTCTTTCACATCCCTAGAGTGAATTTACTGGGGAACAGGAAGAAGCAGTGAAGACCAAGCATACATTAAACTTTGCACCCTTCTCATCTACTAATAAAAAAAAACTGTTGGGTTTTTTTCCCTCCACTTTTCCTGTATGCCTTCAGTATGCCACATTTCAAGTCTCACACCAGCCCTGATGAGGCTGCACATTAATAGTTTTAAACCTCCCATCTAAAACCACTAAATAGGAGAGTTACCTGCTCAGGACCTGCGGCTCCACACTACCTTACATCGTTGTCCTCTACTGTCAGAGAACGTAGAGGACTTCCTTGATGGAAGGCCCTGATCCTGTCATTACCCAGTTGTAAGTGGTACCCACAGTAAATGACATTTGAAGCCCCATCCACTTTGCCATTATTGCTTTGGTTGTTGACCTCTCTTACGGTTCACAGCAAGAACCAGCATCCATCCTTATCCCGCCTGTCAGAAACCAACCAGCGTAATACCTCATTGATGGCAAGCTGCTCTCCACCTCCTCCAGGGTGGCCATAGCGGTGGTTGGAGCTCCGGAAGTCCTCATACAGGTCCTCCTCACTTCCCACATCATCTGTTAGAGCTGTCTTATCCAGTGCCCCATCGGTGATCACTGAAACAACAAAGAGAACAGTTCTGCATCAACTGTATGAACTTGGCTGGGGTGAGGGGCACTATAGCACAGCATCCAGGAAAAAAAGACAAGGAAATGACACAGGCAATTCCAGCCTGGTGCATGCCCATTTTTCAGAGAATTTTTCTCCATTCATGTTTTATTACTGCAAATGATTGTGTCTTTTTCTAGACTGGAAAGTATGATTTAAAAATAATTCAACATCTACTGCATGTTGCAAAGAAAAGATCGAGTAAGGATAAGAAAACAGGCTTTGAACAAAGGTGCAGGGCAGAGATGACACAAACATGTTTTCATTATGACATTGCTGTGTTGACAGGAAACTTGACGAGGTAACACGCTCATGTCTGCCTATTCATACATTGATGATAACAATTTACCAAATCCTATCAGACCAAGGAAACTCTCGGCCTTTGGGAAAAACATTCACCTTCCTCTTCATCCACACATTTATTTCACTTGAGAACCCTTTTTGTTGCCTAAAAAAGTGTTTGCTATACAAGTATTCATTATTACCACAGGAGGGCCATTCTGCTCAGCACAGTTCTGAATAAGCTACAGGAAGGAATGGAAGGTTAGAAGTTTGTAAGCTAGAATAAGCACTGAAATCTTCAGATACAAGCATATGTCTGAGAGAAATAAAAATATGGCATATATGCTTCTTGCACAGAAGAAAATGACATTTCATCTGGTTCACAGGCAGGAACCTTTTCCTAAGGTCTCCTCAAGGTATGAGCAAATACCTTCAGTGACATGTTGACCAATCATTCGTTTACCCCATATCTGTATAGGCTACAGAGCATAAACTTTCTGTTCTCAAGATCTGTGAAAAATGTCAATCATTAAATAAAACATTTACTGACTTATTCATCTGGATTAGTGACTGCTAGGACAACAGTTTCCATGACAAAGAGCTGGGTTTCACAAAGATTTCTATGCATGAAGTAAGTAGCTAACACCAACATGATGCAGAGAACAACAGCCAATATGAACTAAAATTACTAGTTAGCGGACTTGACACGGTTACAGTAGTAGAACTGAATTAAGTGAAATCATAGAATCACAGAATGGTATGGGGTTGGAAGGGACCTCTGGAGATCATCTAATCCAACCTCCCTACCAAAGCAGGTCCACCCAGAGCAGGTTGCAGAGAAACGTGTCCAGGCAGGTTTTGAATGTCTCCAGAGACAGAGACTTCACCACCCCCTGGGCAGCCTCTTCCAGGGCTCTGCTACCCTTAAAGTCAAGAAGTTCCTCTTCGTATTTAGACGGAACTTCTTATGTTCAATATCAACAGATATTGCTATTAGCACTCCTGGTGACAGACATGGCTGTCCAAGTTACAAGTGATGTCATACTCAAAGTATGACTCGATGTCATACTCAAACAACAGGTGAAAAAAAACATTTTGAGCTTGATCTTGTACAGCTTGGACAGGCAAAGCCCCAGTCAGAGTCTGGAGATACATAAGCCTGTTCTTGAGCCCTCATTTTACTCCATAATATAAGTGCACCTTTTGAACCTAATTGTGTCAATGGAGCAAGAAGAGGTTCCTAGAATCATGGAATGGTTCAAGTTGAAAGGGACCTTAAAGATCATCAAGTCCCAAACCCCCTGCCATGGGAAGGGACACCTCACTTATACCAGGTTGCTCAAAGCCCTATCCAGCCTGGCCTTGAATAAGCCTAAGGGTTCATTAGTTTATTAGAACCTAAAAGCAAAGCTCTGCAGTAATACAAAATAAAGTGCTGTCAGAGGTTACAGCAAGACCTGCAAAGTTCATCCTTGTCAATGCTTTCACTACATGTGATGATTTGTAAAGGCCACATCACTTCATTAGTTCTAATAACATGGTGAGGTGAAAATTCAGTGTAGCAGCTATCTCTTCAGTGTGGTAACTTGGCACCAAAATGACTGGAGTATGAGCTATTTTTGAACTCAATACTTGATTGTTTATGCTTGAAATTCAATAAGTGCACACAACATAGCAAAGATAAATTCATTGCCTAAACCTGGAGGTGCACTCTGTACTGATGGCAGTTCAGGACATGCAGGTGCGTATGAGCTTATGATCAAAGCAGAATTTTCTGTGGAAGTAACTACCCAACCACACAATTTTAAGTGACATTTCACAAAAAAAAAATCAAACATTCCCATAGCTTTGCTCTGACACATCGTATCATTATATAGAAGTTCTCTACCGAATACATGCCAGTAGTATAGATTGCGTATCAAGCAGTGCTGGGGCTAAGACTTAGCCTGCTAATATAAAACTCAAAACAAGCTGGAATGCCACTGATATTATACTTTTATGCAGAATTACCACAGTTGTACTTAATTATTTTTCTTTAAGAGCATTAAAGTACCACCTTTTGCTCATACACCGTCTGAAAAAAGATAGTAATGAACAACTTTCAGTATATCAGTACAGCAACAAAACAAATTAAAATTTATTTCAAGAACAAATAAAAATAAGTTGTTTAGAAGGAGGGAGTTAGCAGTCACTTAATTCAAAACTTACTTTGCACCCCTCTGATCTCAGTCTTTTCCCTTATTTTATTCACAGCTTCATAGCTTTTGCCTTATGCATCTTGTGTTATTTTCACTGCTAAAAGTAATTTTCAGCTTGAAAAACATTCATTGACATCTTTAAAGCTTTTGTTTTTTCCCCCACATATTCTTATTTGTTCTCTGATCCGTGCTTAGATGAAAAAGCAAAAGCTCCAGGGAGATATTTATCTGTATTACTTAAAATGCTCTATACCTCTGCTAAGTGCCTTGAAAGCTGTGTTTGCTTTTACCAGAGATCTGTTTTTCTTTTCTGATCTTACCAAGCTCATCAATTTTCTGCAGTCTCAAAATCTGCTACTGCATTTTGGATTAGTTTTCCTGGCAGAAAAGCCCTCACAGACATATTTCACCAAAAACCCATAGTTCATAGTCATACAAAAGTTCTCAATCTTTGAGGAAGAATGGCCCAAGATAGCCATTACATATTTTCCCAAACTAAGTAATGTTCCAGGAAGAATAAAACTAATGAAAACTAAGAATTTGCTCTGAAGCAGCTTACATGATTACAAATAAATAAATAAAACAGTAGTCTGGAATGGTGACCCAATGCACTAGAAATCCATCAAGGAAGTAGGAGAATGAAGGCTTTTAACGTAGGTAGTGACTCAACAGGCACAGCATAAACTAGGTCAAGTAGAAAAGAAGCAAGAACTATACAAAAATCTTTAAAGACAAGTTAGCAGAGATTGCTGGAACAGTCAGCTTCCTCCACAGTACTAGTCAGACAGGCAGCTATTAAGCTGCACGGTAGTTGGCTCAGGTGCCTCATTCCCACCCTCCAAAATGCTCATCTCCATTTAACACTGAAATCCACTGGTATGGTCACAGCTGGCCTCTCCATGTCCCTCTGAAACCACTGACCTGTCCGTGGAAATCAGGCAACAGCAAAGAGCAACATTCTGTCAAAAAATAGTACCAAGCATCCAATTAGCTCAACCAGATTTCTCCATATTTGATATGGCTATCCAGATAAATTTCACTAAATATGGCAACAAATCCCATGCAGAGGAATGCAGGGAGGGGCTATCACCAACATTTAGTACTACAACCTTCTGTGCAAGTATTAAAACTCTGCTTTATATTTTTGTTATAAATCCAGAGCTTGGGCTTGGATTTATACAAAAGTACAAAAGCAGCTGGATAATTCTAGCAGTAGTAGCTCATGAAAGAATGCCGCACAAACTCTTTTTTATGCATCTGAATAGAGAATAAGGTGTAAAGAGTCTGACTCTGTGAAGAAATATTTTGAGGATATGAAGCAGCAAAAGTCATACAAAAAACATACTGAAAAAAGCAACTGGTGCAGGTGGTCTGTGTTCAAGTGCACTGAGCCAGGCTACATTCAAGCACAAAAACAAAAGGGAAGGATTCCACAAAAATCAAATAAAGGTTGCTCAAAATGGTCCAGAGAAAGAAGGTATATGAAGGTATATGGGTTCACCCTTACACCCTGCTACAGGCTTTGGGATGCGGGCATGAGCAGTCAGCATAGGGAAGGGTCCTGGCTAGGCTCCGTTTGTGCCCCCACCTTGCTGAAGGGGAGCATGTAAAAGCTTGATGCCAAGCCTCAACGATAATAACCAACAGAAGGTGGCAAGGAGGGAAAAAGGAGAGAAACCTTGTGTTGTTCATCTAACCGGTGGCAAATCAAAAGAAGTCTGGATTAGGTGATCTACTGAAGTTCACAGACTGAAAACAAATATTAACCATAGTCCAGATTTCAGTTAAGACTAGTGCCACCTCATAGAGGTGACAGCCGTGTTTCAGCTCCTCTCCTTTGTCAAAGGATGGAAAGGATGGACCTGCTTCACACATCCCAAGTGCCATGAATTAGTAAACACAAGTTGTTGTTGGCCAAAAAAACCCAACCAAACCAACCAAAAAAACCTCATGTACCACCAAAAAAAAAAAAAAAAAACCACTGGAGAAACACAGAACAAATTTCTAGAAGAGTTTCCTCAGAGCAGCTGGGCACTGCAGCCCCAAATCTAGCACAGACTCCTAACAGAGATCTCTCAAAGTCACATAGGTTTATGTCTCTTCTGGAATAAACCCCAGTAGCTCCCCATTGGCAAGGAGCTCCAGCCATGTCCCTGGACCAGAAGCCTGAATGATGACCTAGGACTGAAGGAATATGGGCTATAGGCAGTTTCCCTAAAATGTGGTTATCTATTTTCACTTGAGTTATAGCCTACAGCTCTAGGGGTATGGCTGGGACAGGAATCTGTGATGATTACAGACAGCTTTGAAAGCCAAGACCATCCATAGTTTATTAAAAGAATATTTTATTAATGACAAAGGGAACAACTTTTCTGTATTTGAAGTATCTCTCTTTCAAGAGTGCTTTTTCAGTACCACATCCACACACTTAATTTGTCTCCACAGCATTTACATTTAAAATAATTCACCAAAATAACAGTAGGAGCCTGATTTACACTCACAGAGCAAATTAATTCAGAGCTAACAACATCATTCCCTCTGCCTCAGTGAGCAGAGATTGCTGTGGCTGCGTGCAGTGCCCACAGGAAAGTGCACTGCAGCTGGGGAATGGAGCAGTTCAAGAGATTTATGATAAACAAACCAAAGGGGTGCACGGGATGGGGAAACCAAACCCAGATTACATTGCCCAGGTGAAAAAAACCCTTCCTCCCTCCTCTTCACCCATTTTGAGTTGCTGAACCCTTATTCTCCCTTAGAAATAGCTGCCACAGTAGTGCTGCAGCCTCCATCAGTCCTATTCTGAATTTTATGCTTCATTTATCAGATGCTTGATATACGGAGGTCCCTATGCAGCTGCCACAGTAAAATCCATCAGAGTGATGTCATCCCACTTCTGCCCCAGCAGTGCAATTCTCCAGCTCTTTACTGTGCTGATGGACCCTCTCACATCATTCTGATTATGGTTGTGGGCCAGTTTAACAGGAAGAGGGACGTCTGGCAGGGAATTAGCAACAAAGGAACAATGACCAGTTAGTATGAGTTTCATGAGGGGAAAAAAAAACCCAATGCCCCCCAAAAAACCCAGCCAAAGAAATGCAGGGCCTGCAAAGCCAAGCCTTAGAGAGCTAAAGTCCTCATGATGACATTACTGAGCAGGTAATGAAACTGTGTTCAGTGAATTTTGAGGAAAAAAAGCCAGCACAGAATAGGGAGGAGAGACAGAAAATATTTAAGTGAAGAAAGTAAGCTTCATTGCCTCCATTTTTAAGAAAGATTAGGAAGGGAAAGGATTCAACATAAAATTAAATTGACATTTTGGTATAATACCACAAATGGAATTGCTGTTATGAATGAAACCAGTTCATAATTAGCTGAGGCAAAGAGCAAATCCATGCTTGAAAACAAGAAGGAGACAGTTCTTCAATGGAAAGTTGAGCACAGGTCCTCTGTGGGTCTGCTGGGCACATCACCCAGGGTAACATTCATCAGCAGTAATGCACTGAGCCACCCACTCAGGTTTCAAGAGTTTTTAAATCCCAATTAGAATCTAAATGACTTGCAGGGAGGCTTAAGGGAGTTCTCAGCTCTCTTGGGTAGCAGAGATAATTATGGGGAAGAGAGATGCGGATTATGAATGGCTCTGCAGCTCTGACTCCCACGTTCCTACGTGCTATGCACTTGCAGCTTGGTCTGCTTTGCCTTGGCAGGCACAGAGCAGAGAGCTGCCCCCAGTCCCTTCCTGGCTTGTTGAGTGGTGCTACGAGTGGGAGAGAAGAGGGGGAGCAGCTTAACTAGATTTGAAGAAGAGTGGAAACAACGGCAAAACCAGATAGGAAATCACATAAACGTGCTTTCTCAATCCGAAGCTTGATCCTTTGTTGAAAAGCCCCTCTATTGTACTGCATACAAACTATTAATTCACTGGATGTGTTCCCATCACAGCTACTGACTTGGAAAAAGCAGGCATGTCCTCCTACTCTATCTATTTGTTGTTTATTTGTTCAGGTCTGATTACTCATACATACCAACCTGTTTGCTCTCATTTCTCAGCCCAGTGTCTTTGGAAATGGTATTTACTTTATGTCTGGACAATGTTGAACACGATGGGGACGATTCTAGTTTAGTCCTTTAAGCCTTATCACAATCTAAACATTAAATCAATCGTAGCAATCAAATAGTAGCAGACAACTCCCTTGTAGCATCCAGGCACATTCTTTACCATTTCCTCGGTAAGATGTACTGGTTGGAGTATCTGACATGTCATTTACTGCCCCAACAACAGGCAGCTGCTATTTAAAGGAGTTGGGGGGGAAGAGGGGGGAGGGAGATAGATGAAACTATCCATCATAATTTTTCAAAAGTTTCCTGTGTAGAAGACTAAAATGGTTGTGTTTCTTGTTTCAAACAAGTAACAAACATCGACCTTCCAAACTCATGGTGAATTTTTACCTGTCCATTTAACTCTGCTGCTTAGCACTGTGCCTGCTATGCCTTGAAGTAAAAATCAAACCCAGGCCAAACTCCCCTCCCTTGAAGAGAAAAGAACAACAACAAAGCTACCCCTTCATCAGACAACAGCCTCCCAAAATTCTGACAGGCTGCTGGTTGGGAAACAACCTGACACTGTCCAGTAGAGCACAATCAGAGTCAATTCATATCAGCAGTAACCTCGGATGAGCTTCCAGCTCACCTACAAAGAAGAAAATACCTTGTCCACGTCTCCACGTCCACCCATTCTTACCCAAAAGTGTAACAACAACTGAGGAAACTCAAGCAAATGAGCCAGGAAATCAGAACAATAGTTGTTTACAGTGGACAACACCTACTTCAGCAAACACAGGAGGTAAAAGCAACATCAAAGAGTGTTAGTGCAGCTGACAAGTCTGAAAAATGTGAATTTGAAAAGACTTTGTCAAAAAAATTTCAGGCTTTTAAAAAATTTATTTTTAGGAGAGCATCTGCTCCAGCTTTTCAAAACCTTATAGGTGCATCCCACAAGTTAGAAGATCAGCAATCTGGCAATAAAAGGCGCATTGTTTTCTTCAGATTATTCCCCGAGATGCCCCTATATGATCTCAACACCTGCCACTACTTCAGTGCACAGTAACATGTGGTGTCACTCCTAAAGGTCCTTTGGGCTTCTTTTCCTCCTTCACTTGCACAAGTAGATGAAACTTGCCTGTGGGAACATGCAAACAAAGGAGCCCCACTGTCTTACCGCTGCTGAGCCTTACTGCTCTGCCATTACTGAACCCGGGTTCATCTGAACCAGAGCCAATACTCAAACATACTGAAAGTGTGTTTTAATCTTTTTTTTTTCTCCTCCAGAAAGCAAACAAAAAAGCCTGAAACAATTCTGATATAACCAATGCTTCTAGTCATCAGCAGTTCTCAAATTAAGATCTTGAATATAAAATGTTCCCCCGCTATTCTCTCAGGAATGGTTATTCCTCCTACCTCTGCAGCTACTTTCCAGGGACTTAATTGGAGTTTTCTTAATGCAAGTGCTGTTATCTCCCAAATCTCACGCTGTCCTTGTCTGTTTTAATTATATTGATTTAGCTGTGACGTGAAACCCAAGGTACCATAGGCCCCCTCCTTTCTTGTACCTGTTACTTTATGAAACAAAGGAAAGAATGTAAACATGCTGCATGAAATTCCGATTGATTTATATTTCCAAAGATTCTGTGCTTTTATCATGTCTTTACATCCAAATACACCCTCAGAAGACCAAGAGCTTGGAAGCTAAGTCTTTGCTAAAGATTTTGTTGCCAAAAAGCATATAGTCTTCTTCTGTCTCAAGTCAGAGTCTAGAAACAAGAAAATTCTATTCTACACTAAACTTTAACTACTGGCCTGAAAAAAACCATGCTGTAAAGAATGGTTAAGGTCATTTTTATGAAGAATTGTCACTAGGAAGTAAAGCAATTCATATCACAAAAGTCTTTAAAATGCTGCACCCAGTCATGCCAACTTTGCATGGAAATACCAACTCCCTTAAACTATTTTCACGGCAGTCAAACCTGGAGCAGGAAAATGAAAAAGACATGGGTCTTTCATATAATGGAATAATCCATCTTATAACTTTAATGATTAAGAATGAATAGCTGTGTTGATAATAATTTAAAACCTTTGGCAATGCAGGCACCTTTGGTTAAGACAAAGCTATTTAAGACCAGACCCTGAAAGCAGGCCTGCACCCTGTAGCTCGCTGTCCCAGCCGATGAATAACACGGATGCACTGGGCCCACACTGTTTCCAGCAAAGTCAGCACAAAGAACCACTGCTTGGCACTTCTGAAAAGCAGGCTGTTTATAAAAGTGTCTGAAGACAGATTTAAGAGGCCAACTTTGAACACTTAAATTTGAAAAATGTGACCTTTGTTTTTTCCCAGAATTCCGCATAATGCTATAAATCTAGTCTTTATCTCTGTGAAGCTATCCAGGCTGACAAGTGGCTTATATCTATGACCTTGTACCACAGAAGTAATTAAAAATGAATGCCATGAGAAGACTTTCAATTGCTCTTGTGCATTATCAAGTATAAGTCTCAAGGGGCAGCAAGATTGTTTTGTTGACATTATTTTGAATGACCAAGTCTTCATGTAACACACAACAGATCTTCTGGGTTAATACTCAGGCTACAGCCTTTTCATGAAAAACACTGGTAAAACTGCTTTACCTTTAGGAAGTCAGGAAATCCCCCTGTCCCTATGTATATTTTAATCTGAGTTCTACGAAAATCCCTGAGATGAAGTTACCAAATATTTCTGAAAGGAAAACAGGAAATCAAGGATTAATCATATTTAACTACAACTGCCATGATAGCTAAGGGATCAGGCTCTTTGCAGCGTATGTGGTTTGGGTCACACAACACTACACAAATAGAGGAGGTGAAGTCAGGCTCTGAGTTAAGGTGATTCTTCTTTGGTGTGACTCAGAACAGATTTGGGAGGTCAGCTCCGAGCAAGCTACAGGAGAGATGCTGAACATCACCAAGTGTAATCCAGTCTTTATATTCTGAGTAGAGAAAGCCACAAGAGCTTCTCCACTGGAAGATGGGTGCAGAATAGGACAGTGCCACATTAGGTGAGTTGAGAGGAATCTCATGGTCAGAGACAAGGTGGAAATTTCAAACTCACTCAGACATTGCATATTTACAGTTCTGCAAGTGAAAACTTTGCTGCCAGAGCCCAGGACTGATTGGTTTTAATATCCAGCACCGATATGTCATCTGCGTTGAAGACCAGCTCTACAAATGGATGGAAGAAGGCTGGAGCACAGAGCTGATCTGGCTGAGATAGATGGTGCAGTCTCTTGCCTTCATTGCATGGCTGGAAGTGTGCTTCACACCAGCTCTACCAGGAGTCCCCACATCCCACCACCACCCACACACACTACCTCTTCTTCCTAGGGCCTCCAGACTTGCCCGCCAACAATATATATGAAAATGGAAGACTGGACCAAAATAATTTCAAACTGTACACAGAGAGCAATTTTCTTATGAAATAGAGAGCTGGGACTCTTTAGTCTGGAGAAGAGAAGGCTGAGGGGCGACCTTATTAATGCCTATAAGTATCTCAAGGG
>JAOTQQ010000052.1:24324686-24346883 GCA_026546715.1 Gallinago undulata | reverse complement strand
AGTTGGACTAGATGATCTCTATGGTCCCTTCCAACTCCAAAAATTCAGTGAAATTCAGTGAAAATTCAGTGAAATATATTTAAGAACTCAAGGACAGGCCTTACAACCTTGTACATGCAATACTGTTCATATTGTAGTAGGAACAGTAAAGTATTTGCTTCCTGGGAATCAGAGAGTGCAGATACAATATATTACTGCAAATCAAGTTGAAAAAATTAAGATTGAGACACTGATTCTATAGATTGATGCGTCTCAATTAATTGTCAAGTATCATAGGGGAAAAAAAAGACACTTCACATTCAATAATTTTAAGTTTCCTAGGAAACTGGTGTGAGAAGGTACCCTATTTCAGAGTGTTTTCACAACATTCAGCTACAGGTTCGAATTTTAGCTGAACGTGTCTGATGCAATTTCACCCTATAGCAAGAAAACTCTTCCAAGGAAAACATTATTCCTCTTGGTATACATCAAGTATTCAATTGAAAGCCATTATTAATCACCCCTTTAAAGGGGGGAAGCATTCTAGCAAGGTCACACCCATCAGGGTGTCTTTAATAGTTAAAAGTCATTACTTAGGATGTTTACTGCAGGCTTCAACATGGAAATAAGAATAGCAGAATTGGTAAAATCAGTATTTCAGCAAACCATGAGCCTGAGATGCTAAGTGTGCATTTTGAACTATTAATTCAAAACGACACATTACCACTTACAGATCATTGGATGCAACACAGAATATTTTGGAAGCTTTGGAGACTGATTTAAAAGTTGAACCCATCCCCAGCTGGAGATGTTAAAATTAAATGGCAAAAGCATATTAACACAGGCAGCAATGAGATTCCAACACTAACCAATAGAAGAGCATTGTTGATTTGCAGTGACCAAACTGAAAAAGGTCTCCTAAAAAAGTATGAAAAGATGAAGCCTCTTCAGAAGCCACATTACCTGAAGCAAGACTCCTCCTTTTGACCAGTACATACAGCGTACAGTCAAATACAGTCAATACAAGTACTCTACCTAAGGCATGTGGCAGAAAACGGACATAATTCTAGAGAGACAGCTGAAGCAGTCAAAATAATCTTTGCAAACTGGTATTTAGTGGTGTAACTTGCAAAATCAAAACAGGCTAAAAAAAGAATGCCTTCCGGAGCAACTCTGCATGCTTGCTCTAGTGCACAGCACTGGCCAGCCAATTGCAATTCTTTATCAGTTGTTTGAATTTATAAAACAAACAGTAATACTTTCACTTAAAGGTAGATATGTCAAATTTGACTCTTCCTGTGATTAGCCAAGATTTAAAAATTTAAGCCCATGGTGCTGCTGCTGTTATTTCCATTTATTAATTGATTCTTATTTAGATTCTATATGCCACCAATAAGAGAAGGAAGATGCTTCATTTCTGAACAGAAACTGTACATTTACTATTTTCCAACACTTAGCATTTCCAAATCAGCTAAAAAATTACAAATAACTTGCTCCAGACTTTGTTAGACTCCAGACTCAAAATTCCAGAAACACATTCTAGTTTTCCAAACACGTCTCCAGCTACACTGTACCCAACTGAGGGGCAGGAGAAAAGACACAAGGAATCCAAGGCCGTGCCACCCAGCTTTCTAAAGGCTCAATGTATAAAACTACCTTTAGCCTCAACTGCACTGAAGCATGTGCTGTGGTTTACTAGTTACACAATTATTGGGTGCTTCAGTGACTAAAAATTATTGCTGGTCAGAACTAAAGCAATTGGAAAAGGGATTCTTCCAGTAACACCATGGCAATTTAGAAGTGAAATTTAAATTAACCTTATTTTCTACATCTTTTCTACATCTACCTTGATGCATGTTCCCTTAGGATGATGAATCTAAGTGTCCAGTTTCTCCTTACCCTGAGAATTTAACCAAACTGATTTCCTGATTTCTCTTTTTTTTTTTTTTTTGCCTATGAGCTTTACTCTGATATATCAAAATTTGATTTTTTTGAACAAAGCAACACAATTTCTCCAGGCTCAAATCTCACAGGCTGGTAGTTTTAGTACCCTTATTGCATTTTCAAATTAAGTTCCAAGAGGAAAAAAAAAACCAACAATGCCTCCCACTATTTACAGACAGATTATTTTTCCCAAAAAGAAAGCTGCTACAGAGCAGGGTGTGGCTGAGGTGTGTATATATATATATAAAAAATGCACTGAAAGGGCTACTTGTAAATATCTATGTATTTTAAGTTGGTGGATGACATTGCCTGGATGGTGCAGATTATATTTCTGTGACACCAAGCTGCTGGCTTTTTTTTTTTTATATTCATCATGAATGGTTCCATGCAGTAGCATCTTCCTTTAAGTTAAGGCATAACTGTTGTCTCTGTCTTGTAGATTTAAATAATTATTTTTATTTTCAGCTTTGGTGGTATTTCCCTGCACCAGAAGCTCAACTACTTCACTTCTGAGTGACAGACTACACAATGCAGGATTATTACATCAAAGGACAACGCTGAAGTATCAATAAAGGAAAGAGTCCCCCAGGAGACTAATGTCAGAAGATATAAATTTCTTCCTCCAATAAAAAAAAATAATAAAAAAATAGCCCCTCTAAAACAAATTCCCAGAAGATGTTCATCCAGCCTAGAAAGGCATCTATCTTTGCTCTGACAGTGACCAGTGCCCTCAGCACCAAACCCATTTGGTTTTTTTGACAAATACAGAGTGTGTTAAGAGTGACATGGAGAGACCAACAGGAGGAAAACAGCAGCAGGGCAAGGTGCACATGGCACATGTACTGCCGTGTACACCATGGCAGCTCTGAAGTGGCCGTCCTTAACCCCTCACTTAACTCCTCCAGATTTTTTCCCCAAAAGCAATCATCGGAGATACTGGTCTACTGCTTCTCAGTTTCTGGAAAATCCAGAGTTCAGGGACAGAAGAGAATAGTGAGAATATTGCCGATATATTCTAAATGAGCTTTAAAAGAGGATTATTCTAATGATTAAAATCAGCAAGTGAGACAC
Organism: Gallinago undulata; assembly: GCA_026546715.1. Taxonomy (NCBI): domain Eukaryota; kingdom Metazoa; phylum Chordata; class Aves; order Charadriiformes; family Scolopacidae; genus Gallinago; species Gallinago undulata. Next base: position 24,343,889 of record JAOTQQ010000052.1, on the reverse strand, counting down.
ATAGCACGTATTGGGGGTCATGGAAGTTTAATGTGCTGTAAAATTGATGAAAAAATTTAGGATGCATCTTAAGTCCACAAGGCCATGTGGGTGCAGCAATGACGGATGCTCCACGCACGTACATTTGGTATTTGGCATCCTGCATTCAGAGCGTATGGCTGAACTGCAGCACATGGAATCAGCCTGACTTAGGGGGCAATGCCGCAATGCAGCGCCTTTGTGATAGCCGAGAAAAGCAGAATGATTAACAGACCTTATCCCTTACTCTTGCTGGAGATAGCCAGCGCTGCTAGCAACTGCAGTCCTACACAAGACAACAGCAGACGAATGCAAAGAGGATATTCTTTAGCCATTCAGCTATGCCCCTTCTACTCACAAATTAGCCCGAAGCAAACTCACATATCTTTACAAATTACCTTTTTGTTTACATCAATAAGCTGTGTTGACCCTCTCTTCCCCCCTTCTTTCTCACAGTTCTGTGGTGATCAGAATAAAAGCGAAGGATGAGGGCAATAGAGACCCACATCACCCTATAGCAACCTCCCCACCTCCACCTGCCTCAGCCTTGCAGAGCTTTAAATCCCACCACGTTAGACTGCAGCCCCTTCGGAGAGGCTGTCGTGCAGCTGACAGAGCCATTATATATGCAGATGATGTATATAAATCTCTTTACAATCCTGTTTCCTCTCACCTTGATTAATAACATTTCTGTCTGCCTCTTTTCCTTTCAGACACAAGTGCAAAGGACAGGCTCTAAAAAATGGAATATTTTTTTTCCTCTTGAATCCCTTTCTGAACTCAGCAGGTGCAATTCTACTGAAAGCAGGAAACTACCATTTCAAGACTATGTTCCTGGCGTCTGCTTATCTTTCCTGCTGAAAACGTAGCTGATGTCATCAAAGCGTATCAGAACTCAAACAACCCCCTTGACCCCAGTATCCCTTCGCTGTAAATACAGTCTGAGCTTGTTTGAACTGGAAATTGTTGTTCTTGGGAATAATTGCTCTGTACACACCACTGTCTCCAATCGATTACAGGATACATTTTCCGAGCTGTATGAGTTTTCACTATTAACCTCACAGTAACCTTAAAGGTTTGAGCTCATACTCTTCGCCAAACTGCACAGATCCCTGGTTGCATAATCTCAGAAATGTCAACAGCAAAACAATCAAACCAGGCACAACTGTGCTCGCCTTGTTTCAATAGAGCATGGCATCGCCAGTCTCATAAAGGGTAAAAGCTCTCTCAGAGGTGAAAGAAAAAAAACCCCTCTCCACATACGCATACCTCTTTTAGTGGGGAACAGAAACTAGATGGGTAGGACAAAAAGAAAAGATGAATTCACACTAAACAAGGTATTAGCAGAGAGATTACAAAAAGTATTATAATAGCGCTCCCAGTCCAAAGAAACAAAGTAGTATCCTTTGATGTTTGCTTTCCCAGATTTTGGCTGAGGAAAAAGCACAATACATGATTTTTTTACGTGTACCCATCATTTTCCATCACATTCTACAGGGGTTGGGATCACCAAAGGTACGAGTTGTCACTTGGGAGTGGGTTTGGGTACTGACAAACGAAATCCAGGACATCTGGCACTCAGATCCTATGATCATGGATAATCGCAGTTCCAACGACTCCACCACTAATCTACAACTTCCCTTTTTAGCCAACTCCAGATTAATACAACCTTTTTAGGAGGTAGAGAAACTTGTTCTCAGGATGTTACTCTTATAAGCAATAGAGTTTGGTCTGTGTGAGGGTGACTTCCTGACAACTATTTTCATCTCCCTTTTGGGGAATGGAAATAGTGTGAATCCCATCTCACCACAATCAATGCCACTTTCTCAACTGAGCACCCACCTCATTCCAAAGAATAGTCAGTGAAATACAATTTGCAGGAAGAGGAGAAATTTGCTGAGGTTTGAGGTTTTTTTTGTGGGGGGTGCTTGGGTTCTTTTGATTTTTTGTTTGTTGCTGTTGTTGGTTGTTGGTTTTTTTGGTTGGTTTTTTTTTTTTTTTTAATACTGCATCTAATTCAGCATCCTATAAGTATTTTCCTAGGCACAAAAAGCAACACCTTTAGCATAGTCACAGAGTTAATTACCTGGAAATAGGAGTTTTAGGCAGAAAAAATTCTCACATTAAAATTCCAGATATTTCTAGTGGAGAAGACAGCAAAGCCCAAAATTATCCAATGTGCAAAGAGAGTGCAGAGGAGACACTATCCCTAAGCCACCATAAAGGCAAGATCATGCCAGGAGTTAGGAGCAAGAGAAGTAAGCATGCAGGACTGGCTCAGTGGACACACAGCTGCCCACCTTGTCTTCCACTAGAAAGCAAACAGCAGCAGCTTTACCTAACATTAGCGAGCAAAGGGGAGAATAGGTGCAGGCTGCATCATGTGGTGAACACATCTACCTTACCCAAAAAAAGGACCCATGATACATAACAACTTTTTTCCCCATTATTAATTTATACCTCCAACATCAGTGAGTGAGGCTATTATTACCCATACTCAAATTCTCACTTTCTGTGATGTGGAAAAAGCAGAGCAAGACCAAGCATGCTGTTGAAGAGGAGGACAAGCAAATAGAATGCCCTGAGCATCACAGTACTTCAAATCACTACAATTGCATCATTTTTCTTTCCCATGCTAAGGCACATCTACAAACAGAAAATTCTCTTCTGCTTTTAAGGAAAGAACTTTAAAATTTGTACTGAGCCTATACCTTCTCCTTCCAGGATTCTCTCTCCATAATACCCCCATGATTCAAAAGTTCTTTTTCCCCAGATGAGGAAGGACCCGTCTCCCAGTATACTCAGCAGGGCAGAATGTTTTCTGAATACATCATTAGTGCAGTGCAGCTACAGTATAAACCTATGAAAGTATGCCACTCCTCATTTTCCTACCGCATTTATTCGATTGAACTCAGGATGTTCTAGAATTCCTCCTAATCCACCAGCTTTCCTTCTCAGAATTACACTGAGTAAACACTACAGGGAAGAAAGGATCTTTGGCTAAATCAAAATGCTCTACCCTTGCATCATCTGTAGGCTGAGTATCTGGAGGATACTCTGCTTGTTCTCCTACCCTCACCCCAGGAAGGGGAGTACATCCCCCAGCCCCATAGCCACAATTAGTATGCTAAAGAAAGTAGATTCCCTCTTGCTACCATTTAACATTGTAGTGCGAAGAGAGGATTTGGACCTTAGAAACAACATATGAAACGACATAAATTTGTTCCGGAAACCAGTTTAAAACAATTCAATTACTAGAACAAGCCCCTTCAGCCTCCAACTAATGGACTGCATTTATCCAGTGAGAAACAACAGGCAAATTTTGGCTTGAGAGAACAACTTGTAAATTGTATTCCCAGGCCCCAACAGCTTATGATGGGTTCTAATGAGAAAACTGTTGAGAGCTTGCTTCAATTTTCTCTTGGTTCAGCAGCTGATTTACATCTCATTCGATCCTTCCCCAGTTATCTCCCAGCTGTAAGCTGACCAAGTCTTCAGCTGAATACAGCTACTTAGAGATAATACTCAACAACACAGAAATGGCCCCAGAGGCATCACCACATAATCTGGAACCCTCACTCCCAGTGGGCATACAATACCATTTTTAGCAGTTGATGACCCGTGTTAGAGAAAGAATGGGGTCAGGAAGGCAAGAAAACGCAGACGTAGCATAGCATTGCTGGAAGACAGTCAGTGAGCAAAACAACCCACCAAAAATTGTGTGTACCATTAACTGCTGAGCACGTTTTGCTGTGGAAAATATTGCCTGATAACGTTTGGCATCTGGATTCTGTCTCACACACACCAGGAACCGATGATGTCAGTAAAGAGTTTAAATGCTATCATATCTCAATTAGTCACGAGTGATGGGTTTTGTTCATTTTTGGAACAGAATGGAGACTTACTATAGATCAGTTCTCCAAGATGGGGTATTAAGCTGCCTAGAACCCCAAACTTTATCTACTACTTCCTCCCTATGTATCTCGGGTAGTTTGAATTACCTATGAGTCCATCCAGATACCTTCTGAGTTCTGCAATCATCACAACTCAAACATGTCACTGAAAGTGGAAAGGGGGGCCTTTAAAGTCATCTTCATCCTTTACAAATACATAAAATGCTTTCTAAATATCAGGAAATATCTTGAAACCATAGCTGTGTTCCTAACTGTGCAGAAAGGATTTAATCCAACTTTTCCCAGAGTAAAGAATATTGGAATCGAACCAAAGTTATATAAGGTGTAGTAATAAAACAAAAAGATCAATGATGCCAATTACTTGAATTACACCTCAAAGCACAGGTGGTGGCCCAGTGTTCATTCTGACCTTGTCTACAAAAGGCAACAGCAGAAGGGAACCTCGTGGTTTTCTTGCCAGGCCACCTGCTCCAAAGCTGAATCAACAGCCACCATAGCTTTCCCCAGCTTTCCCCAGCTTCCTTCTCAAGACCTTCACCAAACGAGACTTTCCAGTCTCTCCAGATACTATTTTCCCAGGGTTTGTCTTAGCATCCAATCTGAGTCTTCTTTGCTATAGATTTCCCTGTCCCCTCTGCCCCCCACAACTCTCCTCACCTCATGAATAAGAAACAAGCCATTCCCTTCACAACAGCTTTTTCTAGGTATTTCAAGATTGATTTCTTCCCCCGTTCTCTTCTACTGCAGACCCCCAAAATAAATCCAAACTTCTCCCATAGATCACGTTCCCCAGATTACTCTAGTTACTTTCTTCTGGATCCTCTCCAACTCATCCCACAGCATTCTTATTGTGGTGCCCAAAAATATGCACTATATATCCTTTAAACAACACACACACTTAACAAGTCAGCCTACACACTGTTTCATACTTCAAGCTAAGCATATTCAAATTATAGTGTTACGAGTTCAAGTCAGCTTTATTTTAAATTATAGAGAAGATTAATGTAGTGCAGTTTAGACTAGACTGGTCAACAAGAATATGTTTGCCATGAACTCACTCAAATTTAGTTAAATGAAAGGCACTATGTTTGGGGGCACCAGTAGGTATTGCTGTCTTCGTGGAAGTTCAGCACTGTCACACACCTGCTCTACAAACCCAGCGCAACATCTTCTAGTGCAATCATGGTCTATAATTTAGGAGTCCTCTCATTCACTGTGCCTCTCTCGATCTGTGTTGACCACACAGCCTTTGGTATCCACTTTGGCCTGAACTTTCCACACACTCCTTCCGAGAGCTCTGCTGAACCTGGATGCTCTCGTTTGCTCTCATTTACTGCAGCTCAGCCAGATTCTGGAAAGAGACCTGTCAGTTCTTGTGTGCAGCTCAGTGACCTTCAGGAGACACTATTGCCTCTGAGTACTTTGTTTAGCAAAGAACTGAGGAAAAAAGCACAGAGCCAGGTCCCTGTCCTGCAAAGAGTCACACTGCTTGATGATTTGCTCTCCCTAATGCAAAAGGGCAGACAGAGTATTCCCTTCCCTTTTTTCCACCCAGTTAGCTTGACTATAAATGTGATTGCACTGATAAACATCCACAGCAAGAGATCATTTGCCCACACAAATTAACTGCTACCACCAAATCATCATGTAATATTTTCACTAGAAAAGAACAGCCCACGCTGCTGTGTGACATTTAGCTTTTAATTGCAGTCGGTCACCAGCAATTTTTTTTCCAATATTATTATTTGTGTTGGTTAAAGTTCCCACTCCAGCTAAAACATGGGCCCTGTCAAACGCCACGGTAGGAGCACTAGTGCACTGGGTTAAGATGCTGCTACTTGATTCCTGCTGCAGCGGAGGCTGAGGTCAAGCGTTCCACAGGCCTGAGCGGGGCTGCACTCCCACCGAGGGCTTGGTACACGTGGCTCCCCCAGCCCCCAAAGGGAAGAGGACATGGGAAGCAGGGGATTAGGACAATCCGATGCAGCACAGCAGGTCAAGCCGTCACTGGGGCACAGCGGGGAGGGAGGAATGCTTAGAGCAGGAATTCATGCTGAGCAGAATACTCCCACTCAGCCGAGGGGAAGAACAGGGAGCAGCTCAGTCGGAGGGAGCAGAACAACTCCCTCAGCCTACAGCTCTCAGTGGATTTTGAAAGATTTTGACCAGCAAGATTCGCTCTGAGTGATACTCACCTGTGCAAACACCAACAGTTTGACACTGGCTAATGCTGTCTTACTCCAATTAGTTCATGGCTGCTCACTAGCCAACTGTCCTGAGTTAGACCATGACTTCTAGCCCCACTTCAAGCACCATTAAGAAAACGCTCAGGCCAAGTTGCAGTTTGCACTTTATTCTCTCAATAAATCTGCCTGTTGATTTTGTTCTGATGCAGCACTGTGCCTGCGCTGTGGAGATCAGGGAATGCAAGGGCTTGAAGCCTCTCTGTGATACAAGGTACTTAGCTAATGCTGATAGTGAGGACAAGTTAAGAGTTCAGGTAGGCTCGCACCAGAATTTTGCTGCCTCTCCTCAATCCTAGGAAGGGCAACGCACCACGGCAGCAAACACAACAGTTTTTTGGGTTGTATCACATCTAGTAGCTTGTGGCCACCAGAAGAGTAAGGCTGTGATGGGGTCAGGAATGAAGCAATTAATTACAGGGAGTGTCTCAGTTTACATTCACAGCATGTGCACCAGGAAGGACAAGGTGATTTTAAAGTTTTAATTCAAGTCTGGAAGGACCAATTCCAAGTCAGCCCATGATGACCTAACTCCAGATGGAGCACAGATACATCAATTCACTCTTTCAGCCAGGTTGATTAGCCACACTGTTAATCACTGTCCCTGTCACAACCTGGCTACCGAGATCTAACCCACACAGACATACCTGCTCAGGCGTAACTACCTTGGAAGTTTTTAACGGTGCTCTGTTTTGACAGGCGGAAGCTAACTTTCAAGCTTTCTATTCATAAATCTTTCCAGGAAAGAAATACTGAATTCCATTTAAAGTTCTGCTAAACAAACCAAACCTGAATGCCACAGGCTACACTGTGAATCCTTTGCTCACCATACTATGCAAGTTCTCTCTGCAGTTGTGCCTCGTAAAGCACTGACGTGTCACAAGCGAGCCCAGCAGTCAGAGTCAGCAGATCCCAATTCAGAGCAGGATCCAGCCTGCTCAGGTCCTGGAAAGGTGACCACCCTCTTGTTTGCCCTATATCTTGAACTTTACTCCTGCTTTCAGTATAGCCTTGTAATCAAGCACAGCAAGTGGGGACTAAAGCTCGGAAGATGCTCTAGTTTACAGTTTTCTTACTGCTTGCTTAAGCAGGGTCTTTTGAAAGAACTGGGAGATACGTGCCAGAAAAGGGTCCTCAAGCTGCAGACTAATTTTAAAAATAATTGAGGAAGACATTCCTCTATTTGTTCATATAATTTCAGACATAACTGCAGCCTTGCTGTCTTCCACAAAGTCTTCAGTGAGGAGAAAGACAAGCAATCAGCAGTACAGGAACGCCAAGACTTCCTGAAATTGTTGGGGTTTAATGCAAATGCATAAAATCCAGGCACTGCAGAGCTTTTGCAATATAATCCCAAAGCTGCTTACAGGCCAACTCAAAATAAAACCGTTGTTGTGCCTGCCTGGTTACAATGAATGTGCAATAACCCCTCAGATGCCGGTGCCAAAGAATATGAATTTACCTCAGTGTTTTATATACAGCAATATGTTGTCATTAAAACAGAGCTCCGCAGAAGTCACATCTTAGTCATGGTCTATAACCTCCCCTTGGAAACCATTTTGCTGCCTATTTACTCCAAGAATATAATGACTTTTTGCTGCACAAGGTGCTCAGTATGAGCATGTTCCAAAATGGTAAGAGGAGTTTTGTTTTTTGTTTTGTTTTTTTTTTTTAAAAAAAGAAAGCTTTGAATAGCTCCTGTGTTATTAGCACACAAAGAAACTTCAGAGTGGATCACAACACTTAAGGCCATTTAAGGACACAGACCCTCTGGTAGGTGGCAGCACAAAAGGGGACAGACTGAGACAAGGCTGACAGTAAAAGCAGAGATGGAAAAAGCAATTTGCCAGTAACAGTACTGAAATTGAAGCAAGATCTCCTCATTCTTACTTTTGTAGCTTTATCTGCACCACTAACTTATGTGTGTCACTAACTTGCAATCACTCAGAAGTAAATATTAATTTTTGTCAATGTCTGCTGCATTCCCCAGTGAAGGAGCTCCTGAAGCTCTTACCATTGGGAGATAACACTAGAACAGGCTTTCTAGAGAGGCAGTTGATGCCCCAAGCCTGTCAGAGTTTAAGAGGCATGTCGACAATGCGCTTAGCAACATGCTTTAACTTGGTCAGCCCTGAACTGGTCATGCAGTTGGACTAGATGATCACTGTAGGTCCCTTCCAATCGAAATAGTCTATTCTATTCTATATCATGTCTTTTGTAACTAGGCCGGAAAGCTCACTTGTTTTTGTAATCATATTATACAACCGCTATCAGCCATGACAGCATCCTTTCAGATTATAATGCCCTGAGACACGCAGATAGGAAAGACTTGCCTAAGGCTTCTCTTCTACCACTTGTAAAAAATATTAATAAAAATACCTAAGCAAGGGCTTGACTTTGTTGCTATAGATTAAATGAAAAGACAACTTTGCAAGAAATCTGGCCAGAAGGATTACATTTTTATTGATCTGTTTGTTGTCTGATCAGGTCAAGCAGCAAGACTCAGTCGTGCTATACAGCCCAACCATTTAGAGAAGATTTGCCCTTGTAAGGCAGAGTCGCCTCCACAGTCTGCTTGTACTGCATGGACTGGATGGAGGCTGTGGACTGGCAGGACTCCACTGCAATACAGTATTTACAATGGACTAAAATTTTTCTATTTTGACTGCACTTTTTCAAGCTGCAGAAGGAAGCCCAGATGGGGGAATGACCACATATGTGGTTTAGCCTGAGGAAAAAGCGCAGCAAACCCCTGAACTTATGCTTTGAATAAAGGAATCAAAAAGCCGGGGTTTGCAGCATTTGGTGGTGCTTCCATTGCTGTGCATTCCTCAACTTTGCTTTCTCATTAGGCAGCAGCAGACACCCAAATGCCTATCTACCCCGCTATATGCAGAGAAAATAAGGATGACACCAAAGCCAGGAAGCTGGGTCACATACCCAGCAGTAATTACAATGGAGAAAGAAAATAGCAGGGAAAAAGACAATACCCAGAATCCAGTGGTGGGATGCCAGAACCGCACACTTTTGTGCTTCAAAATATCCCTGGAATCAGCTCTCTGTAATTCAGCCTGCACATTATCCCTTCAATCCATACCCATACCAGGATACTCCTTTGATTTTGCTTGGGAACAGTCACATTCGGGATGTGCATCACAAGCTTCCTAATGCACACAAGCATGCTGTGTCACCAGCAGCAGGCCAGGATGTTATTGTTCTCATGGACTCACGCTAGCAGTAAAGTCCCCCTCCACCCAAACCCACAAAAAAACCCCATTCTCCAAGTTGGAATCTCATACTTCCCAGTTTTCAAATCTCTCCATTCTAGACAAATGCTGAACAAGCATCACACTTACACAAACTGCAACATGGCACTCTGTGGCCTGGTGGTCCTATGTTTAGCTACATCTTGCTTGGGTTGGAACTGAAAAAAACTCAAAATGCTTTCAGTGCCCCTGGGTTTATCCTGTCCTCATTCCCTACTATTTAGGCAACTTTGGGTGAACCAAATTATAAAAGGGAAAAAAATAATTCCGAAGAAGCATTTTATAGGCTTATACTAAATACCTCAAGAGACTGTGGAAACGTTCAAGTTGGGAAAAGCAGAAAAGTGCAGAGGCATTACTTTAAAAGACTCCATTATCCTCGTCCACAAGAAACATTTTAAAACAGATTGCAAGTCTCAGCTATGGCTTTTTGGGAAGGGAGGGCAACAAAAGAAACCCACAATTCATCTTAGAAAGCCTGGTCTTAAAGCTGCCTTGCTCTAGATGTGCAAATATTTGAGCTCACAACTGAAGTTTCCAAGACAATTTAACAGAACATTTTTCCATTTTTTTCTTAGGAGTAGCAGGGGAGTGAGAACAGAGAGAGAGGTCTCTTTCAATAGCACACACACACTAAGGAAATCCAAAGCAAAGGAGCTCAAACCCTATTACATTATGGAGCCACGCTAATGCCACAGCTATGCCACAGTTAATGTCATGTTATCTTGGCAGATCCAAAGACTGGCTTTAAATTTCAGCTGAACATGAAATAGGGCTAAAAACTCAAGCTGATTAGTAAACTGCAAGTCACAGTTTGTGTCTCAAGCAGAGAGGAATTCATCCACAGAATCTATGACCTGTAACCTGGCTGGTATAGGATATGAATGCAAACATATCAGCCAACAGTTAGTCCAACCTCCCATTCTTGCTAATGGGGATTTCTTGTTTAAATTGTGATACACAAATGAATTTTATTCTTTTTCAGAAATCAAAGCAAAAATTGTATCCAACCAAAGAAAACACCTAAACATGGTGGCTGACAGAACATTAATTATAATCCAGAATATTGAGTAAGATTCACTCTTTTAAAATTGACTCCCTAGACAAGGTTAGTCCCACGCTGATCTCAGCACAAGTAACCAAAGACTTGGAGGGCCGGAATTCAGTGCTCTCTCCGCACAGCTTAAGCTAACATATAGTCTCTTCTATCATCAAATCTGTTTACCCTCCATAGACATAAACAAATCTCAAGGAATGTAAAGAATTAGATAGGGCTATTAATACAGCGCTCCAGATCATGAATTTGACATTAGCTGTAATTGTCAGAAAAGCATGCAAGATAAAGGCTGCCAGATGCTTTAACCCAAACATCTTATTTGTTCATACTGGTTCTGGAAAAAAATTGCCCTTATGGTGCAAATGCAATGGTAAGAGTCTCTTCAGTGCAAAAGTATCACTAAAAGATGGTAGCTTTAGTTATTGTATGACTTTGAGATCTCCAAATCCCTGGCACTCGAGCCTTTTTTGCTCAGAAACATCTGGCTTGTGGGTTACCTGAGGATCCTGTTGACTACACGATTACAAAAGTTAACATTTTATGTTATATATTTTATGTTAATATATTAATTTATGTTATATATTAAATGAAATTTTAAATGAAAATTCCCACATGGGGATTTTTATTTAAGAAGGACAGATTCTGTGAGGAGAACTCCCATGGGTCAGAGGAAGCTGAGTTTCCTTTCAAGTGCTGGCATAAAATTCACAAAGCATAAAGTATCCTTGTTTGAGGAAATAACATTTAATGCCAAAGCCCAGTTCTCCTGGCACCGAGAAGGCCCCCTGTGACAAACAGCAATAGGGGCCTCTCAGAAGAGAAATGCCTACATAACTTGAGAGTGGGGAGGGAGAAGCTATTCAACTGGAAGGACAACTCTGGCACAAGGACAAATGCGTACAAACTTGCTGCAAGGAAATTTAAGATGGGAAGTCATTTTAGTTGAAGAAAGCTCGTAACTCTCCTCTCTAAGCCTCCTGTACTGCAGCGATGAGGGCGGGACAATCTAGTTGAATTAGAGATGCTGCTAGAAAATAAGTTGCAGAGGTATCCCAGAACAGAGTTGGCTGGAAGAGAAAAGGGACTATTATTATTTGAGACAGTGACTCATCAAGTCCCTGACGGCCCTGTACATTCTTTTAAAAATAAACTAAAGATGACAAATTAAGGATCAGTCACCACTGAAAAAAAAAAAACACCAAACCAAAAAACACCTCAGAAATAAGGCATCCAAATCAGGCACCTGTGCTGAACACTACTGCCTGTAAGGAGACTGGTTCTGCTCTGCTGCATGTTACAAACCATTCTATGTACCTGTCAGGATGCTGAGTCCACAGGCACAGGAAGAAGTGTAGGGGAACCAAGTGCACAGGCAGGGGAGTCCAAGAACATTCTGTCAAGCACTCTGTGCTCAGCTGTAGCCTGGGCTACCTTTCTGACTGCGTATTAGCCATTCAAATCCCTGTCTTGGCACCCTCAAACAGGCACATAAAATCCCTTATGAATCAAGTGTTATTGGACAATGCACAGGAAAAGTTTGTGAAACTGTAAGGGAATCTGGACACTTCAATATGCCAGGATATATTGTAAATCTAGTATTTTTAAACTAGTTTGCATACAATGCTGAATCAATAAAATGTTACAATTGCATAGGTCTTGTAAGGAAACGTACCCTTGAATTTAATAAAGATGAAAGAAATAAGATCCCCTTGTAATTTTATTTCTCTAGTCTAAGTTGAATTGAACAAATTTCCTTTCTGCAGACCTCTTCATCCATCCAAGGAGAAGTTACAGGAAGGGCTATAACTCTTGCTTGTACAGCTCTATCCTTTAACATGCCTCAGGGTGCAATATTTCTGCCTGACTAGGGGATATATAAGACTGGAATTTTTTCAGCTTCTCATGCAAGTCTGTGAGGCACCGCCTGCATTACAAAATTTTTGTTCAAGACGGTTTTGCCACAGCCATTTTCTGGTTTGATTCAAACCCAGGAGCTCTTTCTTGCTTCCTTCAAAGAAACTGATGATGTTCACCTCTTAAGGATGAGGGCAGGAGGGGAAAGAGTTTCAACCTTTTATTAATCTCTCTCAGTCCTCCTCCCATTGTCGTGTCCCTCATGCGAGGCTTTCCCAACTCTCCCTGAATACTAATGGTTGAAGACTCCTTTTTCTAGTAGGTGGTGTTTCGCTGTAAGACTTCTGGCTGAAGATCAGAGCTTACCCTAGTGAGCAGAGCAGAAAGCAGAAAAAGAGATTTTTCCCGAACTACGGAAGAGGTATGACTTGCTTGCCACCTCTTCAGACTCTGGGTGGGAGGCACTGGGAAACAGAAGCACACTTGGGCTGCTGCAGGACTCCCACTTGTGGGCTGAAGCAACACTAGGCAAGCATAGAAACAATGGAGTCTTAATTACTGCAGCTGCGCAACCGAAACAAGGACTGGAGCTTGAGAGCATGACTGATAAGCAGCTAGATAAGAGACTGATGAACAGACCATCTGTAGTCTGTCAAAGAGCTAACCAAGGCCCGCGTTAAATACCCCAACGTATGTGGAGGCTGAGAAGTGTCCAAATATGGTATTTAAAAACGGTACAACACAAAAAAAAACATAGGCACAGCTAAAGACTGGAGCTTCACATATATGTGAAGTAACCAATTCAGAAGTGCACAGCAGAAGGTGATAGCTTATAAGAAAAAATATAAAGAAACACCAGATAAGGAACTGACAACATACATATAATAGAGAGTCAAAGCTTAGGTTTGGGCCTAAGTGAAGGGGTTCACTATGCATCATTTGGCCAAGAGCACAGTGTTATCCTTCCATCCACCATGCTACCTTCAATAGGAAACCTGTGCTTTGGGGGTGCTCAAGGTTAAAAAAAACATGATTCCCAGTATTTTAGAGCAAACAACCACAGCCAGTAGGTGGTAGGTACCACTCTGTCATTTCAAAAACAAATATGGGGACAAAAGTAAGCAGGAGAGTCAGACACATGGAGAAGGGCCCACTACAGATTTGTGTCCGTAGGCTAATGTCACCATTGTCCCCCACTAGTGTGATAGCAGTAGGAAGCGAGTGAGATGACAGACCGTTTCTCTTCAGAATTCCCCCTGTTGCAGTTGAACCTGCAAACTTACACAGAGATTGTTAGGAAACGTAAGTGATCTTCTTTCTGCCCCATCAATACATATGACAAACAGCCCAGCTCTGGTACCAGAAAAAAAATCCCTCTGAGCATCTTTAAGTTAGTCTTATGAAACTGCTTCTTGCTTCCCCCCCCACACACACACATTATAGGAGAATCATTATCTATTTGCCAGGATCATCCTGTTATTCTCGTGAGTGGACTCACAACATGGAACAAGGCTGATGAGAAGATGCTTTGCAAAAACTTCTCACGTACAGGAAATGTAAAGAGGTCTTTGAGGCTAGAATCCTTTCTGCAGAACAAAGCATCCGTGATAGCTTCACGATAAAGACTGGATTGGAAACACTAACCTATTTTTCAATGCAGCTGAGATTTCCCTATTTGAATAGAGTGAGCATCTACTGAATTCTCCACAGGAGTTACTGGAATACAAAGTAAAATTTTGCCTGAAAAAATCTGAAACTTGCCTGGAAAAACTATCACTACACATTACTTCTTTAGCTATATTATATAGACCTGACTAATCAGTCCCTTTGTTTGCAGGGAATTTTTTTGTCCCAGATTTGCAGTCAAGTTCACTGGTTTTTACGCTGGCAACTTTGAGTTTATTGAATCACAAATCCTATGTTGATTTTTCTTCAGTCAGCTTGTTCTTTATTCATACATGCATATGTGCACAACGCTGGCTACCCTTGTGATCTCAGTATAATACACTCACTGAAGGTATGCATCTCTCTAAATACAAATATGCAACTTCTTGAGCTACGTACTTTAAGACCTTTTCTGTTTTGTTTTGGTTTTTAACAGGATTTTAACTCATGCTGTTTTTAATCCACACTATATCTAGTTTCAATAGCCCATTGTAGGCATTTTCATATCACAGGAAAATCTTAATAACAGGAATGCACAAACCAGTGTTGTGACTGTGGCTTTTTATACTATGAAGAGTTGCAGTGTTTGATTAGCTGTTTATAACAATTTCAATTGTGTATTTAGTCTGGTAAGGAAATACCAATACATTTCAGAAACTGCAAACCAAACAAGAAAACTCAACAGAACATCCCAATGTTTTCCCAAGTTTAAAGAAAAATACTACAAGATAATCCAAATAAGGGATTTGGGACCAAAAAGATGGAGTTAAATTTACTCTTAATTTTGAACAAAACCCAGTATCTCTCTCTCTATATAGATATGCTTCTCATATACTGATGGTAAATATAATGCATAGGTAAGGGTGATAACAGAGTAGGCCACAAATCTATCCTTTTATACTAACCAAATCCCAAAGCCCTGTGATCAGCTTTAAATTGCAATTTGGACTAGGAGGTTATATGCATACAGTGCCCCTGATATTCTCCAGCTGTAAAATCCTACCCACAAGACTTGGTAGATGAGCTTTAAACTTCCAAAAAGAATATATTTAATCAAAACAATACAATGTGAAAAGTTAAGGGATTTGTTTTCTTTAGTAGAAAAGATGACTACCTACCAGCTCTTTAGGTAAAGTGGAATGCAAAGGCAGATTTTGATCAATATCTGAACAGCATAGCTAGCAAAAAATGTAATGGTGTTGCAGTTTCTGTTCAACAAGGCTTTGGAATTCAACACTGAGAAGGTGGGAAATGAAAGTTAACTCATTGCTTACTATGGCATTGAATTTGTCTTCTCAATTCTTCAAAACAGCCTTCCACTGCTGCTGAGAAGAAGGGTATAGCAGCCACATAACACACAACATAAGCCTTTCTCTCTTTGAGAAAAAAAATTATCTATCTCTAGTTCAAACAATCTCTTTCATACAGATAACAGATTGAAAAAGCAGTGGTATACAAATATCGTGCTATAGCTTTCTAGCAACAGGTCAGCAAGGAATATGGAAGGGACTTCCCGACAAAGATGCCCAGCTACAAAGAGCCACAGAAGAGGATGCAAGCCAGAGTCCTAGCCCACTATGCACCAGCCAGCAGTTAGTAGCTTACTTCACTGAGAAGACATAAAACCGCAATTCTGGCACTATCTTCTCCTTCAGCATCATTTCGTCACCAAAAAAAATTAGAGTGAAATTACAGAACAAAACCTTTCTCCATCATCATGTTACTTTAGCTGAGAGCAGACAAGTCATGTGATACAATAAAGCAAACCATCACCTCTCCCCAGTGAAGTCAGTGAAATCAGGCTGGGTCTGGAGAGAGTGACACGCTGTTTGTAAGGCACCTGTAGCATAACTAAGTTTCACAAGAGGAAAACATCAGATTTCAGCAGACTTCTAGAACTGGGACAGTATTTATGATTATAGAGATGATACTACAAGTAACTTCTTGTCCTTGCCTTTAGTTTCCATACTACAGCCAGCACCGCCTTTAGGACAGAATCGAATCACATAGTTGACTGATTAAGAGCCCTCAAACCAAGTCAAAAAGGCACTGTCGGTCTGAACTCTTGCCTTGAAAAAAAGGATGAGATAAACAATTCTAAAATTAAAAGAAAAGAAGGGAGAGATTCTCTGTAACAGACAGGTAGTCAAACGAGATGTGACATGTCTTCCCTAGAGGAAAGGAAACTGGCTGCCTGGCTGGCTTGTCCTCGTGACAACCCCAGGATATATGATTATCTCCGCAGAGACCAGAAAGAGGTGCTATACTTGTCCATATCACTGCAGCCCAATTTAATTAGCAGTCTGCTAAAGAGCTAAGTTTCATAATTAATAGTGATGCAAGGAGGCCAACAGCACAACAGAAAAGCATTTTCAGCGTTCTTCCAGAACTAGCTGACTAATCCACTTTGGGGATCACTTCAGTGAACATTTCCAATGAACATTTCTGGCTTCCAAACAGTCTCCAAAAATATGGGAGACACCAAGGAAAATATTTGATATTCATTTCTGCCTGCTAACCAACCTGCTCTTTCAGATTGTTTGCCAAGCTGCTATCAAATTAGGCTCTTATTTTCACAAAACATTCATGACAATTACAGATTAACTACTAAATTGTTCCCTCTGGACATCTTGGATACCACCATCTAGGGGAAGAGGAAATAAGTTTGATTCACAAGTGTTTCACAACGATGAGCATTTACCTCCCCACTGGCTGTTGCAGTGATACACTCTATCGGGTACCATCCTATTCTTGCTGAAAGCAACAGATTTTGGATTTGATCCATGATTCAGGAAGCAAAGGTATCCCATTATCCAAACAGTAAACCAAGGTCTGACTCGCCCATATAGTACAAAGATCCTTGATTAGTTGACGAAGAAATGTAATTCAGCAGCTCAGTGCCAGCCTGCGTCCAACTTCACTTTTCAGAAAACGGATTCCAGAGTGAGGTATCAGTGACTTGTTAGAAGAACAAAGCCTGAATTTAGCTGTCTGGCACAGGACTTTTCTCATTATGGCTTGTCTCACAACTCCTAATACCTCCAATAAAGTTACCTTTTTTTTTTAAAAAAAAAAAAAAAAAAAGAGTTCAAATAGACACAAACAAAAAAGCTCTTAAGGGACCAGATCTTCATAGTTGTTTTCATGAGGCAAGACTTTAAATTTTTTTTGTAGTTTGACATTTTCTCTCGGTTTAATGTCTTCTTTTTTTTCCTTCTATCTTTTTTAAGGTAACAGGTGCTCAAATTTGGCTGAAAGGCCATTGACACATTTTCAGATTTATGTCAGGAGACTTGTTAGTTCCCTAAAATAAACCAATCAGCACAGAGGTATTCTGAAACAGCAGAGGGACACCACTCCCGTCCACCCCATCAACTGTTGCATAGTCTTTCAAAGAGGTTCTGGGTTGTACACAGCTGGAGTGACACAAAGAAATGTCATGAAGCCAGCATAAGCAATGATGCAGAACTCCTAATTGCCAGTTATTCACTCGCACCGATCACCTGACAAAAGGGATCAACGTAGGATAGTGTTTCACTTTCAAAGTGAAGAATTTTGCCTGTTACTGAAGAGGCCTGTTGCTGTGATGCAGGCAAGTGTGGGAGAGCAGCCACAAGAATACTTACTTGAAAATTGAAATTAACTTTTAACCTCAAAGGCAACCCAAAACTAAGTTTTGTACTAAGGTCAGCACAGCAAACTGCAGAATCGGGGCCAATGTAGGGGAATGAGCTGGTGAAATTTGTCTGTTCTCCAGTAGAAAGCAAGAGTCAGTCTTGACAGCAGACCTTTCCCATCTTTTAGCCTGTATAGACAACAGAACATTTCCCATTCCCATCTTCAGACTTAATAACGTGCTGCAGTGGATCAGACACCACTTTCAAAACTGTGGATTTGTTTGAAGTAGAGCAGAGGCATTATTGCTAACAGTGTCACAGCAGCCATTTGCACAAGCATGACTTCTTACTAACACTACTACAAAATGGAAAAGCTGTTCCTTTCCAGGGAAACAAAACAAGAAGCCAGCCTAGTTCAAAAGTCTCCTTCTGAGCAGCTCCCCTCAGACTTCTCTGCAGTACTAATTAGCATGCTCAGCCTGAAGGTCTGTCCCCAAGGAAGCTCATACTCCACAGATTCCCTGTAGCGTCTGACAGGCAAACAAGGGATTTGCAGTCAGCTCCTGGAACTGCATTATTAGTGATGTGTGCAGGAAAAACACTTGACATACTAGCTTAGGCTGATTCTGTGGGGAATGGAGAGAAGGGTATATGTCTACACACACACATACTTTACCAAATGTAGCACTAATCTGCTGATTCAGAATGCAGTCTCCAACTGGAATTGCTCATGGTGTTCGTGACAACTGTGAGCGGAAGGAAGTGCTTACAACCACTAGAAGGATGACCTTGCTGAAAGATGGATACCAGACCCAAGCTTGATTTTGCAGAATAGGCTCTCTGGAAAACTGTATGTGCTCCTTCAGTAGTCACTAAGACGTCCAGTACTCAACGTTCACAAATATCTGGAGAGACCTGGAAGTTATTCCCCAGCAACCTCTCTTCTAAGACAAACCAGAGCGCTTTTAGCCCCAGCATTTCTAAGAACTCTGCTTCAGCTGAAAGTCAGCACTGGTTTCAGCAGCCTGCAACAGCCACCTGAAATCTCTATTCTGCCAGACCCTCCTCACTATTTTATTTACCACTGACGACCCACTGTATGCATCAGCCTTGCTTTCTTTCTAGTAAGAGAGAATTTGCAAGGAAGGACATTGTCCTGGCTTTACCAGAGGCTACGGCATTAATGGATAATTGGCCAAGACTTGGTGATGAAGTAGTATGTCTGTGAAACAGGTTTAAATTATTGCAACTCAAAACACTTCACTGATTAACAGCCTAATCAATTTGACTAGATCTGTGGTCAGAAACACACATTACTTCTGACTAAAAGCAGTAAGAGTGCTCATAGGTAAGGGACAGGAGCTATAAAACTCATGCATCATGTTAATAGGCTTTTGATAAATTAAAGTCAACAGGGCCATTTAGCAAAAAGTCTCAGTCACCAAAACAGAAACAAACCACCAGACAAACTGTAGTAACACTCCAAAATTGCCTTTTTTCTTTTTTTTTTTTTTTTTAGGCACGAAAAAATTTTATATTTAATAAAAAAAAAGCCTTCAGCCACCTTTA
>JAOTQQ010000052.1:24224233-24324586 GCA_026546715.1 Gallinago undulata | reverse complement strand
ACCAAAACAGAAACAAACCACCACACAAACGGTAGTAACACTCCAAAATTGCCTTTTTTCTTTTTTTTTTTTTTTTTTTTTTAGGCAAGATACAATTTTATATTTAAGACAATAAAAGCCTTCAGCCACCTTTACTACTGGATTTCCTAGTTTGTGTTGTCTTTTTGCTCAAAAGGAGGACACCAGCATCACGTAAAAGATGTCTGTGCATCTTCCTAGACTGTGCTCTGTGGAACAGAGCTGTCATCTCTGCATTTTATAACACTTGGCAGCAAACCCACATTCCTTGTGCATCACAGACTTCCCCTAAGGCCACCAAGTGTGTTGGATATGGACAGCACAGGGTTAGGGCTTCCAATTATAAACCCAGATCTACTCACACTTTCTGCAGATGAGAGATGCAGATCCCATGATAAGCATGTATACTGAATGTGCACAGGATATATCAGTTCTGCATACCTACAGTATCAGGGGACCCTCACTGTTTCAGTAAGATTTTTGACCCATTTTTCCCTGTGAAATCATGACCTACATTCTATCTGTAATTTCCAGAGTAATAAAAATACCTCAAAATCTCAATATAAATCTGAGATCTAATTCTGTGCCTTACAGAGTCACTTCATCTGGTAAATGCAAAGGAAAACATGCTAAGCAGCAGTACAGATTTGCACTGTGCTTGCTGACCAGCTTGGAGCAGAAGGCACAGAAGGTGCCTGGGTTTAGAACATGCAGTGTTGAACTTGCGTTCAAATGCACTTCTCTCAAGAAATGCTCTAGAAGAACCACCATTCACCCAGAACAGGATGAAAATATTTTGGCTGCAAAAAAGCACCGTAGATTGAAATTGTCAAAGAGAAGAACCCAAGACATACATTCTAAAAAAACTAAAGTAATAAATGACTCAAGAGGTCAATTATAATTTCATGGAAAATATTATAGTAAAAAGCTTCTCCCCAGATTTAATGGCACCATTAAATAACATGCCTACTAAGCAAAGACTCATCAGACAATGCATTTTTCTTCAGCGCATCTTAAATGTGCTGATAAATTGGCCTTGGCAAATGGGCTCAAACATGATCAACTAAACAGCTTTCTGTAGGAAAAAAATGTGTTCTGATGGCACAAAGAAACATAATTCTGCATTTACAGAATGCTCAGAAAATAAGATATGGCTGCAAATACCATATTCTCCCTGTTCTTTGCTTCACCAATAAACAAAGATGGAGGAGGAAGGAACAGTACTAGAGAAGGGATCACAACATAGCTCTATCATCTTCTTCTCCCTCTTTAAAAGACGTAGAGATAGAATATGATTCCTGAAGGCTTCAGGACTTAGTGCAGGAATCAGAATCCAGTTTACAAAGGCTGGATGTTCTGTTTCTGAAACATACTTTCTAGTGCTTCTATAGACATTAAATAAAAATTTTGCTTCTACCCCATAATTGCAGTAGAAGTGCCATAAATCTAAGAATATCTTGGTTATACTATATTCCCAAAACTGCTTCCACTCTCTCCCTGTTACCTGGGATATGGGAACGGATTTTGGTAGTTTCAGACCATACACAGGTATACCCCATCATCCAGCTACAGTGATCCTGAGATAAATTTGAAATGCTCCCTCTTACCCTCAAGTTCCCCAGATAACTTTTTCCCAGCACAAGTCCAGAAATAGCAAGTGGTTTCTAGGTGGCCTGAGAATGAACGGGGCAAAGAACTGTGGGAATCTGAGATAGAGCTTGTCTCTGGCTATTAGACAGTGAAAGAAGCTGAGAAGCCAAAAAGAGGTCAGCTAAAAAAAGAGGTATTCCTCACTCCATTATGCAAACTGAATTTATTCGTGTAGAAAAATTTCTGAAAAAGAAAAAAAACTTTCCTAGCAGGGCTCCTGTTGCCTATTGCTACAGCCAACTCCTCCGGGTTTGAACTCTGACCATGAGGAATTTTATTCTGCTTCACAATAAAACGATGAATAGTCTGTGCCACTAAATAGTCTGTTCTTCAGCAAGACTAATGCTACAACAGTACTTGACTTTTTCCTTCTTGCCTTTCTTAAAAGAATGGTCATGCCCAGCTCTTTCTTCAGAGATTCCTTTCCTTCTCTTTCGGAAATCAAAACCTAAATACCTAAACATGAAAGAGGGTGAATCTCGACAAAAAGGATGAAGACAAGACAGGAAACAGAGCCAACAAGGTGCTGCCGAGCTGCGGACACAGGGAAGTCACACAGAACACTACAAAGTTAAAGGAATTAGTTTACGTTCCTGCCACAACCACCTCATTTCAAGGTTAGGAAGGGCATGTCCCCAAATACCACCTTCAGCTCTCATGAGAAGCAAGCAATTGAGAAACATTAGTAGCTTGCAAAACCCTTTAAAGTGCTCATCATCTGTTTGGAGAGCAGGTGGGGCAAAGGCAGAGGGTGTCTGAGCTGTCTACAGAAGCTCACAGTTCTTTAGGCCTCTTTAGGAAGGAAACTCTTAGAATGCATTGACGAGCCTACTTCAGAACCCGACAATAAGAAACCCCCATTTGTGTTTATCATGATGTGGGCACTTCCTCCTGAGGACAGGGCTGAGTCAGTGAACATGATCTACATAGCATGGCTAAATAAAGTTTTCTTATCTACCTGAAAAGCTGACCCAACTGAGCTTTTCCATAAATGGTACCAGCCCTAACTTTGTGAGCCTACAGTAGTCACAGAGAACAAAAAACTCTGCTCTTGCTCTTCCTCTAAGAGTTGCATCCTTGTAGCTCAATTATTTATAGCCTTAAGTTGCATTTTTAAATTACAAGTAGAAGAATTATTTTACAGTAGGAATCAGTCAAAAGTCCAGTAAACACACTTAATCAGACCTATCAATTTTAATTAAAAGATAATACTCTCCCTTCCTTTTGTTTTTACAGACCTAATACAACCATGGGAAGGTGATACCTTGGTGATTAATACCCAATTACATGAGAAATCCACAAGCGTCTTCAACCGATGATCCCATTATAAGTCTTTACTGCCACCTCAAACATTTGAGACATCTTTTTTTTTTAAATCACTATTTGAAACCTTGCTGTAAAACCACAATCATAAGCACTGAATTCTTTCAATCTTAATTCAGGAAAGGTTTGTGTTAATTTTAGTCAGTGATAGTGTTATAATGCCCTGATATATCAGAAGTTTTACAGTTATGCTCTGTGGTTATGCAATCAATTAAGACAGTATATTCACCTAAAACCAAGCATAGTGCTTTCTTCTTCCAATTAGCTGTCACTGTCATTGTCAGAGCTCAAAACTAAGCTGACCCAAGACAGCAAGATGTTGTCCTCTATCCTGAAACATGGCACTAAGAGGTGTTTGAGGCATAAAGATCAAATGTTAGGTAAAATACAAACAGGAGAATCTTGTCTTTTCATTGGAAGACATTTGAGTTTGGAACCAACCTTCACCTTGCTGTGGTGACGTGTTCTGCACAAGTGGAATCTAACTGCACATTTCACTGCTTCCAGTGAAGCCAACCAGAGCCAAGAACAGATGGGAGCAGGACAGAACTTGGAAAAAAATTTGTGCAAACCTACCAAATAACAAAAAAAACCAAAAATGCAGAAGAAGTTTACACAGCTTGTCCAATTTCTAAATTTAAAGCGACTTCCCCTGCAGTGTACAAACCAGGTCCTGAACTTCTCATGTTCTTGTGCCCCTGCTCTTCACAGGTCACAGTACAACAATATATAACAAAAAATTTAATGCTTTCATTTTGAACAGTTTCTTCAGAGTGGGGAAAGCTGAAGTGGTATTTGTCACCTTGGGCTACATGGGTTTTGTACGCAGTGATAAAATTTTCTCAAAGTAAGAGCCTTGGATTTATAATACACCTCCTAAAATCTTTGAACAATGCATTTGGACTGTAGTATTTTCTCAAAACTATTCATTTGGTTCAGGTTTTGGGCTAGCTGATTAATTTATACTTTGTTATAGTTATTTCTTCCCAAATATAGTTTGCATAAAGATTCCCAGGCTCCTCATTTTTCAAAGCCAAGTAGTAAATTAGCTTCCCAGGTGCCAAAGCGATTAACTGTTTTCTGCAACTGTTGCAGCCAAAGTTCTGGAGTTCTGTCTGCCATAACATCTGGACAAAGAGAGCTGAATAGTTTCCTTCTATTACTGAAAACTGGAGTGATAAGATATCCCACTGGGTTTCCTCCTTCCATAATAAATTATGCCTGTCTCTAGATCAATCCTCTGTATTTTTCTTTCATTGTTAGTATAACAAAATTCCATAGCACTAAGGAAAATAGTGTGGCTAAACTCAGAACATAAATTAGTCTCAGAAATGAACCGAGCAAGTACATCTTCATTTCTAAAGTAAACATTATTAAAATAGAAGAAAAAAGCTGTCGCACTGGCTTAGAAGGCTAAGCTTCTTTCATCTCTGCTATGGATTTAGGAATGATAGACCTTTTCTGCATACGATTTTAAGTGTCAAGCTATGATTTTAGAGATGCTCACAACTCAGTTGCTTGGGTAAGAGTCATTAAACACAAAGTGAGTGCACAGAATTATTCAAGAGTTCAGCTATCATCTGTAAAAAGAGGCTCTAAAGACTGTTGGTTTTGGTTAGACAAAGTTCTGGTGCTCCTTTCAGAATGACAGAGTGCCCTTTGCAGGGACTGTCTATCCGTGTCTCCCTCATCCCAGGGCTAAGCCCAGGCAGGTCATTGGATCAAACAAAGCAAGTGCGAACACAAACAGGTGTTCCTTCATCTCCCAGAAAAGGTGTCTATATGTAGTGAGTATACTCAGATGGCAAGCATTCCATACGTTCTTAGTCAAAGATGAAACAGATTTCACTCCAAACATGGGCTCCACTAACACAGTCCTACTTCTGTTCATGCTAAGCGTCACAGGAAGGTTACACAAATTTAGGTGGGTTTACATGTCTCAACAACCAAGGTCGCACAACAACACACAGCTGACAAGATTGACAGTACTTTCTTCCAGCACAGACTGAACCCAACACAGAGATCCACCACCCCACTGAAAGCACTTAAAGTCTTTTGGTTATAGGTCTTCAGATAGCAAAGAACTTCTGGAAGCCCATGTATGGAAAATAATAGTGCCTTCAATCTCTTTCAGCATTAATGACCAAGACCTCAGCCTTAGCACGTACAGTAACTAATACTGCTAAACCACAGATGAGAAAACCAAGGTAAACAGGGATTAGGGTCCAGAATCATCCAACTTAATTCCACTCAAGTTCCCATGCTCTGAGTTTCTAAGCTATCTAGCTCAAGGTCCTCATGAATGGCCAGCTGCCAGGAAACACCAGCAGATTTTTCCATGGTAAGTGGTGGTCTTTGTGATCTAGCTAAAGAGACATCCGTCCACTGGCTCATTCATCACTCCAGGAGCTGAACTATATCCTTCCTCTGGCAAGTGTTAAAACTTGAAAAGCCAACGGGTAGGTAATTCCTTGATTTGTAAAGGCTAATTGGAAACGTTGACGAAATTATATTAAACACAACATTAAAAGCCTTCGCTTTTCAGACACAGAAACCCCCCCTAAAAAACACCAGTATTTTTCACTATCTCATTGTCTCTGCTGTTGCTGGAATAAGAATGTACCAAATTTGGCAGTCCAGCACAGGAATATGAGATATATGGGCAGAACTGGATTGCTGGGGCATCAATCTATCTCCTGCTATCACTAATAAACCCCCAACAATTTCACACATAAAGAGATGCTTCATTTTAGAAGTGTGTTACAGTCTTTGCCTGACATCAAAAAAATAGCATCAACCCTCCTCAGGAACTTACAGCTTTGTATGCTGGCGTCTGTATTTATTGCCTCATCAAGTGTGAAAACATATTTGAAATGGATATTGAGCACTCCTTGAATTCCTTTCTGCATGAGCAATACCAGAAGTTAAGTGCCTCTGCCTGCAAGTCCAGAGGAAGGCACAGAGCCAGCTATGCCAGCCTGACAGTGAACACATCGCCTCTTAACCTGAGGCACGAGATACTCACCAGAAAGGTCCACTGATAGAGAGACATTCCAGTCTCAGTCACAAACCCCCTGCTGTATTACACAAATCTCATGTTTGTCTTGTTTTGTCCTTACTTTATCCAGTCTCCCAAGCAACAACTGTCACAGAGCAGAGGTAAAATTATTTTAAGTCATAAATTAGCATTAACTGCAAGTAAGCTGACTGACCATCAAGCGTATGTGTTACAAAATTCTTCACTGGCTGCAGAACAAAGCTATGCTACAGGCACAGTTTAATTAATAGTGTGGAATACTTTTCTCTCTTGTGCTAAGTTCTCTACATGCAACTTTTCTGCATGTTTGCTTCTCTTTCTATATTCCCATTAAGAGCTTCCTCTACCCCTAACCAATTAACTCCTGTGTCCTTGCATTCTATTAACAGTGAGAAGTTGCCCACTGTAAACCACTGGTATTTCCTCTTGATGCCACAGAAAGTCTTCAGCAAAATCATTTTTCTGATACCTCATGTTAATTACTTGCTCACAGAGCAAGTCACCAATTCCAAATGCATTTCCTTGAAGCCCAGCAATAGGAGATCCATACATTAAACAACTAAATGGATTTTACGTCATGTGGTTTTCAGTCTATATAAAGGCAAAGCAATTAAAATTGGATTCAAAGTGGAATGTCAAAGACTTGCATGAATAGTTTTATGTAAAGTGTTATTGCATAGAGAAGAAATTGAATATAGATAAAAGAGACACTCCCAACTTATGCTGTATGTATCACAATTGCTACTTATCTACAACTGTATTCAGCTGCTGAAGGAGGAAAACTAATTTAATCAGTCATAAGAAGAGCTAATCACCTTCCAGAGCATGAGAATCTCAGAATGAAGATGAGACACCTGATGTGAAAATCACTATTTTAGATAGCTTTAAGAGTTGAGCTATATTTAGTGAGTCAGAGCTAACTTCTCAGGCAAATTAGCTTTTAATTTTCCATGTCATTTTATATTATGCAACTTTTTTGGAAACTTTCTCTTTCCTTAAGATGACATCTTCTCACCCACATACTATTCTTTCTTGCAGGAGGTGATTTCAGTTCACGGCAATACAAACAGAATAAGACCCACTGGAAAGCCTCAATTTTGATTCCAGGAACACTTCTAAGATTTACTTTTGGAAAAGTTAAGCTAGTTGAAGTCAGCTAGCAACAGTTATAGGTTACTCTGAAAGGTGTAAAACACAAGGATTTGAGCACATAACATCTTTGTACTGATAAAAGTCTGATGGCCTTCAGACAGAAAAACCTCAATTCTACCCTCTTAATAGTTTATCTAGACCTGAAACTGAAGTAGCTACACGTGTGACAGCAGAGGATACAACCTAGTGCTGTTTACAGCAGAAAAGGCCAGTGGCACAGTGTTGAAAGGCAAGCTGAATCCAACTCCTGCAGCAGAGCCATTAAGTTATTACAGGATGACATATGAAGCGTTTAAGGTGCCTTCAACAGAGGTGGAGGTGTCTGGAGAACAGAGAGAATTGATATGTATGTCAAAAGCTTTCATGGAGCCCAAGTAAAATTCAAGGGTTTCTATGCACATACCCTTAAGTAATCAAACCAAAATGACAGGTTGTATTAGGAGCACATGAGATTGGTGCTTCCATTGGTCCAGCAAAGGGAAAGTGATGATGGAAAAAGTCTGGGAGCAGAAGAGAGCTGACTGAAACTGGTCATATGCAGATGATGGGAAGAGGAAATCAGCATGTCTGAGAAGAGCTGAAGATGGATCCCCTGTAACTGTATGAACTGGTGAGTGACTGTGCAAGCAGAAAAGATAGGAGCACAAATAAAGAAGCAGACCCTATGGACAGTGTAGGGTAGAACACATCTCTTTGCTCTGAGAAAATGTATGTAAAACGTATGTAAAAGTGTCTTTTTAAAGTACAATATTTGTTCTAAATGTCTTCCCCAATTTCAAACATGAAAAACTGCCTCATAACTTGCTCTGATCGTACTTCATATTTTGTTCATTCCATTATTCAACCATAACCACATCCTGCAGACAAAAGCCATCCAAGGATCTCATCGTCTGTGCCCAGGGCAGCAATGTAGATATGCTATCGCTAATCAAAAGAACCATCTTCCTAGAAAAGAGGAGGAGAAATTAAGATGCACTTTATTTAATAAGGGGTATCTAATAATAAAGATAATGGCATCTAATAATCTAATACTAAGTATTGAACACCTTCCATTTCAATTGTCATGACAATTAAGGGCCAAATTTACAAAATATTTTTCAGTATTTGGGATAAACAGTAAGTTCCAGGTTGCTCCTGTTGATGTTTCTTTTTTGAGCAGCAGCAATACTATGGGTTCCGTAACCCTGATCTGCCAGTATTATTTACAGGGCGATCAGTTTGTGCTAGGGCCACAGAACCCTGAAGGAAGCAGAAGCCTTCTCAGGCAGAACAGCTGGCACAGATAAGCAGCTAAAAAACTGAAATGATGTTCTTAATCTTGCAAATTTCTACACAAATTGAAAATCCTTCCAATCTGGTTCCCTTCGTGCACACACACACTAAAAGGAAACAGACTACTGCATCAAAACAATAAAGCATTTTTTGGTTTGTTTTTTTAAACCACATATACAATGCAAAATTTGAAAACTTAGTTTTGGGAAGATCATATATTAAAAAATACCTTTTACCACCC
Organism: Gallinago undulata; assembly: GCA_026546715.1. Taxonomy (NCBI): domain Eukaryota; kingdom Metazoa; phylum Chordata; class Aves; order Charadriiformes; family Scolopacidae; genus Gallinago; species Gallinago undulata. The sequence continues at coordinate 24,315,893 of JAOTQQ010000052.1, read as the reverse complement.
TAATATGGATTGCTCATATCTGTCAGAATCTAGAAAGTTGAGCAACAAATAAATATTCTCAAAATCTGAAAAGACAAAATCCATTAAAGCACTTTAAAGTGGTTGGGAGCACAGCAGGGGTGGTTTCTATATAGGTCCTGCCGTCCTGCCCTTCCTTCTTACAGGAGGATGTGGAATGCATGGGACAGTTGTCATGCAGGGACGGGAACTACCTTTACTTGCTCTCTCTCCAATCTGCAGGAGCCATCAAGATAAGTAAAGATTTTTGACATGGAACCAGAAAAGGCCGTCCTTATCTGCAGTCTGACTGATGATTTTTTGGATCATAACCAGACTGCATTAGAAACAGCATTGCTTTTACTAAGCGTGTACCAGCCTCTATTTGCATGTTTAATAGATGAAAAAAAACCAAACCAACCACCAAAAGCATTTAAGTATGCTCCCACCATGTTCAAGATGCACAGGAAGGGGGAGGAACCCCTCCCACAGATCCAGGCACTGGAGGAAAGAACCCTGCAGAGCTCAGTTTTGTGTTGCAGGATGCAGCTTCCCTCACTGCTTCTGAAGTGTCTTATCTTCTGACTCTTCTTGGCGCGAAGCTGAGAAGCTCGCTGTAGCAACAGGCTGTGAAAATACTCTAACATGAGGCAAACAGATCTAACACTCATTCTTCTATCCCTTCCCCTTCTAACAGCTGATGACCTATCGTGGAGGAAGTGCAGGGTGGCCTGGCAGCAGCAAAAAGCGCATGAGGCATGAGATGTGTAAAAAATTACTAACTTCTACCCTCGAGGTTGACCTTCATTAACTCTTCAATATTACTCTTTTCCATGCGTTCAGGAGGACAGACCCTGTGTTCCCAGCTACAGTGTTCAAAGGGAGAGCTCAGAAGGTAAGTGGGTTTTCCTACCATTTTCAGAATAGAAGGTGCATTTTCTCTTTGTAGGAATATGCAAGATCTCACACGAACTAGAAATACAGAGTAAAGGGGACCGAGCAGAGATGTCCCTTCTCTTCAATGCACTAATCAGTAGCACTCTAGCTATGTAGGAGGCAGCAATTGTAACTGGGGATCCTGTGATGTTCAGTAATGCTCTGTGTTAAAGTCCAAATATTGGGTATTGTTCTACATAATTCTTTCAATACTGCCACAAGACAAGTAATCCAACAGCTGTGTGCCTTCCAACTGGAGCTAAGTAGCTGAAGAACAATTATTATTAATGCCTGAATGCTGAGAACAGGCCTCTTCCTTTTTCACCCATCGTCCTTCTGATCCTTCTGTACAGAACAAAGCTGCTGTGCTATGGATGTGTCAATCCAACCATTTCCATGACAACAGCCTAGGATGTGCTCAATATAGACATTTGACTCCAACAAACAGAGAAGGAAGAGACACATAACTAGAGGGTGTTCCGCTGCACTGCATTTAAACCCAGTTCCTTCTTTGTGGCCATGGGCAAACACTCAGAGAAGAATTAATGGTGGCCCTTCGAGATACTAGCGCTCTCAGTTGTTGACCACCACATTTCTGCCACCCATGCTCTCTCCTGCTGCAGAGGGAAGGAACCAACTGCCTACCTTCACCCTAGGTTCTCCAGTATCCAGTCTAATACCTGAGCATTAATTGCTGATAAGGAAGGCTTAAATTTAGTTTCCCACCTTTATTTTAGTAGAGCTGAGGCTCATACATTCGTTTCATTTCACCAGCTTTGCTTTGAATGTAGAAGACTGTCAGAAGTGAAGAACAGACAACTTTAGCCACATCAGAAGGACTCGCCTGCATTTTCCTCCTTCTCATAGCACCAAGAGAGGTTCATGTAGCAATAAGGCCCTCTGTAGAGTACCACAAACAGTACTGCCCATTGAAGAAGCCCCATTACAGTGCAGGACCTGACCTGAGGCCCTTACTGCCAGCTGCTGCCTTATAATAATATTCTGCATGTTTTAAGACAAACCATAAGCGCCTTGCTCTTCTTGCTGTACCGCAGGCCTCTAAGTAGCAAGCATCACGCCAGTACAATGTGTGAACTGCTTGGGCTTTTAACATCAATCCATTTAAAACAGTGAATGGGTACATACAGCTACTGTTAAACTCTGAAAATCCTCTAAAATGCTCCTGTCAGGTGGCTCTGAGATCCTGGATCAGTGCTATGCATGGAATCCGGAAATTCCAACCTGCAGCAGACTCAGAGCTCTTTCTATGGCCCTTGTAGGGTACTTGAAACAATGTTTTTGGTCTACAGCCCAGCTGTGTTTTCCTTTTGATTACCTTACAGACAGAGCTTAGCAACCCACACAAGCTTGTCCCTTGTATTTAGGCTTTGTAAGAGCGGAAAACAAAGCAGGAATGAAACTCATGTGTGTGCCTGCCTGCCACAGAGAGCACATAGTAACTGCCAAAGCCTCTTTTCCCCCACATTCCTACCTACTTCCAGAGTCTCTCCCGAGAGCCTCCCAAAGTCTTGCCACCTCAGGTGCTTTGACAAGAAGCAAGTAGTCTGGAGCAGTGTTTAGAGGAGAAAGCCCCATTTTAACTGTAATGCTTTAAATTGCATAAGAACAATTGCTAGATCAACACCCTTTGTGCACCACAGGCTGAGCAACAAGGTTCACAACTGAGGGATGCTGTGTTTAAACTGGGTTATCCATAGAATTTACTCAAAAGTACTCATTCTATCAAGCACGCTGGCCTCTCACATAGGTTTCTGGGATTAATAATAACAGTACTGCAGCGGTGTAACAGCAGGCTGTCGCATCCAGTATTGTAGGGCCTTTCTATGTCATGACTTGTTAATTTATTAAGTGCTATAAATAGAGAGGCTGAATGAGTGTATATGTAGCACAGCAACCACATACAAGACTTGATCAAACACCACATAGCCTCAGTGCTTTCTAGAGATACTCCAGACAAGTCTTCACCTTTGCATAAACTATTCGTGCAACCAGATCCCTTTCAAATGCACATCAAGTTCTGGCCTGGCATATGCCTGAGGCCACGATGCAGCTAATATCAGACATTACTCTCAGAAAAGTAAAGCCAGCAACTGATCAGATGTTAACTCTCCCGCTTCCCACGGGCATGCTAAACAAGTGCAGAAATATGCAGCAAGAAGCCACCAAAAAACCCCAACAAACAAACAAACAAAATACCCTACACTGTACAATTCATAGCTTAGAAAAATCAAATGCTATTTCAGAGCTTTAGACATCAAACACTGTCTGCACAGGCATGTGCTGCCAATGAACCACCAACTACAAGATCTGCTGCAATTAAGCAACTCCAACCTGTTTTTTTGTTTCCACAAAGCTTCTTCTCCAACTGTGCGCTCAACCTGATCAATAGGAAGCAACTTGTGAGGCCCACAGGGATCCAACACTCAGCAAACCCTGGCCCTCAGGACCAAGTCAGGAAAGATTTGTTTCTGTGTTCAGAACATTTCATCTACTTACTTCCTTTGCCAAAGAAAGCACTTGCCAGATAGAGCTTTAGATGTGATTTAGAATAGATACCAGTTGCTCTGCTACCCACGGGGAGAAGGATGATCATTAAGGTGGTCAGGACTGAAAAAACCCCAGCATATTAAACTCAGCCAGGACTCACCTGACAACCAGTGCAAATGAGACTGCAAGGAAAATATGGATATACTGGAGTGGGTCCAGCAAAAGGCCAGACATGATTAAGGCACTTGTAGCACTTGACCCACGGAGAGGCTGAGCAAGCTGGGATTGTTCAGCCTGAAGAAGAGAAGGCTCAGGAGAGTCTTAACAACATGAATACAGACCTGATGGGAGGTGGTGCAGAAGACAGAGCCAGACTCTGCTCAGTGGTGGCTGATAAAGGGACAAGATGAAATGGAGACAAACTGAAATACAGTAAATTCTATTAAAACATAAAACTTCTTTTACTGTAAGGGTGGTCACAGCCTGGAACAGATTGTCCAGAGACGTTAGGGAGTCTCCATTCCTGGAGATGTTAAAAAAGATTCAGGGTGGAAGGAATACCTGATTTAGAAGCCCTGAAACAAAACTAGAACTTTCTACAGTAGATAAAGTTTTCAGAAGGAGCCCACTGCAGAGGATGCTTCACTTCTTCAGGAGTCTGGAAACAAGAATATGATTAAAGAAAATCAGCATCAATCATACAAGTCATCCTCCTTGCAAAGTCCGGTGGTGCAGGGGGAAGCTTCCACACACACCCCTGCCTTATCAGAGAAGAAGATCAATACTCCAGCCAGCAGTGAACCACACAAGTCAAGGTGCCATTAAAAGCCTTTGGCATATTCAAAGGCTGGAAAGTAGTGGAAGATACTACTTCTAGGCTTATCTACATACAATCTGCACTTAGTCAAGATTCATTTTCCTCTGAGCACCGAGAACTCACTGAACTGGCCCTTCTTTGCTCAGTATGATAAAGGAACTGGGTCACAGTCAGATGCAAAGTTAAAGCACTGGTGCCACTGCACATCAGTGAATGCCCTAACAGAAGTGTGAAGTGTAAGAATAGGTGACAAGTCCTCTGACAGGTAAATAAAACGATTCTCCTCTTCCCTGCATTGGCACTATATTCACATAAAAAAAAAAAAAAACCACAAAACAGAAGTTGTCCTCATCCTTTATTTTTATTGCACCTGGAAAAATTCTTGCAATCAAGATGCCCTTCTCAGAAACAAAAGCTGAGGAAAGGAAAGGCAGCATGTGAGGCTGCAGTCCCCAGCTTTACTCAGGAAAAACCCCAACTTGCTTTTGGCCAAACAGTCTTTAGGGAATTGACCCAGCAGTGCTAATGCTCATCTACACGTACGATTCTAGAGACATCAAAAATGATTTAGATGAGTCGAAACTAATGACTTAGCCATTATTAATTCAGTGCGTTTTTAAATAATTCTGTCCAAGTATCAAGTCACAGGCTTGAAAAGCTGTGACATTTCTTTATCTTAGTGTTGGAAGTATATTGTTCTTCAGGAAGCTAAGTTCCCAGATCAGAGGAATTATCTAGAGCAGACCATCACAAGTGGATGCCTAGAAGATGCATAAGCTGTCCTACATAGAATCACTTCGGAGATTTCCTCCCGTCGCTTAGTGTTACTTGGGGACCAAGTGGAAGCCCCAGCTGTCTAGTACATGCTCTCACGTGAGCCTGAAGAAGCAGAATGAAGCATTATGACGCCTCACAGGCGAGCATTATAGCACCAACTGTGAGTACAGATGCATAGGAGAAAGCTTGACCAAACCCCCAGAATTGAGCCTATGGAGAGTACTGACATTAAGCTAGCCTGAAATAGTACTGCCAGGCCCTAGACTTACAGCAGTATAGAGATTGTGGTGAAGCCCAGAATTGGGACCAGAAATAGCCCAAAATAAATTATTTCTCTCTCTCTAAAGAAAGCTGACAGATCCAATCAACAAGTTTCAGTACAGATGGTTTCTGCATATTTTTAATTTATTCAGGCTTTTAAGGCTGATAAGAATGCCATGTTTCAAATTGATCCAAACCCACTGTTTCAGGGTATTAGTAACGCTGTGTTTTCATAATAAACTCTCTTAAAAGGTTTATTGTCAAAGCTTCTTTCAGGCATGCAGGGTAGGTTTTTGCCTTGAGCAGGATGTACCATCAGTGACCTCAGGCTGACACGCAGCTCTGCTCAGGGAGAGTGTCCTCCTGCCAGAGCACCAGTCGAGTAAGCAGGAGCTGAGCCAACTGAGAAGCTCCTCAGTGCTTCAAACAAAAGCTCCAGAATTCATGCTATTATTTGCTTTTCCAGGTCACTCTGTAACATCAGAAATTAAGACACTTTTAATATATACATACAACTAAATCTGCACAATAACCACTTGAGCAGTTTTGCCTTTTGCAGGACTACAAAACAAGCCAGGCCTGGAGCTCAGAGTGCCTCACTCTTGGACCATAGTCCTGCTTTCAGCATCCTGCCGTAATCTTCCAATTGCAGATACTTCACACATAAAGCCGAGGTCAGGTCTGAACACCGCAGGTATATATATTTTTCAGATGAACTCTAAATTGACCACTTCAACACGCAGCACTGAACAGAGTTGCTGACTTGTGTGATGAAGTCTTAGAGCTGTGCTGTGTTCCAGACTATACAGTAGAACAGGACAGAATAGTATGTTACCTGAGAGATGGCAACAGAACTCACACAACAGAAGAAGCTCCAGCAGCCCTTGAGTTGCATCTCTCCAGCAGAGGAGACTGATTCCCACTGCTTGCTGTGCCTTATTGCCACAACTGAACCTTCAGTTCCCACAGAGCGCTTTTTAAAAATTATTATTCAGTAATTAATTAGACAGCTTTTCCTCCTCCAAACTTGTATATGCCTTTACTTTTCTGAAGATCACTGCAAGGAATAACGTCAATGACAGCTCCAAGAACAGGGAGCCATGTCCAATTAGTGCATACACACTGTTTGCAGTCTTCCTTTTCTTCTTAAAAGAATTCATGAGCTTCAGTTTTGAAACCCCAAATATGTCTTTCTGCATGTGCATTTAAGTAGTGATCTTAGTTCAGGTCTTAAACTCCTGGCATGGAAAGATTTCATTGGCAGAAGGAGAGCATAGATTGCTTAACCCTATCCATTAAAACAGATCACCTGGTGTTCATATCATGCCTCCTAGCACATCTTCTTTTTGCCTACCTTTTTAATGACAGACTTCTATAAAAAATGAGGCTAATCCAAAACTACCTCATGGAAACTATTTCCATTAGCCAAAAGGGAAACTCTTGCTGTTTCACTCCCGCATAGAAATACATATCTGCCAGCTGTTATGAAAACATAACCAGTCTTATCTTTATTTATTCTCAACATGAAACATTAGAATGATATTACAATGTTTTTGATTTAAAAATAAAATAAAATAAAATCAAAGCTCTGCATTTTCCTGATGTTCCCGAAACAGAAACTTCTTTTTCAAGTTATTTTATAAATACCCAGATGTAATTCACCTTCCAATACAAGACAGTACCAAATATCTTAAGAGTATATTTGAAATGGATTTCAAATCATTATATGGGCATTTATTAGATCCCTTAGAATGGTTTTGAAAGAAACCTTATCTTTATCCATTGGTAGATAAACACCTTCAGAGCTCCAAACTAGAAATGTTTGTTTCCAAGAAACCTGACAAACGGTTTTGGTAATAAGCATGTGGAATATTCCAAGCTTAACCAGTGAACAACTGTATATATATGCACACTCAAATATGACATTAAAAGGGAATTAAAACGACTGAGTATCCAATTTCTTTGGATACTCACTTGCCCTTGACACATGACTTGCTTTGACTACCACTTGCCAGCCTGCATCATGCCGGGAGACCCCAGAACACAGAATCCACCTGCACGTGAGACTGATGCACCAGTCCTTCCATAAGTGCTCCTTGGGATATGACACAAACTTGGAAAGGACTCAATTACTCTAGCAAAGCAATTACTTACTCTTTGTTTGTATTCCATGGTAAAAAAAAAAAAAAGAAAATTTACTTGAGCTCTTAAGAGCCAACATCATAGTCCAGAACAACTCTTGCTCCTCGATTACAAAGGATTGAGAATAACAACAGCAAAGCTCCACACCTGTTTAGGCAAATATACCCTGGGGTATATTTGTAGCGACAGCTGCCAACATTTATATGTTCATAAAATACAATCCAAGACAATTAACCAGGTGCTAAATATGTTCCTATCTGCTTACTCCCAAGCTAATGTCTTGCTTTCACGTGCAGACACACCACTTCTAACGGCAGCTTTGACTGAATGGCACAGCCACTGAAGGCATGCAGCACTCAGAAGGACAGCTCACGCTCACTTGCAGACTTTGGGCTTGCTCAGAAGAACAGCATCCCGTGCAGTCAGTCTAGAGCATCCAGCTTGTCCCTAGCACTTTTAAGCAACTTACCGAACTAGTTAGTTGGTTTAACAAACCTCAGACTACAAAGGATTTTGAGATGAGACGGGATTCCAATTAAATTAGAAACCTCCACAGATAATTACTGACCCTCAGAAGAAGGCTATGTTTCTCTAATCCTTTAAAGATGCTTCTCATGTTTCAGATGAATTAGAGAACAAGACCTTAATAGGGAACAATTTTAGTTACAGAAGAGCTTAGTAAGTTAAAGGATACATCCCCATGGTAAAGCAAAGACACGATTGTAACCTATATTGTTTAACCTAACTGCTATGCATTAATAGAGAAGCTTCATCATGTGTAGGCAACAATTATACACATTCTTCATGACCACTGGGCAGATACACTGTTGGCCAGCACATGTTATAACCTACTTTTTCAGTGCTTTTTTAACCTACATGAAGTAAGTCCAGATAACCCAAATGAACGGACACATTCAACAGTTATTTCAAGTCTTTGCATGTCTACCCAGTGATAGAGAAAGGAAGGGTCAGGTATGGTTCACGGTACCACCTCATTCCCCCTTCCATTTACCCTCTTGGACCATTCAAGCTTCCTGCTGCAAGAGCTGGTAGTATCCAAAACCAGACAGCTTAAAGTTATTTCACTTCCATCTAGAAAAATAACAGCAGTTGAAGCATGGATATATCTGAAAGGACCGCTGGTCTGAACGGCTGCCTTCAAGGTAACTGACTCTTTGGGGAAATAAAGCCTTGGAAGATGTCATAGTCCTCAGCAAAGGGAATAGTAATCACAACCTAAATGTTCTTCATGGGAGATGTTTTGAAAGCAGAGAAAGAAAGAATGAAGATGGTGTACCTGAACAGGGTGTACACTTGGGGAAGTGTCACAGGCAGCGCTTCCCAAAGATTCACCATTTCCCCCCCTGCAAAACCAGCATGAGCAAAAATGGAAATGTTTATCTCTTGGTAGGCACAGGTGACAATCTGTGCCTCATGGGGACATGATCACAGTAAGTATTTACTCATTTTTAAACAAAACAAAAAAATCTCAAGGGAAAGTCAACTAACACTGTCTCCTCCAATAAATTAAGATGTAATTAGAACTACAAAATAGCTGAACCTAAAAAAACTGGTTCTGCTGCAAAGATGCACATAAACATGATTAGACTTTTCTACCCACATTAACACTATTTTTTATTCCTTCTTATGGAAAAGCACAATGCTGGAGTTTTGCACTGAAAACATATTTCTTTAGGTGTATTAAATGTGTTGGGTGGCCAAGTTTACATACACTTAGCATTTACTGAGGTTGCATTCACTAAAATGAACTCAACCACTATTAATGTTGTTGCTTTATTATTTGAGTAAGATGCTAAGTCACGGTTCATCAACATTCAACATGTTTTTTGGAAGATGTATTTTCAAAAAAGAAATCTTTACTTAAGCTTTAGGGCACCTCATTAGTTCAGCCAAAAGACATTAAGCCTTGTAATTCTTCCTCAAAAGTTCAGGATTTCCCATAGGTTCCCCTAACTGCATCAGCTGCTATTACAAATGAATCCACATAGAGAGAAAAATCAAAGTTAATTTAGCATGGATTGTTGGATCTTATTTATTTATTTTTAGTTCATCGATTAATTGTTTAGAAGATGAGTGGAAGTTATTCTGGCAGGTGACACAGGAAATATATGGGGAGGGGGAGAACACACAGCACACGCTACAATGCAATCAATGAATCCAGCTGAACCATCCTAGCTCACAATTTGCCAAGTCAAGTGTGAAACATAACATCAACATGCTGTAGTGTGTGCTTTGAGGCACTAACTTTTTCCCCCTCAGCTCTCCTTTGGAAGCATTCTGAAACACTTTGAACCTTAAATCAATCTCCTGTTGTGTGACCTCTTTAACTCCTGCTGACTATGTGACCCTCAAGAGAGAAGGGTCAGTGGAATTATGCACTGCAGTCCATGAACACAGCTGCAGACATCAGTACCAAAAAGGCATGGCTAGGGGAAGAAAAAGGAAAAAAAAAAAAAAAAAGAGCTCAAAAGAAAATCTCTTGCCAAACAAGAAAGATGCAAAGCATTTGCCACAGCTCTATTACTAGCTCCCTCAACAGCCAAAATAATGAAATGAATGACTTGGAAAAAACCTTTCTAAAAAAAAGCCTTTTTTTTTAAGCTCTGAATGAAAAAAAAAACACCACCAACCCACTCTCCACCCATATTCTGTGTTTTCTTGTTTGTTTAAAGGCCATATTCCCAAGGCAGCAGATGAACATATCTGCATATCAGGAGTCACAAAACTGCAGAGGCACAGTGAAGTGTAGTCTGTACAATTAAATTGCTACATACGCACAAACACACAGAGGATCTCTTTGGGAAACTATGGCAACCCCTAGTCCACCAAGCTGTGATTCCTCCTTTGTCCCTACTTTTCTTTGCTCTTCTAGTCCTTCCCAACTTGGACAAGCAGAAGAATAAACAGAAGTATTAATGAGGTCGGGATTGGAACTGCAACAAAGGAGCCTGGAAAAGCAAAGAGACCTACTCACAAGCTTGAATTTGGAGATATTCTAAAGGAAACAAACTCTTCAGTAGAGCTGTACAACAGTGATGAATGGGATATAGGCAGCATGAGCCTGGGATACAAAGTCTTGCCTAGGAAACCAGGGTCAGAGTGCCCATAGTGCCATTGAATCACTTGCTGGAGCACTGTCACAACTGACCTTTAATTTGGATGCTTCATGTCTTTTCGTCCAGTTGAAATACTTAAGGCCTGATTTTCAGAATTTTTGAGCAACCCCAGCTCACAGTCATGTTCTCACTGGAGCACTGCACTGGCCAAACATACGGAAATTGCTCGTAAGTATTTAAAAATAGCAAGGCTACTATCCAAATGTCAAACTGTATGTACAACTTTTTCTACCCTCAATCAAGCTTTGAAAGCCTTTCAGGCCCTCTGTGAGGGTTATTAATGCTTATGAAGTCCTCTGGCATCCTGAAACGGAGAGCCTAGTAGAACTGCAAAGCACTCCCTTTTTTCATGTTCATATTTAGCCTCAGGGAGAATGGCCCACTCGTGTAGTGTAATATATATTGACATTTAGACCAAAAATGCCATGGACTGATATTAAAAAACAGTAGAATTTTTCACTTTATACAAGTCTGAACTGTTTTTTGCATAATTTTTTCAAATGGCATTTGCACAGAGGTTTATGCTGTAACAATGAGTCTTTTCTCTTTCAATTTTGTATCACATTTAACTTCCCCTCTTGATCAATATATTATAAGAAAGACAACCCCAAACCAAAAGGAATCATACTTCATTACTGATTGACGAGGAAGATTATTAACAGAAGACAGCTTTTTCCCCTTCTGAACCTGGGAAAACGCTACCTATCTTTTCCACACTGGGGCTGTCAATTTGTATTTCTGAAATCATGCATTGTCAAATATATACATGTGTAAACACAGATATGTACCTGCCTTTTTACACTCTTGAAATCTAAATTATGTAAAAGAGAACCTCAAACAGCTGCATTCCAATAGTAATGAAGACCTCTCACCTCCCTTTCACCTCCACCTTTCAGTCACTTAAATTTGGCTTCTTTCTAATCTTCTCTGAAGTCTTTGACAGCAATAGATTCGGTAAGATCCCTGCAGACAAGTTTATGTGCACACTGAGAGAAGAAAAGCAAAACCCTGTTCACCAAGTCCACCTAACCAGCCTTGAGGCCATTTCTAGAAATGCAGAATCCCTTTAAAACAGAGAACGAGACTGACTCATCCTCCAGCCCTTTTTTTAATGAACCACTGGGCAGTTCACAGAGTTGCCATACAGTTTGTATTTTTTTTTCCCCTGTGTTCTCAATGGTAATGACACACGCCAAGATGCTGGAGAATCCCTGCTCTTCCAAGGTGAGGATATTGCCATGTATTCTAGCTGCCACTGCTCCTATGCACTGCCAGCTGCTATTGCTCCTGATGTATTGTTTAAGTAGTGTATTAAATGTTACCATTAAAAAAAAATGTAATTTAGCACATGCTTTAAAAAATTTTGCCTCACTCCTCTGACAGCCAATTGGTCTTGATGGCAAGGAGCAGTCCTCCTACAACAGCTGCCTTAGTTTAATCCAAAGAACACCGATACAACAGAATCAAAGCAAACTATATTCTTCAAGGGGATGTGTTGCTCTCCAGGTTTAATCCTAATTCTGACTTGAAGTGTGTTAGCAGTTAGAGGCAAACTGCTCAGACATCTTTCGCATATGAGAAGACACCAACCATACTATTTTGAGGCAGCAAGGAACCTGAAGTGCAGTGATCTGCTTTTATTTTTGTATTGATAGATCGATACTGTCATTATGAAACCTACTTTGGCTTCTCGCTGTCCTCAGTCCGTCTCCCTACTGTTTTCTGCTCTATTCTATTTCCTCTCATCTCTGCATTTCCTGCTAAATGCATGCGGTATCCACAAAATTATACCATGTCTCAGCCTTTGGAACAAGAATGTTGTAGAAAAGAATGAGCATTTAGAAAGAAAGACTTAGCAAAAGCTAACTTTGAAGCTATCAACGTTACTTCTTTTATACCACTGTACATCATTTGTATCAACTGACCTCATTAAGCACAAGAATGCATCCATGGAGAACAGCTGACAGCAAACCTTGTAAGACAGAGGGGACCAAACTACCGCTACTGCCCCATGCACAACTGAATAGTAGTTTGAAAAAGCCTCCTGTGCCAGGGTTACTTTATGCCATGTCAAAGTTATGCTGGGGAATTTGCATTCCCCGTTATAGGAGAAAATGAGCCAGCTACTGATGGTATGGTATGATGGATGCTACTGAGATGCTGAATTGCATCCACTTGCATTTGCAGCCCAGATCTTTCCCCAAAACAGAGCACCAATGGCCTTATCTCACCCTGAGCCTTCTTTCTTGTCCCCAGAATCTCAGGAAACACTGTAGGTGTTCAGGGTTTCTCAGCCACCTAGAAGGTCTGGTGTGGGTTGGAAAGTCAGATAGACTCCCACCCTGCTGTAGTCCTTCCTCACACAGTTACTCTCACTTCAGCAGGGAACTCTACAGCAGCAACAGATATTTTATTAAACAGCCCCAAATCTACAGTAGTAGATGGAATTATAAGACTTTTCAATAATTAAAAGTATACTTGACTAAAACAAATTAAATTAAATAGAACTCCACCTAAAATTCTTCCCAAGCTTTGCCTCCAGCTGGTAGCACTGAGTATTTCTACTAAGGAAATGGCAGTCACTGGTGTCTTGAAGGCACTTGTCTGAATTTATCTAAGAGAGGAACTAATTTGTGGCAGCTCTACTAAAAATCTCTAAACAGCAACAGTCAAAAAACAAACTGAACAGCTCAGCAGTAACTGGCCATTAAAATCATAGCCAAGCTCCTTTGCTAGTATCAGTTGGGAAGGAGAAAGCTTCCTCCTTTTGCTTGCTGTTCAAACATCCAAACCCTAAACAGGGATATCAGTGATTAAAAACAAGAATGCTAGATTCAGGCAGGCTGAGTCAGAACAGATCCAGGCTATATGAACATGCCTCCAAAATCTCTGGTTCAAAAAGGAACGAAACGAAGGACAGGAAGACAGAAACTGAACTTGAGCAGATGGCTCAGGGAACTGCCTTTCCCTGTCTCAGTACACAGCAGTGCAAACCTGCCTACCCTCAGCTGCTGCACAGCACCTCACTTGGACATTTTCTAAAGGCAGCAACACTCTACACCAGAATTTACACAGAGAAATGTCAGCTCTAACGCTGGGCTCTATCTAATTCAGCTCAAATAAGAAATGCTGTTCCAAAAGGAAAGGACAGCTTTAATCAGGTGGAAGCCTAAGCACTGTTTCCAAAGCCATTAAGAATCTATTTATTGCCTTTTGACTTAAGAAATATATTAAGGGTCTACATTGTTTTGTTTTAGCATAAGTCTGAAGGGGAAACAACTAGCAAACACTGAGTATTTTGGTTATTTCTCATGACTAAGAGACTGCATTTCCAAATTATATACTTTCCTCAGAACATTTGATTTGGTTTCTCAAGGTCAGTACAATATCACAGAGCAGTTTTTAACAACAAACAAACAAAAAAGAGTCCCTTACCTGTGGCAGAGTGAAGACTCTCCAAGCTCCAGTATCTGGACAGGACACCTCTCATCCCACCACCGCCACACACCACCCCACTGCTGTCCGAATCCGAACCCGGTGAGAGCCCAGAGCTTCCACTGCTACTGCAGTTTTCTCCACTGTGTGCCCCACTGGACTCACTGGGGCACTGCTGGGTCCTCATGCAGGCAGGTAAGAGGGAGAGCCAGGGGCTCTGCTCTGCTGGGGGAGGAAATGGGCAAAGCGCTGTGTGGCTGCTCCCAGGGCAGTGGTACCTGGCAGCGCTGTCTGAGGACTGAGCTGGATTCCTATCCTCCTCTCCGCTTGTCTCGATGCATCCTGACATCATAGGGGTCCACTAAGGAGGCTCCCTCAGTGGCAGCTCAGCTGCTCTCAGCCACAGCTTCTAGCAGCTGATTTTTGTTAAAGCCGATTTCAAGGCATTAAAAAAAGCAAGGGTGGGACAGAGATCTTTCTTCCTGATTTAGCTCAACTGTCAGATTAAAAATAAATAAGTGGGAATAGTAGAATTTCATGCATTTTAAAAATGCCCAAGTGAGAGAGACCTTGTGTTATCTGCTTCCCCTGAGAACTCCGAAAGGACTTAACATACAAACTAATCATGTTCAGAACTGGCTGCGGCTGCTGCTATTAAAAAACTATTTTTGTAAGTCCTCAGAAAAAGAATTCAAAATTAAATCAAAGCCAGAAAAAAACAGATTGAGATTTGGGGAGGCTGCAGCTGGGAGCTTTGAAAAATCATTTAGCATCCACTCCCAGACTGTAAACCTGGGGCTGTCCCTATTTCAGTGTGTGATCTTTGTAAAAGACCTCGGTCCCAAGTGAAACAGCATCACTAACTACCTTTTAATTAGAAAGTTTTATATTCTTATTACCCAACATGTGATCCAGGGCATCCCTATAAAAAGAAATCTGAAAGAATACTAGTTTCCCACAAATGCAAAAATACCTGTACTGTTTACAAACAGCTTTGAGACACCACAGAGGTTTTACGCTAAAGCACATTACCGGACCGCCAGTCTGCTAAAACACCTGCCTTATAACAGTAGATTTCTCAAACTATCAAAATAATTTAAGAGTAGCCACATGTGTGTCTAGGCGCCCAAACCCAATCTAGTAACATAATTTCACACAAGATTTGAAAATGTACAAGTAAATAAAGCCACATTATTATACAGCAATCACACCCTGCTCTGACAGAGAGACCCCTTTGACTTTGCCTCACTATCTGCATGATAGCAGGGTTATTTCAGTAAGACTTATGTTTTACTGAGTGTTTCCTAAGAGACAAACCTTTGCCCTCTGTCACCGCAGGTTACTACAAGGCATCCAACAATGCTGGACCAACTTTTGAGTCCTTAAATATTCTGGCTATTCTTTACAAGAAAGGTCGCTGCAACAATAGCAAAACTAACATTTCTACAGTGGCCCATAACAAAAAAAATCCTTCAGTTATCTTCTGAATGTAGATACTTAGACCAAAATATTTTTCTCTAATGCCTCCCCACAGAGAAATGGAAATGTGTTCTCAATTTGACTGCAGTACAACCACTCTCCTGCATTGATCAGGGCCTCCTAGAACTGCCTGCATTAAGTATAAATGGAGGGACACCGTTCTTGATCATAATAATGGGGGAGAAGATAAGTTAAGCATTAACAACAAAGCTGTTCTGCACATGTGGAGCACAGGGTGTTGAGAAGGGGCAGTGCAGCTCTTCAGACACAAAAGGTGCTAAGGGGAGGCTACAATTCAGTCCTAATTATCCTACCCCTGCTCCTAGAAATCCATGCTTGGTACCTGAGAAGTAAGAAAACTCCATGTAGCTGTATCTCTCCTTGCCTGAACTGCTAAACCAAACATTATTCACAGAGGCTCTGTAGCAACTGCCCTTTCCTGGGAGATGTCTGCCCTGAACCTGCTTAAATCACTCCATCTGTTCCTCTGTGAACCCTCCCACTCTCTGGACTGAATGCTCTTGGCAAATACCAAGAGGTGTTTATTCAGTGCCAGAGACAATAGTGCTGTAATCCCAGCTCAAGGTGCTACAGAGGTATGAATATTATGCATATGTACGGGATAGGCATTTTCTAACAGAATAGAAAGAGAAGAGAAATACAACAAAGCCAGGCTGAGAAAAGCACAATATTGTATCAGAGTTCAAAATTGCAGCTCATCACAGAGGGGTTCCACCTGACTACAGATTTATTTTTTTTTTAAATCTACATAAAGATTTTCTTCTGTGACACTAGAGAGAGAAGTTAGTGAAAGTTGCTGTGACAGCAACTGACTCCAACTACAAATTAAGGACCTCACTGTGCAGCCTGGTCAAGGTAGCCAAGCTAGCCTGAGCCTCAGGCAGCCTGATATCTGCTGGATATTTTAGTCTTTTAGATTCTCCTCTGGTTTTGTAGCTTTGAACAGTGATTGTCAGAATCATTCAGGATTTGCTAAGATCTTCTTTTTCACTCTTTGCCCCGTGGAAAATTTTTATTAGTATGCTAAATCTTTCACCTCATTAGCTAATACATACAATCCTACTCAGCCTGCTAAGACAAATTTTCAGAAACTCAGCCATCACTTGGCCCAGATCTTAAGGTTGATGAAAATCTTTGAGTGAATGCATGTTATCAAAGACCTCACAGATTGCAAATATTTGTGGCTGCAGCTAAAAAGAATCAAGATCGACATTGAGTTTAATCTTTCTGTGATTCAGAGACAAAAAATACACTAGGCAACACAATTGCTTTTTAGCCACTTAAATCCAATGTTACTTCCAAGAGGATGGAATAGACATTTCATGCTACAGCTATAATGATACACTTCTGAGGACTTGCATAACACTTTTTTCTGTGTCCTTTCAAGAACTAAGATGACAAAAATGGAATAAATAGTTCAGCTTGTTATTTTGCTGAACTACAGGGCTACTAAATATTTATAAGATGTATTGAAGTCCTGTTATTAAGCTAATATTTTCCCTCTCGAACAGATTTCTCCAGTGGCTGTCAAACATCTTCACATTAACTGTTGCCAAGTGTGAGCTTAACAGCCCATCTATAGCTGGGAAAAGAAGATGAAAGTTGGCCACATGATGTTGAGTAAACAAACAGTCCCTTTGCCTCTGAGAAATACTTTCCGCTGCACCAGTGAGGCCAAAGGATAGCTCAGTATCACTAAGTGGTCACTGTTTTCCAGACTATCCACAAAAGATTCAGACTTTGAGAACTTGGCTTGCCTATTCTTATTGCTTATGCCAGATTTCCAAGGCCACCAGTATGTTCATCATTAGTACACATCAGTCAGAATGAATTCAGGCCTCTTTGGTTGGCATAGCCAACACCAGCACTCTGGTGGAACTCTTGGGTACCTTTTGTAGATATCTGACAGCAGGAAATTTAAACATCTGAGGCTGTTTAAATCCGACAAGAAACAGGAAAAATTGCCAAAAAGATTCAGTCTGTATTTAAATAATGTTTTTAAATAATACAAGTTTAAGATCTGTTATAGCACAGCTATAAATCTGATCTTGTAATAAGAGTATTTACAAGTTTCTTCCTCTCTGAGGATATGACAAACCCTGAAGGTTTATATTCATATGTGTCACCCTATCCAAAAGTTTCACAGATTCTCTAAGAGGTAGGATGGGGTGAAACATCTGGGAGAAAGTAAATGAGGAGAGGGACAAGAAGAGAAAAGTCTCTAGCTGAGAAGTACAGAAAGCAGCAAACAGGGATTTAAAGGACCCATACCTCCAACTCTCAGAAAATTACCCATGTCTCTCTCAATCTCTGACTCAATCTTAAGTCACCTTGTGATTGCCTCCTGCTGAAAAGTTCCTAAGGAAAAGCTCAGAGATTGCAGCATCTCCCCAGAAAGTTCCCTTTGCCTGAAATCTGTAGGCTCTTAGCCCCCATGCCCAGAACTGCTCGTCTCTTCACTTCAGCTCAAGTCATGGCTACAGTCTCACAGCTGCATCCACTGTCCATCAAACAGCTTCCCAGTTACAGCCCCAATTTTAGGCAATGTCTTCAAGTTACAAATAAACAGATATCAGACTCAGGAGAGAGGTAGGGAAGGAGGAGATAAGTAAGATAGCCTAAAGACAAACACACTGGTCCACTGTTTTAACCCAAAGCCTTGTTATCCTACCACTGCTCTCACCAGTACGTTTTGGGCCATTCCTTCTCACCCGTTTCCTGGGTCAAATGTTCTCTCAAGATCTTCAGAAGCTTCCCAAAACCAAAAAAAGCATTCCCATATCCACATTAGGGAAGTGACTTGTTTCCTACCCTGGTCTCTCACTCTAGCTCAGCCAACTCACACACTACAGAAAGCCAGGCAGTAAGGAACAGGTAAATACTGAGAGGTACAAAGGAAGACATGGGCATAACCACACAAATAAAGGAGAAAGACACTTGATATTCATCAATACTACCTGCCAAAGTGTGCAATGCAGCGAATAAGGTCCTTCCATAATGTTCAAACATTCCTGATATTTGAACAAGACAGTTAACTTTGCTCATCTCGGGAGCTTGTGCGTGTGAGTGTGTGTGTGCACACATGCGTGTCAGTGGGGGTGTTCAACCTCCACACTTCTCAGGAGGAAGCTCAAGACTCATTCAGTCTTTGCTGAGTATAGAGATTAGCACCATCTCAGCTGCTCTTTATTTCGCAGATGTTAGAGCCACCTACTGGTTCTTTACAGTTTTCTCAAGTGTCTTCTCTGGACAGAAGAGATGGCAGGAAGGCGGTCTGCAAAACTTGATCAGTGACCAAGAGCACCACAGTATGCCTGATCCCAACTGCTGAGATATCCAAATGACAGGTTTGAGCCTGCCTCATTTCTCCCAGCATGAAATAAAGGCAGAGAGAACAATGTGTCAGTGCTCTAGTGCCAGTGACTGG
Organism: Gallinago undulata; assembly: GCA_026546715.1. Lineage (NCBI taxonomy): Eukaryota > Metazoa > Chordata > Aves > Charadriiformes > Scolopacidae > Gallinago > Gallinago undulata. The sequence continues at coordinate 24,296,956 of JAOTQQ010000052.1, read as the reverse complement.
TCAGAGGAAGCTAACGAGCACAGCAGATACAGCATTAAAATTAAGCTCTAGTTGGGAACAGGCAGCCTCACCTGAAATAATAAGGTTGTGTCCCCAGGTAACGGGTAGGTGCATGACAGAGTCTTTTATGACTAAAACACAAGCTAGAATCATCAATACAAGTAGTTGCAGCTTTGGAGATAGCAACCTTAAAACTAGATTAAACTGATTAATATTTACTTTTATATTTATTTTAAATGATCTATAGCTCTGTCAAAAGCAACAGGTATCACAACAAAGCTGTACAAGAATCAAAGAGGGCATTCCACTACACTAGTCCTGCCTCTAGGACATTCCCAATCCTAGAACTGATCCAATAATTTAAAAGTACTGCTTCAGTAATTTCCAGTTTTCTTCCCAGCCACATCCTCCCACAGGAAGGACACATGCACATCCTCATCACCCCCAAAACGCTTCACATAAAGCCCACAAGCAGCAGCTAATACAGTTGGCTGTGGGAGAAGCATTACAGTGCTTCCTCTGTTCCTCAGTTTTCTCCCCCACCAGCATGTTTTTAGTGATGAAAAAAGGGTTCTGCAGCATTTAATTTGTTTTGCTACCTTTACACAGAAATTCTTGAGGCCTGGGCTTAGGTCATAGCACGAAATTCACTTGTACCTACCTCAGGGACATTGTGCGAGTCATAGATGATTCAGGTTTCATGTCCCATTTCTAGATAGCATATAAACACCTATGGCACTACCAAATGGTCAACCAACATTTACTCCCCCTATTCATTTTCCAAAATTCATATATATATTCTTACCTCACTAAGGTCCCAACTGGGAACTGTCATGATTTTTGTATCAGCTGTGACTTAGAATGTACTTCTATGACAGTGGCACTTAGGGATTTCATCTAACATCACAGATGCACAGTCAACTTGACAATGATGGGTTTCCATCTGGGATTTCCTAGGAGTAAAGCTGCAGCTTTTTTAATTTAGCCAGGGAGCTGGTCCTAAGGGTTAGAGCAACACCAGGTGCTTGTGACAGCAAGTGATCAAAGCCCTCAGTGCTGAGAGAGCAGAGGCAGGGCTCTTGACACCATGATAATAAGTAGTTTGTTTTCTTATTTCCAGATGAAATCTCACGACTCTATGCAGGAGTTGTACAAAGTGTCAGAAAGCAAACCAGTTTTGCTTGACAAAATATTATGACCATTCAACTCTGATGTAATTAGCACAATGTTATGGTCCCTTAATTAGGTAATTCCAGCAGCGTTTAATCAATGGTACAAATAGACTTTCTAAGGCAGAAATGGCAGCTTGGCACCCAACTGTGGTTGGCTTTTCCTGGCTGGATTCCTAACCACCAAACAACTCTGCTGCAGTCTGCTTTTCTTATCCCACCCCAAAGTGCTATGATAGAGATATCTTCAGTGTTTGGGCAGGCACTGTCAGATGGAGAATTTAAAAACCTGGCAAAGATATGTCTCACTGTTTAATAATCTGTGCGACTTACGTTTTAATTCTGAGAAAGTGTCAGTCACTGGAAATGAAGCAGACATGATATTTCATGCACATTCCTCATGAAAATACAGCGTACTTGTTCTTTAATATGATTTATTTAAAGTAAAGGAAACTTCTACCTCTAGAGGCTCATTTAGTCGCTTTAGTGCCTAATTAGCAACCTGAGAGGAGCCTCACCATACCTACCATGGTGCTCTCCAGCAAACACAAGGCAGAGAGTCAGTTTCATGTGCAGAAACCTAATTCAAGAGTGTAATATATGACATCATCCTAGGTGAGACAGTGCTCTCATGAGACAACACGCTGTTTCTACATCAAGCACACTATCACTGCCATTAGCGATCTTTTCTTCACTAAAAACCCGACTGCTGCCTTTAAGCAGCACCTGGTTATTTGCTCAGGGAGAAAACAAACCAGAATAGGAAAAGCACATGAAATAACTCCAAAGCAGACTTCTGCTCAAACATGGATGCAGCATTCTACATAAATAGGTTAGAATACCTATCACATAATTTCCATATTCAATAAACCAGAGCTTAATTCTCTCATAATTCATGTCCAACTAAAAGTAGGGTACACACCAGGAGAGGAGATGCGCCATTTCCAGCCCACGCAGTCTAAGCCTGTCGGAGTGCTCTGGGAAAATGGATGCAGTTTCAGCGGTAGGATGTCAAAGGCAACAGCAGATGTGATGGATGGGCTTATTCCAGCCTGCAACAAGAGAGGGAAAATAAAGACAACAAACATTAAACTTAGATGTCCTAGAGGACAAAATACAGCATTCATCATGGAGTACCTCTTTCCATCTCTGATGCTTGTTCACATAAATGAGTAGTATGTTAGTAGATACATGCAGATGATTTTGGCTCGAGAGGTTAGAAGAGGGTGAGAAGGCAGGGAAAACTGCAAGATAATAAGAACAGAAGTGGGTAACAGGGTACTGGGCTGATACTTCACATACTGCCACGTATACCTACATTTACAGAAAAAGTTTCACTCATTCCTATGAGGTGCATCTAGTGGAAGGGGGAAGTATGTCATCCCCTCAGCTACAGAACTGTTTCCTACAACTTTATGACTAATAATTCCTGTGAATAAAGCTTTTACCCTCAAAGATTTATTGTTACTAGTCCCCAACCATATAGGATGTGAATAACACAGCATTCTTCTCTTCAGTTAAAGGTACAAACAGGATCCTTCGCTCTGTTCTCTACCTGACTGATTGAATTTACAAATCTTACAGAACTTTATGGAACTTTGAAAACTCTATACTATTGCCAGATCTCATTGAATTAATAACTTTTGCTGGTTTAAGGGGAAACACTTACAGATATATATACACACAGCTCATGACCTCTAGTGCCTTAGCAAGTCGGGCTTAAAATAAACAAAAATACAAGATTTTTTTGTTTGTTTGAGAAATCACACAACCAGACAAAACACTGTCATAAGATACTCCATCCACCCACAGACTAACACACTCTCTCATGCAGACATTCACTTGAAGTTTTAAAAAGAAATTAGAAATCTATCAACAAAATCCAAAATGTAAACAAGGTTGTTCTCCTTTTCTGTGTCAAATCCAATATTTTCTGGCAATCATCCCACACGAAGAAACTTTCAATGGTTCCTGTCTCCTCTCAACCACCCCGAAATAATGTCTGCTTGATATAAGGAAATGAGACCAACACATCCATGCTTCACTGAACCAAGAATTGGGGACAGTGAGCTCCAGTATCTAGGATCTTTCCTTCTCCCTACCAGCACAAACTAAGTCACATGAGCATAAAGGCTGCTGACTAGCCTTGATGCTGAAGCCTCTTCCTTAGAAGATGGCAATTAGGCAAAACTAAATGGCAAACTAAGCCCACGCAATAGCCATACACTGCCCAAGGAGCTGAGAGTGCTGCTGCTCTGTGCCTGGTTTGCTTTATTCTTCCTGGACTTCCCTAAAACAAAAAGAACACAGCCAAAACTTTGGCACAAATCACCATCTCCTGAGGGATACCATGAACCCTGTTCAAGTTAACCTGAGCAGTACCTGTTCGTCTAGAAAAGTCACAGTAAAACCCCAGTGGGAACACATGCTCTTCCAGTGACAATGAAATCAAGCAAAACAGGCAACTTACCGAGCTACAGCTCTGAAAATGCCAAGGGTAAAGTCTAGGTTATTCACATGAAAGGTGATAGAAAGCATTATTGTTCTGTTTAAGACTAGGAAGTAACACGTTGCCTTAGGGATTTTAAAAGGAAAACTGCAGGCTTCATCCTTACTAATCTCCAGGACATCAGAGCAAATCTCAGGTACAAGCATAATTTGGTTTTTAGAGCATGGAAGCCCAGCCTGTATAACCTAAAGTCAGGAGAGGAAGCATTTTCAGAGATGTTAGTGATACATAGGCAGGGTTCTTCCCAACCTACAAGAGAGGGGAGAAGAAATGAGGGACCAGAAAATAGTAAAGACTCCATCTTCTACACTTCCTGCTATAGGTTCAAGGGAGTTATTTCTATGCACAGCAATTCAGTCCCTGGGAGATGCATCTACCCCTATTGCATGCCTGTGTCTTGACAGATACACAACAGGGGGAGACTTATCTCCTTCAATCCCCTCTCCAAAGTGTGTTCATTACCCTCTTGAAGTGTATCTGAGGTGCCCACAGTGCTCATAACCCTGGTAGCACACAGAAAAACTTAATTTTCTCTTATTTCAGATTGGGTAAAATTGGATTTCCAGGAGTCGCATTCAGGACAATAAGCTAAAGATCTATTTTTCACTGCTTCTCATTTCTCTTTCAAAATAAAAGGGAGAGCTTTTTCTGCACTATACCCCCTCTGGGTATAGTCCCCTGATGGGCCTTTTAGGAACCTCTCTAATTTGGCAGTGCAAAAACTGTGCTCTAACAAATGCGTGTGGAAGCCATGTCTGTGCTTCTATCACCGTGCACTGGAGAGGCATCAAGCTTAACAATCAGCTTTTAACTTTTTGTCAAAATAGGAAAGAGCAGGATGGGAGCAGACAGGCAGTTCAGAGACATCAGTAACATAATTTTTGCAAAAATAATTCCCCAAACAAAGCCTATTGCCAGGCTTTACATACATACAGCATTACATGTATCAGTGGTTTGAGGCATCGACTCTGCTCCAGCTAGGGAATTTAGACTACATTAAAAATAAGTAAGAGGACCCCAGGCTACACTGTGAAACCCATCACCACGTGAAGGGCAAAGTCTATAGCCAAGCAAAAGAAAGTAAATTAATCCACAGCCATGTGAGTTTCTTTTCTTCCACTTTAGGGGGGAGGGGATGTGCGTGCTACATTCAAAAGCTTGCCATGTCCAGTTAAATGTTAGCACTTTAAGTTACTGGTAGCATTTAAACTGGGTCAAGCTTTGAGTCCAACTCCAGGGATTTACACAAACTGTTCCCATTTAAAGTAGATGAGCAGCTTACTGGATGTAAGCAAAACAAAGACCAGTATATGGAATTGTTTAGGACTGGTATTTCAATTGGTTGTTTTTTAAGTTTAAAGGTAGTTTCTTACCTGTTCACCCATTTCCCTCAACCTCAACTGCCAGCCTTCAGAATTAATACAATAGTAATTTGTGTATGTTGATCTCATTGATAAAGGAGTATCAGAAATCAGCACTAGAAACATTCCTGACCTGATCTTAACACAAATCAACTTGTCATAACTGAAGCCACACATCCCGAGGCACCCATGTGTCAGAAAACATCAGACTTGCAATTTCAAATCTCCAAAGCCCCATACAGTTGCCTTGTTCCAATCACACAAACATAACAGACACTCAACATCTTACAAAGCTTCTTTTGTGATAATTTATTTCTCCTTATAAAAAGGGATTTAGCGGCCTTCTAGAACTGCCTTCAAACACTGCAGCTTGTGACAGCACTCCCACCACACTTCAGAGTATGAATAAGCCAGCATTATTACAGGAATAGAACATTGCAAAGACAGAATAAAACACAATAGGAAAAAGAAACCACGTGATGACTATTATAAATAAAAAGTACAGGCCAAGAAATGCAGTTATATGGGCATACAGGAAATAGCCTTTGAATCCCAACAGTTCTCTCAATAAAACTTAGGATTGTGCTCCGTAGGCAGTATTGGCCTACCCACAAAGATAAAAAGCATCAATAACCTGCACAACACACTTAAATTCACAGAACCAGTATAAAACTATGATTCTACAATTCTAAAACAGACCTATATGTTATTAAATATCTTCCACTCACCTTTACTACCAAAAGAAGAATGAACCAGAAAACTAACTCAGGTGATCTTAAGAGAGGGCATGGGGCAGCTGCAAATCGTTACACAGCTGATGACAATTAGGGGTAAGTTTGCATCAGAAGATAAGGGTGGAACTGCTTAAAGGAGAAACTCTTTTCTAGCAGCATCAAAATGTGCAGTAAATCAGTAAAACAGACAGTATTGAAGCAGCGTAATCTGATGGCTCCAGGGGAAGCTATTGAGATAACCAGTCGCTCTTCTTAGAGGCACTAATGGTCTCAGGGCTGGCCAATGTACCCTGCAGCACAGGCTAGATTTCCACCACTATTTGTGCTTGTCAAGGAACTGTAAGAAATATATTTTTAGCATGTTTTCCTGGCTTCTGTTTATCACTGAGCCTAGGTAAGCCAGGGATTAATTTTCCCTAGCTTGTTTCATGCCCATATACTCTGAACAAGGTAGAAAAGTAACACAATTAACTTTTAAATTTTTTTTTAACTTAACATACAAGTGCCTCAGGAGAATTGCTTGTTGTCTCCGAAAAATAGGCGGTAATGGGGCTGGGCCAGGGAAGCATCCTCATTGAACTTAGAGTAGGCAACACATCATAGAGCCTTATTCAGCACTCATCCAAGCATCAAGTGGCAATGTTTTGAAGACTTGTAGCCCCTTTTCTTGAGGAGAGGAGAACAGTGTCCAGTTTTTCAGAAAGACAGTTCCTGGAATTGGCCTGGCTTTCTGTCTCAAGTGTCTGTCAGCTTTGATGGGAGGCTCTCGCAGACAGACAGGTACGAGGCAGCAGGTTTACTCCCAGCGAGCCATAGTGGACAAGCTGAGCTGTGTCAGGGGAATGTTTCTCCCTCGTCAGCCACAGAACTACTTGTGCACATAGGCTGAAGCACATGCTGAAATGGTGACCTCAGGTCCCCTCAAACATTGTCATTTTGATGCAAAAGCAACCAGAAAGAGGCAACCAGGACAACAGAGAGAAGGGGAAACAAATGCAGATAACAGACCAAAGCAAAACCCTGAGGAAAGCTTTTATTTGAGTATCTGCTACTTGATTTCAAGCTTGCTCAGAAGCTTCCTCCATATTATCATCAGATTCTGCATGGAATGTCCCTCTATCTCATGTCCATTTTTCTTAGTAGTTCTTTTTTTTTATGTATGAAAGCTAAATTTGGCTCTTGGATACAGATTGATGGCTCATCCCGAAGGGAACAGACCTTAGCTCTGGATCCAAGAGTAACAGATGCCATCAGTGTGAGTCACAACAGCCACAGAGTTTGCCACAAGCAATCAGAGCTGATCTAGAAGTCTCCCCCAGTGGAAAGGAGAATACTAATAGCTAAAACTCCAATGCCAATGTTCCCTTGAGCACTTCACAGCAAGAATTTGCCTCAATAGGAAGAGCGGAGTTGGCTTCTGATACAGGGGAAATCTAATTTAGAAGTCTTTTTTAAAAGTTATACAGCAATGCCACAGGGCACAGAATGAGATTTCATCAGTTTAATTTATATTGATTTAAGACAACTTTGATTTGCTCCCTGTTCTCACTATGTTTCATCTCACAGAGCAATCTGATGCTCATGCACCCTAGTGTCCACAATGGCACAGGGCAGGAACTGCTCACTTACAGCAACTAAAAATCTCACCACCTTCAGAGATCATCACTTACAGACCAGGTTAGTGTTTAATCAGCCTCCACAGATTTTGAGGCCCAAAGAAAAGCAGACAGAACTTGTACTAGACAAAGTGCAAGGACAGAAATATGATGACAGTAGAAAGCAACTGGAGCAGAGAGGAAGGCAGTGCCAGAGAATGAGGAGGACAGTGCATGGTTTCTTACTTTTAACTGGTCCTCTGGGAGGTGCCGCAATTGAATCCCTCTCTCTGGCTGTGTCTCCTTCTCTAGCTTCCTTTTTTGGTTCCTCTCCATCCAAACATCATCGAAGCTGAAGCACTTATAGAGGGGTTTAGGTCTCTTCCTCCTCCTCTCTGGAATGTCCTTGGCTTTTTCATCTGGAGCAAGGAAGGAAAGCCTCCAGGCTTTGCTCTCCAGGGTGGAGATAGGGCGTGGGGATGGTGGAACCTGGGGGGGCCTTCTTTTGCGATGGGGAACCCATTTCTCATTTGGCCTCTTTTCAAGTGGCGTTTGACATTGCTGTTTAGACTCCTGTTTTACAAACAGCAGGTGAAAACATAGCGTTTGTTGGCTGGAAGTTTTGTTTGCTTCAAATCAGGTTGAAGAGAAGATAGTAAAGCTCAGTTATTTAGCCCCTGGTCTATTCAGATGAAAATGCTTTCCTAAGAGTATTGACTGGCTGAAAACAGCCTGTCTACTCACTCAGCCTTCTCCATAGGTTTAGGGGTACTCCACCCTGAAGCAGCAGCACTGCCATCCTTTGAGAGTGTAACGTATACTCCTTCTGCACAGGACAATGCCCTCTTCACCCTCATTCTAGATGGCATATTACAATAACATTACTACTGGGATTTAGGTCACTCTGTCTGTATAATATTATTTACAAAGACAGACAGTGTCTCTGAAAATAGAATAATAACCAGTCTTGTCTGTCTGTGCCTTTCCAACTGCATTTCAGTTATACAATGTGAAAAGGCTTCCCAGATGCCTGCAGGTCTGATATATTAAGCCTTGTGCTTCCTGATGTGCTCTTTGTGCTATCCATTTTATTTGCTTGATGTTGGGCTGAGAGCGAGAAATTGCACAGCTTTGCACTTCACTCTCATTTGCTTTTAACGAATGGTTGCACAAAATTACAGCTTTTATACAGGAACAACTTGAAATTAAGTGTGCCCTAAGGCATCTACCTACCACTCCAGGTAGCATCAGTGTTAGAATCATATTAAGGTGGAAGATAACAACATTGAGGAATGAATGATCTCAGGGGTGTCTTTTCATGCTAAGAAAGTCTTGTGTCCTAACAATAGTATCTCTCTGGTTTCTCACAGCTCATTTGGAGAACCCAAGCATAACAACCCTTAAACCACTGCAGGCACTTCCTATCTACTCTCAATTAACCAACAACCCCAGATCAATTCTTCTTTGCCACTGGCAAGAGATGCCACGGTCTAGAAACACTCTTGATCTACAAGATACTATGCAAAAAGGAAGGTGTATCCTGCTGCTATTCTGAGCCTGACCCCATCAAATTGGAGAGAAGTGAGAAAGAGAACTTGCACAGATTCCAAACATGGGACATATTAGGACAGTTCGTTCTTGCCTGCTGGGTAACACAATTATGTAAGTAAAATCATGCCACAAATAGATTAATTATATATGTAATGAAGGTCCTGCCACATCGGCAAATTGGTAATTGTCTGTCTTGCTGTTTTCAGCATAGAATCTTCATCCCAGATACAACTTGGAGTATGCTAACCATTAGCAGGTAACGAGAGAGGGGCTGGTCTGTGTTCCATCGGGCTAAGAAGGGTTACTTACCAGTGTGGTAGCCAGAGGCATCAGGGGCAAGCTGATCCACTGCAGCTTGATACAGCACTGTAACACAGATGTAGCCGATACCACTGGAAAAACACCTGGCTGAGAGCTTGGGAATATATACTCATAGGGTACACTGGGAATTCAGCTCAAGGAACTTCACAATTATGCATGTGTTTTGCAATAATGTCTGCAATAATGTCTTTACTGATGTGGAACAGAAAAGGACTTTTCATCAAATCCACTGTTAAAACACTGTTATCACTTTTTTACTTAGCAGCATACATAAGGAAGACCATCCTTAGTGTTTAGATGGTAATTACATTGGAAAGACTTAATGCTGTAAATACACATTGCCCAATGCCTCTGCTGTATTTTCAAGTTACTTCACTTACAAAATGCAGTTCTACTTCATTTGACAATGTCATGAAAATGGAAATAAATAAAAGCCCTATCTGCTTTAATAGATTAGATGTTGTATCCTGAAAGCTGGGGTATTTACATTAATTTCCAGGCTCCAGATGCATTTATCCAATTTCAAGTATCATGTTCTGCAGCCTCCAGAAGAATCAGGAAAATTAAACTATCTTTACGTGGCTTACATACTATTTAAGTTTTTCATAATTTCCTTTAATTATTTAATCTAGCAATCAATTTAAATAATTATTTATTTGCTCCTACTGATTATGTTAAAGGATGTGGCCTTGCCTGTTCAAGGCTTTACACATGCCTCATCTCTCCACTCTTTTCTAGATGCTCTTTTGGGTTATCATTTACAGGTCAATGATTTTATTCATCCTCTGAGAGGCTTCATCTGTTGACAGCATGTATAGTCCAAGTATCTTGCATTTTCCTAGGCTGGTTTGACACTGCAGTCTCTTGTCTGGAATGTGGTGTCCAGTATTAAGTTTGTAAGTTAAGTTGATGCCCATGAGAACAAAAGACTTCCAAGCAAAGCAGATGACAGAAGGGAATAGAGCAAATTCTCTTCTCCTTCTGCCCACAGCAATTCCAGTACTACAGCCCTCACTTCTCAAACTGCCACCCACACGCTTCTTTAGATTCCAGACAGTATTAGCTAAAAAAACCAAACCAATCAACCAAAAAGTTTTCATTAGGAATATGTGAGGAGAGGTTGAGGGAATTGGGTTTATTCAAGCTGATAAGAGGGCACTAAAGACAATATAAAAGCAGTCTGCAACAATTTTGTAGTTACATGGATGATGGATCCAAACTCTTCTCAGTAGGGTCAGACAATGCCACAAGAAAATGGCCAGAAATTGTAGCTTGTGAAGTTCTGGTTGGGTATTAGGAAAAAAATTTCCTCAGGAATATGTTTCCCAGAAAGGTGCTGAAATCTCCAGCAATGGAGGTTTTCAAGACTTGGTTAGACAAAGTCATGGTTTTGTTTATCTGGTATGGCCACTAGTCCTGTCTGAGGAAGGAGGTGGGATTAGATGACCTCCTAAAATCTGTTCCAACCAACCTTTCTTTTTTTCTATACAAAAAATAGGGAGTTCCTATAAAAAAAAATAGGGAGAGGTAACTTAAAACTTTAATATAACCTGGGATGTGAGAGAGAAAAGGCAGCAGCAGCAAAAGCTGCGCGAGGGCTCATTTGGGTTGAAGACAATCAGCCCTCAGCTTTGGAACTGATCAAGCAATTCCAGATGCATGAACTCTCTGAAACGTGTGTTTGGGGTATGCAGAATCTCATACCCTCTCTCAAGTACCACTTCTGAAAATCTGCTCAACAAAATTTTTGCCCATTTCTTAATGTCAAAACTCATCATTAGCAATACCAAAAAAGTAACATGATCAAGCCAGGTTTTGGGAACTCAGCCAACAGATCAATCCCAGTGACCCTGGTGATGCTCAGCTACCGGAAGAGATTCCTAAACTTCCAGCCACTTACAACTTGGGAAATCCTCTCTGGGATTAAACCGACAGGGGAAGTCTCTGCTTTGAAATGCCTCAACCAACCAATAAATCCCTACTTAAGACGCAATCTTTCTGTGAGATCCAGCCTATCATAAGGAAATGAAAATGTTACCAGGGGTATAATACAATGCAGGATCAAAAGCAGACCCTAAATCCATGGGGTTTTTCTGTTTACTGTAGAAAAGGGAGAAAATGACTCCTAGTGGTAATCAAAGGGTAGTTATGGTGACTGCAAAAGACTAATGGTACTTTGAAAGGCAGCTACTCATTGTCTACAGAAAAAGATTTTACTTCTTAAAAAGTGACTGCTAGCAATGGGAATTGATTTCAGTGTTGCCTTTCACTTTGAGAAACTAATTTACTATACAGCAGTTGTAAGACTCGTTTCTGCCTTAAGAGGGGTAAGACCCAGCAAAAAACTGGAGTTGAACACAGGGTGGCAATGTAATCTGTCCGAGACACAGTAGGCATTAGCGCTGTTGTGATGACTCCGTTTTGTGGTAAATCCTCCCTTAAAGAGTGCCTCAATTCATACAGTCTTAAACAGAAACAAAGATTACATAATGCTACCTGTCTTAGACAAAGAGAAATATTTATGCACCATCTAACCAACGTGTTCACTAATCCATTAAAGAGTTTCACTGGAATTCCTAAACCACATTAAAACAAAAGACTCTGCAAACGAAACCACCCCCCGATCATTCCCAGACAACAACTCACCTCGTCTCGGAGCATGTCACTAATGGAAGAAGCTGTGTTTAAGCTGATCTGGGACTGACTGCTTATGCCGCTGTCATCCCTCTGATATTCGTTGTCCAATGAGTGTACAGAAAGTAACAGACCACCTCTGGGTTTCAATGTCTTTGGTCTCTCAGGAGCCTCCAAATTGCTTTCAACTGCAGAGCTGTTCCCAAGAGAGATCATTGAAGTGGCACATACTCTTCCAGGATAACGGAAGCTCTTGTGTTGAGAAGTGGATCGTGGACTCTGTGGTTTAGGACTCATGGGCCTACAAGGCATGTCTTTACCATCAGAATTTGAGAGTTGGGGACACGATGGACTTGACTGACTAAATGCCAACTGCAAGTCAGTGGGGCTAAATGGAGATTTCATCCAGTATTCCTCTAGAGAAGTATTTAAACTGTTGCTCAGAGCCTCCTGTTGTTCATCACAGTCTGAATTCTGTGAGTATCTGATGCCCAGGTCATGGGACTGTGTTCGTTTTCTCCACATACCTGCAGGTGAAGAGACATCAACAGGCTCCACAGAGGCCTCAAAATAGTTGGTGTCTGTTGAGGAGCCATTAGTTGTTTCTGTTTTACAAAAAGTGTGTCCATTGGAACTATCCCGTCGGTCTACTGACGTTGTTCTCATTATATGACCTCTAGTTGCATCAAGACTCTCCTGCGTTGGTGATAAACTTGCTAAGCCAGGCCTTTTCAGTCCATCTGCCTCCTTACTTTTTAGAAAAGCTTTCCAGGCGCTCTGGCGAAGTTTGGCTTTCTCCTTTTCATTTTTCAGTGATACTCTTTGCTCAGTATTTTCCTTTTCTGGAGATTTGGATTCAAATAAGCTTGAGAGGGATTTGTGTGCCAAGGCCAACCTTGTCTTGAACTTCTTACCCTCGGGGTTTTTGCTTCTTTTGTATTCATTTTCAGGGAATGATCTTCTAATCCCAGAGTATTCCACAGGTTCACTGTCATTATTTTCAGATGAACCTGAAACTTGTCCATCTGCGTATTTGACAGCAGCCAGTGTGGGAGACGTTGAGTTTGTATCTACATCTTCCATCAGTATCCGACCCGAGCCAGAAGCCTTCCTCAGGCTCATTCTGTTGAATAATCCTGCAGGTCTCTCATAGAATAAATCATCATCATCAGAGTACTCAGAGGCATAGCTTTCCTTCCTGTGGAAGGCTGAACCAGATGAACAACTTTTGAAAGACTGTAAACTTTCAGTGTCTTCATCCTCTTTCCCAGCATCAAGTTCTTCCAGCTTCGCCTTGCTGCCAAAGAAGCTGCTACTTCCCTGATTTTCTGCTGTGGCAGGTTTAGTTTTCCTGAAAGATGTCATTTTCGAGAATACTAAAAACCTGGAGGCTTTCCCACTATTCCCATTCTTTGTTGGCTTTTGCACAGCTTTATAGAGACTGTTGCTGCTTCCCAGGACGTGGACTGAGTTCTCATCCATTTCCTCGCTGTTCGTGCTGCAGGTACTTATATTATCTAGGCCCAGCAAGCAAGTGTTAGGGGTCTCCCTTCTCACAGCATAGTTAAAGACGTCAGACACATCTAGATTCAGCGCACTGTCTTTGCTAGGACTTGCTGTGTCTTCTGCAGGAAAGCCCTCCTTTCCTTCACTATAAGAAGGCTCTTCACAACTACCTATATGTTCCTTTGAAACATCACAGCCTCTTGTTCCTTGCCTGCCCACTGCTTGCTCAGAGATTACAACAGCCCCTTGAAGGTCCACATCAGCACCATCTCCCTGACACAAATTGCTTACATTGCACGCTTCCAGTGTGGCTGCACTAGTTATACATAAGCCTTCCTCTCTGCCTTGATGTGCTTTGAATTCCTCTTCCTCAGACCCCTGGTCATCTCTTGTTCCAGCTGGTGATTTTCTGAACTGTTCTGTCTCTAATTCATAACCAGTCTTTGTTCTGCAAGGCTCTTTTTCAGAGATCGTAACACCACTTCTGCTATGGGATTTTAAGAGCGCTTCTTCACATTCAGCTGCCTGGCTTTCTGCAGTAAGGATACCATTGCCCAGTGCTACAGTGACACTCCTGAATTCAACTATTGGACTTGTTACCGTGGTATTACTACAGGTGAACCCTAAGGATGAAACTGCATCTGTTTTCTCTCTTTCCTCTTGTGAAATTTCTGTTTTTTCTTCAGCTGTATCTCTACCAGGGAGTACCTCTGCACTACCAGGAATGAGGTGGGTGGCCAGAATTTGTTCTTCACAGCTACAGCTTTCACTCAGAACTCTCTCTGGCTCATCATGAGCTTTGCTGACAGTAAGAGAAGACATCAAATCCTTGCTCACTACATTTCTTAATGTTCCAGTTACCATTTCAGTAGGAAGGGTATCATTCAGTGTCTTGGACTGTAATCCTTTCTGCTCTACAGATACTATAATTAGGGCAGGCTTTAACTCTGGAAGAGTCATTAAATGCCTTCTCTGGCTTATACAATCTGATATGGGAGTTGTTTCAACAGCAAAGACACTGTCTTCTTCCTCTCCTTCATGAGTAGGTTGTTCATTTGTTACTAGCTCAGAATGACTCCTTAAGGCACCAGCTTTGCAACTTGTATTTTGCTGCATTGACTCTTTCTGCTCCGCCTCAGTGTTATGGCCACCTGCTTGCAATGTGGTTTCTAGGACGTTCCAATCCAAGTCAAGGTTAGAAGAATCATCTACCTGTTTTTCCCCTACCACGTTCTCCGTACCTGACAGTTCAGATTCAAGACCATTCTCCTTCAAACTTTTCTGCTGTATTGTAGCAGTGGAAACACAGTTTACAGAATAATCGCAATCTCTGTTTTCTACAACAGCAGGAAAATCTACATGACAAGCTGCCAGGTTCTCAGTGTCACCAATGCCAGATTCAACATTAGGATCACAAGGGAATCTGTCTGCTTCCAGATCTCTTTCAGCTTTGTACTGGTCACTTTTTGTAAGTTCTTCAGCATTTATGATCACTGGCTCACAACTCAGGACAGATGAAGTCTCCTTTTGTTTTGGACTACACTCAGAAGCATCAGTCTGTGCAGTAGATAAGTTATCAGCACATGTACCTACTGCTTCTGGGCTAAGGCCACATGTCTCTGACTTAGAGTGCAAATCATCAACACACTGGGGAGAGCCTGCTGGCTGAGAAAGCTGACAGTCATTTGAATCTATGTCAGTATTAAGAAGAGACCTTTTAACGCCAAATTTACCCTCTATTTTTATTGCCTTTTCAGGGCTTACAGGTATGCTTCCCAAGTTTTTCCAAGTATATTCAAAATCCAGTCCTTGAAGATGTATTCTGGAACATGACCATCTAAATTTGTCTGTCAGATGAAGACAGTTCCCCACATATTCTGTCTTGCTTTGAGCACTGATATTTTCAGGTACGCTGTGCCATGTTTTACTTTCTGTAATCTCTGACCTCGTGAGTGGTGGCTGAGATCTTGGTTTGAAGCAACTCTGGTAAAAGAATGAATCTGTTGTCAACATGGTCTCTGTACTTCCACGTTTTATCCTTTCACCTGTAGTTTCCTCACCGTCAACTGAGTTCCTCCTGCTACATTTTATACTGGACATAGAATCTAATTCACACTTATGCTCGGATGTCTTAGCATAACTTCTACGGTTAGGTCCACCTGTTTCAAAATTAAGATTGGGCACACTACAGCTTGATGCTGCATCTGACCAAAAGGAAAATTGCTGTACCTCAGGAAAGATCAAGCAACTTTCTGAGTCTGCTTTGAAACAAGCAATGTTTAATACTGCAGGATGGTCCTCCTCTCTTGTAATGTCGTCTTCTGTAGGTACTGAGTTGGTACAGGACTGGACCTTACTGTTTTCAAACTCTGCTTTATTTTGCAATACTGCTACAAACTTTCCATTTGTCTGTGATACAGTGCCCTCTTTGCTGACTTGGTTCTCTGTGTTGGAAATACCACTAGTTAATGCTAGCTCTTCATCACCCAATTCTTCACATTCTGACTTTGCAGACTGTATGCAAAATTCAGTTTTGCTTGGTGCTGCTTTTATTTTGCTGGATACTTCTAACTGCACCTTCTGGGTATATTCTGGCTGCCTTGAGCACTTTAGTTCATGGAGGGCTGTTTCTGCCTTTGCTTTAGGAAGACTACAGCACAAAGGTTTTTTTTCAATAAAAAGGCAGTTAGAATCCAAGCAAGTTTCCCCAGTTACATCACTGGAAACAGATTCTGTGTCTGATGCACTCTCATAAGGCTCAGTTTTTACATCTGACAAGGATCCACTCTGATGTGACAGGGTCTCAAAATAATCTTCATCTGTTTCTTGGCTGGATCCACGTATCTCCAGCTCTATTGTGCTTGGTGTAGAAGAACTCAGGTCGTCTTCAAACTCTCCTTCACTGATGTAGTTTTCAACTGGCTCTGGGGACTATGAATAAACAGAAAAGGATGATTTAAGAGCATTTCCCACAGCAGCAGGACAGCATGAATTATTATTAGAAAAGGGACTAAGGAACACAATTTAATACACACTGATGTCTTTGGAAGTTATACTTGGTATTTTACTTATAAATGGATGAGGCTTTTTGCTTCTTTTTTTTTTATTATTATTTTAATATGTAACTATGTAGAGGCCAAAAGTCTGACTATCTTTCACAGGCCAATACCAAGACACATTTCACATTCAAATAGGCAAAAGGAAACAATTCCTTGCTGGCAGATCTAAAAACTCTAATGAATCCATCTTCTCATCTGAGGAGGAGGTTTATGTGCTAAACCTGTGAAGTAATTGTTACTGTCCCAATTACAGAAATGTGACATAAATATATAAAGAAAAGTTTTGCACTTAAATAACTGGGTACTACCTATACCAAAGCTTGAATCAAAGGCGAAAGAAGTCTTTGATCTCATTTTCCAGAAGGGTTATAGCAGGAGCACTACATGTATTAGTTATCGGAGCACAACCAAATCAGTG
Source organism: Gallinago undulata (assembly GCA_026546715.1). Classification (NCBI taxonomy): domain Eukaryota; kingdom Metazoa; phylum Chordata; class Aves; order Charadriiformes; family Scolopacidae; genus Gallinago; species Gallinago undulata. Next base: position 24,280,099 of record JAOTQQ010000052.1, on the reverse strand, counting down.
GCTGAGTGCAGAAAAATCAAAACCACACTGTTAGTATTAGGAAAAGTCTTTGTCCCAGACAGCTTCCCTGGGAGAGTTTGAGCCTTCTTTTCTTTAACCATCAGAAAGAAGTCTGGATATTTCTCAAGTTTAAAGTAAAAAATGAAATCACAGCAAACTTTCCTGAGGTAAAACTGGCACTTGCCATTTGTCAGCTTCAGGTACAGCTATTTTCAGAAGTTCTACAAATGTACCCAACAGAAAAATTTAGCTGATTGCAGCCCCAGTCCATTAATACCTAGATGAGAAGCTATATAAATGGCAGCCTTTTACCCTAATGCTGGATGCCTCTTTAACCAGATTTTGATGTCATCACAAGAATGATCAGCACATTTCAAAATCTGAAAATTGAGATAATAAACAATGAAAGACATTTCTAAAAAAAACTCGAACAAACCACAAGCGAATGGCAACCATCAAACTAGAACACAAAGTCCCTTGGCCTGAGTTGCACATCCTCTTCACCAGGGTGCTTTGTCACAGAGATGTGTGAGTCACAGAATCACAGAGTGATATGGGGTTGGAAGAGATGTCTGCAGATCGTCTAGTCCAACCTCCCTGCCAAAGTAGGTCCACCCAGAGCAGGTTGCACAGGAACGTGTCCAGGTGGGTTTGGAATGTCTCCAGAGATAGAGACTCCACCACCTCTCTGGCAGCCTGTTCCAGGGCTCTCCCACCCTCAAAGGGAAGAAGTTCCTCCTCATGTTTAGATGGAACTTCTTATGTTCAACTTTGTGCCCATTTCCTCTTGTCCTCATATGGGAAGCCAAATTCCAAACCACATCAAGGGATGTGTCACAGAGTTTCTTATTCTAGACTCCAAAACACAGAGTGTAAATCGAAAAAAGGAAGCACTAGTTCCAGAAGGGAGTCTCAATAAGATTAGCATATTCTCTTGACAGAAGGAGGAAAATACAAATTGAGTGGAGGAGGGAGAGGATTCAGTGCTTCAAACCAAGTCCAAAAATCACTTTCACGCCATTAAACCTGACCAAATTGCACTATAATAGCAACACGAGTCACGTAACCAGCAGAGCAACGCGTCCTTTACTGTGTGCAATCAGTGATACATGTAATTGAGGCCCTTTAATAATGTCAAATGCCGCTATCACCAGGACAGAAATGACCAGCATTAAAGCAGCACAGACTAGCATTTCACATAATGATCGAGCAGCATAAACTGGGAGCAGTTGGCTCACACAGCAGTGAGTACAGCAGCAGCTGCTCAGCGGTAACAGCACTGCCTCTTCAACAGTGTTCTGAACGCAAATTTACAGATGGCAATAAACTAAGATAAAAACTGTTCAGGCAAGTAGGAACAAAGTAATGAAGATGCCCAACTGTCCCCAAGGATAATTATGAATTAGATTACAAAAAGACATCCCTTAAAATCCATCTATCATTCCAAGAATATCTATGTCAGGATATTCGTACTGTGACCCCTCCCAAATTCATTATTTGTTTTTAATGGATATCATACAAAATCATGCAATTAAAGCAGAAGCACTGGGCCCACAATTGCTGCCATATCTTGTGGGAAATGAGGAAAGAAATTCTAGGTATGAAGAGCACCAATTAATGTCAACCAGCATTCTTGGACCAGGCCCAGGACTGAACATGGGCCCTCAGTGCTGCAAAGGAGAAGGGCAGGCGTCAGGATGGACCTTGTGGGGCTGATTCTACCAGATGTACTCTGGGATGGAGTTCCCCTCAGGAGGGAGAGAACACAGAAGCTTCAGTTCCTCCTATCTCTATGAAAGCCCTCTGCCTAACAGACAAGGGAGGCTTAAACCTGACCTCTAGTAAACTTGAAATTCATGAGCTCACTGAACTTCCCACAGTGACCAGGGAAGAAGTCCTAATAGGGCAAACAACATGCAGACAGTGCCATTTTTACCTTCCTCTAGAGGTCTTGATTTCTTGGTGCCTCCAGGACGCCAGGCCTTTGCTCTGACCACCTATCATACGTAGTTTAATTCCGTACCACACTGTAGTGTGTGCATTTTGTTAGGATTTGTGGAAATACTGTTCTTTGTGTTTTAGTGTTCTTTTTGCTGTAAAACTCGAGTCTAAAGGACTCGGTCAGAGCAGAAGGGGAGAAGTTTACAACAGGCATATTCTTGGTGTGGCCCTTCCTTCCCAACACAGATGATCACGGGCTTGAGAACTGAGTAAATTCAGTTAGAAACTATGAAGAAAACATCATACAAGATAGTCACATAATGTCCCTAAGGCCTCAAATTATCTTCTTGATCAAACCCAGCTATCCAAGCCCTTTTCTTAAATTATCGTTATCATGAATAATGGAAAGAAGGGAACGAAAAAGGAAAAGAGGGCACACTGGCAAAACCTACGTTTTCTACTACTTCCTTGTAAAAACGTTAATGAGTAAGAAGTACATTTAAATACATTAACTTCAGACAAAACTTTAGTTTCCCAGTCAGCAGAAAACCACTTCTCCTGAACTGCCTGTCATTTCAGCAGATATTATAGGTGCTACAGATGTTTATAAATAGAAAAACAGCATGAGTAAGAGCAGATGCAGCACTGCATCTCGATGAGGATTGCTGAGAAGTGATGCCGTTGGCAGCAGTGGTTTCGAACCTTCAGACTGATTCTCCTCTATGTACAAATGGCAGTTCAACAGGAACTCTGGAAGACACTAGAACTGACACCCTCTGCAGGTAATGGGGGAAGTGCTCTATAACCACTGAATCACGACGTTTTACTTGCAAAACATATTCAGCTTTTGATGCAGGACACAAACATTTGCATCTTAACTGCACAACAGGAAACAAAATTCAGAGAGGGATGAGAAAAGCAGAATTTCCCCAGTAGGTTCTTGCTTCAGTCAGTTGCTATTCTGGCACCAAGTCCTTCAGTAGTTTGGTGTCACAGTTGTTTCAATAATCATCTCTACACAGCAATAGCACTATTTGCAGAGCACTTCATCCTTAAGCCGCAACATTTTTATATACAGAACTATTCATATATAAAATCACTAAAACAACATATCTCCATTTTCCACATGAGAATGGATGAGCTTTTTATTGTTCCCAAACAGTGCAGTTACTTTTTGCTGAAAAAGATCTCAAAGCAAGTTGTGTTATGAGAACTTGCACCATACTAACTAGTGGCATGAGGAAACAACATGCAGACATCCTCTGCATAAGTGTCTTGCTCTAGTTGGATTTAGTGTGTTAACTGGAAAGCCTCCAAATGGTTAAGCAATTCTAAAATCAGCAGGACTACGTGAGCAATTGCATAAGGTTCTGGCAGCTACCATCACCTGAGGTGGCAGAGCCAGATGAAGGCAAGAGGGAGAAGGGGTTGGAACTGATGGTAAAACAATGCACAGAATCGGTGAAATACTTCAATATCATAACAGCATCATAACTGCCAAAAACTCAGTGTGTTTCCCCCTCCTGACAGCTTGAAGGACCATGCTCCATTTCTGTTCAGTCTTCAGTGTTTGATATTGAAGCCAATAACCTGGTCCCAGAGGCAAATCTGGGCCTCCACCATGTTGTTGTCTCATAACACTTGGTTAAGTGCAGGGCTGCATCTGCAGAAAAACACCACAAGCAGGGGGCCTGCTGCACTCCGCTTCCCTGATTCCTTTCAACACGCCAACTCCAACATGAAAACACTTTTATAGCTCAAAGCCAAAAATATTATCTCCCTCCTTTGACATTAATACTCCTATTACCTCATACAGTTCAGCAGAAATGTTGGCCAAGGGGTAATAGTTACAGTGACAATGCGTAATCTGGGTGCCATCTAGAGGTTGCAGTGAGGTGCCTGGTCAGACTCAGCTTGCACAGAAAACACATACTCCCTTCAATAAACACAAGCTGCATTCCAGTCTCATGCTGTGCTGCAGGTCAAGCATCTCACCAACGAATTCCTCAGCACTGCTTTAGCTCCAGCCAGAGGACCGCTCAGCAGATGAAGAGGTGAGACAGTGAAGCAGCACAAAGATTTATTGTGTGAAGTACAAGATAGATATGCAAGATACATCATTTGTACAATATGATTGCACACAACAGAAAAGTTCAAGGCTCTCCGCAGCCTGTATTCACAGTTTATTTCTTCCATTAAGTTTTACAAAGTGCAGTTTGTATCAGAAATAATTTTTTATAAATGCAGCAAGATCAGACACAACTGTTATGAAAATATTTGTAGATTCATTCTCACAGGTACATTAAAGACTGACAGTTTATTTGTACAAAAACAAATCCCTACATTTTAGCCAAGGTGCTAACTATCTAAGTTCACTCCTGAAAGGTGAAGTATAAACTGTAATCAATAATTGATACTGTTATTATTCTGAAATATAAAAAGACCACTTTTTTTTGGTCAACACAACAATATAATATGTCAAATAAAATTTGGAATGTGAACAGCTACAGTTCAGACTCGGGCAATTTCCCTGCTCTTTGAAACTATCTACATTGATTGCATTGCAATACTCCCTCTGCTGGCAAATCTAAAAGGGAATATATCACTTCACTATACCTCTGCCTTCAACACATGGAAAGTTTACAGTGTTAGATTTCTAATCGTCTTCCATGAAAATAGGGATATATTTTGCTTGCCTTATAATACCAAGTCAATACTCTTCCTCTCTTCCTCACACCTTTACTCTATTTTTTTTAACAGAAAAAGCTCAGAATGCCCCAGAAGAAAAAAAAATCAGAAGTTACTGTGTTCATTTTGAAAACACAGTGTGAAGATATGATCAGGTAACATCACTGCTCCTGTGAAACAGGAGACTGAACCTCACTGAAAACACTTTTTGTGCTAAAATGGAAATTCAGATTGGCCACAGGGAAGTTCCTGCCTCAGAGTTAGGGAGGCAAATGTTCATCTACCTCTGTCTAAATTTTACCTTTTCTCTCTCTCTTATGTGAGACTGAAGCTGTCTGGCAGAAGCAACATAGCTCTGCACAGACCAAAAATCCCACCTAGAAACTATATGAATCCCCCTCCAAAGACTGGGCCACTGCAGAATACTTGTGCTATACAGCTGAGGGGCTTCAAGTACCAACATCCTTCTACCAGTGGAAGTTTGTAAACTGTTTAAAAGATCATTTTTGCTTGCTAAACAAAGGCAGCACTCAGTCATTTTCCCTTCAGGTGTTTAAGGACGTTTGAACAATTTGGGAGCCTTTAGGATTCCTGGTGAAAGAAGTGGAGACTTCTGCTCTAGAATACCAGGCAGAGAGTGCCATGACAGTTTGTCCTTCCACTGCAAACTTGCTGCAATCACTTTTTTGTGAGTACACTTTAGCATAGACATATTTACCTTTTTTAAACTCAATCCTTTTTTTTCAGAAGCCATTCTGTTTTCTTGAGTGCCACTGAGGAATTATAGAAGGAACACTGAATTGGAGGAGTAGGAAGACAGCAAAAATTATAAAGACAGGGCAAACTCCTCCGAATAAGCAAGCTATTGGAAAAAAAGACTCCATTAAAGAAAAAATGGTGCAAGAAATCCTAAGTGTATGTGTGCACGCGTAGCCATCAGACATCCACTGATGTTCTGTGACCAGCAATTCAGCATTCAAGTCTGGGACTGCAATGAAGTTGAAAATCAAATGCAAAGTCATGAGATATATGGCTTGTTTGTCTTATAATCTAATCACTCAGCCCATTTTTAGAACCATAGGCTTTCTTTGTTTAATCAAGAAAATCAGTCCACAGACATTTATAATTCTGTTGATTAAAAGAGCCCTTTGAAGGAAAGGGCCTATATGAAGCCTGGGAGACACAAGGCAGTGACTGATACAAAATCCTGCTTTTCTTGACCTCTTCCTGCCTTTGCTGGAAACACCATCACAAATTGCCCAATACACTCAGCCACTGCATCTCTCTCTTGATTATGTTGTCTGCTTTTGAACTGATATTTCTGTGGTCACGCTGCTGCTTTATATCAGCCCTGTTGCAATATTATTACACCAAACACCCTTCCTCTGGCACATCATACAGCTGAGTTCCTAGATGCTGCAAAGTCCATGACCTAATTGCACTAAGCGCTGGAAAAACACGGTGAGAGTGTCTGCCCCATAGTGTTTAGTCTAATTATGTAAGATAAAGGGAGAAAAACAAGGAGAGGGAGGAAGTACTATCTTCGTTTTACAGATTCAGAGTAAATGACTTGCTCAAGACATACCAGAGCTTCTGTAGCGGAGCCAGGAATTCAACCATCTCAGCCCCAGCTCATTATTTTTATCTTTCCATTTCTCTGTTGAGTCTAATGCCTCTCTGAGGGTTGAGGTCTCCTCTTTACTACTATGTAAACAGAGGAGAAAACCTCAAGGGCAGTGAGGAAGGAGAAAAAGGGGACAAATCAGCAATTTTGCACTATATACCACAACCGCATTCTCACCTCACAATGAAAATATGATCAAGAAAAAAATGAAAGACACTTGTGGGACACTTGATGTATTTTCATCTCAATTCTCCTCACTATTATAATTTGCAGAAATTAGCAGCCATTCCAGTAATAGAAGAGGATGGAAAGGTTATGGATTATCTTGCCCAGAGGTGGTCCGTCTGGGACAGTGAGCCAAAAAGCTGTACAATTTTGAGGAAGGTTGAAGCAAACAAGAAAATGAAGGCAGGAGTTTATCCTCTGGTGTACTGGTATCGATGGTTTTCCCAGGAAAGGAATGTATATACATCAGCTGGGGACTCACAGGGCTGACAGAAAAGAAATGCACCTAACACATTTGTAGACTCTTTCTTACTGCATTTTAAGAAGGAATGGCCTCAAGGAGAAGGCAGAAGTGAGATAGACACCAAGGGGAAGATAGTAAGTAGGAGGAAAGAACAAATATGGAGGAATAGTACAGTACTTTATTTTGTATCATTGGGAGTTTAATGGGGCTCTGTGCGACACTCAGTATAACAGGCACCCCTATCATGAGATATGAATAATAAAAGCATTATTATTTTATATGTCTCACTCTCACTTGCCATTACTAACTGCATGTTCTCGATAGCTTTAAGTAAGAGCTTTGCTAACAGACTCAGCCTGGCCTTTGACAAAGAGTTTTCCTCCTCTTCTTGTCATTGCCCTTCATTTTCAAGTTAATTCCTGGTCCATATCACTCCCTATGCATGAAATACATGAGGACTTCCCCTCCCCAACTGCCCCTACTGACCTTTAGTAGTTGTTTCTTACACAGTTACCCTGAAAGGTATAACCTGGCCTCTGGACCCTTGCTAATATTACACAAACAGAAACTCAGCTGACAGGCTTTGCAGCCAAAGGCAGCTTTTAAAAGCAGACTGTGTCAGACCTGGAGTCAGCAGTAAAACGAGGAGCATGGGAAGGCTGATTTTCACTTGTGGGACACGTCAGGCTAGGTCTTGCTCACAAGCTCAGGAAGTGAATTGAATTCAGCAAAACTTTGCATCCTCACGCCTATTTGAGCTTTGCCTAGCTGGGTGACAGGAGATACTCCAGAGCAAATGATCTGCTCACTCCTTTCCATCTCTCTCCATAGTGGTGAGAAATCTTCTCGATGAACTTTTAAAAGAAGAAGAGATCAAGTAACATGCAAATTCGTATAAAATAGTATCTTTCAAGAAAACCTGAGCCAGCACCACTGTTGCAGAGCATGGATTTAGTTGCATAAAGTTGTGCCATTTGCAAAGACCTCTTTTGCTCACTGTGTCCACTTCTTTTCCCACATAACAGAAAGTAGAAGGGCTATTCATAGGTATTTTAATGCCTTCACTTGTGCCTTCTTCAGGCACAAGAACTGCATCAGCACTAAGTCTGGTCTGCAGCTGAAACGTGTGCGATCACTGCTCCTAAACCATCTCAAACCCTTTCTATGTTCACACAGCACACTGCAAGGAAGAGCAAGCCTTTCTTGTTGACTGTCTGCCAGGGTTTCAGACCTGGACTGAAGCTGAAGTATACTACATGTTATCACATGTGAGTGCAAGCCATTCAGCTGCTGGGGCTTAGGAAGCAGGCCTTTTTTCGGTGCATCCACCTTAATGCCTTCCTTCTCTTTCGACCTTGGATACCTGATTTCACCTATGTTCCTCCTCTGCAAAACAATGGTAACACCTCCTAACCTCAGAGCTGCACTGTAAATACAAGACTAAGTGACTAGGCAGAGTGGAATGACATCTCCTGACCCATGAGATGAACTGAGGTCACATAAGCCCTGCCTTATATTTGAAGATCCTCAAGGTCTGTATGAATCTGTGACCAAAATGCCCCCTTCTCTCTCTGAGAATCTGCCTATTCTCAGGAACCTTTCATTCCAGTGATGATTTCACAGAATCACATTTTATTTGATGTCACTTGATTTGGAGTAGATATACTAACAAACTACACGGGTGAGCTAGTATAGCTACCAAATGGGGGTTTGCCACTAAACTCCTGCCTCATTCATGTAAATGGCTTCCAGGGATTTTCTGACACTCCCAACAGTACACATGGCTAAAACAATAGATCCAGTAGTTACAGTGGCATAGGGAAACCAAGCTTGGCACAGGTAAGGCCTCAGCTGGAACATGCAAGAAAGCCTGATGTGAATCCTACATCAAGATACACGGAGAAAGTGGCAATAGTCAGAAGAACAAGAAGAATGATCTCAGATGAAAAAGCTATGGGGCAAGACTGAAAGTACAATGTGTAGTTCAGAGAGAGAATATAATGGGAAAGCAGTCTTTAACTACTGACATAAGGTAGTAATCTTCTCTCCAAATGTATGACAGATAAAACAAGACTTAAGGGATTTAAATTGAAGCAGAGAATACTGAAGTTAGAGAAAAACAGTAAGCCACCAACAGTATGGATAATGAAAAACTGGGACGGATTGCCTAGGGGATAGCACGGAGTCACCACCACTTTATGCCTTTAGGTACAGATTAGATACACATCTGACAGGAATGATACAGGTAGAGCTGATCTCCACTGGAAGGACAGATGAGAAGACTTCTTGTGCCCTCTAATTCAGTAATTATTGACTGCCAGATGCTGATTCAGTTATTTTGCTATGATAGAGAGGCCCAGGGGGATACACCATTATAACAAAGGTGACACAGAACAGCAGTCATAAGCAAAGAACTCCTGTAGAAATCCAGGTCTACAAGCAACCTGTGTTGCTATCTGCAAATACAGGCAACCACATATTACATCTGCAGCTCAGAAAGGGCCCAAGAATGTCCACTGAAGAGATGAGAGGTCTAGAAAGCATGATATATAAGAAAACACTGGAAGAAACAGATCCATTGCTTAGCCTAGAAAAGTCCTCACACTTCAAAATGGCACTTATAATTTTTTTTATTTAGAATCTAAATCTAGATTTTATTTAGAGCCTCAACACTGCAATATGATAAAGAAGACAGCTAAAGGGACAGAAGTTACTCATATCTAGGTCCTTTGGTAAAATCCATCTAGGCATGTCTGCCCTACAATCCGAGTTGTGCCTCTGCCTCATGGGAAAACAAATAGTATGGTGAAGATATAAGGGCATTATATATCCCTAACTAGGATCACAAATTATATCCATTTAGTTCTCCAGGTGAAGGAACTGCTCCTTGGTCTGTCATACCTATTTAATACCAAAAGAGATTACAGAATTGCAGCTGAAGTGTCCATTTTGGCTCCCCGAAGCTTTAGTAATGAAGCAGTAATCTATTTTTTTAAAATAGGAGGAGCAAAACTGCTGCCCAAAAAAAGTGTTAGCTTCAAGAGCATGTCACTCATTAGTTCAGTGGGAAGAATCTGGCTTTCCATATTGTAAGGTTAGAGAGAGTTGGAGGAGGTGAGAGAAGCCGCAATAAATCATCACATGCAATTTCTCCAACTTGGCAATGCACAAAAAGGAGGAAAAGGTCTTACAGAAGAAAACCCAGGGCAGCAGGATTGTGGGCAGGAGGCAGGAATGAGTGTGGTTTTATCAAGTCATTCATACCTCAACTGTTCCCAGGCTCCCAAACTGCCCTGTGTTTATACCTAGGTATTAGCAAATTACTCCATGTGGTAGGGAATACAGTCAGAGGTGAGCAAGATCCAGTCACTCGATCCATACCAAATTCCTCACCTAGTCAGTGCTAACTTGAATACACAGACAGATTTGGAAGTGTACCAGTTCAAACAGGGAGATGTGCATTTTAAGCCGAAATCGAGCTTTCAGCACTGTAGAATCAGGAATACATTACTCAAGCCTCCTACCTACTGATTTTGCTTGGCACAGCACTGACTTAGAACCATCATCAGGTCAAAAAAATTCTTGCAAAAGTTGTGTCTCATTTGATACCATCTTAAGGTCAGTTCAAGAAAAATGGCACACAAACCGTCATGAATATCCAAAAAGCTGTAAACTTTAGTTAACAAAACAGACCTCAACTTCGTTCTTAACCACAAAGATCAAGTGACATTTAAAAGGAAACAAGAAGATGAAAATCACACATTTTCAAGTCTTTGAAGATCCTGCTGGCACTGCTCCAGGTCAGAGTACTTCTCAGTACAGTTCATTTCTCTTCAGTCAGCCTTTTCACTTGCTTCAATGCTGAATACGCAAAGAGCAACAGACAGTTTTAACCTCAACAATTTTTTCATTACATGCCAGGAACAGCACTAATAACAGGCATATTCAATTGTTCAGGACAGCCTTAACATTTAATTACATTATGGTAGCTAATCACAAATAACTACCTTAGGGTAGACAGGGCAAGTGTGAGGGGATGCAGCTTGCCTGTTCGGCTCATGGCACAGAATTCAGCAAGGACAAAGCAAGCAGCACAGGGAGAAACGTCTTAAAACCACCCTCAAACCCTGTTTCCTCTTAGTCTTTTAGAGAGAGACTACTTCAGCTTGCTTCCGTGCGGCCCAATGATGATCATCTTGTTTGAAATTACGATCTTTGGTGCTTTGGGTTCTCTTATTTTACTATCATTTCTGTTAACAATTGTCTTTTTCTCAGATCTGGCTCCATCAAGTTTCCTTATCCTTGTTAACCCTTTAACCTATTTTCCTGATTAACCCTGTTAATATTTTACACAAATGGCTAGTTCCACTGATGTGCCAGAGAGAAATCAAGTAGAGTGTGATTAGCAGAATCAGAGATGTTGTTGAAATCATGTGTCTTTTAATGAAGAAGAAATAAATAGAATCAACCAACCAACCAACCAACCAAAACACACACACAAAAATAAGAGTAACTCATCCTCCTTTATTCTACCACTATATAGAAGTAGGAAGTTTAAACTAAAATAGGTCAGAATACTGTGGACAGAGATATGTTACAGCAGAAATTCTATGATTCAATCTTATTTCACAGGTATCTCAGATATCGACTCAAATCTATGATGCCCACTGGCCTGTCCCTTCCTTATATGTTATTATTTATGATCTTTATTTACAGATATCTTTATAAATCTGATGCTTCATCACACAACCATTATATTCCAAAGCACAATGAGGTTTCCACAAACCTTAGCTATTACAGAAATTAGTTCTGTTCCTGTGTGTTAGAAAGAGCTAAGATGATTTTCTACAGGCAGTAGACAGTCTCCTTTAGTACCAAGTTCAAAACTCCATTAATAATATTATTTGTCTGCCAGCTCTTTTAGTAGAAGCCTCCAGACAACACAGCAATACACTCAAATCAGTGTAGACACTGCTTTCGTAATTTTTAAGATCTCACCAAAAGCCTTCACACTAGATTTAAGCCTTGCAAAAGACAAAAAGGAAAAGTCATAGTACATAACACCATGCACCCAGTACCTTCACTCCAGAGAGGAAAGGTTTTTTATTTAAGTGTTCAAGTATTGCAGCGTAACCTGGAGGACTGCAACTTAGTCTAGAGTTAGGATTGTGTATAAGCCACAGACCCACGGTTTGAACGGTCTGGTCCCAGGTGCCCTCCTTTCATTTTCTGTCACTCTTTCCCAGTCACTTTGCAATCAACAGCCTACCTGGAAGTTCCTGACTCTCCCGTGTTTTGTATTTGAAGTGGCAGGACATCTCAGTTGCCAGCCCAATTGCTGCCTCCCCATAGCTGGTGTGGATGACACTCGGCTGTGACAGGATGGGGTGAATTGATTTTGCCTCTCTTGGTCATATTTTGTTGTGAGGGTGGGGGATTTTTTCGGTCCCCAGCAGTACCACTGATTACAGCAATTACCATTTCTTATCTTCCAGATTTTACTGGTGCTGCTCCAGCTCTCCCACTGCTGTGTCAGAACTGAAATAAACCCAGGGCAAGTTTTCTGCATCACTCTCTCCATCTGCGATCCCAGCTCCACTGCCTGGGCCAGAGTCAAGGTATCAACTTGCATCAAGAGCTTCTCCCGAATTCGCCAGTCCGCTGCTTTGTCAATTAGCTGATTCAAGATCAGCTTTTCCTGCCAACATCCAAAAGCACACACTGATGCCAATTCTTGTAGTGCCAAGGCAAAGGTTGTAAAAGTTTCACCTGGCAGTTGTGCCCGCTGCCTGAACTGGAACCTCTGTAATACCATGCTCTGTCTGGGCTTAACGTGCCCAGAAATCTTCTTCATTGTTTCTTCAAAGGAGGCAAATGAAACCAGGTCTGTAAAAATCCTCTGATCTTTCACATCCAAAGTCTGGGGAGCAGTTCTCAGGGAGTCTTCAAGTTTCACTCGTATGTATCAGCCAACTCTCACAATCAGCCGCTGGGGCCTGAGAGATTTCACAGTTCCAGCAACATGTAGGATATAAACCAGCAGCAAGATGCAACTGGAACTCCCCAGTCTTCACTGCCACCGCTGCATAGGTCCACCAGTATTCCCATTAGCTCTAAACAAGAGCATAGAGGCACATCACAAACACTTTGCTTCTTGTCACAGGTAGCAAATTCTTGTCACACAAGACTCCTGCCTTCCAGCCCAGATTGTCTGGCTGGGCAGGAAATGCAGCGCTCCTCCCATGCAGGTGGTGAGGGTGGGGGCCAGAGAGCATGAGAGGAGAAAACAGAATGTGAAGGATCAAGAAGATGAGATGGAGAGGGTACAGCAGAGGGCTACAAAGATGATTAGGGGCCTGGAGCGTCTCTCTTATGAGGAAAGGCTGAGGGACTTGCGTCTTTTTAGAGAAGAGGAGAAGATTGAGGGAGGATCTGACCAACACCTATAAATACTTAAAGGGTCAGTGCCAAGAGGATGGGGCCAGTCTTTTTGCAGTGGTGCCCAGTGACAGAACAAAAGGAAATAGGCACAAACTTGAACATAAGAAGTTCCATCTAAACATGAGGAGGAACTTCTTTACTTTGAGGGTGGGAGAGCCCTGGAACAGGCTGCCCAGAGAGGTGGTGGAGTCTCTATCTCTGGAGACATTCAAACCCACCTGGACACATTCCTGTGCAACCTGCTCTGGGTGGACCTACTTTGGCAGGGAGGTTGGACTAGACGATCTCCAGAGGTCCCTTCCAACCCCATATCATTTTGTGATTCTGTGATAATGAGATGGTGCTGAAAGTCAAGGCTGACCTATGTTTGCCTTCATAGATGCAGGTTGTCAACTCTTTTTTTTTTGACATCTAACAATCACACCTAAGAATGGCATCCTCCTGTGACAAAGCCTATTGACCTGTTCAAAAGCATCACTATTTCCCTAGCAGTTTACAGAGACCAGACCCACAGGCACATAAGAGCAGCAGAACTCTAGAAAGATCCTTGTATGGGAAATCTTTCTTCTCAGGACTGGAGTCTACCTCCATTTTGCAGCTTTTTTCGGCAATCACACAGCAGGTACAACTGGAAACACAGCACCTCAAAAGTGTTCGTTGTACAAAAGATAATGAAAAAGGAGGAGACATCTTGCTTGCCTTGCATGTTTGTAAATATGTATGGTACTAAGAAACGATTTTTAGTCCTTTTCAGTATTTTGGTGGGTGTCTCTTGCACCCCAGCTAAAGAGATCAGACAGATCTCTGCATCCCATCCTGTAATCAGGGAGGGTTAAGCGGTTCTCTGCAGCAAATCTCTATATAGGCCAAGATAATCACAATTTTAAGGTACTCTCTCTCAATGAACTAGCCAACTCCATTAGTTCAGGAGCACTGATCCATTTTTTAGTAACAGTATCATAAAACACTTTCTTTGGCTAAAAATAATATTCCCAAACAACACTGGAGAAGCTCATGAATTTACCTATACCTGTCCACTGCTTCACCATTTCTCTTTCACAGGGACATACTCACTGTTTCACTAAAGGCTTGGCCACACAACAAGCTTGAGTGGAGGTGGAATGCTGAATTACTCAACAGCTTTAGCATTTTTCAAAGACTTGAACTTTAAGAGGTTTAAAAAGTATTGTCCTAACACTTTAATAACCTAAATGCCAACATTTAGGTTAGAACTAATCTGGAGTGTCTCAGCCCCATTTTAGCAATAAGATTTACTGTACAGAGATTAAGGACAGAGATTTTTTGTTATTTTTATAGAGAACCCTAAACTCTACCCTATGGGCATAATTTTTCTGCCACTTAAAAGTCTTAGTGTCCACTGTTTCTACAAGATTACCAATTTATTTATGGGATCTGAAAAACTATGCAAAATTTAAAATAGCAGAGTGCCATGAACTGCTTTGTTGAGAACACTCCAGTCTACATTTAGGTTGTAGTCACCAGAGATAAAGCATAGAAAATGGCTGGAGAAGGGGAGGAGAACTCTGCCCCATGGAGGCAAAACTCGCATCTTAAGTGCTAAACCTGCCTTTCTCTTGCAGGGGTGCTGCCACAGAAGACACTGAGGAAAGACACAGGGGACTACAGTTCTGTAGCACAACAGTTTAGGAAGGCTGCTGAGGCTAGAACTAACCTGGCAGGATGTGGGTCTAAGTCATGAACATGGGTTTAAATTATTCATCAGTACTCTGTGCAGTGGTTTACTTCCTTATTTCCATTTAGTTAATGGAGCTCTAATTAAAATGTGAACGTTGTCAAAAGCCAGCAAACAAAAAAGACATGGGAAGAGTTGGTCTGTAGTTAACATACACAAAAACAATGACAATTCACTTCATTCAGTGCATGGATGGGCAAAAATAGAATAAATAGAATCGCAAAACCTTTTGTCTGAATTCCTGCGAAGTAAAACTCTTAAAATAGCTCTCTAAAAATAGCTCTTTATTACAGCTGGACAAAACTATCAGTGAAATACACTGGTAATACTAGATAATGCTAATAGATTGTGAAGTTCCAGCAGCATAACTAATTTTGAAAGTATTTTCCTTAAGTGAAAACTGCTATTCATGCACACTGGAGGAATATGAAGAAATGTTTCCTTTCCTAAAAGACCTAGAAGAATAATTGTGCAGAAGGGAAGCAGAGGGAATGAACTCTGAATCTCACTGTTACAAATCTATTTCTGGACCAAATGAGACATCCTTTAACATATCATGCATCTTCACACCATGCTTCATGTCATCACTAGGTCAGTACTCCCCTGTAGAGAGTAGAGAAAGGGAGCTCAGAGACACTGTGATTTGCTCTTCACAATTAATGAGACAAAGCCAGGATAAGGAGTTAGGGCTTCAGTATCCCATGCCCCTTTCTTCAGCAGCTCATTAACCCTATAGCTCCACTTCAGCTCTACTTCTAGAAATGCACATATTAGCCAAAAGACAGTAAAAAGCTATTGCCACCCCAGCTCTTGATAACCAGCCAATTTAACAACAACCCTATTTAAAAGACTTCTCCAACTGCATAAAAGCCAGAGGTACAAATAGTTGGCAGCTGACAGAATGCTCAGGAGAAGTCTCACTGTATGTTTGCTAGATTTTTATACTTTTTCCTGGATATCTTATTTTGATCACTTGCAGAGACAGGATATTGAGCTAAACAGAACAAACTAAAGATCCATCTGGCCACTGCGGCCATTCTTATATTCTCACTTCACAAAGAAGGAAACAACTTAAAATAGGATGATGCCAAAAAGCTACCTCCATGAAATTTCAAGATGAATTTTTAAACATAGAGACCTGAATCTTGATGCCTCTTTTGGAAAACTTGCCTATAAAAATCAGTATTCAAAGCCTTTTGCTGTGAACTATGGAAAGTCAAATAAAGCAATCAGGTTGGGTTAAGAGCAAATGTACTACAGAGTGACCTTGTGTACTTAAATTAGAACTGCACTGGCTCTTCAAAAGAAGAGCTCTTACCCTCTACAATGTAGTGGGTCAAACACATGCCACCTGACCTGGGTCTAATATAACTAAAAATAACTGGATATACTGAGGATGTCCAGAAAGACTGTTCCACGTACACAGAGTATGTTGTGCTCCTCAACTATGTCTAAGTGACCCTTCAAGAGATTATGCCAGGAATGAGTCATTTGACTCATTAATTTGGCCATCTCCATCCATTGTCTTTCCTCAGCGCTGGAGAAGCTGCTCTTGCAGTAGGTTTGCTCCCAGTCACCCACTTTGCCAGGAGCCATTAGCCCATCCCCTGACAGAGGAGCACCGGAATACCTGCTCAGAAACAGAATGGTCATAGCAAGCAGCTGCTGGAACAACTGGGAGTGGACAGATCAACTGACCTGTCAGGACAGACACACCCTTCGACTGTACTCAGACACCCCACATTTAAACAGCCAAAGCTTTTGTTTGTTTCTTCCTTTAATTATGAAACATTTCCAAGTTTGAGCATTTATGTGGATTAGCTATGAGGGGTTCATATTTTCTCATGAAGCCACCCAAAATGCCTAATAAAACATTTCATTACTACTTAGATGTTAGGAAGTTTACTCCTTTTCAAGGTGTTAATTATTTTTCTGAGAGTTCTGCACTCAAAGTCTGCAGGAATGTCAGGGTATTTGCCCAGGAAAAGCAGAGTACACCACCTGCTATCTAACTTAGGAGAAAGAAACATGCATGTGCGCCCATGGCTGTTTTAGAGACAGGAATTCAGTAAAGGAGACACTTGTATGAGCCCCAAAACAGCAACTGCCCTGGTGATTTACAGGGAAAGGTGAGAAAGGGATAGAAGATACATTCAGCCAAACTACAGAGAGCTCCTTCAGAAAACCATCCTTCTAAGAGTAATGCCTGCGAGATAGGCAAGGTTAATCAACAGGGCATAGTCACTGACTGTGCAGGTTCTACTCCATGCCACCCAGTGTCAACAGAATAGAAAGCCCTGGGTGTGCTCGGTGTTCACTTGTGTGGGCAGGATGCCACCTACATAGGAAACTGTTAATCCTATTGATACAAGTGATAACACTCCCCACAGTTCACACAGGCATTAACACTCTTCAGTGTTAGGAGCAACACTGTGAGTCAAGGGAATTGGTGCTAGCTTCAGGACGCTTATCTGGGCTCTACTCATTAACAGGACAACATAGGCAAAGTATAAAGAGCTGGCTACACCCTAAGCTTCCATTTACTCTGGCTTCACTGTTTAGACATGACTAAACCACATCGTGCCCCATCATGATAAGAAACCCAGTGGGTCAGAAATGTTCAAAAAAGCTTTGGGTAAAATTAAAAATGATGCACAAATAGCATTCTGAAACTTCTCGTCTACAAACCACGACATGACAAGACAAACCCAAGCAGGCAGATCAGATGTTCCTGATTTCCATCACACTACAAACTCTGCTCTCTTGGGAAAATAAACAACCCTACTATATTGCAAAGAAGACAAAAAACCAGCTTGAATGGCAAACATGATGTTTTAGTCCAGTCCTTTCTTTCTGTAACTATTACTTTGCTCAGCATTGGTCTCACTGAACATGAGTTTTCAATACTAATTACAGCTGCCTTGCATAAGAGACGTTTTCTCTGTCATTGCCCACCCTCTCCTCAGAGCCTGCCTGTGCTCCCGCTCAGCAGAGTGACTGCACACTTGCTCACCTACCAGGAAACATCATGCTTGAACTGGAAATACCAGAAATACACAAAAGTGCATTACTTCTAATACTTGCTGTCACTGATTAAAACCAAGAACACTGCCATTTCTTTGCCCTCCCTGGAAATAAGGTGCTAGTATTTTACAAGTTTGTGACAGAAAATTGAACAAAACCTTTTCTTCAAATTTTATGGTGTCTGACCATATTAAACAAGGCTCAGTAGTATAACACGATTAGGCAAGGGCAAGTTATATAGATTGTCTCTGGATGTGCTATTGGCAGAAAACCACATACAAGATTGTACATCTACAGGACTTAGCGGACATGGAAATTTTCACATGAATATGCTTATCACTGCAAATTTCACTAATAAATCTGCACCTCCTTTTAAATTCATGTCATGTCTCCTCTTTCATCATCCTCTTTATTTCACCTGCCTTCCCCATTTCAGCAATTTCATTTTGAGAGGTGGATTTAAAGGCCATCTGGAGTCTGTCACAGATTGTATCCTTAATCCCTGTGGTTGTAAACTGCACATTTCCACAGGCTGGTCTAAGCGTGAGCAGCATTTCCCCAGTTCTGCCCCAGTGCTCCCAGGTACATTATGCACCCTCACTGCCATAGAAATCTTCCCTTCAATCGGGTTGGCTGTGGAGCATGCTCTTCACTCTGACAACTATTGAAGGACATTTGGATCTCAATGGTTTAGCAAAACAGTGCTGAAATAATCCTGACCATATCTCCTGGCCATTTGTTTTCTGCAGGACAGCACTGAGGCATCTCTCTTATGCAGAAAGGCTGAGGGACTTGGGTCTTTTTAGTCTGTAGAAGAGAAGGCTGAGGGGGAATCTGATCAACACATATAAATATTTAAAGGGTGGGTGTCAAGAGGATGGGCCAGCCCTTTTTCAATTTAAATTTTCAAAAGTTTCTGAGGCATTGCCTATCTTAGCTTGCTGCATTAACTACTTGGTCATTATAGAAGCCAGTATCTGGGTTTCACATCAGCTAAGCCTGTTGTTTTAAAAGAAATGTCTCTCCATCTCTGCACTCAGTGTTGGGCACCATCAGGGAAGATGGATTCAGCGCCAAATGCCATCACATCTAATGAGCACTTGTATGTTTCAGAGGAATGGAGAAAAAGATCATGGCCTCCTGTCAGTTTCTCTTTCCAAGGCACAGTGCATGAGTAGTATTTGCAAGATCATTGCCTTTAGGATCCATCCCCAGCCAACACTGTTGATGTTATGTATCCTTGCTCAGGCATTAAAAGATCATCACTGTAAATAGTGTCAGGATTTCATGTGACTTGTAACAGCAACAGAGAAGTCTCAGTAATAATTAAGAGTCCTGTTTGCTGGAAGGCCAAATTCTCCCTCTGTTGGACATTAGCTGAAAGAATTACCACCCTGCAGCTTATTGTTGCTTCCAGGAATGTTCCAGATGGCAGAGAGCTGGGCAGACTGTTGTATCACTTTATACCAGGATCTACAATTAAACAAACTTTTTCTATCAGTGCAACTTTGAGCCAGTTACATCCTGTGAGTATCAAACAAGTTCTGTACAGCCAGAAGTTTGTTTTGTTCTGTATTGATTACTTTCAAAGCTTGACAAACATCTCCCTTCTATTTGTGGAATGCAGAAAAATGCACGAAGCTTCTCTTGGATGCCATACCAAACTTAATAGAAATATTCCCCTGCTCCAGATTTAAGCCTTCAGAAACAGAGCTATGAGTTTTCAGACATGCTCATTTCAAGGTTCTCAGCAAGCAGATCTGTCCTTCCAAAGAAGTGCTTCTGAGAAGCACTGCAATCTCTATGGTGAAAGAACTATACAGTATCTACAGACTAACATCAAGGTTTTCCTCATTTTATGTAGTAAATTGACCCAAAAAAGATCTCTGAGGTATGTAAGTACTCTGCTCACAGCACAGACTAAGTTTATGACTGCTGAGCTCAGCAATGTATTTCTAATCCAGAGTAGAATTTAAAGACATTATGAAACAAAAAAGTGTTCCCTTTTCCCAGATTTGCCTTTTAGCATGGAAGTATCTGCAAGTTTAGGAGGAGTAGTTACATGAAAGGTCTCCAAAACATTTCAATTTCATTCCTCAATTTCGCATGGCAAAAATGTGTCCAGGCTCAGACAGAACACACTGGAGCAGGGCGGCTGCCTCTGCCACAGCACTGTCTCTAGAGCTGAGATGCCTGTCTCCCTGAAAAACAACACTGAGACTTTGAAGAAAGGAGGGGGTGTCTGGATGAAACAGAAAAGGAAGACATCTGGAGGCCTACAGAGCAGGAAATTAGTATCTGCAAGTATTCAGTAAATAAAAGGAATCAGGTGCTTCAAGTATTTCTTCACAGGTTTCCCTCAATGAGAATTGTCTAGCTTGGCCAGAAAGCCTAAACTTTGTCTTTCAGAGTAGTGTATGGAAAGCGAGATATCACAAAGCTGCTTGATCTGCCCTTTTGCATTCAAGTGAAGAAAGATGATCTTGCTAGCAGCTGACAGCATTGAAACAGGTCCTACAGGATTAACTGAAAAGGACTTTTTCTTATCACATACCTCACTGAGCATCAACATTAGGAAAGGGAGGAAAATTGCACATGGCAATTTTTACAGTACAGGGAAACATACTATTAAAATTTCCACTGCTGAATCACATGTCAATATTGGTGTATAAAATAAAGATAATAAGCTTAAAAATAAATTTAGGTTTGTATAAAATTAGCAAGAGTGGATTTGGAGAAGGTTGGCATTGTACCTGGATCTCAGTAAACACTGGGAGCTGCGATAGTACCTGCAAGCTCACAGAGATTGTCTCCAGTTTGCCGTTTCACAAATCCCTTATACTGGTGACTACAGGGGGAACATTCAGCTCCCACTGAAAGCACTGGCCTAAAGAGGGAGGTACTGGCAGGTACATATAGAGAGCAGTATATATATATATATATTTGATTTAAAACCATAAATTATGAATCTTAGCAACACAGTGAACTCTAGGGATATAGGGGAGACAGGATGATTGTGATGTTCACTAAAGAAGCAGTAACACTAAGAAGAACATGACACCACAGTATGATGCATTTCTGCTGTCCCACAAAGCTTTTCATATATGATGTTAAAGCATTTAATGTGAATGACCTAAACCTCCTGGACACAACAATTCCCACACTGACAGAGTAAGAGGAACGGTAAACTGTTGGTTACAGTCCAGAAGCTCCTGCATTACTATAAATCCAGGAGCTGCTACATGACCCTATCAGTTCAATAGTCTGAACTGAAAACTTGTATCAGCTATTTTCCAATTGCATGGATTCCATCAGTTTCAATACTATAAATACATGGGGCTGGCTCCCAGGAGTGTTATAATGCCATGAAGACCTGCATCTGCTAAATGGCTTATCTACTTAAGTTACTCAGTATGGCATCACTGCATCAAACAAAGCCAGCCCTTCACATGGAATCTGCCTTTCTCTTGTCCCTTATTAAGAGTAAGCAACTAACAGATGAGGCCCAGAGAGCCTAAGAGCCCATGCCAGTAAATGCTGCTGCGGAAGAGTTGTATTAATCCAGTTCCTACCTACCTCTGTAGATAAAGAAGATCATTCTTCCAGTTCTTCTTCAGTGGCTGCTGGAGCCAGTGTGCCAAGTGACCATTAAACACCTCAGAGAGATAGACATTATGGCAAACAATGCAAATGACTGCCCTAACAAAACAGTACTCTTTTCACCAGCTGCGTTTCATTGAGCTATCACAATAATCACGCTGCTTGCTAGAGAGGCTCTCTAATGAGGCAGGCAGCCTGTGGTTCCAATAGTCTTACCTAGAAGCTTTTAGAAAATCCTGTTCATTACTCATCAGGCACATCACAGTTTCTGAAGTTGACTACTTACAAAAAGTGTGAATCAGCAGTACCAGGCATAGCTGAAAGACCTTCTGGGTTGGCAGAAGCCCCTTCTTTTACTTATTTAAAATGAAAAAAAGAATAATTTGGCGACTGCCAATTTCAATTTCCAATTGAAACATATGCAGTGTTAGATCACTTAACTTCAGGTTAAGTTCAAATGTTCAGATTTGCAACCATACAGTGGAATTTGCACAAGTTTGCAGCACTGAACTAGGTATAAGTGAAGCCTTGCACTCTGAAATGAGATACACGATTTCCCATGTCCTAATTGCCACTTTTACCCCTGCCCTCTTTTGTTTTCATTAGTCACTGGAATATATGGCTTCTTTCCAAAGCAGAATGGTCTGCTTCACTCAACTCTGTGTACCAAGTTGAGATCAACAATGTTATGATTTAACTTCTCCTCTGGGACCCGAGACGATTTAAAGAACGCAAATTCAGTTGGATTTGGCCAGATTTCCAGCATTACCTTGGCTTGCTACATCTTATGCCATAATGTTCCTATCTCTAACACAAACACAGGGTGAGTGTGAATCCACTAGTATTCACTGTCATTTGACATAACATGATAAAAGAGATAGAATAGTTTTTTAAAAAGACTTAAACATGGCTAGATGTGCTCCCAGGATTTTCTGGATATCCTTACTTTTTTCTTTTCATTGTATGTATCTACTTGGTTCTTCCCTATCACTTTAAGCATTGAAAGGCTGAGAAAAAATCTGCCCGTGAAGTAATGGTAGTGTCACCCTCACAGCAGTTATGATAACGTTCTAACATTCAAATGCCAAAAACCGCATACAGAGGGAAACATGTAAGATGTGCTTGTGCTGGCATTTTGATGAATAACAACTGCTTGGGTGTAAATTTGAAGTTTTTTTATGAGGTAAAATAAAGACAGAAGAGGAAGAGCTTCATTTTTCAGCCTTAATGGGTATCCCATCATAGAAAAGCAGAGACAGAGAAACCAATATTGCTTTCACACTCTACAGTCAAACAATTTCTTTCAGGTTTTCCCAGGAAAAAAAACTGCAGTGTGAAAAAAGAAAGAGAAAGAAGAAAAAAGAGAAAAAGGAAAAAAAAAAAAAAGAGAAAAGGAGAAAAAGAGACAAGGGAGAGGGGAATGTAGATAGCTATATTATACTCTCCAGGTTACAGTATGAGACACAGCAGTTAAACTCAAAAATAATATGATATTCCTATCAAGATTCGTATCATTATTATCAAGGTCAATACCACTAGTAGTGCACCTGACCACTACTGCAGGACACGGTCTGGTGTCAGTGTGATCAAGCGTACATTTAGGCCCCACCTGACGTCTAAGATATAGAAGCAGAGTTTGCGCTGTCAACTTTATCTGCTGTGGAGTAAAAAAAGTATGGTGAATTAAGGTAAAAGTGAAAGCTTGAAAGTGTTAATTTCCACAGATGTTGGATTTTTCAACAAGACATTGGCTATAACATTCTTGCTAGAGCTCCTAGAAGATGACAAGGCATGTGGAAAGTATCCTGCAGAATTTTACTTCAAAGCTCTAGTATCAGAAGTTTCACATAACTGAAATATATGTGTTTATTCTTTTCATTTGAGTAAAAAATCTTAACTGTGCAACAAGCCAACGGCTGGAGAGATGAAACACATTTCCTGTAGCGCACCAAATCCAAGTACATTCCTTTTATTCCCAATACAGCCAAAGTCGGAGGCCAAAGGCAATCATCAGGCTTGGAAAAAGCTTATGACTGATGTGTCCATGGGGATTTGTGATTAGAGATCGTTATCTTCCTTTTCCATTTTCATGAGAAACAATACCATTGGGCAATAGTGACGAGCTCAGGGAGTAAGGACCACTCTTTCAACAACCACACATGAGGAGCTGGTTAACTTCTCTGGCTGGGGCAAGACTAGAAAGGCTTCAAGAACATCTCTATTTCCAGAATATTGAAAAGCCTAAAATCAAGATCATGCTTTGCAGAAAACTTGAGTGGATCCACTGGTAAGTGTCTGAATGCTGTGGGGAGGGGGGGCATGGTTCAGGAAGAGTAGAGCACTGGACCCTCACACTGTGTGAGCTGAAGGAAGTTACCTTTCTCAAGCAGTCTTGAAAGCTCCAGCAAAGTAACTATTGTGAGACAGCACTGAGCTTTAAGCTGTGACTGCTTGGGAAAAAGCCTTTGAGAATCAAGACTGGGAAAAACTTCCCAGCCCTATGAGTAACTGTGTAACTATTATTTCTTTTGTCTCCTATAAAAGGAAAAAAAAAGGCCTGGCACCACATTATAAAGATAGACTGAAAACATGTGCTGACTTGGCATCTAGCTGTGGCACACAAACTTTAAGCCACAACACCACAAATACAGGAGAAATTTGGATACTACTCAGCAATAACAGGGAACACTGCCAAATCAATTAGTGCCCTCGTAATAATTAATCAGGATGGCTCACTGAGGGAAGCATGTCTAATTTAGGGAACCCTTGTATAATAATCCAACATTAGTTACTATACTGAATCCGCAACCCTAACCAAATACAACATGAACTTTCCAAATCATGTCACACTATACATTTAGACATATATACCTGTATAAATTTACTTAAATCAATGTATATATTTACTTAAGAATTAGTTTACAGGTGTATTAACTTTTTGGCACTGCATTCCTCAGTCTCTCTCAAGAGCATTTAATCCTGAGGTGGATGCTAACATTTAAATCACTGACCAAAAAAAAGTAAACAGAAATATTTTTTCCTTTTCAAAGGACACTTGACGAGACACTGTTCATGCTCCTGGGATTTTTTATGTAAAGACCATGTATTTCAGCCTTTTCAGGATGCAGTCTGTCATACAGAATGCAGCTTCCTATTTTGATAGCATCACTGAAAAATGAGCATGGACTCCATTTATTACATCTTGGTTTCTCTTCTACTAGAATAGTGACCTACCCGTACTGATGCTGTTTTTTTAAGGACCTTCAGACACAGTATCAAGTTGTCAGACAGAAATACTTTTCAAGAAATGTCAGATACAAAATCTGATCCTTAGCACAAATGTGGAAGACTTGTAGTCCATCTGTCTGGCAAATACTACTCTTAAAAGTGCCTCTACATTCTTGCTGCCACTGCTTCAAATAAAGGCACACTAGGCCGTATTTATGGCTGCTACGAATTACCACAGCTTCTCTGAAACTCTGAACATCTAAAGCTGGAGTGCGCCCTGCCCATTGCCTTTAAGCAGTTTTATCCACATTGTATATGCAAACACACCCATTTTTAAGAAACAACACACAAATGCATGGCGCCCACAAACTCTTTCCCCAAAGTCTCTGCCTCGAAATCACTCATGCAAGTAGCCCTGAATCACAGGAAGTGCCCTGCAGGAGTTTCAGTATGCAATTTCAGTCAAAAACTATGGAGCCTCTGAACCAGGGATTCACCATAGGAGGAGTTGTGATTAATGGAAGATTTTATGCTAAAAGAGAAAATCCTCCATACGTACCTTGTGTTTACATGCAGGGGGGTTGCCCCATAATAATCTTAAACATCATCCAAGATTCAGTGGGTGCGGTTTTTCAGTGAGCAGCACTATGTAATCAGCATGAGGAAGTAAAGGCAGTCCCTCATGAGCAAACCCTTCAGAGAAGGCAAGGGGGAAAGTGATAAGGGTGGGTATAGGGGAGAAACTGCCGCCTAGTAAAGACTGCTAGAATGTGAAGGTAGCAGCTCAAAAGCAACCAGAGAGAAGTGAAAACAACTTTTTACTCTTCAAATTGAGCTTTCTATATGAAGGACTATCTTTAGCCTGTAACAAAAAGCAGCGATGAATCAGAGGAAACTGCTTAGACACAGACTCATCACTTGGCACCATGAAGGAGGTGACATGCTCTGAACTCACCCCTAGTTTGTGCCATGGGGCCTGTCAGTGTGCTGACACCCTTAGCGACTGCGCATGGGATCCTCCCTCTCCCCATCACTACGGAATGAGGCCAGCCCAGGAACTATTCCCTGCCCTGGAGAACTGTACCCACAGACCAGATCTACACTAATCCAACGCAGCAAGTGAGGCTAATATTTAGGCACAGTTTGATTTGCCCATGCTTTATACAAATACACATCATTAAGAAACAGAAGAGTAATCTGCTTTATTTTAAATAGCAGTTTCCATGGAAAGCTTGTCTCCAAATGGGGCTTTTGCAAGTTCTCAAGGGTAGTGAAAAGAAGGGCACCATCCTCTTCACCTTTAAGAGGACTGCTGTGTTTATTATTCTTTTCTTTTGGCCACTTTTGTGTTCAGAACTAGAACTAGAAATAGAACGAACAAAAGCAAAGCACGGCTGCCTGGTATCTGGCAGCCATCCTTCAGCTCTCATCCTCCAGCCCCTGTGAGATGTTCAGCTCCCTCTGAGGCACTGCGATCAAGGTTTTTCTTTTGAACTGAACTGAAAGTAAGTACCCAAAGACATTTGTCTGGTTCTTTGGGAACCTCAAAAGTTTGACATTATACACCAATAAAACAATAGCTCATCATTTCTGCAGTTAATAAACTCCCAACATTTTTTTGCAAAGCTTCTCTTTGCATAACTCCCTTGTGCAAAGCCAGGCTTCTGAAAGTTAGGTTTCCTTAGGTGACAGAATTAAACTGGCAAGGGCTCAAAATTAATAGAAAATACAGCTTTGCTGGTCAAAAGGACAAAAAGCAAGCCCAGCCTCAACTTTGGTTTGTTTAAAAATAATAATAATGAATTGCCAACAGTCATATGTTCAGGGAAGAAAAACAAATTGTCAAGCCACTTGAATTCAAAATATTTGATAAGTCTGGAGAGCATAAAATGAAAAGTACTGGTCAAAGTTGAGAAATGGAAATGTAAGATGAGTGCAGGAGGAATGAAAACTGAATTCCTCTTGTTGTGCAATTATTTGATCAGCTGCAACACCATTCCTAGCAGGGTACTATGGTGTTCAGGCTGTGGCCAAAGTCCCCTTTGCACTTGGGAAGGGGGACGAGGGATAAGATTATCCATCTCAAAGCAGAAAGACTTAAGGAGATAATGAGCAGGTCTAAAGAGGATATGCTGAACCATCAGAAGAGAAAAGAGAGGAAGGAAAATTCTTAACGCAGAATAAAGACTAAAGCTTAAGGGTGGGAGTGATCAGCTTCACACTGGGAACCACGCACTCATCCCGAGACCTGGCCACTGCAGAGACAGGCTCTGGGAAGCACTGTGGCAGCACAGGTGACAGAGCAAAAGTCCTTTAACTAGGAACAAGCCACCCATAGTTTAGAATGCAGAAAACAGAAAAAGGGACAGGGAACAGACAGCAGTAAGAGAACAAGAACATTTATGGTTCCCCATTATATCTCTCAAATTGTAATTCTCAACAGCGGGAGGTGTGTTGAAATGTGTTATTTGCTTGATAGAAAAGACCAGAGAAAAAGGTCATGGAAAAGACTCACTCTACTTAAGGATCATAAGTTAACTCCATTGATAGACACACCCGGCCTCTCCTGGTTTAGATTTCTTCTATTTATTCTGTTTTGGGGGGTCAGGGAAAAAAATACTCTTTGAAAACAATATTTGAGGATGTTCTATGTTTCAGAGTTTAATGTGTCAAGATTCAAAGCCCAAGTCCATCACTAAGAAAAGTAAGTGTGGACATTTCATCCTGTTCACTAGTAGCCATCAAAAAAGCAACCCAGAACTGCACTGAAGTAGAAATTTCTGCCCAAACAAGAACTGGAAGAACAAGTGTGGGTACTTTGAAAATATTTCAGTCCTGAGCAGTATGTGGGCAGTCCAGCCAGCACCTGACTGTGGTATATACAGCACAGTCTGCTACCATTAAGTGCTCTGCTTATGATTAAAAGCAAAATGTAGCTTAATAAAGAAAACTGAACAAGGGAGGGGGAGAACTAAACTGCTTATGCTGCCACTTGGTGGTTTGAAAGAGCATTTATTGCTCAACACATCAATCTAGTTTATACAGCCACCATAATCCAGCCTGAGTCCTGACACCCTGTTCAGAGACAGGAAAAAAAGAAAGAATTGATAAGAAAACAAAATGGAAGCTCCATTGCATGTGAAGAGGCACAAAGCCTGAACTGTAATGCAAGCAGCAAATGCCAGCTCGCCAAGTTCCCTAGGATTGTATGTGGTAGTACTAAGGAACATTTAAGGACTGTTTTCCTTTTTTGGCAAAATCATGCTAGCACAAGAATTACAATTTTTTCCTTGTTTTCCTCCTTTGCCACATTTCTTACACAGCACCAAGTATACGATGAGCACTTACAGAAATATTAAGACCAAACAAAGTTATTTAACATCACTAGTGAAAGGCACTGACTGATGCTGCAAAATATACAGAAGTCAGCTTTTCTAATCGTTCCACGGTCAGTGGGAGAAACCACAGAGATTTAATTCAGATGACTGAGGTTAACAACCAAAGCTCAGACATTTTTCAGGAGCAGATACTGTCTACATACAAATCTTACTAATACATACTGATCACAACTGATCTATAGAAACTGCTGCGCGTTTACATCAACCACCCAAGAGAGAACCCTAAAACAAGTTAAATATACAGCTTGG
The DNA here is from genome assembly GCA_026546715.1 of Gallinago undulata. Lineage (NCBI taxonomy): Eukaryota > Metazoa > Chordata > Aves > Charadriiformes > Scolopacidae > Gallinago > Gallinago undulata. The sequence goes on along the minus strand of JAOTQQ010000052.1, from coordinate 24,251,723 downwards.
GGATAAGAAGGACACAATTTTCCTTTCTGTCATTATTTTTAATTTTTGCACAAGAGAGCAGATGCTAACAAGGGTGTGATGACTGACCGCTGGCAGTTCTGCACAGGCTCTGCCAATGGCTGTGGCTGGCAGCCCAGTGCAGGGAGTCCCAGTCAGCAGCAGGTGGAGCCCGGCCATAACGCTCTCCCATTCAGGAAATTATTCTTTCATCCGCGCTCCCTCACGGTTCTCGTGGCTGATTTCAACAAGCAGAAGTTGAGAATTGGATTATTCTGACATGGTAAAATTATACTTGTCCTAGAACTGTGTAACTGCATAGCACAAAGAAACACCCCACCCCACCCCCAATTTTAAAGCATCTACATTCATAACCTTTTCAAAACTCCTTAACTCCATTCCCAGGTGATCTGAAGGAAACCAGAGAAGTATGTACTGAGCACAGTCTCCAGAGATACATGGCTCCCTATTTTGGTATAGCTAGCCAAAGACATACCAGGAATCTCACTCCTACGTTCAACAATTTTGCAAGGACTCCAGCACAACAATTTAGACATAAGAGGTTAAGACTGCTTGGATAAGTAATTCCTAGCATCTGGATATATATTTGGAATTTATAGGAGCACAATCTAAATCTTTGGAGAAACTTTCAGGGCTAACATCATACGTGCTGCATTTCCCTCCTGACAGACTTCCTCATCCCTACCTGAGCTCTACAGCAAAAGTGGAAAAGGAAGCCAACATTTAATATGAAATGTGCACAGCTCAGCCCAAGCCTGACCTTTACACCTGACAGTCTCTGTTATTTGAGAGTACCTTCAGTGAATCTGATAATCTTTCCTTTACTAAGACCGTATGTCCAGAAAGATTGCCAAACTCATGACAGCAGAGTAAGCATTGTCTGGAGCATGAAGAGCAACACTAAGCAGTCCAATTCTGTTTCTGGTGCTAAATGACTGGGGCTCATCAGGGGTTTGATACTGATGGCTCCATGTTTTCCTTCAACACTGCACAGCTGAGTACAACTGACTCTTTGCTTGTCTGTTGGAGAAAAGCATGTGGATGTATGGAAAAGCTCAAGAGCCAGCTCTACCTTAGCCTACCCTGACTTGCTCCAGCCGAAGCTGAGCTTCAACCTACAATGGGGAAAGCCTGTTTCCTTGGGCTAATTAAATGTAATTCAACCTGATGTTTTCTCTTTTCAGCAGAAAGAACAAGCTTCCTAAAACAAGTCTTCCATCCACAGAGACAGAGCAGATCTCCAAGGTATGAGAAAATACCCAAAAGGAAATAGGTGTCTTTTGGGACATCAAGCACTCCTCCTCTCCCCACAGCTTCCTTTTAGCCTTGCAGCTGCCCTAGGCTCTCTGGACTTAGCCTCACCTGTTGGTCCACAAATGCCCCTATTTACTTTATCCCTCTCCTGCCTCATACTGAGCCATCTCAGGCTTCTTTGCTCCCCTCTGCACAGAAGCAAATTACTTTTCAGTCCCTGCTCAGCTGCCTTTCCTAGGAACAAGAGCTTCTTTTCCAGGCTAGCATTCTCCCAGCTTTCTTCACACTGTAGAGGAGTGTCAGCTTTTCATCACACTTGGTAACCCTTGAAGGCTTTTATGGAAACATCAGGGCTCCCAGCCTGCAGGGAAGTTAAGTACTTGAACTTATTCTGTTCTATGTTTTGCTGTTTGTTCTATGCATTTAGACTTAGGTTTTGTCAGTGTTAGAATAGTACTAATCAACCAGTGGTACAGACACATATCCAGACACAGCCACAGAACAAACTCATCTGAAAGCCCCTACCACAGCAAATTGTTTTTGAGAAGCCCACACTAGATTCTAGAGGGCAAAGACGGAAGCGTAGTTCCTTCATCACCCGGGCAGGTAGGACATTCCTGTACACAGAAAGGCTCACACTGTAAGTGTGGCACGAAATCAATCCAGTGGGGAAAGGGAACGATTGTCCCAAATGGCAAAATACTCTCTTAGGGTGGCCAAGGAGACTGGATGGAGGATTCATAGAATGACAGAATGGTTTGGGTCAGAAGTGACCTTTAAAGATCATCTAGTTCCAGCACCCCTGCTGTGGGCAGGGATATCTTCAACTAGATGGGGTTACTCAAAGCACCATCCAACCTGACCTTGACCACCTCCAGGGATGCGACATCCACAGCTTCTCTGGGCAACCTGTTCCACTGCCTCATCACCCTCACAATAAAGAAGTCAGTAACCTCAAAATATTTCATATATCTGCTGACCTTTGTATCTACAAACCTTATGAAACAGGACTGCAATACAATCCTGTCCTGGAAGAGTTAAAAAAGGGCCCTAGTTGGGCTCTTCAGAGGGAACTTCTGACCCATGTGGTGTGACATCGCATTAGAAAGCCCTGAGCAGGCTACCGTACCCGCACTGTAACAGATACTCAGTCCCCAAGAAGTGTATTAGCTGCAAGCTACACCACATTAGACCTGTCTCCTAGCAGAGGTGATGAGCATGTACAGCTTCAGAAGACACCTTGCACAGAACAGCTGCTGCACAGCAGAGGCATATTTCAGGGCAGAGGCATATCCTCAGAGGCCCACCACTCTGAAATCCCAACACATATTGTCACATCTTTGGGAATAGACAGATGCCAAAAGAAGGCAGGCAGCCACACTTCTTCAGTCAGAGTTAACAGAGGGCTTGGGTATCTATTTTTCTCCCCAAATACACCAGCTGTTTTAATGAAAGAGAGTAACTCTCCCTCTGAACCTTGGCTCACAGTAAAAGTAAAAAGATCAGGTTTCCTGACATATTAGAAGGCATAGGATGGGGTTTGGCAGGAGGGAAACGACTTTGGACTGGACTGTGCAAGTCACAAGTGGTTTGGCAGAATTTCCCTTGCTCAAACAGACAACTTCAGGCGAAGTGCATTGGGCATGAAGCTGAAATTCAACACAGGGTAATAATCCTCTAAAGCACAGTGTAAATCAAAATACAGCATGTAAAACCTTGCAAGATTACGCAACAGTACTCTAGAAAACACTTCCTTAAATTCTCTGACAGATTTAGTTCTTTCGTGGGTCTCTTAAGTAAGAAGAGTCCACATAGTCCTCAGTTTCCAGATCATTATAAGCAGAAGGAATCTGTTTCACTATTATTAGAGAAAAAGCCAAAACAAAAATGTGTTCATGGGCAAATACAGCCTTGTTCTTCTTCTCTTCCACTAGGTCCATTGTACCAGCTGTGTGGCTGTGGGTGGCAGGAGTAAATCATAAAGTAACAGAAACACTTCCTCAGGCATCCTGAGGGCATTAGGAGCTCCAAGGCAAAACACACGCTCAGTGGCTGGGCTCCATCACAACCCAAGGATGCAGGGCTCCATCAAAACCCAAGGAACGACTCTGCAGCCAAAGCCAGCTCAGCCACTGAGCTGAGCCACCACTTCTCCCACTCCATCATTTTTTGTCAGTCATCAGTCTTCTTGCACAGGTAATCAGAAGTTCAAACACTCAAGCCCTTTTCTCAGAAATGGGCTCACACACGCTTCTAAAACCACTGCTACTTCCTTCACAAGGGAGGCACTGTAACAGTACCTCTTCCACTGAATTCAACCCACAGCGGCTAAAGCCAATGCTTCCTGTCTCTTGCTGCTCCACTGGATCAGCTCCAAACTATTCTCTTTTTAACTTTTTCACAGCTTCTCTAAGCTCCGAGACCAACTCCAGTCTTAGCCTATTGCTCCAAAAAGGCCTATTCTCTTTTTCATCAGCTGCTTGATCAACATCATGGTGATAATTAGCTATTTGATTAACCATGTCTGGACAGCTGCCACGTAGGACACTGTTCCATCAGGATTCCGGGCAGGATTTCTGCCTACTGCATTCACTGGCAGGAATGGGCATGTCCATGAAGTTTGTCAGCTGGTGGCTTTGCTATGCAGAAATGAGACCTAGAAGTACAGCTATGCCAGCATGTTATTATTGCGCTCATCCTGCTGTATCTGTTTTTACCATATTTACTGAAGGAGAAAGGCAGTATCTGCCTCTCTTCTCTATTGTGTTTTTAAAAGAATAGGCTAAACAAAAACACCCCATAGGATTATATTTGGATTCCGGCCTGTCCTTCCTCAAAAGGTCAGAAACTCTCACAACCATATAAACACTTCTGTTTTCCTGCATCCATCTGTGAGGCTGTTTCAGTGGCATTTTGCTCATTTTCCAAGCTGGGGTCATTTCAACTGTTGCAGTCTGCAGATGACTCTAATATACCTTTGCAGCTTTAATATAAATACCAATATGCCTCTGCAACTTCTATCAATCAAAGAGTCATGGGAGCAGCTCTTTAGAGCAACATCAAGAATCATTCCCCATCCAATATTTTACCACTATACCTACCCCCTCCCCACTTCACAAACCACCCAGAAGAGACATACAGAGCTGTCCAAAACTGCAGGGCCCAAACTGAGAACACCTTGTGAAGCTCCCATATCCTGTGCTAAAAGACCTCCACAACATCCCTGACAAGAAGAATAGAGCAAGGAAGATGACTGCAAAAGGATAAAAACCAACAGTTCTACCCAAAGGACACAGCCAGCTGATAAACCCCTACGTGGGATACCACCTCACACTGAAGGTTCCCCTCTGGCAGCCAGGCTGCTACTATCTTGTGTTGGACTGTAAAATCCAAATGGTTCAAGGCGTAATCCAAAAATGAAAATCCAAACATCACTTTATTCCCCTGTTGTCTTCAACTTCAAAGTAGAGGGAAGAGGGATTTCAATTACAAGTCTTATCAGTGCTTCCTGTTACTTAGCTTACATTTCTGGTCCCAAACTTTCTAAGAAAGTTTGTTCGTATCCATATGGGTGGGTGCCAATAGTTGCGCATCGTTCCTCTGTGTTACAAGACAGGACACACTAGTTCAGGCTCAGCTTTACGGTAACATGGCTGTGAAAACTCCCTGATGGAAATGGGTCACATGCTTCCAGCTCAGAGATCCAGAAAACTAAGAACAAGGATGTCTGTGCAACTCTGAAAAGCATAATCAAGACATCCAAATTGGCATATCAAACTCCAGCACATGTTCACCATGTCCTCTAAGGGCCTATCTCTAAGCTCTTTGGATTAGGAGACATCAATTTAATAGACTGTTCTTGGAAGAAGTAACTGAGGCTCAGAAAGTCAAAGGAGGAACCCAACACATTTTTTCAAGAGCATAAAAGACACTGACAGCATACTGGAGCTTCTCACTTTGGGCACTGATCTAGACATAAAACAAATGCAAGTATTCAAGCAGAATCCTTTTAACAGCACTGCTATGTTTTAAGCCACAGGGACTTCACATACATGAAATGATTTACTAGCATCTCCTGCAGGGATATGCTTGATAACAAGCAGCATGCAAATGATGTCTTTGATGTAAATCTGTGTTTGGCTATGAAGTGAGAAGAGAAGGGAGATCTACAAATCAGGCACCTGAAGAGCATGATATGCTTTTGAAACATCCAGTTTATGAAACATCAGTAGGCAGAGCCTTCTTCATATTCTCCAGAGACAATAAGCAGATGTAGTGTTCCCTGCTGCTCAAAATGTGAGAGGCTATTTCACATTTATACTATTTAGAATCATTTCAGTAATCAGCAAGAGTCAAAACCGGCACAGTGATTTCTAACCATGTCTGAAAAAGCTGGCTGAAATATCAAGGTCTGTGCCATAATTCAGCAAGAGCAGAGAGGGCGGACTCACTCCATATTCTTCCCTGGCAGGAGTACACACAGAGGTAGAACAGCTCTCTGTAAAGGCATTCCCAACATCTTTTCTCCCTTTGGAGTTGCCAAGGAGACAGAGCTGTTCAAGGAGGGTGAACTCATTCAGTTCATGTTTGCAAGCATAAACTGGAAATCCCAAAGGGGCAAAGTACCAACATCAGAGTTTACTTTCTGTATCAGGGCGACTTCTGCCTCAGGGAAAGACAGACACCAATAAAACTGATAACAAAGGGGTACAAGATACACATATCACCCAGCACAGGGAAACACACAGTTCTGTCTAATTTTAAACAGTTAAATGCAATTTTCAAATTCTTTGCATAGATTATTACAGTTTTGATTTTTTCCTTTCCAGGAACAAGTCTGGGAACTTGTTCTCTAAGAGCATGGTAAAAATAACTCCCCTGGCATCAGCTTAAATTTACAAAGTACATGTTGTACGTCTAAGTTGTACAACAAGCCCTAAACATTTCAGAATAATTTTAAAATAATGTTATATCTCTGTATCAAAGACTGAGAGTGACTAAAAGTGAGATCTGAAAAGGTTGACCTCTTTCAAAGGCTGAATTCTTGCTTCAGTGGGGTTTAATAGTATCCCGCTTGCAAGAATACAGCCTTGTGTTCTGTTCCCCTTACTTTTGAGGCAAAAAGGTCCCTATTGATTCAGAAGTAGAAGTCGTATTTCTTTCTTGAAAGCCTCATTTATGAGAATGACTGAAATAGGATGAATACTGTTCTCAGAGAGCAAAGATTATTCTACTTCCACAATTAAAGGTTTCTTTCAGAAAAAAACAGCAAGGCACAGAAATTTTGTTTATGTCAAACTTTTCCACACATACTACCTGTGAAAACCTCCAAATATTTTGCCATAAATACATACATACATAAATACATAAATACATATGTAAACAGCGATAAAAATACAGATTTAGGTTTAGATTTAGCAGTGCTGTGCCAGCGTGGATAATAAGAGGAGGATTTATTCCAAAGACCTTTTGCCCAGTAGCCCCTGCTCCAGATCCCCATATTCTCTGTTCCCAGGCCTCAGTTGCTCCCTGTGTCCAGGAACACCACCACCTACTGCCAAAGGGCTCTGCCTCCCTGTCCTCCGGGGAGGAGGGTGTCACCTGAGGATTCAGGTTACCTGAGGACTTGTTTTCTACTACAAGTTATTCTGAAGGGTGAGATAGTATCTGAGGTGCAAGACGTACACAAGACAATAGTTTGTGCTGAAACTGAATGTTCAGCTTTTTTTGTATTTTCTCTTGTGTCATGGTTAATGCCATAGTTTTTGATGTTTAAATAATTTGTAGACTGTTCATAAATTCAAGCTGAGAATGAATTTACCATAGAAATGAAGCTTATTAACCCCCCATTGCTGAAAATATTCTCTTTTGGAAATCATATGTAAATTGCCTAAACATGTCAGCAGGAGAAATTTTTTGTTCTTAATTGATTTTGGGTCAAATTTCATACCAGCACATTCATTTCTCTAGGAAGTGACTTGTGCCTGTAAACACTTTATTTCAACCCAGCATTAGCCCCTCACGCCCAAATCAGTGTCTTCACTTTTGTTTGGAAAACTGATCTGATTGGAAAAAAAAACCTGTAAAAATAAGCAGGACACATCCCAACAGGCTAAAAATTCTTACAGGTGAGGGAGGTATGTATCTCCCATCATAAGAGGAGACAGAATAAGTATTCTCACCCATCTACAAAATGAGGAAAAGCCTCTTTTCTAAATAATCTGACACATAAATTCTAACCCAGTAAAATTTTCAGTGTAAAATATTGGAGGGTTCTCTATAGTCCAATAGTGAAAATAATCTTGTCGACAAAAACATTTCCTGCATGTGTTTCTTTCTTGGGAAGTCAGCTCCACTTGCATTAATCTCTGCATTTGCACAGAGATTCCAGCTCACACAGTTCTTTGCACGAAGCAATGGTGTCATTTCCTTTGAAATACCAAACTCCTGGAGTTAATAACATGTGGAAAGTTTGTTCTTAAAACAGCAAAGATGTGTCAAAATAGAAAGAGAAAATATGAGAGCGAGGAACCAGAGGAACCACATGCATTGTGAAGCAAAAACTGAACTTCTATGTCTTCAAGTGACACCTTACAAAGTATCAGCTTAGATCCGGTGTCATAAACCCAGAGCAAACATGATTCATTGACATGGACCCATATGCCACTATTTGCAGCAGAGTTCCACAAGCGTGGCTTAAGATCAATGAGGGGTTAAATTTTCTATAGGATAATTGTATTCTACACTGACATCTAATTCTCCTGGCAAGACACGTACATATTTAGCATGCTAGTTAGGGATTGCAGAGATATTGCTCAGGCAACAAGAGCATAAGGAATGAGACAGCCTGGACCACAGCTCATCCACCTTGCAGCTGGGAAGTGAAAGCGCCTTTACTGTTGCCCTGCCCTGGGGTTGCTACAGGTTTGGGTGTAAATCAGCCCTGCTCTTCCTCTCGGCACCCTCCCTGCTGGCCCAGAGACAACCCACTAGGATCAGCCCTCTCTGTGTGGCTGGCATAGGAAATAAAGCCCAGGGCTACAACAGTTCCTGGATGGAGCTTCTGTATTCCTGCCCCTTAAGGGCACAATCCAGCTGTGCACATCTGCAGAAAGGCAACTCAGGCTATTACTCAGTTGCTCTCTGGTTGACTTGAAATACTGATGCAAAGAAGTTACTAAATGTGATGTACCGAAAAACAGATGCTGAGAATTTGGCAGGAGTCAGACCTTTGTGCTACAGCTAATGACATGATTCTCCACGGATTTCTGGCAGTCCGATTCCTTATTGCTTTTCATGCCAGCTTCCACATTATCACCATTCTGCCCAGTGCACACAGCCATGATGCTATATGTTGCACCAGTTAATTTGCAGTTTGCAAATGCACGTTTCCTCCTAAATGTGGGTGGTCTTGGCTTATGTCTCAGCTTTCAAGAACATGGTCCTCATTCCCAGGACACTGAAAGCACTTGGCACAGTTCATGCAAATAGGATACAGCACTGAATGGCGACAGAGAGACCTTGTAGAAAATTGTTTTGTCAGTCAAGTCTTGCTTATTGCATGCAAGCTTAGCGCGTGAACCTGCTGTACTAAAGGAAAGATAAAATACATCTATTCAAGAGATATTTTTTCAGATCTTTTTGAGACTAGCTTTTTGTCAAAGGGTTTATAATAGACAAAATGGAGCTCAATATATTGACAGCACATCAGAAAGTATCTGGTACCTGATGGCTAGCTGAAAGATGTGCCCAGACAAACAGGTCTATAACTACACGTCAGCAGTAAAAAGGATTTCACTTGCAAAAATCCTTTGCACAATAAGAAGGTACAAAAGTCAAGGCAAAACAAAGCATTTTGCTGTAATGCAATTCCTGAGCAGTCACTAAAGTGCTGCCGCTCTTATGTGGCTCTATATTCTTATTACTGGGAGAATTTCCTCAGAGTTTAACATGGGACTGCCCTAACCTTGAGAACTTCCAAGCAGTACTTCACCCATTCAAAAAGGTAAGGCACAGATACAAAGAGAGATCAAACTCAAAATTTAGGAGAGGATACCATTCTTATTTTTTCTGTTTTTGGTACAGAAAGACAAGAAATGCATGGATGTAAAGCTTATATTCTCAGGTTATGGAAAGCCACCATCTTTGATTTAATCCAAAACCCTTCTCTTCTAAAACTCTTTGTTTTAGCACACGAAACAAGTTTTAGGTTGGCCAGATATCCTAGTAAAACCAAGTGTAAATATCAGGTTGTCCCTGACTTGCCCTTACACGAAAACAAATAGACTTCCATCAAGTACCACCCAAGTGTATTTGAAACATACAGCAGATGTTGCTCAAGTTCAGGTGATACTAAAAGTCCTTCAGAATAAGGGAGCTTTGACACTGTCCTCACTTTTTCCATGCAGAGAAAAAAAAACAGCATTGTTAGCAACTTCACCGTTGAGAAAAGGTTAAGTATGAAATAAAATATTTGTTTCTTAGTACAGAAAGTAATCTGGTAGACAAAATCTAACTTGTTTCAGAAGTTCCAGTGATACCTCTTAATAACATAAGAGGTACGATATATAAGAATTATGTTAAGAAAACATATGAGCTATGTTATATTCTGATAGCTCTCATATTATTAGCAATATCACATCAAGCATTTCACCTAAATACCTTTAACACAATTTAGCTGTCTATAGACCTAGATTGTTCTTCAGCTAATTTTAAAGTTAGCAAAAGTGAAGGAGTGTGGTTTCTTCCTACGTCCTTGAAACCAAAAGTTGCTTACAAACTCCTGCTTATTAAGGACAGGTAAACAAATGAGTAGCAAGTGGATAAATGTAATAACTGAGAAAAAGAAAAGCTATCAAAAAGATTTCACCCCTAAAAGTCTTTGAAGTCTGGCTATAAATCAGAACAGATTGCCTGTGGCATCTCTTTGACAAGACCCAAGCTCCAAAACTAGATCGAGAGATTATCTTCATCACAAAACAAGATGTTCTTATGCTCCATAAGAAAAGCTAATCTTTATTAATTAGTTGTCATGGAAACTCTCTGCCTTGGGAAGGCTATGAATGGTACACCAAGATCACATACAAATTGCTTTTAGTAGATGCCTTCATCATGATTTGGATAAACAAACAGTAAGCAAGGCAAAAACTGGTCTATTTCAGAAGTCCTGCAAAGAAATAAATGCAACAGGGCTTCAAAAAGAAAAACAAATTAAATTAACTAGAAAAAGTTTAAGATATTGCAAATAACAACTATTCCAGTTCCTTCAGGCTTTCTGGCAAAGACATTGGTATCACCTAATGGTGCCTGAATGATGAACAACTGAAAATACCAAACCAGCAATAGCAAATATGGAACAGCACTCCAAACACAGGGTGTGAAAGCCCACACTCTTACCACCTGTTGGAGGATGCACATAACAGAGAGAGTCCAGGTGTGATGGTAGAAGGCCAAGGATCTTAGCAAGAGTCTTAAATTATTTTTTTCACAGAAAAAAGGACTTCTGGGAGTACATTATTCAAGCTGACTTTGCCTTCTTTTCCTCTTTTCAGAACTGTGTAGAGCATACTTTTCCAGAAGTTTAAACTTCACCCAAGAGAAAAAAGATACACAGGAGCGATCTCGCCCAGCACTGAGACTCAACACCTCATCAGCAGAATAAAGCTGAACAAAACAGAGGGACAGCACAGAGACCGCAGTGTCCAGCTGAACCTGCCGAGCCGGCAGAATGCAATGGGCAGAGCTGAGCTCGCACCAGCAAGATAAAAAAGAGCTGAGGAAGCAGATAATCTTAGTCCTACGTGGGGCCAGCTTGGCTATTTCCTGTTGCGTTTGGGAGGTGAGCAAAAGGAGAAGAAGAGGGAGAGGCACAACAATTTTTAGGCTTCTGGTTGATTCTTCTAAAATGGTGATATTAGCCACGTTATACTGGGAGTGAATTCAGGAACAAAAAAACTCAAAACCAACCTGGGGAGTACACTATGACCACAACTGCACATCTCTGCAGTAACACTGCTCTGTTCTGGTACCACACCACCACATCTCAGGCTTTCCCACTCACAGACATAATTTGTTCTTAAAACTTTCTCTTGTTGAAACGATGGATTACAGCAACGTAGGATGTGCATTATGTATATGACATATATACATATATTACTATTATATGTATACCGAGGCGCAGAATGGCTAGTTTCGCTATGAATTTTTAAAGGAAATTTTACAGGTGATTTCCATTTTCATTCAGGAAGTATGTGACATTACTTGTGGGATCATTAAATGTTTTATTGTGGATTAGAAAACTATTTCATGTTATAAATAAAGGAAGGGTAATCAGAGAGTTTGATTCTTCTGAAGATGGTCAAAATCAGAATAAGGTAGCATTTATATCTCCTCAATGGAAAACAGCTAGCAGTTGCAAAATGAAACAAAATAAAATAAAATAAACACCCCTACAGCTGAACTGACAGTTGTTAATTTCAAAATTCAGACCAACTTTTGTTACAGCAGTTATAGACAAGAGCCAAACCAGGTGTTGGCAGCAGGGTGAGAGCACAGGCATGGTGGCAGTGGCTCCGTGCGAGCTCACAGTTGGCTTGTTTACCCAGCCACTGAAACAAGATTTTGCTGTGCCATCAGTCCCCATGTTGTCCCATGTTACTTCCCTGTCAGCCAGCAAGCTAGCTGAGGTGTTACTGCACGATCTGTAACTTCTGAATAGACATCCCCTCTGAAGAAATAATTGTCTTCATTGTAATTGGTGACAAACAATTAGAGCTACCTGTTTCAAAACAGTCTCCTAAAGCTGGAATGAATCTTTTTACCATCTGATGTTAAGATTTAATTGTCAATAAATTATGGCACTTGTTTAATTGAATTATAGAGTAACAAAAATGTATTAGCATTGATAGGGAGGGTTTTCATGTTGTTTATAGAGCTGAATGAATTTACATGTTACCTTCATGCACACTTACAGGAACTGCAATCACCCACCAGCATGCACTACAGACAATCTTTGTGTGATTAAAAGAAAAAGAAAAAAAAAAGTTATAATTAATAGCAACATGGTATCTAATACCAGCTGAAACTCTGTAGTAACCATGAGTACTCCAGAACTTTGTGGCTGATCAAAGAACATGTTTTATCCATTTGGTCATGATTATTTCAGCCTGTTGGGGATTTCAAGTGCACTCCAGTTCTTTCCATTGCTTGAAACTTACCTGCACACTAAATGCCTGTGCTACACGTAACTACCCAGAGCAATCAGTCTAGCAGACAACTTCTGAGGTAAATCTACAGAAAGTAGAGTGTCAATTGAAGACAGAAGGATCACATTTATTAGACTGCATTAATGTTGCCTTTTGAAATACATCATTTCCCTTACACATGATTCAAACTATCCCAATCACAAATTGCCTTTCCATCATTTTTTACAACTTCTGTTACAGAAGTCCCTAAGACTTCCAACTCATAGAACTTAATTCCCATGAAAAATATATAAAGAGTATCCCAAACACCATTTAATGACGTATTTGCCATATAAATGTAAAAGTAAAAACTGGAATATATATAAGCTAGGATTTGAGACAGCAGACAAGAATTCACTCCTTATGGAAACTGCAGAAGCTTATGTCCATTAGTAGGGACACGCAATGAACCGAAAGATTTTTTTTCCCTTCCCAGAACTGGAGAAATACACATTTTTAACCCGATCTCAATTTGCTAATTTTTGAATGCTCATCTGATAAGGCATCAAATTGCTGTTGTTGTTTTTCAAAGGATGTTTATTAAAACTCTGAATTCTTCATGCAACTTTGCTTCTTAAAATATTATACTTGACCTCTCTAATAAGCACAGAGAATACACAGGGCTTGATGCCTACCTGCTATAGACAGATTTGTTGAAGTTGCACTTTAAATTGGAAAGGTCACATTTTAAGTTTGATCAGAAAGTTGTCTATTGGTAATGTTACATTTCAGCCAGTTGAGGGACCCAGGTTCTGCAAACTAGACTTATCCAAAGCGCTCCACAACCACAGTACTGTTTTTAAAAGAAGAATTTTTTAGTACTAGAGAAGCAGAGATGCCTATGAGACCCCACTGAAGAGGAAAAGTATTTGTCCTGTTTTTTTTTTTTTCTAGATCACATATACGATCAGGTAGCATTTCACTCAAATGTAAATGCCATGGCTTGCCACGTGCGGGCACTGAATCAATGTCTGACAAGCCTACCATGGGAGATTTCCAAGAGTAAGAGATTACTCATTAGCCCCCACTGATTTACCATCATTGTAAAAAATTGGCTCAGCAGAGGGGGTTTGAGACAGAGAAGTGTTATAATCAGAAGGTGGAGTCGTCACCCACCGCTGGAGCAAATGTTGCCTGGATTTCCACCTTTAACCTTGGCAAGACCTGTCCTCTGAGGAGCAAAACAGTATTTCACCTTTATTTTTATGCGTGTGATCAGAAAGATGCTGCTTTACTGTGAAGCATTTCAGCTAATTGTTTAAAATGCCTCCTTAGGCTCCACCCCCAGTTGGTTGAGATGTGTGGAACAAGGCTGTCCTATACAAGGAGTACTTGCATGTTGCAAGGAAACATTCATTATTTTAATCTTCTTCTTGCATTTTCATAAAACCACAAAAACATTGTCATTGATAATTAAACTGATGCAAATTCTTGTCTTGTCTCCTAGGATTTTTATTCTGGCAGTAATTCTTGTGGGGCCAAAAGTTGAACCTAAGGCTATGTATAGGTCCTGGTAATTTTTAACTTTGTGGTGTGGTTTAATCATACAGATTTCCATTCTTCATTTATAGGTTGTGTACAGGGTGAAATCCTTTTCTTAAGGAACACTGCTTAAGTGCTACTAGATTGCAATCATGTTAATTGAAACTCTGCTTATCTAAGTAATTATATACCCATCTGTATGGCCTCAATAAGGTTACTGGAAATTTCTCAGCAGCAAGCCCTATTCCAGCTGTGCAGGATTCCACCTCTAAAGGCAAAAGAAAATCATGACTCCCAAGCAGCAAGAACTCTTTGGAGCACAGCCAACAAAGTCACAATTCTGGTGATTTGGTACCAATGGCCAATTTGCAGGAAATCTTGATCTCAACCTAACAATCTTTGATTACACAAAAGCTGACCAAGACCTTCAGAACTTTTCCCACGCTTTTACCTGTAAGCCAACCACTCATCACACTTGGATGTCACTTTTCACATGTATTCTCTTAATGGGTCAAGTTTTCTTTTCTAAGACATAAGATCTAATAGGAACATTTAGAGCATACAAACAATTTATATTGTCACATATTTAGATGCAATTTGCAAATAGTCCTAGTGGCCAAGAAGTCAAAATGATTCCATCAAATGTAATCTCGCTTAGTACCTCCTCTCAAGAAAAGGTCTGAGCAAATGGATATATTTGTTAATTCCTGTCAATGGATTCATTATAATTGTACCTATTGTTACACTCGTATTTTAGTGGACATCCTCTGTAAAGTCAGTCATGGATTCATCTGTCCTGCCTGAAAGGTGACAGGCATTGCTATATACTGAAATAAGTATTAATCACAATTGTTAATGATCTGGATGCAGAATTTGCTTTCACCCTCCTAGACTGGTAATAGCACTCTCGTATTGAAGAGGAAGGCAACTTAACTCCTGCAGCAGTGTTTTAGATAGAGAGTGTGTGCGTGTGTGTGTGCGCACACATCAGTCCTTTAAATTTACATACAGGCAGGTTAATCAGGAATTACCTGGCTGCCATTAATTCCAGTTTCCATTACTGTTAAAGACTCATTAACGCTTCAGAGACTCCGTCTTTTAATTATTCAGACACTTTGCATACTAAGCAGTCCTACCTTTTCCTTTATATCTCCTTAAACCTCTTCAGGCAAAATGTATTCCCTCCTTAAAAATAGTGAGAGTTCATTTGACACTTTGTTTCCTTACCAGCATATCTTCACTGACACAATAGCTATGAGTTATCCAAACCTCATTCCATTTTTCAGTTAATAGTGTTTTCAGGCTAATTCTTTAATCTTCTGGTATGTGAACTAGCTTTTAGTTTAATCTCACAAATTTATTTGCTTTTGATTCAGAAATGGGTAGCTCCCATACTCTCATCTGGTATCATGTTCTTTTCCATACTGAAGCATTTTTTTTCTCCTGAAGACCGCCCATTGCCATGCACTATGCAGCATTTTTCATTTAAGATGGTGTAAGATAACTGTCTGGGATAAGAAATTCCCAATCCTGACGATTTTCCATACACTCTGCTGCCTAATTTAGTATCAGGAAACAATGTTTTTTTAGGTGGAAGCCATTGCAGGAATAAAATATATGAATTTCCATTGCTCCTTAGTATCAAAGCTATTGCTAGAAAATTTAACTCTGCCTATCGTACTTCCTGTCTCAGTGGAAAACTGAGAAAAACACACTACAGTCAAACAATTCTACTTTCTGTGGACAAAATTAAAGAGTTTGTGATTACAGCAATTGAAAAGTATTTGCCTACAGATACTTCAGTTTCCCTGCAAGCAAGACCTTCACAGAGACGTTTCATATGTGAATTTATGTTCCTAAGATAGCTGTGTTTTTAAAGCTATTTGAGTATTTTTTAATATATTTTTGCAAGAAAAAATATTCACAGCATTGACTACAATACCCATTCTACATGTATATATAACCCAAGGGTTCTTACAACTATATGTGCAGTCATACAAATTTGTTGTTTTGCATTTTAAATGAGACATTAGCAGCCCTCTTTAAGTTTTTAACGAAGAGGTGTGTATTCAGGTATTACTTGCAGAGCTGTTACTCAGGTAGTATGAGTTGCTACAGGCACTACTCTAGGATCTAAGCCAACATTGTAGGATTGTCATTTTAGCTCCAGCTCAATATTGGCTTGGTTTAATTTATGCTAGAAGTTCATTAGCTAAACACTGACAGTACTCTTCAGCCAGTTTTGCAAGAAAGCTGCTCCCACCCAACACTGAAATATTCTGTTTGACTGATCCTTATACTTTTTGTTGCTATTTTGAAAGCTGCAGCATCAACGCACAGAAATCCCACTGTACAGGATGACCTTGATATCTAGAAGATTTAAACCTGAGATTCCACACACTCTTAGGGTGCCAAAGGTCAATACACTATTAAGATACCTGCATTGTCGCCTGCTTGTCTGACAGTTGAGCATGCTTAAAGACCACATTAGTGCACTATGTCATCTAGATTAGATGATGAACAACTGATAAACATATTTTAAGAATAGCTGCATGTTACAGTCATTCCTTAGTTTTAGGCATAACCTGCAATATCCACAGTCATTATTCAGCCAAGTATTGTACATTCAAGACATGGCCTTATGCAACAGCACTGTTACAGCTGCACACAACAGGACCAACGCTTCTGGAGACAAGGTATATTTTCAATGAGACCACTTTCTGACTTTCCAAGCGAATGACCATTCAGGAGGGTCCCTCCCTCTATGTAAATGTCTGCCACAGGTCCACCCGAAATCACAACTTTTTGAGAAATCTGTGCTATAGTTTCACTACAAGAGAAAAAGGAGCTGACCCTCAGAGCAGAATAACCAGACGTAATTTTAGTGCTCATTTCACAGGTGTCTTACAGGTGCCAAGGCTGAGACTAACACAGATTTGCCCAGCTAAAAGACTGATGGTCACAGAAACTAAACTAAACAACAAAGTTCAGGGGGGAACCCGACACTTCCACATAGGTGAGTATCTAGTGAAACAGACGCAAGACCTAGAACTACTACAAATATGGTGTTTGATTTATTAAATCGGAACAAAAATCCTTCAGAGAAACACATTTATTGTGAACAAATTCTTCCATCCGACTCAGGTAAATGTAAGCTTGGTGTATTGTTCAGAGAGAAAACCAGCAAAGTTGGATTCAAATCTAAAGCTGGATGGGCTGCAAAAACTAACCAAGCAAATGACACAGATTTCTGAGCAGAATTAAACAAAAAGCTGTGGCCAATGAGAGAGAAAAATGTATGACACTTGGAACACTGAATCTGTCAGGAATTTAGGATGTTTTACAGCTGTACAATACGGTGCAACTACGACAGCAGCAACAGGGCTCCCAAAAGTGCTGCCTGCAACTGGTGACTGCAGCAATTGCTGCTCAGGCATATGCTGGCACTTTAAAGTGGCCAGGAATTGTTTAGATGGTATTAGTGGCCTGGAGCTTTGGTTCAGCAAGAACAATAGGCGTACTATTTTAGAGGCATTAAAGGTATTAGTGGCAAATCTACATCCGTGCCGTGTTTACTTCTGTACCAGTGGTATTAGATGGGAATTGAAAATGACTGCAACAGGCTGCTTGTTTTGAAATGCTCCATGCCGTAAGTGAAAACATGATTTTTATTATGGCCATCATTATAAAAGACAGCACTGTTCATCAGCATTTTCTGATTTTGAAGTTAAAGAAAACAATAATATACTTCCACAAGCTTCACCGTTGCACTTCTTAAAAGCTAACCAATTATGGCTCATCTGAGACATTTATATAATTTTTCATTTAATAAGGAGCTACGCTGATTTCTACACATTTTCTGTGAAAACCAATTGTCACACCAAGTCAAGAGAACAGACATATAGAATAATATGATTTATTTTTAATTAGAGAATTATTTAAATTATTGAGAAAAACCAGCAGCTAAAACCAATGCAGTTGTGTACCTATAACAACCTCAGTATCTCTTTCCACTTCTCTTGGCAGAACCAAAGAAAACAAATTAAGCCTTTAAATGGATTCTTATGGGAGATAAAAATCTTGATTGGCCAAGATATAACCAGATCAGATGTGCATGCAATTTTGTGACTACTTTGAACCATGGCACTGTCACACAGTTATGCATCGTAAACTCACAGTTCTGTGCTAGGAAAGCCTTCCAGCCAAAAGAGGGTAGGCGGGGGGTCCCAAGCTCTTCTCTCCAGCCCTGCACCCCGGCCCTGCACCCAGCTCTAGCTCCCTTGTAGAGATGCAGGGCCAGGTTTATGCTATTCCTTCATCCCCCTACTCCTCCCGTCAGCAACGGCAGCCGATACAACATCCAGAGGAGGGCTAAAGGCACCACAGTGACTCTCCCATAGGGTTAGCAGCATTTGTCCCAAAGCCAAAGGGCAGGTTTACTAGCTGTTTAGCCCAGACTACTTTTTCTTTCCAGTCAGGTGAGGGTGATACTTTTTAAAATCCCAGCAGTGGATGTGGAGATCTTCAGAGCTAAAATCCTATTGAGAAACATGGCTAAGACCTCAGACTGCATTTCAAGCTATTTGGACCATTCCAGTGTGACACAAAGCACAAGAACAGAGTGCCACATTGTGCACAGGACCTGTAAAATACAGCTCTAGATATACAGTGTTTTGGACAAGTTTCAATTAAGAGCTTTCTATTTCAAGAAAACATCAGAGAAAACAATAAAGAAACTGTAATTAAGATACTCTTAATTTTACCTCCATTTCAGACAAAGTCTAACCGACTTAGATAACTGTTAAATCAATGAATGCAAAATGGAACTCATAGACGTAAGCTGACCCGTGCCAGTCTCTCAAACTGAAACCCACAGAGATGGCACAAAGCTATTACAAATGAAAACTATCATCTTTAGAATGAATCCATTAATCACCACAACACAGATGACAGCTACCAGTTTTACTCAGTCTTGTTTTTCTCAAAAACTAGTGTCTTAATGCTATTGCAGATGTCTGAACCTTATGTAAAAAAATTACTCATTTAAGTACTTGAGAAGTATATGCTCTCCCACCATAAAAAAAAAAAACTACATACATTTTAGCAGCATGTTTTACACTAAAAACTTTCAAAGTCAAGGCTTGTCATGTGATAAAACAGGAATGTAACTATGAAGAGTCAATGGCCATATTCCAGTAATGGAATAAAACCTTCTGAGTTTATTTTTCCTGTCCCTTGCTTTTACCTCCCAAAGGATGCAGTGTTTAGAGTAAAAAAGGATTCAGAAGAAGCTACATACATCTTTTCAACCCAAATGCAGGCAATTTTTAAGACCAGCCCCACACAATCTCCCTAAGGAAGGCTGCCAAAAATGAGGCCCATCTCCTACTTCTAAGTGAAGTGCTGCTGCTGGTTTCCTATGAGCCATCAGGTGGCTGCAGGTGCTAACTGTAGCTACATGTTTTAGGACCAAAATTAAACTTTTTCTCACATTTCTTTCAGACAGCAGTTGCTCTCCACAGAGCAACTATGGGTTCAGACTTACTGCAGACCTTACACTACAGTTGCAATCGGGCAGCATACTTTACCAAGAAGTAGTTTGGCATGAAAATATGTAAGAGACAACATAATGGGAAAGCTGGAATTCAGCTGATTACAGTTATTCTATTGCTTAAGTATTTCTCTATTAAGTTAGCATAATTCTCCATTGCGCTTCAAATTCTAACATTTCAGATCACAGAATAATCCAATATTCGCTAATCCGATTAAACTTTCATTTCCTTTGACCCATAATTCTCCAAACCGTCTCCGCATTTCACAGTGATCGCTTCGAATGAAACCTGCAGCGCACGCTCCAGTTGCAGCACCACCGTGCTGTAACGCTGAGCGGGGTGAAAGCCACAGCTGGGACTCGGATCTCAAACAGCTACTTCAGTCCCACAGCAGTCAGCAGGAAGACCTCAGTCACAAAACTGCAGAATTTATTAAATTCACAGAAAATAAAACTGTCCCCAGAGAGTTACATACCCACCAGTAAAGATCAGATTTTCAGTCTGGTTGTTTTAATAATGTGAAATATAAACTTAAATTTATTGGCAACTTTTTATAATTTATTTTGTATCTAAAGCATTTTCAATAACGGTAGCGTTCAATTGCTCAATTTGCCATCTTTAAAATACAACATTTCAGGAAAACATAATAAAAAAAGAGTTGCAATTTGGTTTTGCCTCATAAAATGCGTCTTTGACTGCTAACAACTCTCTGTTGATGGATGTGGCTTACACCATAAATTTTATTGTTTTCATCTTATAAGGATCTCTCAATGTAAAATCCACAACATGTGCTTCCTTTTTATCGTAGCAGAAAATAACCACTTTCTACAAATCAAATGTTAACATAGCAAAGCAAATTGCAAACCTGGTGAGTGCGCTTACTGGGCATCAGTTCTCAAGAAAACTACTTTCTACGTTCCTGTACAAGGAATTCAAATCTAAGTGTCTCTCTTGTCAAAACAAAACTAAACCAAACAAACTCCCACACTCAGGAAAAGTTTGAAATTGCTTACCTTGAAGAAGCTCCGAAGAAAATACATTATGCTTAGCATTTTGGAAGGTTTAAAATGAGGAATTGTTCAATCTTTAGAACATCCAAGGCCTGGGTGAATTCCTACACTCCTGCTGTGTCTTTAGTTACATGCCTTCTTGTTGCTATTTTGGACGGTCTTAGTACAAGGGAAGCATATGAGCCATGCCAGGAGCTTATGCTAAGGAGTTGCATAACAATTAGGGCTTATCTGTGCTGCGCTGTACAGTACAGCAATGCAAACAGGTTTGTTCACAGTTTACTAGCCTCAGAACACTTCTACTAGGCATGCCCAGAATGATGCCATTGTATTTGCTAAAGAAACTAAAGCTATTTGTGAGCGCTTCTAAAAGAACTGGAACTACAAAGGACAGCACATGTTCGCTTACATCCCCCCCAGCTTTTGCCTTTGCCAACTTCAAGTTCAATCAGTGAGTATTACGCTTGCTGCAGCTTTTAAAAGCAAAGACTCCCACACTCTGAGCTTTCTAGTTACTATCTTTAAAGGTAAGGAAAAATTGCAGAACAAGTCTTTTGAAGTGCAGAAGTGTAAATGCAATTTGAGTTTCTTATGTTTTCTCACTTAACATTAAAGTCCCTTAGGGATTATCTGTGCTTTAGTAACATTCAGCAACACAGAGACTCAACTTACGTGACAGTAAAGAATCTAACAACATTTAGTGTCCAGGACTGAAAGCTACAGGTAGTCTGCTCACAGTGCTCTTAGAATTAAAGACAACTACAGACTGCAAGCAAGTTCTCAGAGAGGGCTCATTCTGCATTCCGGCAACTGTCAGGCACAACCTGGTATCCCACACTTCCGCTTATTTTTTAATCTAAGTATGGCTTATATTTGAACTGTTCAAACCAGCTGCTATTAAAATCTTTACACCAGGAAGAGGTGTTTTAGGGAGATGCTCCAGAGCAGATTCTGATGCGCCACACTGCTGGCCACAGGGGAGAGAAACAGAGATGTGCAGTGCTCCCACGCCAGCAAGGTGGGAGGAGGGACATGGTTCCCTACCGCGGATGATGCCCCAGCAATCACCCAAAACTAACACCAGCTTGAACAGGAAACACACTCTGTGCAATGGGGGACCTCTGTGTCACTATCCCCCCCCAGTACGCACATCCCCGACTTGCCTTGAATTTGCATTACTGCAAACCCCTCTGTAGCTGCCAGCAGCCATTCTTCTTGTTAGTCTATTTCAAATAGAAATATTATTGTTTTGGTAGTACATGTAAACAAGACATTTATGCATAAATAAAATTTGACCACGTACACAAATTTTCTGCCATTGTGGGAACTGCGTCAGTTAAGTATAGACAGTCATCAGGAAGGGCACACCTAACTTGTTAGAAATGAGGCCAATAATTTCTAAATTGCAACATAAGGAGCAAATGCAATATAGCCTGTGGTTTGTTTTGCCAAACGACAATACTGCTTCAGTAAAGTTCAGTCCTGCCATCTCTTTATGAATTCATAGATTAAAACAGTGTTTTGCCTTAAATCTTAGTTCCAAAAGACTATGTCAGTGTTATATACATACAGCAATATTTTAAGTAAACTTTTGGCCCACGTTTTGGGAGGTAAACCACAGATAAAAAAATCTAAAAGGTCTCAAAACAATTTAAAATCCAGTGTTAGTTTTAAAATAAAACCCCCTTAGAAGGAAAAGGGCCTGGCTCATGAGTTTCCAATGCTTTTATTTGTCAATTCTCAAGTTTAGTATTATTTTGAAGGAGGATTAATTCTCAATGATTTGTTCTGACATTACTGCCGTTCTTTTACACCCTGCTTGCTAAAGGAACGGCAGGCGGAGCTCCCGTTTGCTGCGGGCCCCTCCTGGTGCTGACTCCCCTGGCCACACCAGGAAGGTTCAGCCGGAGCGTCCTTCGCCCGAGCCCTGACGTCAGGCTCTTTCGGCAGAAGAAAATGCCCGCTAAGACACGTCCAGCTCTGCAGACAAGTCCTTGGCATTTATTTTTCACAAAGGAAAAGGAAAATCAAGCTTTATTCACACAGGAAATAAAGGGGTTTTAATAAGAATCAACCTATGCATGTGAAAAGCCAGATCTTTAGCTGCCTGATCTTTATCTGGTTTCTACAGAAAATGCCCCTGTGCCAAACAATATGCCAGAAGTGAGTCATTGCCTCTGGCCAGGGCAGTTGCCCCAAGAACTTGACTCCTCTTTCAGTTGCTTCTATTTTCTGAAACGAAGGTTAAAGCTCAATCTCCCATCACTCGCTCTACGCTTCCACTAAACACCTGTTTGTGGGCTGGAAATAAGGACATTCCTTTTCTGTAAATCAGCTGAGATCTTTCCCTCAGACCAGTATATTTTCTTGGACTGGTTTACTTCACCACATCACACACCCAAATTGCACAGATTCCCTTAGTCCTGCAATTCCTTAAAGAAAACACTCTTATTACAGGCCCTCTGCTGCCCAAAACTTCTGAAAAAAGGCAAGAAATTTTCTAGAAATCAGTCAGCTGTGAACTTTCATCTTAACGTATCATTATAGAGCTACGTACGTCCTTTTACATTCCTGAAGAACACAGGTCGTACTGGATGCGCAGGCGCTGGGGTCTCTGTGAGGAGACCCGGCGCTGCCCCCCACCGGACACAGCCGGTTCCAGCCGGTTCCAACCGCCCCCGGGCGGGGCCCAGCCCGGCCCCTCAAAATGGCGGGCAGGGCCCAGCCCGACCCCTCAAAATGGCGGGCAGGGCCCCTGTGAGGGAGCTGTCCGGCACCAGGGGTGAGGGCCACGGTGTGAGGACCAGGAGATGGGCCCCGGAGGAGCCCGTGGTGAGGCAGGTTTGTCCTGAAGGAACGACATCCTGTGGGAAGGACCCACACTGGAGCAGGGAGGAAGAGTGTGAGGAGGAAGGAACAGCAGAGAGGGGTTGGCACAGGCAGACAGCAGTCCCCCGTTCCCAGTCCCCGTCCTGCAGTCAGGGGAGACAGGAATGAAGGACCCTGGGGGAGAAAGTGGAGGGGTGGAAAAGAGAGAAGGTGTTTCAGCTTTTCTTAAAAGTCATCTCTTTTAACTGGCAGTAGATTAAATTAATTTTCCTAAAGTTGAGTCCGTTATGCCCATGACAGTAATTAGTAAGTGTCTCTATCTCCACCCATGAGCTTTTTCATCATATTTTCTCCCCCTGTCCTCTCGAGGAGGGGTAAGAGAGCAGCTGGGTGGGCGCCTGGCAGCCTGACCTCAACTCACCCCACAGGTGCTCTTGTGACACAAATAGATCCACCTGCATTAACGAGAATCTGCCGCCCAAATTCGTTGGTATTGTGACATGTGCTCACACCTGAAAGATCTCCTTTCCCCCTTTACCCTATGTTTTTAATGAAAACATCCCTGACAGTAACTTTGATTTGTAAATCTATACAAAGCTTTCTGATGCTCCAAATTTTGCATTTTCCAGAACATCAGCCTACTGCCAATAGACTGCTTTTTTCATAGCTAACCTTTCACAGTTTTACCCCCTCCCCTTAAAAGCAAACACTGGGTTCCCAGGAGTTCACTACTTCCAAGTCTGTTTTCAGAGTGAGGAGTTTATCACTTAACAAACGTCACTTGCAAAACTGTGGTGATCAGTTTTGCAAGTGTATGACTCAGAGGTCTCATTTGGTCAACAAGGAGTTATTCTCTTTGGTACAGGCATAGAGCTCCTAATGTTCAGGTGCCACTGCTGACATTTTTCTTACTGATATACGCTCTGAATCAACATGCCTTTTCTGCTTTTTAAAGAACAGCAGCCAGAAACTGTCATTGACTAATAGAACAAAAAATCCATTTTGCCTTTTTCCACCAGAGTGAAAAATCATGCTTTGCACTGATGCTGCCTTCAGCAGATCAGGTACTATGGGGTGCCTGAATGAAAAAACGTCGGTCTGGATACCAAAAGTTAAGTTACCAAAAGTTAGGTACCAAAATCTTGCAGAGCACTGAGACTAGGATTCTCTGGAGGCAGACAAGCAGCACTGAAACTCCTCTGCTGTACTAGTGGGAGGTTTTTCTTCCCATGATTTCCGTTGACTACTTCATGTACCATTCACTTGAGTTGGTTTAACCTAGTTGGGTATTATGTGGATTCTATCATGTTGGCTTCCAAACCAACTAAATGTTAGAAAATATGTTGATGTCATTCCAGCTTTATGGCTGCAAAGGTCAAACATGAGAAGTCTTGTGTGCATAGAACACAGGTTAAATTGGAGACGGGGACTGGACCTACCTGTTTTCCTCTTCTGAGAGTATCATATGCTTCTATAAGATTCCACCAAGGAACAACAATTTTGCCCTATGTTGTCTTCCCCTTAGAGTACAAAGTCTAGAGATTTTATTGTTTTCCTGTTAGTAAAGACATAACCACCCTGTATTAAAGAAGACATTGAATATGGCTTGGTGAAAACTTAATTTATATCCCCGGACTCTCATATTTTGAAGAATGAAGACTTTAAGCTGTCACTCTGACCTGGGCAGTAAGGGACATGCTGCAGGCAGCCATCACCAACTGCCTGAGCAAGATGACTTAAGTGACCAAACAGGTATTCTAATTTCTGAATGATCATGTCAGACACTTTCATCTCCGGTGTAATTGCTTATTTGCCCTTAGGCAGTTCATTTGATTACCATTATCATTAAAATATACCTCTTGATGCAGCCTAACATGTTGGTTCAAGTACTCTTCAAATCCTTCTGAATGTCACTCCTGTAATCAAAGCATTTAAGTTTTCTGTCTTCACAGAAGGCAAGAGATTCTGGGCTTATAATGGGAAACTGCACCTTGGGGAGTTGAGACAGGTATTTCTGAGCATTACAACAGCCTTAGCTCTCAGCTGGGTAAACATTTGTGCTGCCAAGTCAGAAATCTCCGTGCACCAACACTGGCCACTGTTGCCCAACAAAATCCCATTACTGCTGAACATCAGGATAGAGAAGCTAGGCTAGAACTGCTCAGGCTTTGTTTTATGCGACAGGATAGTTTAAGAACAGGTTTTAATTATGAGCTCCTAAAGTAAAATAATAAAGAAAATCTGAGCAGCCAAAGCCATGGATCGAACCCTGAGAGGAACGTGGTCAGTAATGGCACCACCACTGACCTCTGCCAAAGCATTTATGGGGAGTTGCTGGTGCTGCCACAAGGAAAAGAAATGTCACTGCTGTCCCCACATGCTCAACCCCCTATGCACAGACAGATGAAGGTATTGTTCTCCAGTTTGACCCCTCCATTCAAGACTGAGCCTGGACTGTGATGAATCCTGCAAGGTTAATTCAGAGCTGGTTAGATTTCCAAAGTTCTCTTCTAAGCTAAAGGCACAGGTGACAGAGAATTAGATGCCTGGTAATGTAGTCCAATAGGGAGCTCTTGCTATGGGTTCAGAAAATATTTTATTCATGTTCATTTAAAAATCTATTGCAGTAAAGAACTAAAAAACAACTCGATAATAGCTGCTTTTGACCCTAATAAAGCCATTGAAATGGATTCCAAACAGAATTTCTAGGAAGAATTCACTGGGTCCAGAGAAGGTTTGAAGTGAGAGTACTGAGGTCCCAAACTAAAACTCTGCCCTCAAACATGCTCAATACAGCTCCAAAAGATGGAAACTTGAATGCAGTGCCAAAGTGGGCTTCTGTAATTTTTTCCTGTGCCTGGGTAGAAGTCCTGTTGGTAGTAAGCTAGATAGAAGCAGCATGACTGGCTTCTCCACCTATTATTCGCCACAATCTCTGGGCCAGATAGATAGCAGAGGGGTGCTATCACATGCAGATGATGAAAATGACAGGGTGTAATGAAGTAGAGTTCCGCTATTCTTAAAGTTATTCAGAAGATCATGCCAACTGTCTCAAAGTTATACCCATTACCTCAGATTCAAGTCTACTGTTAAAACCTCCTCTGTGTGGTTTACTGTGGTGCAAACGGGAATCCAAGCCATCACTCTCAATATACCCTACACTGGACATAAAATCCATTTTCACATCTTCGCATCAGCCCCAGATACAGAGGAAGTGCCGGCACCCACAGTAAGGTGAGATGCAGTGGTACCAGAAGTGCTACTGTTACAATGTCAAGCCATTAGGTGCATGGACAGAGAGATATAAAGCAACACTAGGTATTATCAATCTGATGGAAGACTGAAAATTAAAAGAGCCAGTATCAAAGTTATTAAAAGACTGCTTTCAGGTGTGAGTTCCTGTCCCACTTTGAGGGCCTGACTCTACTGGGACTGATTAAAACAGGCCTCTGGTGAGATCTGATCAGACAGGGAATAAGACAATACTCTTCAATTAGGTGATAGATTCTGGTTAGGACAATAATACTATTTCAAGGGCTCATGACATTTGAATTTCTAATGCAGAAAGTTTAATGTGTGTGTCAGAGGCAGAGTACTTTATGGAGAGTTT
This sequence comes from Gallinago undulata, assembly GCA_026546715.1. Taxonomy (NCBI): domain Eukaryota; kingdom Metazoa; phylum Chordata; class Aves; order Charadriiformes; family Scolopacidae; genus Gallinago; species Gallinago undulata. Next base: position 24,224,725 of record JAOTQQ010000052.1, on the reverse strand, counting down.
TGTCTGTAGGAAAAGCTCTTTGGAAACCATTCCAGGAATAGATAGTGCACACGCAACAGAGAAATTCCCACAAACTGCTGTCTCCCTCTCTGATGCAATCCCACAGCTGATCACTGGGGAGTGCGAAAATCTAGAGCTTTCTTCCCAAGCAGGTGACATCACGAGGTTAGTTATTTGAGATGGGGCCAGTTCTTCAGTCAAGAACTACTTCAAAACTGAGAAAAAAACAAAGTACTTGTACTCTCGGTACAATTATTCCTTTGATTAACATATAAATGCTGTTCTTGTTTACCAACATGTTTTCAATCAAGGTGTTGTTAGCAAGAGTAGGCTTTCAATTGTAGCACAAGTAATTAGATTGTGCATAAACAGACAATAGCTACACAATAAATTGTATATGCCATTATTGTCATATATTGCTACACTTCACAGCAGAAAATAGTAAAAGCCTTTAAGCGTGTAAGCACATAGTCCAAAGTGTTGTGTATACAG
>JAOTQQ010000052.1:24210769-24224133 GCA_026546715.1 Gallinago undulata | reverse complement strand
ATTGCTACACTTCACAGCAGAAAATAGTAAAAGCCTTTAAGCGTGTAAGCACATAGTCCAAAGTGTTGTGTATACAGGCATAAGAAACAATATTCCTCTACATTTTTAATACAGAATGATGACCAGCTTGTCTTGCTGCTTCCTGCCTTTTTGATCTGGCAGCACTCCTTCATCCATGAAATCATGGCATATATTTCTGATTTTCACTTTTCCATGTTAGATTTAGCTCTTTTGAGTAAGTAATTTTTTTCACAAATATCTTTAAAAATGTGTCTTGCAACCAGTTTGTTCTATAAGAGAGAACTCAACAGTTTGTTCTAGTGACACAGAATCCAACTGATACGTGTTCAAGTCCCCTGCTTCTAGTTTCCACCCTAGCACAGAACTAGCTCGATGTTTGAGAACTGGGCACACCCCACCTTGTAGCTGCGTATTTGTTGCTTGGCTTATGTGCCACTGGAAAACCCAGGTGCTGCTCAGCCTCTACCAATAGGTTTTTTCCTGGAAACTCCTCAGACACAAACAGGCCAATAAAGGTGAGAAACTATCAGATTAAAATAAGAAAGTATGCATGCCTTTCCTTGCATGGCAAGAGTTAAAGACACATAGTTACTAGCATTAATTCCTTCCGCAACTTACCAGTTGTTAATGCAAGTCATGACCTGGTATTTGACTTACAGTACAGATGGCAAATAGCAACACCTCCGTGGGCAGGTGTCAAAAGCCCCCCAAATCACATTAACTCGAGTATTTTGGAACCCTGAACTCACCAGGCAGAAGAACAGCCTCAAGCAACCCTCATTAGTTCATGCCACAGAACTGTAACGCACCCTGCTCCGTGCAAATGACGGAGACAGGAGAAAGGAAGATTACAACTGGAACAACAGAAGCTCCTGCAGGCTTGAACTGCAATATGCAGCAAGCAGGGAGGGTGAAGTTCACAGACTACCAGCCTAGCTAGCTCCTGTAGCCATCACCTCCTCAGTTCTGTATTCGAGATTAAATTAATGAATTTATGAAACAAAAATAAAACTATTAGGGGATTAAGCTGAACAATTGCATTGATGGCTGCAAAACTGACACTGTACTAACCCGTCTGTTGGGATCTCTGACTCCGGCACCAAAACCTCATGCTATTTATCTTTGAGCTGTTCCAAGTCACTGTCATATATTTAATATGTGTTCCACAGAATCACAGAATCTTAGTGGTTGGAAGAGACCTTTGAGATCGAGTCCAACCATATAAGGATTAACTGTGCATGTATTGACTCTGCAGCTGGTATCTATTAAAATTAATAACTAAGAATTCAACCTTACCCACTGATCAGTATCACAAGACTTGCAATGTATTTCTTAATGGGGGACGTAACTGGTACTGGAGGTGCTTCATCTCAACTGCTGTTTTTCAGTTTGCTGTGCCCTAAAGTATTTGTGTATTCACTGCAGTAATAAGGCCGGGGACTGCAGAAGTCCATGTTGCACTTGGAGTATTAATAAGCAATGCATGTATGGAATGGAAAGAGACTAACTTACATAAATGCTGCTCATCTTTCATTCCACTAGGAATTTTAGTCTTCCTCTATTTCCTCTCTGGGACACATTCACATTAGATGCATCTTAGAAAACTGCACAGATCTGTTAAAAAGATACCAAATCAAATACTCAGGCCTCTACTCAGCCTTTATAACAGTGCCCTGCTTTGCATGCCAGTAGAGCAGCAATATTTATGAGGCTATATTGATTGCTGCAATAATAATAAAGATGAGACTACATGCACTTCAGCACAACCTGTACAAGTCCACTGGGAAACTCAGGATATCAGACAGCTGCACTTTCATGGCTACTATTTAATCCAGGCAGGATAAACCTACCATATAGAGCCAATCTCTGTTGTAGCTACAATGCGCACAGGCCCTTTGAACGATCCCTGCAAAAGGCACAGCTTGGGGATATCGATCTGGTTTTACACAGCTCCAGTTTTCAAGGTGGCTTAAGAAAAGCCAGGGCACGTACAAATGAGAAGGCTGGGAGCTGTTGCTGTGTGACAGCTACCCCTATGGAAGGAACAGACACATACAATTGCCAACTTCTGCCCAGGTGATTCTTAGACCTTCTCATAGCAACTTTGCATGACAAGAAATGGAAAATCTGAAAAAAAGCTGTCAGTGAGATATAAGTAAAATAGTTAGACACCTTCAGAGAGGAAAACTGGATCTGGATGACCTACGCAATGGGGAAAGTTAGAGCTGCAGAGCGTTATACACTGGAATGAGCTGACATTTGCCAGGCTGTTTTGCTGCACAGCCCAAGAACCCAGACACCAGTGCCAGTAAAAAAAATGCGCGATGAGACTCTTTGGCTAAACTCCCTGAACAGCAGCACTTTGTTAGAAAAAAAGCTGAAGATCCGGCAAATCTATGTTCTAAAATGAGCCAAGTGTAAAAGATTTGTTGTATTTGATTTTTGCCAAACACTGCTATTGAATGTTTTAGATCCCTTTCAGAACTCAAGGAAAAGAATTTCAACCGCGTTATCCCATGAAGAATAGTTTAAAAATGTTTTTACAGTAATGGGCCAAATTTTACAGTGTGTGTTTAAGACAATGTGAATATTTTGGCTTGTATTTGCCTATGCACTAACACTGTGCTATGTGCTGGCAGGTTCAAGCTTGCACACACCCATCTGTATGTACTAAGCCTGCTTTGATCATTACTTCTGCTCCTGTCCACTCCACTGGGATGCCTATCTTGCAGAAGTAACTTGCAAAAATCACTTTCCAAACAGCAGTAAAAGCAGGAAAGTTGGAGATAAGGGAGAACGCTGCCCCAAAAGGTGCAGCTAAGGCAAGAAATGAAAAAGTTTCAAACTGGAAAGATGTCACTGCATCCCAATTTTTACATTGTTTGTGTATGCCTGGTAGTATTAATTGGACTAAAAGCCAGCTATTGTCTATGATTTAGCAATAAATCAAGGCAGGACACGAAGCCGCCTTCTGAGTCATTAAGGGTTAGCTACTAGTTGAATAGCCTGCCAGATGCTCCCTTTGGCTCCCCACAAAACTTTCCTACAAGTAAAATACAGACTTAAAAGGGTTCCAAGGAAACACTTGTGCACTTGCAGATTAGGAGACCTGGTTTTCTCAGGCTTTCAGCTGTACACCACACCAGGCTAGAAACAGCACTCCACTGATTTACAGGGTATGTCATTTCTTATACCCTTTCAGTCCCTGCTGTTTAATCACTGGGCTTCAAATCACACATACTAAAGCTCAGGTGACTCACCAACATCAAGAAAAACAAGATTAAGTCTGTCATACTCCATCTACTCCATGCACACAAAACCAGTTGCACAGCTCCAGGACAGTGGAAGCTGTACAGCGTCAGGGAAAGAAGCCAACTTCCTTTTCACCGTATTTCCCATTTGCCATCTTTCCTTCAATGCAAATTAATACTAACAGTATTTTCTTGTTATTTTCTCACCTAAGCTATGTACTGTTTTTTAGGAAAATCTCACCCCAAAAAACCTTTTCTACAAATAGAAGTTCACTTTAAGTTTACACTTCCTAGGACAGTGTTGACACATCAGGAAAGTAGCATGCTGCTTCATGTCTTGATAACACTATGCCAGCTATCAAAATAATAATAATACTTAAAACTCTTTTACCAGCCATTGTGCTGAACTACTGTACAGTAGAAAATAGTAAATAAGTTATTCGAGATTAAATGAACTCTAGATACTCCCATTTCAAACATGCAAAACTGATTCTGATTTGCAATTTGACTAAAGCTATACATCCACCTAGAAAAACATCTGTGTCCTCTAATGGTCTCATTAAATTAAATATCTTCCAATTGTCTAATGCTAGGACCCATTCCTCAAGTAAACAAACCCATTCTAGCTGTGGACAACTTTCTCCTTGCTTCAAATCTGCCTTTTTTTTTTTTAAATCTTCAAGCAACTACATCTCCACTTAGATGATATCTCCAAGCAAGTAAGTCAGTATACCTATTTTCTAACGAAGGAAATATTAGAGGAGCAGTAAAGTTATCTGTATTACACATTTTTATACCCTAATCATTCTTATGTCATCAACCACAACACAGCTTTTTATAAGTCTTTTTATTCTCCTACGAGTCGTTCAAGCCACACACAAAACTGATTTACTTCCATTTAACTCCATGCAAGCCTTATTTTAAGTAATAGCACTTGTTCCACTGATAATCAGCATTATCCCAGCAAAATTTGCTTGCTTAGGGAGCCCTAAATATAAATGAAAGCATAGTTTCCATATGAATTCTAGCTTTGGTTAACCATAAATATCCATGGTGGGTTTGAATTAATGCACAGTCTCTTTTTGCAAGGAGAAGAATCTGTAGAGACTGTAAATATCAGCCAAAATTTTCAAACAGGAGCACTAAAGACAGGCTCTTTATAGCAAGAGGTTGATCATCTGAACTGTCATTTCACAGTTCGCTTTTAGGACTCCTATTTTCAAACAGGGGTCAGGACTCCTAAAATATTTAAGATTTTAAATATGATGTGCAGCTCTCACCAGAAATAATCTCCTACTTCACTCTTGAGATGTCAGAATTATCAAACATTTCTTTGAGCTCAAGGGGTTCTTGATGCTGTTTGCAAGATCTGAACCTTCCTGATCAGGTAAAGGAAGGGAGCTGAAGCTGTTCAGCTTCTGAAACACTGGGGCCCTCATCTTCCCAAACACTTGCTCTACCTCTCCAACAGGAAAAGATCATCAGCTGCCATGTTAAAAGCAAACAGAAATTGCTTCATTATGTGAAAAAACCCACACTTTTAAGACTTTTTATAAGTAGGCAACTCACTTTCAGCTGGAAGCCTTCTATAACTAGTTTCACATACACACAAGCTTGTTTTACTACTTTATTTCCCAGGGAGAATGCAGAAACTTTTAATATCCAGAATGTTTGAAGAATGATGTTCTCTCAGACAGGAACTCTATGAAACCAGTTTTACCATTTTTCCTTTTCAAAGAAGTATGTACAGGGTGTTGTCTGATGTTCTTGTCAGAAGAACACAGGGAAGGCAACATATTTATGCATCTGCAGCATGAAATTGCAGAATTTGGCAGAATATTTCACATGTATTAAAACTGACAGAGAAAATTGCATGCTATTAAAATTTCACTCAAATGAAGAGACTGTACATTAATAACTTTAAACTGGTGCTTGCTAGATAAGGACATAAGCCAGTAAACAGGCCACTGACAGCACTGACAGCAACTTTTCCTCTTAACCTTGCTTAGAATAGGTTTATTTTTCATTTTTAGTTGTGTTCTAAATTGGGCTGTTTCTCAACTTAACCTCCCCTCAAGACTTCCACACACAAGTGCAGATACAGTCCTTTGACTGGCTCCTCCCTAAACAGTGCAATTTGCCCTAAACAGAGCAAAATACGTGTCAGTTTTATATACGTCAGTTTTAGCTATAGAGGAAACAGTTGCAAGAAGTGATGTGTAAGCTTCTCCATGGGTGGGCTTGGGAAGGAAGGGAACCTGGCAGAAAGGAGCTTCTCTGGCCAGATGTTTTTAAGGTCCCACTTGCATCACCACTTCCAATGCCATTTTGTTGTCTGTAAAGTTCATTTCTTTCAAATTAGAAGAAGAATACAGAAGAAGTGCTTGTATGTCTTTTTTATAGCTAGGAAGCTTGGCTCCAGTTCATGTGCCACACTTTGGCAGCAGACAGACAAAAGCCAGATTAGAGGAAGTAGGAAAGATACACATATGGAAACTGAGGTACTTTATGACTTTGGGAAGAATGGAGATGTAATAAACAAGAAACAGAGAAGAAGCAACATGGGAGACACTAGACCCAGCTTTTAAGAAGAGCAATTATGAGAAAAGACAGAGGAGAGACAAGCCGTATCATAGCTGTTGCACCTCCCTTCCACCTCCACAGTCCTAACAACTAAAGAGAAATGCTCTCTTTTGATCTTTCTCATTTTGGCTGATCCTTTATTATACCACAGAGAGTAGAACAGTTTCAAGAACAATCTTACCGCAAAACACATGGTTAAGCTATAAGGGACACAAAAACCCTTCCAAAGAGTAAAAACCATAGGTTTTAACACTCCCATAGAGAAAAAGAATGAAAATTAAGTGTCCTGGGCCCTGACTGAGTGTTCTCCTACTGCGATGCTGTATAGAAAGTGAAACCACCATCACCTGTCTAGTCTTTCACTGTATGCAAAGCCCAAACATTCACCAGATAAAGCACCTCAGTTAAGATGAACAGAATAATGTCTAGTTTACAAATTCCACTATATACTGAGGAACTGGGGAATTTACCAAGCACCCACTGCTGCAGAGTAACTGAGCAGAAGTTCTGAGCATTCATATCTTAGACTTGGGTATTTATTTCTACCTAAGACTTCTCTGGATGTATCATTTGACTTCTACGCTCACAATTCCTTAGCTTTTCCCCAAGGATAACTGTGCTCCCTGAATTGCTATGATGGAACAGCAAAGACAAAGAATGTAAGGCATTCACATCCTGTGATCCTGTGACAGTGGAGGCACACGAATTATACAGAAAGGGCTCCAAGAGTATTATTAACCTGCATAAAACAGGTCTATATAATACCAGGAAAATTAATGAAAGGAACTAGTAAAACCAGCATCAAACAGGGCTCCAGGTACAACATCTGAGACATTGACTTACCCAAGATCAACTCCATTTACTATGAAAAAGGATTCAGTTCTGGAAACTCATAGTTTGACAGAACCAAACAATAGTTAACTCCCCATAGCTCTTAATTATGCAAAATCATACTCTGCTGCTTAGACCTTTGGAGCTGTAGTTATTGTACATATGCGGGACACAATCCTAGGAAGGTCTGAACACCTGCATTGTCTTCAAATGAATCATTAAACTACATTATAGTAGTGTATATGACATTATAGTGTATATGATATTTAGTATACTGTCATGCAACTAAAGATCTGTCATAATTCAACATCATAATACATAACATGAATGAGTGAACTTACAATTGTATATTTGTTATTGTCAGAGCTTGGTAGAATGATTATGCTACAAAATCAGCTTTCCATTAAACAATGTTCCTGAAACTTCTTTAAAGACACCTGTAAGGACTACAAGCTGGTACCTGATACGGGCCATGTTGAAACAGATTTTTCTGCACTTTTTCTTGTGATGTTCAAATATTCCCACTTAAAAAAGCCTAAATTTGTTCTAAACTGGTAAAACACAGATAATCCGTTCCTGCAGACAAAGAGCCCTTCTGACTACACCATGAATGAAAACATGTTCCCAACTCCGCACCTGGATGTGGAGCTGCCTCTTCTCAGAAGTACTCTCTTCTGTTTCCCCAGAGGTCCTTCTTACAGAACTTCCTTGGCACTCCTATGCAGAGATATAGGAAGGAAATAAAAAAAAAATAAAATCATTTTGACCTTTAGGGAACAAGGAGACTTCAGTACTATTGCTTTCAGTTTGCCTGCCTACAGGAAAAAAAAAAAAAAAGCAGCTTTCTTGAGTTAAGTCAAAACTATGCATATAAAACAGGGTTAAAGAAACATCACCCTGGTTGCAAAATCCCTCTCAAACATCAAGAATCACCAGAATTAAGATTATCTGTGTGACACTAAAGCAGTTCCCTTATTTATTTGAGTACAGTCTTCAATTACATAACATAGAGGGTTTTTCGTAAATTTCATGCTTTGCTCAACACGGGAATGGACAATAACTCACTTAATACTTGGCTTTATCATCATTGTTCAGGATGCAAAGAAGAGGGAAGAAGCAACTGCATCAGGCACCAAAACGTCTCCATCGCCTTGTGTGCTATGGAGAAGTGAGCAGCAGGTGATGGGGAGGAAGAGCACAGCCCAGGCTCCCTTGCCAGCAGCCAGACATCACATGAGCTGTGCCTGCATTTAGGTACCACTATGGATTGTCAGGAGGAGAGAAGTTTCTGTTGTTTATAACTCTGCCGCTCACACTCCCTCACTAATGCTGGCACCCTTCTGCATGCCTTAGAGATTAACTGGTCCTTATCTTCTCATGCCTCTATTCTTCTCTTATCCCATGTCTCCTCAACCTGTAGTTATCTGGAGATAATGTTGCTGCCCACTGTCTTCCGTGTTTGTCCTCATCATCAGACACCAGCCACACACAAAGCAAGAAGGGTCAGGAGTATGTAAATGTGAAGTTCCCAGTCAAAACCTGAAAAGGCGGCAACAAGTGGCAGAATGCTTTCAGTTCTAAGAGTACATACCTCCTCTCAGTTCAATGCAAAGTCTTAATGAAACCTTTGGAAATAATGACAAACATTCAGGTATGACATGAATGACATCTCTGGAGGGAGGGAACTGGTCATAAGTAAGGTTTTGCTATCTTTGTGGGAGATGAATACAGTGGGTGGAGTCTCTTTATCATCTGGCCAAAGAAGAAAGTCTCGGTGTCTGCCTATCATGAAAAATTACTTCTGTGAGCATCTGAAGAGGGTGGAGATCATGCATTTGTGTTCCCATCCTCCAAGCCTGTACTGTGGAAACATCTCGCTTGGTGTGTTTATGCAATACAATTATTTATAACATCAAACATGAAAACTTTAGAATAGTATTTCAATTGCAAGCGTCATCAAGCTCCATTTCTCTGAAGCTTCATTAATTTCCACAGGAAGAATTGCTGTTAGTGCAGTGGAGACCTCAGACTTCAGCTGAATTCAGCCTCAACATGAGATAGAGGAGCACAACTCTCACCCCAAAAAAAGTATCAGTACACATAAAAGAGAAAGTAACAGAAAAGCGTGAAGGAGAAAAGATGAGAAGCAAGAAATACATTAGACTGAGCTTAGTCAGGTGGTCAGAGCTGCCACTTGTCTCTGTTTGACAAACACTGAAACTCTTGTCTGTCTTCAGTAATGATCTAAAACTTGTAACGGTAAAAGCACCCAGCAGGAGTGAGAGATATGCTAGCACAGACGGACCCCAAGCCTGGTAGCTGATTCCCTACTGCACTCCTCCTTTATCACAAGGAAATGCAAAGTACTTAGCACAAGTAGTTTTTCTTCATTCCCTATATTCTTCATGTACCTTCAGGAACCTTCATGAACCACCAGGAAGCAGCTGTCACTTATTTTCACTTGTGATCCTACAATAGTTTTTCAACATGGGGTTTTATGTCTAGACGCCAAAGTGGCTTCATACCATCCATAAAGAGTGGAGATGCAGCGCTGAGTTCTCTGTAAATAGCTGCCTGCTTCCTCTGCTCTTCCCACCTTAGACTGCAGAAAGCATGCCAGATCTGCAACAAATGGAGCTTGGGGATAAACTGATTGCAAATACATCTTTCTGACGCATTACTGGATTTTTAAAGCTTAATCTTTTGCTAATTCAGGAACACAAATAACTAATTGTACTGTGTCTAGCTCAGATTAAGGCTGAGGATGGATCTTGCGGGCAATTGGAAAAAAAAAAAACCACTGCCTTTGCTTTTATTGTGGGAAGCATTCCCTAAGCGTAACACCATTGAAGATGACTGAAGGGGATTGCATCTGGTTAGGGAGGAAATTACAACCATAATAATTAGCATCAAATTAACTCCTGTCTCATCTGGAGCCAGGCAAGCCCATCACACTCCTTTTACCAGCTGCCCTCTGGTGGAAGAAGGTTCTGCAGAAGAACCCCAAGCAGGAAAACCCTGGTGCTGTGCACAGCCCAGGTAAGGCTCCGAGGTGGCTTCCATATTTCTGCTTCATTTCACTGGAAAGTCAAGCTGTGCATCTTAGAAATGGGGAGTTATGTCGTACATGCTTACTGGGGGACAGAAGAACTGCCAGAATAAAGAGGCTGGTAAGTGTTTAATTTTGGAGAGGAAGGGCCTGGTTTGCACTGGTATCACTAGCACCACAGCTCCTGTCCTGCATTCTGGTGGTGCCATGTCTCCCTGCACCATCACAAAGCCCTGAACTGTTCTGGGAACTGGTGTCCTGTGCCCACTTAGATATCCACACCAAAAGATACAAAAGCAGCACTGAGTCTCATACCCTTTATGAATGGTATGGAGCCACTTTGATGCCTAGATGTAAAAATCTACAGTGAAAAACTATTGTAGGATCACAAGTAAAAAAGTAGCACAGTCCCCCATGTGTTCCCACAGTCCCACACAACCCGATGGGCAGAACCACACAAAGCTGAGAGATCAGGCAGCACTTCGGGGTGGGAGAGGGAGTGCAAGATGTGGGTTGCAGTAACCTCTGTATTCTTGGCCGCCCTCCATCCACTTCCCACCACACACATTTATGTGCCTAATTAGTGTTCTTGCAGTCTTTGAATACAGGCCAGATAATGAGTTCAAAACTCTTCATTAAACTGTAGTCTCTTCCTTGATTCCCCCAATCACACACACATAGCCCTGGGCTACCGGATTGCCCTTCCTACCCAGAGGTAGCCTATGACACTGTCCAGAGCCAATTCCCCTTGGAAGGAACCACTTGTGCCACATATGCTTTTGGGATATGTAGGGACACTCTCTGCACTTAGCCTAATTAGATCTAATGGAGGGAGAGAACAAAATTCAAACCATGTGCTTGAGTCCTCCTCTGAACTTAATATGAGCAGCTTCATACTGACCTGCCAGCTCCTCCACCCAAAAGCATTGGTGCTTAACACTGTGAATCGTTAACAGTTCCCTGGGTGCTTCTACTCACCCCTCCCCAAACACATAAAGCCTGGATGGGGGTGTAGGTAGGGCTTTGTTTTCTTTCCCAGCGGTTTGACAGGGCAGCCTTTCTTCCTTGCCCTGCATTTGGAGGCACTGAGCATCCCTGGGGTTGTGAGTGGGAGTTTCAATGGGAGAGATTTATTGTAGAGATAGAAGAATCCTGTTTGACATCACAGACTCTGATGATGATTTTCAGCAGTATTTCTTCAGGTTTTAAGTTGCACTGGAATACTTTTCACAGAGAAGGGACACATATGGAAGCTTGTAAGTGAAGAAGTAAATCCTGTGTTTGTCTGCCACACCTTTTATCTCACTAGAGATGGGATGGGACGAGATTTAGTTCTTTCAAGAGCTTTTACAGCTATACTCTGAAATGATAAAGGCACTTGATGGTTTGTATTACTTCAGTTTTTCATGTTGGTATTACATGGAAATGTTTCAAGTAAGCCGTCCCCAGGCATTCAAACAACATTTTTGAAATCTACAGATGTAATTCTGTAACACACCAACAAAATTCCCTGCTACATAAAGCCTTTAGACCACAAACACAGCAAGGGTACTGAAAAAGAAGAGCGTATTTTTCACCACACATTTCCAGCAGAACCAAAGGGCATGATTCAGTTTCCCTTCAGTCCTTGGAAGTAGAAAAAAGCCTGAATTGCAATCTGAGCAATAAAATGGACTCGAGTCCCACACTCACAGCACCACCACAATGAGCCCTTCATTAGCCAGCACTTCCCGTCAGACTGTTAAAGGGGACACAGGTTTACCAAACAGCTAATCCTTGATAATGAAAAGTTTCCAACAAAGCCGCCTTTCCAGGCAGTCTGGGCATTTTCACATTAGCAAGAAGTGAATAGACAAAGTGGTTCAGGAAACCTGCCAAACAGTAGGTCATGCATTGAAACACAAAGACCTGCAGTCTTCAGGCAGCTAATGAAAAATACAGCAGTGTTTTGAGTTGTTTCTTGTCATCATCGTTACTTTCTTCTTCACTTTCTTTCATATTATTTCATGAATAGTCTTCAAACTACAAAATACATGCACATTTGTCTCTTCAATTTCACTTGCAAATATAAATCAGTCTCTGCACTGCCTTATCCCACTCTCTATGTGAGACAGAGGTTTCCTCTCTTTGCTGTGGGCCTCCTCTGGACACATGCCACTTTTCTTACTACCAGTCCCTAAGCAACTGTAACACCATTGACTGCTACCCGTTCATTTCCTCAGGGGTTTGTTTTATTTTGGTATTTAATAGGCTGACAATTGGATCTTTTCCTTTCAGGGTCTATTTTAAGAAGGCTTTGTTTAATCAGATGCAATTTAAGCATTTATGATCCAAGGTAAGTATTTTTCCTTTTAGAATTGTAAAGGCAATGCATATTATTTGGATTTGGGTAAAGAATGTCAGGATTAACATCAAAACATGAAATATAAGGGTTATGGAAACACCTTTTCTTTTTGCCGGAAGGACGTGGCAAAATTAATTCAGGGTGGCTGAAGAAACAGTTCGCAAGGTCAGAGAAGCTGTAGGTAGAGTGGAGAGGTTTGGATACGGAAGCACAAGGTGTGTATGACCCTCAGTGCACAGCGGAGCTCTGGGAAGGAGCATGCCACCCGTGTTCACCTTTCCTGCAAGCAGAAGGAGAGCACTTGTGTGTTGCACCTTCTTGCAAAAGAAAGCTACTCAGGCTATTCCTGAGTTATCCATTGATCCTTTTATTTTTTTCTCTCTGATGGAATATGAAAGGACTGTGGGCTTCACTGGAAGCACCCATCCCTCAGTCTCGCATATATGGTGAAGCAAAGGAAGGAAGCTTGTAGGGAGGAAGATAACCGGTGTAACCCAGCTCTGAAAGCCCTTGAGACAGAACTAGGCTGACACCTGATGGTTCAAGTTCAAGTCTGAGGACAATTATGCTACTGCTTATGCTGGTTTGTAGATAGACAACTCCACTACCTATGTCAGTCACTTTAATGAAGGAGCTTTTATGTCAACACCCATTGAGGTCTAATTAGTTTATATTCCAGCAGGATCAGCCAGATCATGAATTCAGCTCAGAAAGTCAGTGGCTGAAGTGGTTCTCGGCAGCCAGCCGCCTCGGTGCCAGCAGCCACCAGAGGGCAAGCTGCCCCCACACCAGCCCCGGTCCGGGGGAGCCCTCTCCTGACACCGCTTCACCCTTCCCATTTTCTTCAAATACAGCTGAGCAAATTCACTTTTAGACTGAGCTGCGGGAAAGGCAGTAACCTGCCTGTGTTGCCTCAGAGGGGAGAGAAAGATGAAACAAACATCCCTAGTCCCTCCAAACCAGGCTCCTGGAATGACTCTATTTCAACCGACATAGGCCTTTACCTTTCTAAAAAAATATCCTTGGAAGACAAAGGTTGCAAATCACATTTTTTCTAAACTAAGTAAGTAAGACTTCCCAGGAAGGGGTAACAACGAGATCTGCTTGAAGCCTTAGGCACTGAAGGTCTGCAACCTCTATATAGAATCACAGAACTATTCAGGTTGGAAAAGACCCTTGTGATTACCGAGTCCAACCATCAACCCCATTCTACAAAGTTCTCCCCTACACCATATCCCCCAACACCACATCTAAATGACTCAAACACATTCAGGGATGGTGACTC
>JAOTQQ010000052.1:24191102-24210669 GCA_026546715.1 Gallinago undulata | reverse complement strand
TACCTGTGAGAAGAGACCAGCACCAACCTCTCTACAGTGTCCTTTCAAGTAGTTGTAGAGAGTGATGAGGTCTCCCCGCAGCCTCCTCTTCCTCAAACTAAACAGTCCCAGCTCCTTCAATTGCTCTTCATAAGGTTTATTCTCCAGGTCTTTCACCAGCTTCACTGCCCTCCTCTGCACTTGGTCCAGCACCTCCATATCTCTCTTGTATTGAGGTACCCAAAACTGGACACAATAATATGATGCACAAGAGGGTTTTGTGCTGAGATACCAACCATAACATGGTGCTGGTGGTGACATGAGACTTTGCCAGGAATCACAGTTACTTTGCCAAGAAAGCTCCAGCTTGTGAGGGAAGGTCACTCATGTGACAGTTTACTCTTGCAGTAGTAGTCTGCTGACTTCTAGGCTGAGTCTGACCCATCATCTTGCTGATTATTTCCTAGCATGCCCATGGGTGTACAGGCACAATCATTTTCAGCTTGCTGCTCTATCCCCACAGGAAGAAGGGACTGCCATCTCTTGCCAACAGAGAACAGCCACAAGAGTGCTCCACAATAGCATCCAACCCACTGCTTTGGAGGTGCTCAACCAGAGGGCTCCAACCGTTTCATATCATGTCCACCACTGACAGTTAGGGTTGACCTTACCACCACCTTCCCCTCTAGCCTGCCCATCTTTTTCCCAGAGCTGTATCAATGCCCCAGGTGAGTCTCACAACCTCAGCTGAAGTACAGAGAAGCAGCTGAACCCCCTCCTTGTGTCCTTTTTCTACAAAATGCCTGGGACTTGTACACTAGAAACCAGCCAGCAAATTTCAGTTCCACAGCCCCGACGTCCCTTGACTCCCACCCATTGGTACAGACTGTCAGCTTGCAAACAAATATCTGTAATGTCTCTACTTCATGACAGAGATGCACAAAATTGAGTTCGTGCTTTGACTAAACAATGACAGAGATTAAATCAGATAGTTCAGGCTGGTTCAGAACAACTCACAGTCCGAAGATAGTGGACCCTTGCCTTAAAAGATTCAATTCTTCTACAAGATTCTCTACTTAAGGAAAAAAAAAAGCACATAAATCACTTTGAAGATCTAGGGCCTGTATCTGGGCAAAGAATGTAAAATAAGGCTTACCATCAGAGCACTATGATTTCTGCAACCTTTAAAGTTCGGTGAAATTGAACATTTGCCATTTTGTGGTCCTCTCCTTGTTTATTTGTCACAATAAACTAATTGAACCAAATAAATTATATCATTTTCTCTTCTGGACTAAATGAATGAATAAGCCTCATTTGCATTTGGCAGGCCAGCACACACCATTCTCCAATCTTGACAGATATCACATATAATGGTCTCTTTTTTTTTCAGCTCCATTGTCCAAACATTGAAAGAGTCCTTACACATTATACTCTGCTACTAAAAGACAAAAGCTAAAGTGTAACTGAGGTTTTGCATCTATGCAGCATCTCTGTGCTGAACAGCAGCTTGTTCCCCAAGAGGCAGAATTGTTGAACACACCACATAAGCTCTGTTCCCACCCATACTCCTTACACATTGCCCTGTCAATATATAAATGCTGACTGGCCAGATGGGGGTCATCAATAAAAACACACTGGGGGAATTCTTCTAATGTAAGAGCACCAATTTGAACATTCCTCTTTTATTCATCTGCCACTGCTCATGAAACGCATGAAGCTTTGATACTTCTCTTTTATATATGGTTCAAAATTGTCAGTAGTTTCAAAAGTTACATGCAGGGGGACATAAGTCTCTTAATCGCCTCATTCCCTCAGGAGTTAGGCTGAAAACTAATTAATTAGGCTAAAAACTTACTCCACACAGTACTCCAGGTGGGGTCTCACTAGAGCAGGGTAGAGGGAGAGAATCACATTCCTCCACCTGCTGGCCACACCGTTTTTGATGCAGCCCAGGATACAGTTGCTCTTTTGGGCCACAAGCACCCATTGTCAGCTCATGTCCAGCTTTTCATCCACCAGGACCCGCTAGTCCTCCTCAGCAGGGCTGCTCCCAATCCCTTCATCCCCCACCCTGAGGGGAAACATACCTTATCATTTGAAGTACCTCACATGCATGCTGCATACAGTCCAAAGTCTCACAAAATGTTTCTCCAAGAAAACAAATAACAATTGAATAGCTTCCTGTATTTGACTTAAAAAGCAGCATATCCTGCAGAACACGCATCTTAATTATGATCCTGAATCTGAACTAAGGGTCCCTAGTGAGAACTAACAGTGGGTATGAAATTATTCCTTAATTTCATTAAACAATAAATTTCCAATATTTCATTTCTTATTGTTTCCACTTCCCTTAACGTAAACCATAGACCAATTTTAGTTTTATTTTAAAGGGAGATTGAAGCTGATAATCTTGCATCACTGGGACAACAGGCAGAAATTGTAGGGTCATAGAATCATATGGGGTTGGAAGGGACTTCTGGACATTATCTAGTCCAACCCCCCCACCGGAGCAGGTCTACCTACAGCACATTGCACAGGAACTTGATCCATGTAGAGTGCAGTCATATTCCTCAGCAGCCTGACTGGCAACAGACGGTCACCTAAATCCAGAGCTAGTGGACAAATTCTAATTTGAAATCATACTGGATCAGGTAAAGGACCTGATGGGAGCACAACTTCCCCAAAGACCTGTTCACTTTGTCACCTGAAAGAAGACAGGAACCGAGTTCAGACAACAAGAAATAAAAGACTTTGGACTCCCAAGTTAGCACAGGATTGAGAGGAGGAGGGACGTCATTAAACCATAAACTTTGCCCTCACTGAGGGACACTAAGATAGAAAGATGAACCAGTTGGTCCTCCATACTGCCCAACAACTAAGTCTTGCTCCAAACTCCAGGGAATGAGAAAACTACCACCAGAAGCAGGCATCTAGCATGAAGGAAAAGCATCCCAGTGCTCTTTCTGTAGTGACTAGCACAGTCACAAATGGAGATGTCAACACTAATGTAAAACAGAGATACTGAAATGCACTTTATCCCCCTGCTGAGCAAAAAGGAGCAAGGCCAGGTTCACCCTGAGGAGGAGTGTTCACATCACCTGTAATGAGGGGGAACATTTCACAAAAGACTAAAGAAAGCCAGAGCAGCAATATGAAAAGGGAGTACCTCTATGCTCTCCCCAGGCCAACTCCTTGTCCTTATTGATTGTGAGCCCAGGGGTTTACATGCCAGTTTCTATAGGAAGTGATGCTCTGCACCAGGCAGGCAAAGAAGATGATGCACAGAAAAAGTTATAACAAAAAAAGAAGCTACAGTGATACAACCCAAATGCCATGCTGTAAACAGGGGCTTACTGTTAGATACATCTGCCTTATATCTACTACTTGGAAGAGATGCCAAGGAAAAGCCTGGGTTTGAGTCAATCTAAACTGAAAATAGTTATAGCAAATAATATTGCGGGTTGCTTTCAATCTCTGGGATCGGTTAATTCCTAAAATAAAGGAGGATCGACATTATATGAGTATTGGGCTATCTGCATTCAGTTCCTTACTCTGCTTCAGACCTTCTGAATGACCCTGAGCAAATAATTCACTGTATCTAACCCTCAGTCTCCTTTTGCTACATCACAAAAAGTACTGGAAGTCTGAATTCATGGAGAATGCACTCAAACACCATGGTGATAAGTTCTATACCCCCCAAAGAAAGTACGGACATATTTAAAGGAAAAGATAACACTGTCCTGACTCTCTGTAAATTATGTGTTCTCCTGAAAGGTCTCCTCCTGCAAGCTCTTTTGCTTTTTTTAACATAAAAATCTTTAGCATTTGCAAAGTAACCAATTCTTTTTTTAGCATTCTCTTTGCTTTCTTTGCAAAGCATATAGTAATCTTCTAAGTGTTTAAGTTAAAAGTTAATACAAGTTATCAGAAAGCTAACAGTGAACTTATTACATACCAATTCCTTGTTTACCTTAAGCTTGGCCAATGACACAAACTCATCCTCCAGACTGCAGAGCAAGCATCTGAGAAATATAATCATTGCATGCAACAATTTCAGCTGTCATGTACTAAGAAACACGTCTCACCAATGTACTCTTCCTACAACAGCCTTTGAAGTACCAGATTGAAAGCAAGTTCTAACTGCAAACAAACGAATCCAGACTATTTTTGCTTTCAGAGCTTGCACTGACAGCAAACAGAGAATAACTGACACTATGCTTCATCAGCTCAGGAGAACATACTTGGCACAACTCCAACATGTGGTAGGCAATAGAGATCTGTAGCACCTTTGTAACCATAATTCAGGTAACAAACACAAGACTGATTACTGAGCAGACCTTTTTGCTGGTATTTCATCAAAGAAAAAAAAAAAACCCTCCAGAAGACAGTATTTGATGATGCAGGGTAAGAGCTCGCCTCTAATAGAAATATATTTCATTTGTGGTGTGAAATGCTGACTTTTGCACAAACAGTTCTCACAGCTCGCTGCCTGGGGACAAGGATTACTTTCTGGCCAGTCATTTTAAAGGTAAGTACAGAGCAGTGTCTGAACTGGCACACCTGCTTCTAAAGTCTGCATTGCCTCCTAGACAAGTCTGATGCTGGAGTTCTATTACTTCCAGACAGTAAGTATATCGAGGGGTTTTTATAGAGTTCCCTAATAAAATGAGGTCCATAAGGGTTCAGTGAGCATAGCTATCTCCAATAAGAGCAGACTGACCAGTTCAGACCCACACCAAAGTAGCCTGAAAAGTCTGTACTGTTACCCACAGGACCCACATTTGCTCCAAGAATCTGCCTGGCGCAAAGTGTCAGCCATTACTTTACATCCATGGTCCTTAAGGGAGGGATTTTCAAAAATGCAAGAATAACATTCTCACCAAAAGCCTTCTTGATCTTTCAAAATTTTGTTCTGTACTTATGAATTCCAAAGGATAATTCATTTGCTGCACTGAAAATAAGAGAGCTCATCCTCAGTACCCACCACTTGCAGAGGTCAGTCCTACAGTTATTTTGACTGCATGGACCACACCGACATGGGAGATTTTACAAGAAGTCTTTAGGCAGTTAATCTTGGTGCATCTCCTTCCACATCTGCTGCCAAGAGAAACACATACTCTTTTTCCACTAAAAAACATGCTTGAAACAAATGCAGGCTTCTCATATTAAACAAATACATACTCAGGACACCATTATTTATATCAGATCTTTCTTTTCTATTACTTCAATTGTCATTGTGCAGCTAGAAGGCATAATCTGCATAATGAAAATACAGAGGAAAATGTGAACATACTGCGTGGTTAAATTTCACTTGTCAAACAACTAAGATGGCTTCAGAGGCATTTTACATCGCCTTGGAAGGTTTTTATACAGTGTTTCATCAAGAGGTCACTGCTGTTCAACCCACTGGCTATCACTGCACCTCTGAGAGGACTCTGCTTCCCTAAGTACTTACTACATCCCAAAGCACAAGTGGTACCAACACTAAGAGACAGAAATACAGAGGACAGATGTTTGTGCTGCATCAGATCGATTTCCTGGTGATTGATGTAAGCTGTTGGGTCCCAACATACTAACTTACTTTACTCCATCTGCTGCAATAGCTAGAAATACTGAATTGAATGTATTTCCCTCTAGGACTGCAACAATTACTATGTGGTAATCTCAATATGAATGGAACGGGAAGAGTTCTGCCCAACAGAGGAATGGGAACAGTATGCTGTAAAATTTCCTTTGCAATACAATGCCAATATTCTCTGACCAAGGCATAGTCTTTCATCTCATCCTTTAAATACATCTCAGGTGTGTTAAAGACAGCTGAAAAGCCAAACTGGATGTAAATGACATCTGTTCTGAGCTTATTACAAAACTATATTTCAAGGATCCTCTCCCTTGAGTAGCAACACAGCTTTTTTTTTTTCAGAAAATGGCCAAAACACGAATTGATGCCAGCAGGCTGACAACTGACACCAGAAAGGAAGCACTTCCTGACAAACAGGATGGCATGTGGAGACACTCTTCTCCCATGCCAGGGACATTTCCATCTGTCAGCTGAGGAACTGTCTCTCCATTGTCCACTTCTACTTTAGCTCCTGATTTACGTTTCACTAAACTTTCTCTGGCGGTCACACAGATCCATTGTGTCACATGCCTCAATCAGGAAGACAAGGAACTGACAGGAAAGCCCTTTGGCTAAACAAACCCCAGCTAATGCCAACTTGCCATTCTTCACCTCGCTGTCATCATCTCTCTGGTATGTGCTAATGACTGTACAAGATCAAATCCCAGCAATGGTCACAGAGCTGGGTTCTCAACTAGCCTTTGGAGACATGGGCTAAATCATCCACAGACCACTCTGTGAGATGTACCACGATGCACCAATGCAAGACTCTAACCAGGTATGGTCTGTAGTGACAGCAGAAGGAGCGATGGTTTTAAACTTAAAGAGGGGAGATTTAGATTTGATGTTAGGAAGAAATTCTTTACTCTGAGGGTGGTGAGACACTGGAACAGGTTTTTCAAAGAAGCTGCAAATGCCTCTTCCCTGGAAGTGTTCAAGGCCAGGTTGGATGGGACTTTGAGCAACCTGGTCTAGTGGAAGGTGTCAGTCCTCATGGCACTGAGGCTGGAACTAGGTGATTTTCAGGGTCCCTTCCAACTCTAACCATTATATGATTTTATGTTTTGTTCCATCACCAGTGAATACTGCCAGCCACTACAGGAGTCTCATGGCATTGCGTTCTCTGGCTTTCCATTCCCAAGTAATAACAGCACTTTATATAAAATCAGGAGCAGACAGCAGCTCTGCTCTCTGTGCAGCAACATCTCCTCCTTCAGTGCTAGGGGCAGGAAAAGAAAAGATGCTCACCTTTGCTGAGTTACTAACTCCTGCTGTGCTTTGATTTGCATTGTTAACTCTACTCAGAAGCAGAAGCATCTAGCTTGAATTTAGTGATGCCTTAAATCCAAGCCGAGAAGAGACAAGCAGGATAAAACTTGAGTGCTATTGACAGATGTCCAACAGAAAGTTGGACATCGAATTACTACCCATCAACTGCAAGTTCAATTATGGAGTCACTCCATGAGGTAGATGGTCACAGCACGCTGCAGTTCCTGCTCTTTAGAGAGGGTACTAACTTGAACGGAGTAGTTTAATGGAAATAAGTATTGTATTCTCTGCCAAATGCCTTTCTTTTACCCAGCTGTCTCTTAGCTCCAGCTGCCTGTTCCCCTCCTTTGAGACCTCAGACCTTGCTTTTTTGACCTGTAATCTCTGCTGTGATTGTTAATGCTGTATTTACAGTCAAAGTAACCAAATCAAACTAACCAAAACAATTGCTTTAATAAGTCTTTTGTATCAGTATATGTATCTGGCATCTACTCTATCACTCCTAATAAATTTGAGTGTTTAGACCTCCACATTTATCGCACAGTTTTCTATTGCTGTGTTGATGACTGTATACACCCTTAAGAGGACAATTCACACTTAAAAGGATAGACTTTGTAATGACTTTTACCAGACTGGCTTCAGAGTAATGGGCAGTTAGTATCCCATACGAACCCCACTGGCCTTCCCTCTTGTGTTAGAGAAGAGGAATTGACTGTGTACTGTATGTGGGTATATTCTGAGCAGAGCAATCCAACAGATGAGGGCTCGCACCATATTTTTATTTCTCAATGGGCTTCTCTGGCCATTTGCTTCTGAATAGCATGGAATATGAAATGAAGGCTCTCCTCTTCTGTGCAAGAGGTCAGACTGGTCACCTATAGCTGTGTGAAAGATGTGTGGTTTTTACAGGAGACCAAGGCCTGGTATAACTAATGCAAGCTGGCTAAGTCAAATACAACAAACACTTCAAATGCCACAACTTGCAACATCCAGAAATTAAAAGTACGAACCTGATAAAAACAAAAATCGGGCAGTGAGGAAATTACCTTCTTTCCAAAGCCTATTTTGACAAACCATCCAGATCCTGAAAGGGAACCTCATTTCTACCCCTTTGTCCTCTTGAGAGCCTGGGATGTGGGGGGGTGGAGGGGTGGTAGAGTGAAGAGACTGAAAAATGACACACCCAGGGGGAGTAACCTTGCAGAGATAATCAATGGCTTCCTAATGAGCAGCCGACTCTACTGAATATTGATTAGCTAGCATTGGCAAGTCTCTGCTCTGGGGATGTCAGCACTCCTGCCAGCTGCCTTGTGTGAACACAAAGGAGGCCTCAGCAAAAGGCAAATTGTAAATGGCAGGTTTTGTATGAGAGGCACCATTCAGGCCCTCAGTAGAGGAAAAAAACCCCAAAGTATGGCCACAGTACTAATCAAGCACAAAGCATCAGCAGTCCTGCTAACTTTTGTTATTATACCACACCATGAAGTGCAATCCCAAATTTGCCCTAATAACTTGTTTTAAAGATCATCACTTGCAAATATGCATGATGCTATGAGTTGCTGCAGGTTCCTCTTCCCTAAGGTTTCAGAGACATGTGAAATGGGGTGCTTTCACAGCCATCTGCTGGCAGAAGCTTTGTCCAACACTACACCTCAGTACACGCAGGGTATGGTTGTACATCTCAAGGTGATACCATATGCTGACACCCAGGCCAGTCCTAAGCATATGCCATGCACTTGAAGCAGTACAGCTGTGTATTAGTACTCCAGCCCTCCCACAGTACCCTCTATTCCTACTGTACCATTCCATAAATATGACATTAGGATTTTAGTATCTTCATTTTTTTCTATAAGTAGTTAGATATTAATTTTATTATTATAGACATTGGTAGGCACACACAGAGCTTAAACTGCTGAGGAAATTGGCTATTAGCGACTAAAAGGTTATCCTACCTTTTTAGAAGCAGAGAGTCTTTTCTCATAGGCTTTCTGTGGAAAGAGAAATTGTGACAGTCAGGGGAAAGAGATCTGGAAACCGTGCTCTTTAAAAAAAAACAGAAGAAAAGAAAAAAGTTTCAGTTCCTGCCTGGTGTAACTCATCTGACTTCAGCGGGGCTGTCCCAGGGTAGATTCGTCCCTCTGTCTTTGCCAAAAAGAGAACAACAGGAGCCAGCCAAAGGCATCTGCTTGTGCATTTCCTCATTGAATCCGTTCATTATACTCTCATGATAGAGAAGCCGTAAACAAAGGCACTTCATGATGTTGCATTGTGCTATCCGTAATTACATTGTATGTGCTTCATCAGTATACATGCCTCAGGGCACATTGCAAAAGCTTTTTATGTATTCAGGACTCTGAGAGGGTGGGTTAGGGGAAGAGAGGGAAAAGCTAACAGTTAGAAAAGGAAATTCTAACAGTTTCTTAGAAGCAGCTTAGCATAAGAGGGAGGAGAGGAGGCTTTATATACACACACTCCAAAAAAAAAAAAAGACACTAGTAAAATGCCTGCCGTGCAGTATCCCAGATAGCTTGTATGCTTTAATCCTTCCACTTGCCCTTACAAGCCTTCTAAAACAGTAATAATGCTTATATGGTGCTACCGCATGAAAACCTCAGTCTGGATGGGGACTCAAAAGAATTTTTGTAAAACAAAAAGCTCTGTTTGGAAGCTCTCTGAAACTAACTTTACAGAAATGAGCCAACCGTGCTCTGGCTTCACAGTGATCTAAGTCAGGTGTAACTCCCTTACTCAGGGGCATTAGAAAATTCTAGTGTCAGATCGTAAGTCCTAAATTCTTTATTGCTTAGCAGATTAGTTTAGAGTGATTGCCAGTGTATGGTACAAGTCATTTTGCCTCCAAGAATAAATTCTGTTTATCTTACAAGCATTTACTGCTTCCACTAACACTGTTCTGGATGTAATGAAGTCTAGCAGGAACGTAATGCTTCTGCCAACAGCTTTGCTTTCAGAAGTGCAAAATCTGCCATCTGAACATGTATAATCCATGCCCTCTTAAGAGGTATTTGTATTTGAAAAGAACTTGAAAAAAATAATCCTTAGATAACCAACACCCAGATGAGCAGGGGAGAGTGGCATTTGAGGGCTTGAAGCTGAGACTGGTCCAGGAAGAGGAGCGCAGACAGAGGTAACAAGCAAGGGTGAACACAAGGGCTGGTGGACAGATAGAGTTTTGTGACAAATTCTACCTTGTATCACTGAATGCACGCATAACTTATTCTGCTGCAAAATCAGAAGCTTACGTTTGTTTGGTTTTTAATCAAATTAATTCTTTGGAAGTGAAAAGACATAAGAGAATATGATGTATATCAAAATACACTAAAACAGCACTCAACAATGTCAACTTGTTTTAAATACTAGATTTCACGGTGGACTATGGAACAAAACAGTTTCAAAGTGCATACATCAAGACAGCATTTGGATAGTTTAACAGCAAACTGAAAGATTTATAAACTTTGAAATCGCACTTCTTAAAAAATTTACTCCGTATCTTAAGTTTTCCCCTACTATTGTCAGTTACTCCTCTGCCTAGAGACCATAAAAGGAAAAGTTTGGACAGTTCTTTTCTGAATGCTTGCTATGTGAAGGTAAAAACTGTCAGGCTTGTGTTACGTGAAAAGCGTTTACAGATGAGTAATTACAGCTAAACAGTAGCTCCTTCCTCTAGAAAAGACAGGACATACACAAGTTGCCTAAGTCGCTGCTCCAGTGACAATGGACATGAGGATCTGCGGAGCAGGTAGTCACAACTGTGTCAGTGACAGGAAAAGTATCCTACCCATTTCTCATGGGAAAAAAAAAAACACAACCCAGAGCCAAAAACTCCACCTCACCTGGGCTCCAGGGTTTAGCATCTTACATACAGATCATATCCCAGGAATTCTCTAACAGGAGCTAGCTCTGAAAGAAGTGATTTCATGGCAACCCTTTAAAACCTTGCTATATGAGCCGTGGAATTACTCCTAATGTTATTATTGAAAAGGTGCTTGCATTTATTTCCCAGTCATCTTTTTCATTAACTTGCACTTCACAGAGCGAAAGAAAAAGCCAGGGAAGAACATGAACAGACATTACCATGTCAGAAAACTCCCAGCCAATGCATAGTTATTTCACCAAAACTCAGAAAAGTTTGAGACTCTCTCAGCTGGAGTTTCAAAATGCGCAATTCAGTATCATGAAGAGGAAAGGATACCCAATGTAGTAAAATAATAACAATACTACTTTGCAGCAAAATATAGTCACTCCATAACAGCTTATGTAAAAGTCCTCCCAGCATTTATAATTTCATAATAACAATAATAAGTATCTAGCCATTCAAAGAAAGGACCATTATTTGCTCATTTTGCATTATCTAAGGTTTGTCCCTGCCATTGTGGCAGGTAGTCATATTGTGACTACCAGCACAAAGAAATCCATGGGAGCTGCAGGAACCAACATGTGGCTTCTGCAAGAAGTTTTCCCCAGACCTTGCACTATACAGAACAGAACCAAGAAACCTTTCAAACCTATATGAAGGGATCTGCTTCTAGAGGTCAAAAAGTCTTTAATGTTTGTTTTTTTTTTTTTTAAACTACCTTTGGACTAATTAAACCAGAAGTAATGCTTAGAAAAAGTGTCAACGTGCACCCCTTGGAATTTGTTTGGCTTTCTCCAGAGAAATCTCCAGATTTCTCCACTCCATCAGCCCAGGAGTGAGTTTGTTCTGAACAAAACTACCTGTGGAAGCCTGGATGAGACCCACATGTTTCCACATCAACTCTGAAGTTTAGACATATGGATGTGTCTATAACCACCTTCCAGCTGAACTGGAACCTAAGCCATCCATCCACAACAAGTGTACAATGTTTACCATCACTCTGCACTACTAAGATGCCACCATAGATGTACTCTGCAAGTACTGAATCGGTGAAAAGAACAGCAGGCTCCATTCACAGGACTTTAAGCAAACCTTTACTCTGGGCAGGCTTATGTCTGGTCTGCAATGGGCTGAAATGCAGAGTTCATGCAGCCCTAAGTGCTGTGTTTCAAGTGGTTTGGGATCAAACCCATTCCAATTTGCACCCAAACCATATTCCATTTCAGGCTTGCCCAAAACTTAGCCAACTGTTGCTGGATAGTTCACAAACTTCACTGAACTTGTCCTGAACTTTGCATTGGAAATGAAAAAGTAAAATAAAACTTTCAAGTTGAAGGTTCTGGAACATTTTGTCTATCTCCAATATTGAGGTCTTATAAAAAACATAATTGGTGGTGTATTTCACACAGTGATCCTAAACCCCATTCCTCATACACACTTTCCCAGATTTCCTTCTCTATATGTTTAAGGACTTCTCCCACCTCATCAGCTTCACAGAAACTATGATCTTTAAGATGAGAAAGAAGATCCCCAGCTACAGAAACACTTTAGGCTATACATAAGTCTTTCACTCACTGGAGTAAAATCCCTCCATCCCAAAAATCTTACTTAAGTATTGATAACAACACATTCTGAAACCTTTTCCAAGGCTTTTACATTTATTTTTTTTTTAAGGAAAGCATAAAATCATATAGAAGAGTTTTGAAAAGTGATCACAGTCCTGTCAGCAGTAGTAACTCCCAATTTTAGATTCACAGATTCCATTATGTGGAATTTATATTATTATTTATTAGTCTGCTATATATATAGCCCTTTGCTATTCAGCGTAAGTTATGGCAGCTTTGAATCTTCCCAGCAGCAAGTGCCCCACTGGTTTGTTTTTTTTTGGATGAGTCCATGTTCTTCTCAATGTGGTACTTCTCCTCAGTTTTATCATTCATTTTTAACACACCCACTTAAAACCTCTGTCTTAGAACAAGCACTGCAGGGCTGGGGGGCTGTCAGATAAACTGCAAAGCAGTTTGGAAAGATAAGAAGAAGGGAAAGTGAACCGTCTGTTCAACTCTTGAAGCTTGAACTGTTTCAATAAATAGGATTCAATTTAAAGCAAAATCAATTTATCCCTGAACAATGAAGCTTATTGAAACTTGTCCTAGAATAGCCTCCAACACTACCCACTTTTCTCCATGCTCGTTTTTAACCTCTTCTAATTTTCAGCTCCTTTTTATATGTAAATCCCTATTTTTTACAAATTACTGTTTTTGTAGTGGCAGTATTAAACCATTTCAAAAAATAGCTTATACAAACCTCACTCTGGTACTTTGAAAATGAAAAAAAACCCAACCAAACCATGATTAACAACTTGTAAACCATTTCATATCACCAAGGATTGCATATTTGAAAACAAGTGAAGTTATCAGAGTCCTGAAAAATACATTTTTGATTCTGCAAACTTTTATTTCCATAAGCCATTCCACGGCCACTTTCTGAGTTTTGTACTTAACCTGAAGAACTGGCACGTAAAAATAGTTCCTGTCTCTAACCTTTTCTTTTTCATCTGATGATAATCCACTCCTGCTGTTGCTCAAGGGAAGAGCAAAGTGATAGCAGGATCAAACACAACATGTAAATAACAATCGGTCACTGAGGTTTCTCCTTTGATCCACTGAAATAATGATTTCTCTCTGACAATTTAACAGAAAGTTCCCTGAATCTTTTTATATTTGGTGTATGTTTTACAACACAGGTCCTGACCTTGTTTAGGTAGGTTTGGTTTTCCCATAAAG
Source organism: Gallinago undulata (assembly GCA_026546715.1). NCBI lineage: Eukaryota > Metazoa > Chordata > Aves > Charadriiformes > Scolopacidae > Gallinago > Gallinago undulata. Next base: position 24,197,141 of record JAOTQQ010000052.1, on the reverse strand, counting down.
ACCTTCTGACAGGTAATGAGAATGTGGCAGAGTACAGTCCCATGCTCTTGAGGCAGTGACAGCATAAGGAAATTCCAAGCTGACCAACATGCATGCCTCTTTCTGCGCTGTTTGTGGGACTGTGCGCTGAAACATGGCACTTCCACGGACGTGACAATTAACTGAGGCCAGCAGGAGAGAGATGAGGTTTTCAGACAAGTCCACGTCTTGATTTGTTTCATTGTGCACCCCTCTGCATACAAATATGTTTGCAAAGCTCTAGTTACAGTAAGATTAGTAATACCAACAGATAACACTGAGATAATTTTTTTTTTAATCATTGCTACCATGTATTGTCATCCTCATCTCTCTAACAAAGAGCTACTCAAGCTAAGACACTTCCTAAAGTGCACTAATGTGCTGCAAGGAACAGCAACGATTCAAGAGGTACTCATCTTCTCCTCAAGACAATGGCAAACTCAGGTTTTCTGGACAATGTGAAATATTCCACCATTTATGACCACTGAAGTTCCCAGGATGCCTTGTGTGCAGATTTGCTCAGGAAGCCTTTGCTTGCATCCAGCAGATTAAATATAAACTTAATCTGCTAGATTAAATTTAATGCTGTTGTGTTGCTTCAAGTGTGCACAGAGAGAAGAAATAAGCAATTAGGGGTTGGAACTCCTCAAGGCACAAGTATCACCAAAAAAAGCACTTAAAAGCCAAAAACAGTTGCAAAAGCTTCTCAGCAATGTTCCACCATTTTTTATTACACAGCTCCAAAATAAGTCTGAAAACTAGAATGTTCCATTAATTTTAGATGCTTTTTAACAAGCAAATTGCAGATGTCCTTCAAAATCCAGTTTTTCTCCCCTGATAACAAGTGGGCCTTCTCCTCTTCCACCTGCTATTTTTTCGCCAATGCAGAGATAGCTACAGGCCACTTCCCAAACTGGAGACTTGCTATACAAAGTACATGCTTTCTCCCAAAGAGCTGCATACTTCCTCTTATAAGGAATACTTATTCCCACCAGGAGGAACACATGCAGAGATGAAGCAGTTTATCCAAGGCCTTGTAGGGAGCTTCAAGCAGAAACAGGAGTGAACACTGATCTTCAGTGTCTTATACACATTTACCAAACCTGGAAAGGATGAAATCTACTATATTGGAAGCATAAAGCTGGTTTGAGCACATACAAAGTAAGACAGTACTTTGGAATGCATGTTGATCCACAGCATAGGTTTCTGAAGATCAGGTTTTGCACGAATGTTGGCCCCAGTCAGGCTACGGTTCCCCCGGAGATCCATGTTAGTGGTCCCCAACACAAACATCACTCTTGCACAAGATTTCTGAACATAAGACAATGAAGTCAGAGGTGCAATTCTCTTAGGACTGACAGATATTTGGAAGTAAACAGGATGAAAAAGAGCACATGTCCATGAAAACAAAGATGTTCACAGAGGCCTAGTTTCAGTAACACTGGAAATACCATCAGATCACAACTGAGATTTTTTTTTTTTAATTATTGCTATTGTGTGTTGTCATCCTGGACAATGTGAAACATTCCACCATTTATGACCACTAAAGTTCCCAGAATGTATTGTGAGCAGATTTGCTCTGGGAACCTTTGCCTGCTTCCAGCAGATTAAATGTAAGTTTGTTTTTTGTTTGCCTTTTTTGGTTTTGGAGGCTTTCTCCTGCTCCCAATGCGTTTTGCTGATGTCAGTCCCCCTGCACTCTCTGCTGGGCATCCTGGCTAGTTATTTATGTGGGATGAGAAATGAAGGCCTGTACTTTTCAGATGAACACTGCTATACTCATATGCCATTTAGAATTTTCATTTGGACTATGCAAAGAACAAAAGTCAATGCAGCAGCTATTATAATCAGCATCTTTTACAATTTGATTCAAGTGCTAAAACACTTGCAAGATGATTGACATTTCCAAGGATGAAAGATTCAGTGTTTCAGAACTTTCCATTGCAAACTGATATTTCAGTTTTCCTCTGAAGTTAAAGCACATGAAAACTTTTTTTACTTCCCAAAAATTAGACCCTCATTCAGTCACTTGCGTCAAGGAGCTGGGACTTTAAGGAAGAAAAATTCCAATTTCAAAACTGCCAACATTATGAAAGCTATTTTCTCCTGAGTATTGACGTTAATATTTCTTCCACATTCTAGTTTATCACCCACGCGCTTCTCACCACACCTTAAGGGCCTGGTCTTTTTTTCAGCAGGGAGAGACAGTCTACCAAAAGTTTGTCCATTTTGCTAATAGGATTACAGCAAATAACACCACCCCCCACACACTTATTCATATGGAAACAGCATTAATCCCTTCTGTTTGCCCCACCCTATAACCTTCTGTCTGAGCACAAAAGCTATCTGTCTGCTTTGGCAGCAGTGAAATATTTTAAAAATGTTTCCAAATACTAGGAGGTTTTTACATCCAACCCCCCCAGTTCTTTTCAGTTTAGCTCTGCAGGAATACACCGACAAAAAGTACGGCAAAGACTATGACATTCTCTCACATGCCTTGTATTAATTACAGGAATGTTGCTTTCTGAGGAGTAACATCAAATGTAATTACCAGGAAAAGGTAAAGAATATACAGAAGGAGCTATAAAGCAAGCTATACCTTTTATGCTGTTATTTTTTATTTTGTACAATGCCACCACAGTGCATTACTAACAAGTATATAAGATTTTAGTAACTAACTTTGTAACACAACTTACTAGCCCAGTTTTCCAGATGATGTCCAAGGGATAGATTCGTGTCACCTGTACAACACAAGTGGATGCAATACTGAACTTACCTGACTTATATTAGTGTGGAAAGTCAGCTGGAATGGCTGAAGAAACCAGCAATGCTGATTTCAGTTTATGTTAACACATCTGGACATTAAAAACAGTGCTTCAGGGCAGCAGATTCCCATCCTGGTTGCTGCCCCTGTGGCAGAAGCGGTATTTGGATGCTGGCAGAGTGGGGACACGAGAATTTGCAGTGGTAAACCTGGAAAGGCATTTCTCGAAAATCTGCCTGTGAACTTGTATCTGCACTCAGAGCTTGCACCTGAACGATGGTAAATAACTCTCTCGATTCCTCTCTTGCCTGGAAGTTCCTAAACTCCAATACTAAAATCTCATTTACTACATAAGGACACAAAAGGTGAGCCACCAAGGTTTATCCTGCCAGTTTCTTTTTCTAGAATTAGAATGACAGACCACTTATAATTACCATAGTCAAAATTATACTATTTTCTCTAATCTACAACTAAATCCACTGATTCTATCCAAAAGCAAAGCTGAGTTAAAGAACAAAACTTGCTTTTAACTCAGGAAAAAATGCAATACGTCTATTAAAACTCAAAGCAAAAGGATAGCTTGCTTTCCTGTTTTTTTTGTTGTTGTTTTTAATTATTCATATTATTCTACATCACTTTCACAGGAATTGGGGTACTATGACTAAAAGTTGATGGCCTTATAAAGAATAGTTTTTCACATGGAAACACAGTCTTCCTCAGTGCAAATGCAAGTTTCCAAATAAATCAGAATCAAGTTTGTAGAAAGAATGCATTTGTTTATATTCAGAAGTTCCAGTTTTATTTTGCTCCTTGTTCCTTTATTGCAAAGTGATCTAGCTGACTTTTAAAACTACCCTGCCCAAGCATTTTTGTGGTTATTTATGTATTGTGCTATCTGGCAATGTCATATTTAAGAGTTGCTTTTATTATGCAGCTGTTACACCACAAATTCTTCAGTGTTTGCCTATTTTCATCCAGTTTTGTAAATAATGACACCTGGAACACCACACTTGAAGCTTCAAGTGAGAGGTTTTATTTCTGTCCAACACCAGCTCTGCTTTTCTTCCAACAGAAAATACCAGGAGGAGAAAAAAAATACAGCACCTTCTTAGATGTCTGTAATAATGAGACACTTTCTAGGAAGAGCATCAAATATTCCAGTGTGCACAAAAAGTGATTTGTTCTCAGTCATCTCTCCACAGCTTCTTAATCCACTCTGTGTGCTCTACTAGTCACATAGGATTTCAGTCTTTTTTTTTTAACCTAATCATAAAGTCACAATTCAGGAACAAAGTTTTGCCCTGATTCATGACCTCCAGTTCTGCAGAAGTCTGCCGGTTCATTGCAGGAAATGGTTTTAAATTAATAACAAAGAAAATAATACAGCTTTGATTGATAGTGTTTTTGAGAATTCTGATAGCTGAGAAAGGCAGTTTCACACGAAAAGCAGCTACTGAACTCAAACATACATTTCCTCACACAAATTAAGGTGCAGTAATTTGAAGAGAATGAGGTTGTAAAAAAGGAGTGTTGCTGGCTTTTCCAGCGATCGGTCCCCAGGCTTTGTAAGGAGTGTTACTGAATTGTTCTAGTATCACTCTTTCACAGCCTGCACTCTGAACACACTGGCTGTAGCTCAGAGCTGGATCCAGGAGATGGTTTGATGAATACTAAAGATACTGGAAAGATTTCAATTCTCAGCTTTTTTGGAATGGACAAAAGCAGAAGTCAAACTCTCCAGCACATGCTGAATGATTTACACTGCCCATGAAGAACCGAATTGCTGCCTAGAATGCAAAACCAATCTGAATCAAGCTTGCTGTCACATCCAGTACATTCCCATTTTCCCTCCAATGTTTTCCATTTCCATTGCTTTGTTTCTCTCCAACACTTGCTACTACCCAGCACTGTAAGTGCCATTCCAATATAAAATAGGCTGCTTTAGTATTTCTCACCCAAATGAATCCAGAAAAGTTGGGCATAAATTAAAGGAAAACTGAATCAGAAGTATTTCCCCTGAACAAAATAAGCCCCATAGAACAGCTTACGATGTTTTAGGGGTTAAGAGTGTATCTAACCAGACTGTTCACCCTAGCAGCTTGACCCTAAACAAAATATCATCAGTTTTGACCAAATAAGTGAAAAGAGATTGAGTATTCTGGCTGACACATCTGAGACAGCTTAAATAGTCAGCATGCCAAGGGGAGGAGGGCTTCCTGAAAAACATCCCTCTTTAGCTATCTCAAGTTGCACTCCTTCAAAATCTTGGCTTTTACTCTGTGGACTGAAGGCTAACGGTAAGCATCAGTGGAGTTCCATTAACAGCCAAATAAAAAACACTTTACTGAGAAAAACATGTATTTCTGCAAGCAGCTGAACCAACATCAGTCCTGTTTCCTACAGATCTGCAGTTCTCCAGTGTGGAAATGGAAATATGTTACAATATTTCTGATGTTTAATACGGGATAAATATATGCAGCAGCCTTTCCCTCAGAAGGGTCATTAGCTATGTCTCTGCTTCCACTCCCTGACTACCACATCAGGGAGGCAGAAGTAGAACTCTGTAACTTCTGCCTCACTGATACGTTGCTGCGATTGGCCAGAGGGTTCAAAAATTACTAGGGAGGAGTTGTAGACACAGCAAGATCATGTAATTATATCAAATAACAACAACAACAAAATCTTGTAATTTCCAACAGACACTTATGTTAAGGTAGCTGGAAAACGGCCGTGAAGGGAGCCAGCCAGTTCCCATCGCAGTATTTTCATTTTTTGATCCAACTGCTGCCTAGCAGGATAGGACAGGAAGGATGGTCTACTGGTTAAAGCCCTGTCTCACTCTTCGTATATCAAAGTTCAGTTCCCTCCTCTACCAAAAATCTTTCTGTGATCATAGTAAGTTATGTTGGGAACAAAATAATAATAATAAAATGACAGGAACCTCAAACTGGGTTTTCCAGAGCCAGCTTTCTGGTGCTTAAAACTTTTAATAGAATTATAGAAGGAATGGACCTTATGAGCAAGGGCTACTGGGTACAAAACCTGTTAGCCCAAGTGAATCTCATCATTTCAAGAAACAGCTTGAAAACAACTGTCTTTGATAATATATGGAAGATTAGAAAAGCTCCATCTACAGACAATCTGTAATGTTTAGCTAAATGCATCTTTGTACAGAAGCAAAGAGCTGGGGTTGTTCAGCCTGGAGAAGAGAAGGCTCTGGGGAGACCTTATAATGGCCTTTCAATATCTGAAGGGAG
>JAOTQQ010000052.1:24104921-24191002 GCA_026546715.1 Gallinago undulata | reverse complement strand
GGGAAGTCGTGGATGCCCCATCCCTGGAGGTGTTCAAGGCCAGGCTGGATGGGGCTTTGAGCAACCTGCTCTAGTGGCTGGTGTCCCTGCCTGTGGCAGGGGGGTTGGAACTAGATGGTCTTTAAGGTCCCTTCCAACCCAAACCATTCTATGATTCTATGAACTGTCCTTTCTTTGTAACTGTATGGTATTCATAAATGGGGCCTGAAAGGAAGAACTGGCTGAAAGGACAACATTTGGGACATGTGGAACTTTTAGGAAGATTCAAAGTCTTTTCTCTCATCCCCACAAGTTGCAGTGACCTCTAGAAGCTGAAGCCTACTTCAGGGACACATGAGTGAGAAGTTTCCCAGCTGGCAGCCTACAGAAGAATTGGTGGGCCATGTGGCTCTCTCAACATAACTATTTCCCTGATAACGAGTTATAGGGAGCTCTTGATATTTTCAAAGCCATAAGCATCTGGAGCCCTATCCGTACCCAAGAACTGGAGTAATTTTGACATACAGGGGATGTACACAGGCTGTCACAAAGGGTGACTCTGAGACAGAAGCACTCAATGCTGCTGTCCTTCCCTCCCCTCCCACTAGGGCAGGCTGCTGGGTGCTGCCAAGCTGCAGAACCCAAGAAAAAGCAACACTGTGCTGCTTTTGTTCTTGTGAGAGGGAAGAAGAAAAAAAATTAGCACTTTTTGAATGGATTAGGACTTGGAACAGACTGAAGTCATGGAAGAATGTCAGGATATAAGAAAATGGGGTCTCAAATCCAAACAGTCTTTAAGAAAACTCCGCAAGAAAGAAGTGTTAATAAGTTATTACATGTTGCTATACTAAAGAGGCTTAGTTATATTCTTAGCTTAGCCAGGGCATTGTAAGGTTGTTGGAGAGCTTTCCTTTCTGAAGAAATCTCTGATTTTAACAGAAACTACATTACCTCTCTTCACTCTGCTTTCAGGAAGTATGAATTGTTCCTTTGTGACTCAAAGGACTTACATGCACTGTGCAAATATAAAGCTATATAAAAGGAGATAGTCACAGACAAAAGCACCTCTCCAAACTTATATATTTTAATAACCCTTCCTGTCATTTGAAAAATAATATCCATGCAGAAATGCAGCAACCGTAGCATACTTCAGACATATGCATCCGAACAAATTATTGAATGATACCGTGTAATTTATCGTTTGGTCCACATGCAGAGCTGTGTATAGGTATGGGCTTACTTGGAGAAGGACCGGTACAAGCATTAAGTCTCTCTGTTACACACTGTCAGTTCCCACTTTTCATGTTTTTCCTTGCATCCAGCCATAGCTTCTTTGTAACTGTCCAACCCCAAACAGTTTGTTTGCACTCACAGAGTTTAGAAACAATCATTTATCCTGAAGGATAACACGTGTGCACAAGACCATTGTGTGGATGCAGTCAATGTTTCCTGCACCCATTGCAATTAACGTGCACCAAAAAAATCTATACACTGGCAGTGAGTTCAAAGTATTGAAGTTTTTGCACACACCCAAACCAACTACTAGGCATATATTCGCTAGCTCTGGCTCATTCTGTAATGTATAGCTCTTAAAACCTATAAATTTGGTGATTGCAAACAGGTCAAACCACAACAAAACCAATCTAACAGCAGAGAAGGTACAACCTTCCCCAGCCTGGATCAACATTCTGTAAAACCATCAGGAAGTGTGTGTTCGCCCAGCAGTCTGTCTCACATGAGGGCTCTAACATCTGCCCTAGGACTACTTACTCCCCCCATGTAGCTGTATAGATTCCTACCCCTTTCAGTCAACCTGATAAAAAATATTCCCTGCAGTAAGCAAGCAGAAAGATTACAAGGAAAAGTCATATGAAAGAAAGCATCTATATCTGCCACCTAATGCAAAGAACTGGCACCACATGATAAAAACCTACCCACAGACAAAAGCAAAGGCACAACAAATATGAAGTATATATGCAAACAAAACTATCTAGCAATCTAACAGACAGAACTGCTAGTACTCTTCGGGTTATGTTTTTATGTTATAGTTTTGCATAGCTATGCTGGCAAAAAATGATGTAGGTACTGCCATAAAACTGCCACACACGGAGAGGTGCCTATAGGAGAGGGTTTGTTGCTCTGAGGCACCACCTGGGCCCACACCTGTGGTCTCCACCCCATCATCATCATGTATTTCCTATCTTTCACATACTTCAGGAGAAAAAAAAGCCAGCAAATGTTGCTTTGACATTTGTTTTGATCTATCTGGTGATCTGCCCATTTACTAAATGCCTACAGAAGACTCGCACATAATAATATAGAGGCAAAGGAAGACATATTGCAATTCTAAATTTACTAATATAGCACTGATATGCATATAAACACTAACACTTTAAGCTCAAGCGTCTTAGTGCTGCTCTACTTAAATCTAAAACCTTAAACCTACCACTTTTGTGGGACCGAATGCTTCCTTATTTGTATCTGAATATTAAAGCACCTTTCTGCAAGGTGCAGAATGAACTCCAGCCTTTATACCTGGTCCATCGCTTTGTTTCTTCCTTGTCCAGCAACACACGAGGCAAAAGTATTTTAATTAGTTGTACCCAGCTCACATCTAAAGTAAGTTCCACCACAGCCTCAAAACTGATTCCCCATTATATTTGACAGTGTTCCAAACCTCTAATTCTTTACTTATATAATGTCCACATTTTCAGGACTAAAATACATTCTGCTGCTCATCCAACACAAGACATAACTAAACCAATGAAGAGCACTACAAGAAATTCCACCTAGAAATTACCCTAAAATAATCTCAAATCCCTTGTAACTATGTAACAGTATATAGAGATAAACTGACTAGAAGTTACTAGTGTATCAGTGTATTGCTTTGTATAGTACTCAATTAGTAGCCCCTAAAAGTTTTTCCCTTGTTGGATCACCTGTTTCTGGGTACAGTGTCAATATATACAATGCTCCTTTTAGTAAGAAACCATGAAGATAACTGTACGGTACATATTAACAAATTATCAAATTCAGATATTCTCTTCAGCAGAGACTTTGACCCACTTGTCTTCTAAGCACGTAGGAAATTAACTAAAAATCTCACATATTTGTACTAAAATTTCTTACCTTGCAGAGCTTCAGCAACAGCCAGCATGTCAGGTATGCTGTCAGAGTTAATTTTGCTTTCATATATCTTTCAGGCAAACAAGTAAGGTACATTTGTACCAGATCCAGCTCTTCATGGGCAACACTAGTGCCAGCACTATTAATATCATGCTCCCCACCTTCTTGTCCTCCTTTTTCCTCTTCTGCTGATGCACCCAAGTCCATTTTAAAAACGTTTCCCCTCCGCCCCCCTGTTCTCCACGAAGCCCTGATCTTTCCAGAGACAACTCAGAAAAGTTTTTATTTCATATCAGAAATACTTCCTTCCAGAAGTATGTAGCCTTGTCTTTAAGCCAACCCAAAAAGTTAAGACTATGGTAGAACAAACTTTCATTAAACTACATTGGCTCTTTGCCTTTCTCTTATTGAACAACCTCTTGCAAACGTGCATACAGCTACAAGATAAATATAGCACCAGCCAGCCTTGTCATACAGCACAAGAATACTCCTGCCGTTGCCAAGAGAGAAGAGAAAGATTCCATTTATTTAAAGAGCAAGTCCCCGGCATCAGCACTCCCTTGTTCTTTCAGAGGGGCGGGAAGATGAAAAATCTGTTATATTTGAAAATCTTTTTTGTTTTTTGCCAACTGTGCTTCCTGAGAACAAATCCCAATTCTGTAAAAAAAAAATAATGTTCTTATGGAGGAGGGCTTTTTAATTCCAGAGACTCCTAGCCACAGTAATTCATTGTGATATCACAGATGCCAAGCTCGTGAAGGCTACAAATTTCAAAAGAATAAATGAGGTCTTTCAGATGGACTAGAGCCAAGACATTCTGAAATAACAAATAGACCTTCCATAGGCCAAAATATGAAGAAAATATGCAAGAGATTAATTAAGTAATGTTTGGCTAAACATTAAGCAGCTCATCTGTGCCTTGTGACAGCTCAAATTTGTACAGTAAGAACAATTTCAAAGACATTTAGCCTAGTCCTAGGGACAGATAGGAAAGACCTAAAGGTTTAGGCTTAATTGTATCAGTTATGAGAATCTAAACAGCATACATTAATTTTAATCAAAAGGATTAACTTTATTGGTAACTTCATGTAGAAAGTTATGCTTTCTTCAAAGCATTTTTCCTCTTACAGGTAGGATAGTCAGGAGATTGCTATGACTTGCTGAAAATTTAATCAAGAGCTTTGATACCTTGAAACATTACCCTTTTTAATGTCCAGGGGAACCTAAGACCCAAAGATTCCATTATCTTGAACCACTCTTAAGCATCAGACATGGAAGTTATTCATTAAATACTTAACAACCAATTTTATGGATTTTAATCACATTAAATACCACCTTGATTAATCTCAATGATTTTCATAGGACTACCTGTGAGTTATACACCGCATTTTTCGAATGGGTGTTCCAGCATATAAAGGACAAAAAACAAAGCTACACACCCCTACACAGCCTGTCTATAAGAAACAGCAAACGCAATGCAGAAAATTTAACACATTTCTTTTGTCTGATATATTTTGCAAGGTGTCTGGCTCACCTGGTTCCTCTGGTGGGTACAGCTGCCACTATTTCCCCCTCTTTTCATGTTCACACAAATTTGAGAAAGAGCAAAGTCAATAAATTACAGGGCCAAACCTTCCTGTGATAGCTTGCTGTAATAATACAGAACATCCTTTCTATTCCTACAGGCAACCCTGAGTACAGATGTTGAAGGCAAACTGGCTCTAACAATTGTAAAGGAGCTGGATAGCATCCCAGTGTTCACTCCTCCTAGCCATATCCCTCTGCTGCCAGCAATACAATGCTTACTCTGATATAACACAACTTATAAGCAATCTTCAGCAGCAGTCCCCACCCTTTTCCCACCTGCAGCTGATTAGGGTACTGCTTATGGAGCTTTAAATATCGGCAGGTAGCTGCTACAGTCTTTGTGTAGTAGTTTCCTCTACCCAGGAGCAAGCTAACACACCTCACCCTGAGCACAAACTAGTTCACGTAGAAGACAGCTTCACAGCTCTTACCTGCTCCCTTATCCCTAGAGGTGAGTAACCTATTGTCTTTGAAAGCAATTGTGGCTATACTAAAACACTGTATCAACATTACTGCCAATTTTAAACACTGTTAAAGAATGCTTATTGTAGGAGATAACAGGGAAGAAGCCAAACCAAGGAAAGGTCAAGAAGCAAATAATTGATTGATCTTATAAACTTGTATAATGCTTTCAGCTGATCTTAAAATTATAAGAGTGGTTGCAGATAAAAGCTATACATATTACTAAGGTACTTTCTCTTAGCCTAACCCAGAATTGGTCATTGTCACATATCAACAAAGTCATATTATGTTAATCTATCTGTTGCCTCCCAATTCTTTAACCCTGACTACTAAAGAGTGGGAGATCATTTTTACCTCTAATATTTCTTCTCTCATCCTTGCTGTTTATGATGTAAATAATGATACACGATCTAAGAAAGACAAGACTACTTAAGCTATTTTCTAGCCCTGGTAAGTGCAGATGAAATAGTAGTTAAAATAAGATTCACTCACACCTTTCAGATAGCCAATGTTCCCAGCATTTCTATCCTCAGCAGAAGCCATGATAGCAGTACTTGACAATTTTAGGAAAACAAGTCATATGGGTTTGGACCAAGCCTTAAAGCTCCTTGATCTGGAGTTCTTACACTTTGCTATAGTTAATAAGGATGTTTTCAGCTTGCCCAGATAAGTGTTAAGTGGATGCCTTGAGATTTATATCAAAAGAATCCAGCCCTGTACTATCGTACTGTACATGCTTAATCTTTAATTCTAAAATCTTCATGCAGGTAAAGGTATATTTCTGTGTTCCCTCATATCTGATTAGATGTTTTCTCTCACTTTTCCAGGGAGAGAGCTCTTATGACTAAGTTGTACGAGTGCCTATTTTGGAATTTACAAAGCAACCTTAAAGTACTAGGGTTCTCCTGAATATGCACACTACAAACTGAAAACTACCTGAAGTCATTAAATAACTGTAAGTCCTGAATTCCTTCCAAATTTTCCTCATCCTTTTAAAATTATAAAGTCCCTTTATTCCTCATAATAATTTCCTGTTGCCTTAGTGATAGTATCACTTCTCTAGTCCCATTTTCTATGCCTGAGCAGGCCAGCTTGGTTAATTACAATACCTTTTCAGGAATTTCTCAAGTGAAACAAAATCAGAATTCCATGTAGAAAGTGAATTAAAAAGGAGTCTACATGCACTGCCCAGATCCTAGAGTTTATGAAGACAAGCAAAACCACTATCTGAAAAAAAAAAATCCCAACTAGTAACTTTTGTTATAGCTTGATGAGAAATCAATGCAATTATGAAGAATTAATTTGAGTGCCCTGTTGTTACAGCTAATTTTCCCTCCACAGGCTGTAGTTACAAGCCCACTTTTTGTTTTGGGCTGTTGGCTCATACTGGACACAGCTTGCCTTTCCTGGTACTATTATCATGCAGCCCCCCCAGCTTCTTCAGCACAAAGTGTACTGTAGAAGAGTGGGTCCAGATTTTTTGTTTTGCTATTTTAAACTAAAAATGACTCATAGCAGAAGCACGATGTTAGGCTCTAGAGGCGCGCATGTAAGCTCCTGGCAGGTCACTCCCAGTTCCCTGCTCAGTTCTGTTCAGCTAGAAGAACAGCTGCTTATAAGAGCTCTAGATAGGACTATCCTTCCCCAATACAAGACCTAAAAACAACCAACACTCCCACAAAAAAACACCCAACCCAAACCACTCCACATTTTTTATTTCTATTATCCTCACCTCCACCTCATTTTTATGCATGTTTCTAAGCATATCATAAGAAGGCTTTCTGGAAACTGGGCTCAGAAAGTAACTTTGATAAACCTCCTCAAACCAGGGATTTTTTTGCCACAATTCTTGGGCAATCTGTCCCTGACCTGTTAACTCATTCAGTATTACTGTAGCATTCAGTAGCTAGTCTGAGGTATCTAAGAGATCAAACATGTTTGATATCAAAATTGTAACAAACCTGTATTACAAAGTAACTAGAGGCTACATAGAGGAATCCAAGAAATATCAGAGGAATGAGATTTTAGAAGGACAATCTGCTGAGAGCTAATAAATTGAAATGGTAACAAACAGAGTTGCAGACATAAGGTAATGTGACGTAACGTAGTTGAGAAGCTGTTCCAGTTTGGAAGGACAAACTGGTAACAGTACTGGGATGACTTCTTAAGCTAGGTGATGAGATAAATGGATGTCACACAATGAGAGAATTGAGTTGTTTAAATCTTAGGCTTTGCTTGCCAGATTCTACAGTGGTAACTTTAGGAAGTGGGGAAGAGAACACTCAGCATTGACACTACGCTTCGCACCTACAAAGGCTACAGCAATTTTACTTAATTTTAATTATCTTAGAGCCCCAGGAATGCAGTTAACTTTGACTTTACCCAGAAGACTGCTCGACCCAATGAGCAGTTTTCCCAGTGGGCCCAGACAGCTTAAACGGGTATCTTGTGGGTGTGTATTGCATTAAAGCTCAAGTTCAGAATGGTTTATAGTAAATACCTAGTTGCATATAGAGTACGATTTGAGTTTACATGTATATGCTCTCTAAATTTTTACATAGATAGAGAGTATATATAGATAGAGTGTGTGTACATATATATATATATTAACCCCACTTACCATATGTATTTGCTGGTATAACACGTTTTAGATGAGTAATTGGTGGTCACAGGTTCTACCAATGTGCAGACAAAAGGCTTGCTGAAAGGCAATAAACAGCATTTTAAACTCCTATAAACTGTTTAGAATCTATATAAATAAAAATTTCAAATGGACTATAGCCCATTTCAGTCCTATCATGTCTGATTACTCCTTTTATCAGACTTATCTCTAGCAACAACAGTAGCAATCAGACACTTTTAAGCTGGTGCTGTTATTAGTGATACCTAGAATGTTTGCCAAAAAAAACCCTAACTCTGTTTAAATCATGCCATTGCAAGTATCATTAGCACAATGGGGATTTTTCTACTTGTTTGCATTTTTTTTTAACTGGAAGAACCTCTTGCTTTCATTGTTACAGTATAGGTACAGGGAAAAGACTAGAATAAATCCTTACAGTATGACAGAGCTCAGGACCTGAGACAGAACATGAACCTGCCTCTTCCTGATGGAGATTTCACTTCTTTACCAGTCGCCAGAGTACTGCCCTTTCCTGTTCAGAGTCAGTGACCAGTCCCAAGTACCCAGTGACCATAAGCTGAGCTTCAGAATTGTGAGAGTAACACTTCCCCTCCCATTGCCAGAAGGGAGTTTCCTGAATCTGCATTTCAGAGCATTTTATATTTGTTCCCAAGATTTCCTCCAACACTGTGATGGTTAGAAAGATATTTAAAATGACAGCCCCAGCCCCTCATAAATTGCTTGACTATGTGTCATGGTTTAACACCAATCAGCAACTGGGACCATGCAGCTGCTTGCTCATGGAGGCATCAGGGGGCTATTAAGACAGCTAACGTCATTTGGAGATACAAGTTTTTATCACGAGCGAAGAGCACTGTTCCTCCATTCTCTTTACAGTATTTCTGCAGCTTGGGAATACTATCTCATGACTCTCTTGAGATTCCAGGACCTGCCATCCTCCGGTCTTGCCCTAGTCCCCTCTCCCCTTTCCTTAAGGAAACAGCATGGAGCTGACCTACTGGAAAGCTGCTGTCGTCCCTGCCCTCCTCACTGCCTTTTGCTAAAAGATCACGGTTTTGCTTTGTTGCATTTGTCTTACTCATAACTCCAGTGCTTCTAACCCTGCAAATAGCATCTTTGCTACCAGAAATTCTAAAATGAGCTATGGGGCCCTGAGCAGAATTCTTCAACTGTCTGAGCAATCCCCCAAAATAGGCCAGGACACGTGATACTTCTGATTGTTTTCGAAACTAAGGGACTCCTACATTAGTGCTCAGAGATTTACTCAGCACCTAAGAAGATAGAAAAGCCTCCCTAATCTGCACAGGGATGGAGGGATGCGCTGTAAACAGCCGGGTTTCTTGCAGTATTTGATGGACTATTTCCATCTGCTGGACTATTTCTCAGCACACCGCTTTGAGCTTTGCTAAGGCTTCCTACTTATTCACAAATGCACTGCAGCGTTTAGAGCCATCTCTTGCATGAGTTAGTCATTGCTGGAAAGCCATCCATGAAAACCTCCACTGGGATATGAAGAGCAGACATCTGCACTGGAACTGAAGGTGTGACTGCAGCCCGTGCAAACACACCCAAGCTACTGCTAGTTAACTAGCTTGCATGCTAACACCAGTAAAGCCACGGACATCAGCTTATGCTGTACAAAAAGCACTGAGGAGCTTTGGAATTAATTAATTAATCAAGCCAGCATGCCTGCAGATATGTCACCGGTACCAGTGAGAGAAAAGCCAGGGTGGCCAGATCTCTCCACATGACGTTCTGGGGAATACGCAGCCTTTGCACATGTTGAAGCAGCATTTTGCCTCACATGAAGGGAAGAGACTGAATCCCTTGAAGGCCTGTATGTGAAGGGATTCAGAACTTTGCTTTGGCTGAATGTAGATGGCCAAAACCGTGGCATTTCTGTGAAGCAAAAAAAAAACCAACAACAAAAAACCCTCCAACCCTGGAAATCTTCTGAGGGAAACAACCTTTTTTTAGTGTACTTTCTAATACATGCTGCTTGGGATCGGGTGAGTGGTCTCTCAAGAAAAGGAGCTCACTGTAGTCCCATACATCTGGTTCTTGTCCCAGCCAGTTCGGGGAGGTGTGAAAATGAAAACTGGCTGTGCTGAAAGTTAACCAGGCTCCTTTGACCATCCAGGAAGTTCAGCTCAGGTTTCCACCAGCAGCTTGCGGTTTGGCATGGAAGGGACTGTTCCAGTTCGTAGCAGGATGTAAACACCCCGTGTGAGCATTACTCTTCTCTGGGAGACCTCTGGCCACCTGCTCGACCATTCATCCTTGCTCTAGGCTTTTTAGCAGTGCCCTGGGATTTAGTGAGGAGGAGTGGCGGTAAATACATGTTTTGTTCTCTGTTTTAGACAGGCTTGAAATCTTTGCTATGTACCCCAGGAGGGAAAAGCAAGCAGGTTTTCACACGCAATGCTGAGATGCTGCCTGAAAAAGCCTCACCCCATTTTACCCCAGGGTCTCCCCAGCTACCCCCCAACCCTGGGCACACCACACCAGGTCCCCATGGGCTCACCAAAAAGTCATGCCCTCACAGATGCCACCTGCACCCTGAGAGCCTTACCTCTGCTCAGCACTGTATCCCTCAGGGGGCCTTCCAGAACAATCCCCCTCAGCCTTCCCCATGGCGCCCCACCTAGCGTTTTGCCCTTCAGGGGGCCCTTCCAGAACAATCCCTCTCCCCCGTCCCCGTGGCTCCCTGCGCAGCCTCCGGAGGGGTCTGTGAAGGGAACTGCCCGGGGAAACGGTCAGTTTCCCTCCTCTCCTTACAACGCCATCTCCGCCGGGGGGCGCTGGCCCGGGCCCGGCGTCTCCTCGGTCAGGCGGGAAACCAGACCCCCTCAGCCGCTGCCCGCGCCGCCATCTTGTGGTTGCACTCTCAATCGAGGGCCGGGCGGGAAAGACGGGTCTGCGCCCTCACAGCTCTCGCCAGCTAAGGGGAGGCGGTCCCCCTTTCACCCCGGCGGCCGTGGGGCTCACCGGCTTTCCTCTCAGAGCATCTCCACGTCGGGTGAGACCCTGGAGCCACGCCGTGCTGAGGTGGTGCTGCCGCCATAGACCTGCTTCTGCCTCCCTCCGGCAGGGCGGTGGGCAGGCAGGGGTAATTCCCCTCAGCAGCCCGCCTGGCTGTTGGGAGTGAGAGAAGGGGGTCATTCATGGGCTGAGCGACTGCAAGGATCCCCTGGAGCCTGCAGCCGTAGGGTGAGCACATCCACACTCAGCTCCTGCTCGGCCCCTTGGCTGGGTCTGCTGGTGCCCCTCTGCCATTAATGCCTGTAGTCACGCAGAAAGCAGTAGGAGATTCCTGGGTGGTTGGCACATCCCTGGCTCCCTTTTCGTGGTGTGCTGCTTATTTCTGTTATCACAACAATTTGCCTTTCATTGTTCCACAGGGCATTCATCTAGGTTGGAAGGGACCTTCAAGATTGTTGACTCCCACCATTAACCTAACACTGCTAAAGCCACCACTAAACCTCAGCACCACATCTACCCGTGCTCTAAATACCTCAGGGATGGTGCCTCAACCCCTTCCCTGGGCAGCCCATTCCAATGCTTGACAAACCTTTCTGTGAGGAAATTTTTCCTAATATCCAATCTAAACCTTCTCCGGCACAACTTGAGGCTGTTTTCTCTTGTCCTGTTGTCTCTTACTTGGGAGAAGAGACCGACCCCCCCCCTGGCTACACCCTTCTTTGAGATGATAGTTTTACAGAGGGATAAGGTCTCCCCTCAGCCGTCCTTTCTCCAGGCTGAACACCACCAGCTCCCTCAGCTGCTCCTCATGCGACTTTTGCTCCAGACCCCTCACCAGCATCGCTGCCCTTCTCTGGACACTTCTCCAGCACCTCAATGTCTTTCTTGTACTGAGGGACTCCAAACTAGACACAGTACTCACTCAAGGTGGGACCTCACCAGTGCCAAGTACAGGGGGACAATCTCTGCCCTCATCCTGCTGGCCACATGATATATTGTCAACTAAATTGTGGCCCTCTCCTTTATGTTATCACACCCGTCATTAGCTTCCTTGTTTTTCAAGGTGATGAGGATTCTTGGCTCCTGCCAAAGGCCCACTGATAGGAATATGTGGTTTAGTATTTTTTTCCATTTGAGTGATTACTATTACATTTCAGGTTGTACCAGATCTCAGCATATAGGTGTTGCATTGTGGAGAAGCTGGCTGCCTTCCTTTCCTTTCTGCAATTTTCTTCTTAAGACCATTATTGCATGGGTACAATTACATTAACATTAAGCAAATTGTTGCTTTAAAAAGCCCATGTAATTGAGTGACAGGTGCTTATGACTGAATCCACTTAAATACTCGATACAAGACTAAAGTTACTATTCAGGGACCTGCTTAACATCCTGAGTACTCATTGACTTTCAAGTGGAAATGCTGTGGTGATCAGCACCACGCAGAGTCAGTTTGAAGTTCTCAGGTTAGAAAATATAACACTATAGAAGTTCCAGTGTCACTTGCACTGTATGTCTGGATGTAAATGAATCTGAAACTATGGTAGAATATGGATTACCAATAGTTTTATAGTAGCATAACAATTTTCTTTTAGGTAGTTCCTTTGTGGTAACAATGGAAGGAACTTTTCTGCTAGCTCTTACTGCATTGTGTTAAAGTGTTTATAAAGCCATGAGAGCTGTATAGATACATTTAAAACATGGCTACAGAAAAGTAAATTGACAAGTGTGGGTTTTTAACTTTAAAAATGATGCAACTTTATCTTGCTAAAGTTTTGAAGTATTTGTAAATATTCTTTTACTTAAATGATTTCCCACAGATAGAAAGATAAAGCAAATATAATGTGCATATATAGTTAGGGTTAAGCTTCAAACTCTAGTCTGTGCTCTCTTATGCCAGATTTAACTCTTAATTTATTTTCTTTATTTCTTCAGACAGTTAAGACATAGAAAGATGGGACACTAAGATGTGCCTGGAAATCAGCACTTTCTTCAAGGAGTCAACCATCTAATTTATTAGATGTTGCAAAAGGTAAGGATGAGCTTTTGTTAAATAGTTAGATCAGAACTAATTTGTCAGAGAGGCCAGAACTTCCCTTGTTCTTAAACATGGCACTTGTCAAAGGAGTAACTGCCTATGTTTAGAAACTAATCCATTTTCCAAATGACATACACTTGTTAATCTATCAACTTCCTCAGGATAGGATTACAGTTGATAATATTTTGATCTCAGTATTCTGATTCTTCCAGTGCTGATTGACTGATAAGCCAGGTTCTCCTACACAGAGGAGAAGAATTAGACAAATAGTGAAATTTGCTTCTTTAAGCCTCAGATACAGGCTAGGGATTTTTTAAAAAAATTAATCATAAGCAGTAGGGTGTTTTTTTCTGAATAACAAATTTGCAGTGTTGGAAAATAGCGACTCATTAACGTCATGTAAAACTATAATGATGTTGACTAGAGACCAAACATGACACAGAATCCAAGTGACTTTAATATGTAATGTATAATATGATAACTAAAATATAATACATAAAGCATATGTACATCAGATATGACATATATGAAAAATAGTTAACAGCATATGAAAAATATGTTAAACAGCATATAAATGCATGTATCTTAGTTACATAATAAATCATATATGTACTGAAATTTTTATTAATCTGCTAGTCAGTTTTTTAAATGATGCCTGCTTCAGATTTCTTCCCTATTCTTGAACTTAACAAGTTTGCACAAACCCTCCTTTTGGGTGCATATACACTCATAACGCACACATATGTATATGTACCATGCACGTACATTGTTCATCCAAGAGTACCATTGGTCTGTATCCTTTTCATTGAGTAGAAGCTGGAATATGTAACATTGTTCTCTCTTAAATATCCTTCCCTTTACCTGCAACTTTATTGTGCATCCTGTGCATTTGCTGCAAGCGTAAGATTTTACAATATCTTGCCACCAAACACTCCAACATACTTGGAACAATTAAATATTGTGAGTGAAGCAAAATATTGCTCTAGGACTTATTGTTAGTTCACATCCCTCATGTTTGACTGGAATATCTGAACACCATTTTAGTGCTTTGCTTTTGGAAGGAACACTTACCTGACAGTTCATGTGGGTCTGATATTTCTTCCTACATTTTTTCCAGACGTTTTCAGTAGTATGAGGTTATTTATGCTCCAGTTCTTTAGAGTGGTGAGTGCTCTCTCCATTCAAAGCAGTAAGTGGGGTTTTATTAAGGGTACTCAGGTACCTGGTCTATGTCCTGGGAGTTCCCAAAACACTTCTGAAACTCTAGTGAACTCTGCATTAAAAGGAGGAATGTCAAGGATTGACATCTTTAAGCAGAATATAGCTTTTAAAAAATACTTTTTCCAGAACATTTTCCTGCATTTTAGTGAACCATAAGAAGGTTTTTTCTTCTTTGGAGGTTGTCTTTAGCACAAAGATATTGATCTTCCTTTAATTATTATTCTGATTGTATGTGTGGACACAACTGTTCACTGCTTCCATTCTTCTAAAAACAGGAGAGGAAATAGATTAGAAGTTTCATGGAAGCTGACCTGAAATTTTGTAGCCACAAAAATGGTCTGTGCAAAGTTTTTCATAATTTATCTTAATCTTCTGTATTATCCATTTAAAATTTTAAAATCTATCTAACACCAGAGGGGAATGACAGAATGTTAGACTGGAAGCAGGCTAAAGGAACGTGTTCTCACTGCATGATGAATTCGATATTCACATCTATGGATTCATTTCACCAGCACGTCTTCATTTCCTAAGAAGACATTGTCCGTGTAATGTAACAAGTTTAATCTAAAGATTTTCCTCCAAACGAAAGAGCCAATCTTGTTAAACACCTTTGTTCAATATGATCTTGAAGAGGTAGATTTTCTGTTTGTTCTTTAAATGGAGGAGAATGATAAAGCCCTGAAGATGTTTGAGCTTCCCCCAGCATTGCATGAGCAGTCACACAGCTCCATGGGGAGAACTAGAATAGACTACCCACAGGCATTTTTTCCGTGGTGTGTAATGTAGATCCACAGTTGTTCCTTTGGCAGCATGGATTTAACCCAGGACCTTTGAATCTCAGAGTGCAATACGATACACTTATTGCTAGAAGTGGATGTATCCATAAGCTCAACGGCTGCAGGTGGCTCAGAAACCTGCATCCCTCCCTGCTGCCCCCAACAGAAGAGTGTGCATCTGAAACTGGGCTCTGTGAGCTGCTGTCTATAGGCTGCCCAGGGAGATAGTGGAGTCTCCGTCTCTGGAGACATTCAAAACCTGCCTAGAAAAGTTCCTGTGGAACATGATCTAGGTGGACCTGCTCTGGCAGGGGTGTTGGACTAGATAATCTCTGGAGGTCCCTTCCAACCCCATGTGATTCTGTGTGTCAGTGCTGGGTCTGCACAAGAGGAGTAAAAGCCCATCTTCCCTGTCTGCGCTTGTTCCCTGTGGTTCAGAAAGGAACCAGTGTCTGGGCACTGATAATGCGACAGAGCCCAACTTGAAAGTCAGTGAGGAGGCCAGAAGAGGGAGTCCTACAGAAGGAAGCTGCTTGCTTCTCTCTGTGTGAAGGGCAGACACCACAAGAGATGAGATCTGGGTACTTTTAATGTAAGCAACAGCAGGGACTGGGTAGCTCTGGCCGATGAGCAGGACTTAGAGGGAGAAGAGTGTACGGGTTGACATAGTGCTTAGCGACGTGGTTTAGTGATTTTTTTTTATCAGTTAGGTTGATGATTAGACAAGATGATTGTAAAGGTCCCTTCCAACCTGGAAAATTCCATGATTCTATGATTCTACAGCAGCAGGAGAAAGAAGACACAATTTGGGAGATAAATGATGCTGGACAAAGTATTTGTTGCTCTGTGCCTGTAAGGCAAGAGAAATAATAGTCTCTTTTGAAATGCTGTCTCCTGTACTGTATGGCAGCAGGGTGACTTTTCTCCTTCTTTGATGCCTTTATTTTCCTCTATGATGTTGGTTACTTAACCTGTATTCCAGGGAAGAGATGTGCAGTGAGCTACAGGGTTGAGAAATTCTGCCTCTTTGCTCCCTGGAAGCTCTGTGCACTCTGTTACAAGAGAGTTGGTGAGTGAAGGTAGAGAAGGAGGCCAGCGTAACACTTACAAAAGGAAAGGGATCACTTGTGTGAGGAACAACTAGTTCTAGTACAGACTCTGTCTGCTGCTGGAATGTTAAGCCCTATGTTTATTATCATTTGATTAACCCAAATCTGATGTGCCATTTATAATTTCTGGAAACTTGGCATTTCAGGCTTTTATAAGTTAAATGACACATTCTTAGCAGTCTCCAGAGACAGAGTTTTATGTCATGGAAGAGAGGCTTGGGCGCCTGTGATCTATATTTTTTAAGGAGATGTTTGTGCTAAATTGACTGTGTTCTGAAAGTTGACTTGTATTGGCAGTCTCGGGATGTTGGAGAGAGAACCTCTCTCTTCTCAGTAATCATAGAGTAGCACCGAGAAAGTGCGTACTGTGTGCAGAGGACATGATTTCATCTTACAGCATCACAGTCTTGGTGCATTATGTTTCTTTTTAAATCCAGATTCTGCATTTAAATACTGTGGTTATATATATTTGCCATTATAAATGATTTAAGGTAGAAATCATCTTAACTTTAGACATCACAATTCAGGCATCTAATCCAAGGTATTTGTCTAGGAGACTTATATTGTCAGTAGAGAGAGTGGAATATTTTGACAATCTTTCATCAACCTCTGTAGTTATTTGTCTGTTTACTATAGACAAGGTACGTACAGTTATCTCAATGAATAAAGCTAAATGAGATAGATAAATTCTTTGCCACTTCAATGAATATTTTAGGAATAAGGTTACCTTCTTCTTTACCAAGGTGTGAGCTCACTGTTGAGTCATGAAGGAACTATTTTTCACTTGCTTCAGTGCCCAGACTCATAGGTCATTCTTCCACTTTTTCCCGAGACAACAAATCTCAGGGCAAAGATACTGTCTCAGTACCGTCTGAGGCAGTACTAGATAAGGAGGTTGTTAAGTTCTCTTCAAATATAGCATGGCCTGATGGGACCACTTGATCATCTGGTTCTATCTACAAAGCACAGTTGTTTTTTTCAATTTATTCTCAGAATATAAAACAGCCAATACCAGATTCAAAATTGGGTATAAAAATGATGACTGTTCTGTTTAACTGACTCCAAGGATACCACAAAAAAATGAAAACTGGGTTAACAATGTATCCTACCTAGTATTTTGAGACTTATTTTTAAATTGGAAAGGAAGACTTTATATAAGATGAAGTACAGCCATTATCATGGTCATCAACAGCATGCTTTCTCTCCTTTAAAACAGAATCAACAAAGTTATCTTTTTGATGGGGATTTTCAAGTACACCTCTCTATCCTATTCTCCATTTCTGCTACATGATAAATACATGTCTTTGGACAATACAGGGCATACTATATTATGCTTCCTGATATTTTTGTTTGTATGTTTACAAAATATGTTTTCCCAGACAGTAAATCTTAGGTAATCTGCAGTCCAGAACTTTGTTGCTTTAAGATGGTGAAGCAGTTGCCATAAAAGATAGAAAGTATTTTTGTAAAATTCAAGAAAAATTAGTACAATGGAAAACAATTTTACCTCTTCATAACAACTGCCCAAATGAATGTTTATTCTGCACATACATGTGTTTTAAAAATATAGTGGTATTTTCAGTTGTTGTGTCTCACAATGTGACAGAAATATGCTTTTTTCTTAAACCTTCTTTTCATGCCATGACTTTTTTCAAAATCTTACTGAAGGGTTTTGTGTTGTGTTTTTTTTTAAAAAAACCCATTGGAAAACATGGCTTCAGGAGCATGTGGTTGTCAGGATCTCCTAACTGTATCAGTCAGACAGAGCAGCATGATTTTCTCCTGCAACGCCTCTAGTGGGATCTCTAGAGAGGACTCAGCATTGATTCTGACATCAATACAATGTCATGGAACTATGTCATACAGTATTACACATGGTGAGGGCAGCATCCATTTCTGCAAGTGGATTCTTCAGTGTTGGACCTGCAATATAAGCAAAAGACATCTTAAGTTTTCATATATTTATTTTAGGGTTTCATTTAACAATATATTGTTGAAATAATGATCAAAGGAAAATAACTAAAACCAGAAATAGAAACTGGCTACCACCAGAGTGCAACCAGGGCCAGATTAGCAATGACAAAAGAATTTCCTGTTTTGTTGATTCAAAGTAAATACTGTTTCAGTCACAGAATGCTGCAGTGCTTAGCATCAAAATCCTTCTCTTCCTGTGACTCCAGTAAATCTGTTGCTTAATGGGCACCAAGGTATTTACTGCCATAGCACACATTGAGAATACTCTTACAGAGCAGAGGGTGAAAGTACTGTGAGCAGTCATTGCCTTGAGTTGTGACACAAGAAATTAAAGGAGTCGTTTTTGTCCCCCCCAGCCACATGCCAGCTCTTGCTCTTGTTTTGTCCCATTTTCACCATTCAAGCCCCAATACAGTTGCCCTGCGCACTTCTAAGCTACATGCAGTGGCTCTTGTGGAATAGGAAATACTTCCATGCTGGTGAGGACAAACAAGTCTAGAGTAACTTGTCAACTTTGTACCATATGCCATCTGCATCTACCCACAAGTGTCTTTTTAGCGGGAGTTTTGTCATTAAGCTTCTGACTTTTCATTAAGTAGGTACAGCACTCCCCAGAGCCCTCACCAGTCCTAAAAATGTGATTATGTGTTTTTCATTATTCTTGCCGGTGATAGGGCCCAGTGTTTTCCCAGCCTATTTGCAGAGGAACCTCACCTTGAGGAACTGTAGGTGGAGGTCTGTGATCATTCTTGTTTGTCTTTAGTATTCTCCCACCAACTGCAGCTTTCACACTGCTGCCCCTACCCAGCCCAGGCCTCTCAGCCTTCCCTTCCTTTGGTGCTTTCCCTGTTCCCTTCCTGTTACATCTCTGTCTCTGCTGCTGGCTCAGACAGCAGTTACACTAAAACTAAGCAAATAGATTTGGATGGATCAATCTGTTCTCTGTGTCCTCTTCCAGCCCTGGTAGAGTCCTCTTCCAGAGCTCATGTAAACGACTTGCTTCATGGGTTGGAAAGGCACTATGTTAAACAAGTCCAAGGTTAGATGGTAAGTGAGGAAATAGAGGAAAGAATATACCTACTCTTACCCTAGACAGTCCTTGCGAAGGACCTGCCTTAGTTACTCCTAAAAAGTAGTATCAAATCAGCTGGGTTGGACCTGTCTGGTGTATTGAGATGTAGGAGCTCTTGTAGGAGCAATTCAGTGTATGGCTATTGCTGCACTTTCAATTCCATGATGCCAGCTGCCAACCTCTGCCCATTGTGAGGGGCAGGCAACAGAAGTGTGAGATGGCAGGCAGAGGAGGGAAGCCTGCCTGATGAGCAGGGCAGAGCATTCCCATGAGGGGACACCTTCACCAAAGTCACCTCTCTATCAGCAGGAGCTCGCTCTTAACATGTTCTCAGTGCAAGCTCTTAAGTAAAAACCAGTTATTTCCCGCTTACTTACTTTATTTGGATTTCAGCTTATATAAATGGAAGACACATCTGTACTCTTTCAATACTTAAAAGTGATTATTCTTACTCAAACTCATACTTAGGGTCTCCTGTCCACCACCAGTCTGTCAGCTTCCCTAGGCAGTAGCATAAAGGACTCCCCAGTTTGTGCCCACCTTCGAAGTGGCTGGGAATAGCTGCATTCCTGCCTGGTCCCTGACCCAGGCAGCCTTCCCAAGCAGGGAGGAGACCTAATCCCTTCGAGAATCCCAAACACAAATACTGCAGTGGTATTTGGCAGGCCAGCACAGGAATTTGGGGCATTCATAGGCTTACTACAGTTTATTTTCCTTGATCCGGAGGCTGTTTTTCCACGGGTTAAAAGCGACTGATGAACCAGTTTGCCTCCTCTAGCACCGTGCAACGCAGCCTGGAAGCTGCCGGAGCCTGCCCCGCTCCCGGGGCGGTGGAGCGGGATTCCCCGCGGGATGCGGAGCGGCAGCACCGCCGGTGGAGCCCTGACACCTAGTGGCTGATCTCCGGCTTCCAGAGCCCCGGTACGTTCCCTCTGCTATAGCAGCCTCAGGCAGCGGGGCCCTTGCTGCAGTATTTTACATAATAAATACGTTTCCTGGCTTTGTATGCTAGGATTGATGAGGCAGGTTCGACTGCAGTGAGGAATTTATCAGGTTGACTCCCAAATTGTGTCATTCTTAAGATTTTTTTGCTAACAAGCACAGTTTCTTTGCCATGCCCCAAATCATTCAGGGTGCTTGCCAAAAATGAGAGGGTTTTGGCACCTGAAAATCCCCATGTAACCTGAATGTTGGCAATCCCTGGAAAAAGCAAAGGGGTTTAGCTTGTGTCTGGAAAAATGATATGAAAAGCTACTAAGTGAAAAGGCCTTCTTCAGCTGTTTGGATTGCTGTGACTTCTTTCTGTTGCATGTACTTTGCTAAACTCCCAGTGTGCGTCCTGTCTTCAGAATGGTGTTGCTGTGAGCTTGTAAAGTAATGTACTTTGCAGATCTCTAAGTCCCCAACTGCCGGAAAAAAATCACACCAAAACCCTGTCACCCTGGTGAAATAAATGTCATATCCATTGGTGATTGGCTTATTCAAAATACTACATGTCAACATCAGAGTTGGTAAAAGGATAGGGGAGTTCTTAATGTTTCTCCCCTGCTCTGGGCCCTGGGGTATGATTCTCAACAGCCCAGAGGAGGAGGACAGGAGACAACGCAATGGCTTTGGTAGCAACTGTGAGAAATATCCACCATGCAGACCTTACCTGATAATCTGAATTGCTATGAACTCAAAACTCTGCCTGTAATCACTGAAAAATCTGAAAACATCTGTGAGCATCTTGGCCTTCACGAATATACAGCAAGGATTTTGGTAGCACAGTATTGCAGTGTTCATGTGTCCTGTTCATAGCTGTGTCACCTGGCAGAGACTGCCGGGTACAATATTACGGTCTCAGGAAGTCTAAGCCAGAAGGACTGTAATGACTGTATTACTTGCACAGTTAACTAATTTCTTGAGGCAGTGTGTTGTCAGCTGGCGACACAGGGTGGCAGAGCAGGAGTACCAGTCGGTTGGAGGAGAAAGGGTTGCAGCAGGGCAGTAGCTCTGGTAGCTGCCTTTTTGGGTCCTGACAGCCTGCCTGCCAGAGCAGGAGGGCTCTGCAGCCTGTAATTTCCGAGGTCGCCATTCTTACTTCTAAGTCCAGTTCTCTGGTAGAGTGTCTGACTTTTTAATATTTCCTAGGCAGCTCACTCATTTCATCTACAGATTCCCTCGGATTTATGGGCAGGTATCAGCTCAGCCTTTACTGGCATTATTTAATTAATCAGTTCCTTCTAGCAGCTCCCCTTTTATGATGCAGTTTTCATGACATCTCAGCTGTACCTGCAAATTAAAACTATGGGATAGTCCCAGTCATGTCCTAACTCTCAGTTCCTTCCTCCTACAAGCACATTTGAAGATTTTTCTTGTTTCTGGTGTGACTTTTTCTTTTGTCTGTTGAATTTCTAAGCCTTTTTGTACATGCTTTGAATTTTTTGGTTATTTTTCTTTTTGCATCATACAGTTTTCTAGAGGTTACCTGAGGAACATATTCCAATCCTTTGTCTGCTGCAGCAGAACACTGGCCCTTTAAGGCCAGAAGGGATGTTTTGTAAGATCAGTTGCTCATGTGCCTAAGGAAATCTGTTTAAAAATATTTAATGTAGCCTTTGCTAGAGAGAAGAGTGTCTTGGGAGCTATTAGTGTCAGGGGCACATTAGAATGTAGGTCCCTTAAGGGTGTAGGATGAAGAACCTTACAGTATGACATTATAAGGTTTCTCCTCTCATCTGGGACAAAGATGTGTCTGTGTTATCAGTCTCAGAACTGACAGTGATTAGATGAGAGAAGTTAACCATGTACCTGAAAGAAGAGATTGGGCCAATAGGGAGTCCCTAAGCTAGGAGAAAAGCCTGCTGATTGCCGTGGCAGGGGGACAGGGAGAGGAGATTCTAAATCAAGGAATTCAGGACTGGAAGAGTACTAACAGCATCAGTTATGCGATCAGTAGAGATCCCAATGCTCCCTAACCCACCTACTCTCCCACCCCCCAGAAAAAAAGAGGCAAAAAGCTGGTGAACCTAATGTAAGTAGACACTGGGAAAGAGAAATTGAGGCAGGTTCTTTGCAGGAGTGGTTTCTACCATGAGGGAATACCCTGAAGCATTCTTTGTCTAGCCTGTCCATTGAATTGCTGTAACCTTGATGCCAAGGTTATTTAATAGCTCTGCTTGAGCATTATCACGCAGAGCTAATTGCTTCAGCTGGTTGTGTAGATTAGAAGTTAGCTTGGCATTTTCTGATGGAATGATTTTTGGATGGGTAATACGCTCCTTTTCAAAAGTTTGAATATTCTTTGTGGAAATTTAGTTTTACTGCAACAAAAAAATTCTTCCAGGAAACTAGGAAAAATGCCTCCCTGCCTAGAAGATTTGCCAATTAGTGGAACAGAATTGATCATTAGCAGCATGCACAAAACAGACATAATCTATCCAGTGCTCTGCCATGGAGATATTCAGAAACTCCTGTTCCATGGAAAGTATGGTTTTAAAATACTGCAATCATTAATTGGCCCATTATTTTTTTGGTCATTAATTTTTAAAAAACAAACTATTTCGCAGGAAGGACTTTCATTTCCCAGACCCCTCATGTATCATTTCTGAATATTGCCTTGAGCACACTATTGCACACCAACAAAAAGTACTACTATGATTTCTATTCATAAGCATGTTTTGCAGGAAACTTCCAATACTTCTGGCAATATTAGGTTGGATTTCAGTCCTGCTGAAGACTGACCACCCACATAGAAAGACCGCAGCTGTGTTGGTGCCCCAGGAGTTAAGAGGAACTTGGTGCAAGGGCCAAGGGATCTTGATGTTGCAAATCAGTCCTTTATGTAATATTATATCTCTGAACACTGTGCATTTTTGCTTGCTTGTAGACCTCATATTCTCAGCCTGAGTCAGAATGAGCTTTAGATGGAGAAGAAATCCAGTGCATGCTACCTGTCCTTGTCCAGCCCTTATGTGCCACTCTAGAGTTCTTAAGAAGGCAAAACAGTGATTTCTAGGTAGAGCAGAGGTTGCTCCATATCTCAAAGGCCAAGACTGTACGTATGATGCAGTTAGGCACGGATCAGCAAGCTGGGGGGTGACCTGACAAACAGTAGTATTGTCAGGAGCCACCTGTGTAAAAAAACAACTTGTCACTCCCAGGAATTCAAGAAGTTATACTGTAAAAACTTGGGTTTTTTTTCTGTTACAAGATGTATCTGCTTTTGAATGCTGTGCCAGCATAATATACTGCATAATATATAATACCTATGCTGACAAAGCACTCTGAGTGTGGACCTCGCCTAATCTGCTTGCCCCTCCTTTCCCCAAGATATGCACCAGAAAAGGCATGGAAAGAAAGGGGGGAAAAAAATGCTTTCTAACTGTTTCTTGCTGAAGAAACAGTCACGTATAATAACACGGTCCCTGTTTGTTCTGCAGTTCTGAACAAGCTGTTCAGATCAGTTTGTGTGTGTCCCCATACTTCAGTGACAAAATGCAAATGTTAGGCAGCCACTCTTCCCTGCCTGTCTTAACTGCCACACGTGTAGTTTACCAGCCATCAGTGTGGGTTTTTTCTACCTTCATGACTACATCCTTTCTTTGAATCTTTTCACGTCTGTAGACCCATGCTAAAAAATTTCAGATTAGAAGATGAATTAGTGGAAGTGTTTCTTGAACATGTGAACAAATGGGATTATTACAATGTGATAAAATAACTGATATATTGTATAGAAATTTCCTTGTTTTTTTTTTCTTTTTTTTCTTTTTTTTTAATCATAAGTGACTTGAATAACATCCTTCTAAAATGTTCTCTGGGAGAAATGGTGTCTGAGCTCTGTTGTGCTTTCGTAAGTACTCAACTCTCCGAGTAAATTAAAATATCATCACATGCTTAGTGCATTTGATTACGTGGGCAGGGTCAGGCTGTCAGAATCTGTCTGTAATGTCTGATTCTGAACAAAGTTTACAGTTTTGCTGTCTGCAGCTTGTTCCCATCCTCATTGTCTGCTTCACAGCTCACGTTTACTCTCTGAGTCAAGGTCACAGACAGTCTGAAAATCAATTTTCCATGCCTCCATTACGCCTTCCTCAACCTTATTTCTTTTCTTATCTCGCTTTATGAAAGAGCTGCCTCCACAGACCTATGTCTGATGCAAGGGACAAGTTCACATGTGCAAAATCTTATCCAAAAAGGAAGCCTATAATAAAATAGCCTGCAAATAATCTCTTTCCCTAGCTATCATGAGCCTTTCAGATTATTTATATTGGATAGTCATTTGAATCTTGTCAGTGCTGCATTGTGCTACTCTTGATTGAAATGGTAATGAATGCAATAGAGTCTCTCAAAATCTTCAGTTTTAAAAAAAGCCATCATTTACAGGCAGTTAGCAGTGTTACAATTGCATCTGCCTCATTGATTGCTAAGTACAAGCTGGCTGTGTCTGCAGGGCATAGTCAGTCTGGATTGCAGCAAATCCTGTGTCATCTTTGTGTTGCACATCTATGGTGTCTTTGCTGACTTGCTAAAGTTAGGGTCAGCAAAGCAGACCCTAGCAATCATTAGTAAGCATCAAACTGCTCTAAGTATGTTTGCAATTAATTTTCCTGAGCCAACTCCTTTTCATTTGCTGGGTACAGCCCACTATGCTGGCAAGTAAGTGCAGTGCTCTTTGACTCTAATTTCTCTCTCTGTTCTCACATCCAGGCTACATCTGCATCTGGTCTATTCTGTGCATAAGATCCTTTTGTTCATATGACTAAGGCTGTAATACATGTTCTGTTCATTTTGCTTCTGAGGTATCAAAATTTTCCTTTCCTTTGGCCTTGATAAGCACAGTCTTGCCTGTTCATATCCGCTCAGAATGTTCTCACAAAGATGACATTCTTCTGTCTGTTTATACCAACCCAAATACCTGTCACTGCATATTTCCCCTCATTTCTCTTGCTCTGTAACATCCATCATTTGGTGGTAGACCTCCCTTCCAAGGCTTCTGAAGTTGAATCTCTATCCTGTCAGTTGTATCCTGGTCTACCGAGATACTATTTCTTGTTTATGATTAGTCAAGAAGACCAGTCTGCATTGTCTCTTTGTTATGTTTCCAATGAAGAAATATATTGTTTTGTCCTATGGGGCTTCTTGTGTTTGGAAGTTCATTATGATAACACTAGAAGATGCTTCTGTTTCTGATGGGCTGACTGGTGCTGTCTCATCGTTTCCTTGTACTCTGCCATCTGTCTGTATACATCTGTGGGCGTTTGCTTTGCATTGTCATTTCTAGACATCATTTTTAGCTCTTTGGAGTACAGACCCCAAATCTGATCTTTGTTTATACACACTTAACATGAAGGAAGAAGGTGGGTAAAGGGGAAGGAAGTCAGACATCTGGGTCTTCAATACGTGGGCATGGCAGCAACAGAAATGATTACAAGATCTCTATTCTTTGACTTTGCAAAACTGAAATTGAAATTCACTCTTGCCTGAATATTCTTTATGGTCAAGTATCCTTGATGCTATAGCTTACAAAGTCCTGCTCATTTCTTACATCTTTAGTGTATTTATAAGGCCAATTGCTGTGACACCTGTTTTGGTAGTGAGCAACCATTATACGGATCTATATAAATTTTTGCTAAGCTTCACTGGAATGGAAATCTACATGAAGCAGTTGATGTGACACACAAAGAAATCAGCCTAATTTTCCATCTGGAACAATTCCAGATTTAAAATGAATGCTTACACTCTCAGGAACAAATGAATTTCACTTCCTATTATTGAAGAAGGCCAGACAGCAAGAAATAGAGCTACAGAGAAATTGCCAAGCGTTACATATAATTTTTTTGGCTTCCTTTTTAGCCATGATGAAATAAGGCAACTCCTTTACTTTTTCCGTTATAAAAGGTGTTGGTTCATGTGGAGTTTTCAAAGAAGTAAAAATAAAACAGATAATTTCTAGTTAGAACTTCAGCTGCCTTGTTGACCCTTCAGCAGAGGGGTGAGACTGACTGGGACAGCCTCTCTTATAGAGGGAGGAATATATTATTCCAGGAACACACGGGAAGGGTCCCATGTCTGTTCCAGAACTCCTCTGTCCAACAGAATGGAAGGCTTGCAAAGACAATAGCAGCTCCTTGATGCTGGGCTCAAGTGCACTGCTTCGTGGAGGATGTCTAAAAGTTCATAGGTCTCTGTGGTGTCAACTCTGAGGAGCTTTTTATGCCACCCTTGAGAGCAGATGGTGCCTGTCTGAGCTCAGAGGTTCATGAAGAGACTCTTTGACATGCTAATCTTTTCCGAAGAAGATAACTGTACTATTAGAGAAAATTGCACCTTCAAAAGGGGTTATTAGCAGACGAAAAAGCCTTGCTAACAAAATTCTTTATTTTCTTACAAGTGCCTTATTCCCACATTGCAGGAGAGGTAGACTGAGGCTTGTAGACGGCTTGTCTGTACCTCTGGGGCTTTAAAAAATGTTGTGGTGTTTAAAGAGCAATTTTCTAAAGATGCCTCTCTGGAAATAAAGCTAAAGAGACCAGGTAGAATCTCATCTCTTACAGAACCATGCAAACCAGTAAAAGTTTGGCTATGAGGGAAACACTGCTGTCATGTCAATAGTGCTCTGGAGAGAGCACCTGCCCCTGTGTCTGGATTTGGATCCAGTAGAGTAACTAATAGTAACAGCAGGAGAGGCTGAATTAGGACACATATTGTATTAAAGCATCAGACAAAGCTGGTGAAGTGTGCTTGGCCCTTCACTGAGACTGCCAAGAGCTCCAGGGCACCATTGGCAGTTGGACTTATCTCTCTGGTCTTCAGCAAAGTAAGGCACTGAGGACCCTACCGTACAGATTTCCTTTACAGTCCTGCCACTCTAATTTGTTTTGATGACAATAGGAATATTCTCTTTAGTTGACCTTCCCACACCTGCTAACTGTGTTTCTAACCACAATTCACACATTTGACCTCCTAACAAAGAGCCTAAGCATTAAAAATGTATGAGACCCTGGTGAGGGGGTGCAGCTGAATAGCTGCATTAGCACCAAAGCTGAATTATTGATAAAAATGATGATTTTTACTTTCCTTTTAGCTATTGACTAATAGCTTAAAAGCTGCACAATAAGATTATTTTCATTACATAAATGACTTGTTCAGTTAAAAAGAGTGAGGAGAACAAATGAAAAGTGCCCCAGGGTGACAAATATATTAGGCTTAAAATTTTTATGTTCTAGAGTATATATTAATTTTGGACATACTTTCCAATAAATGTTTTGCTTTAATAGAATAAGGATTTTTTTTCATAATTTAGTAGGTAGGAATATACTTTGTTTTCTCTGAATGTAACTATGATAATAACAGGGAAATTTATCAATGGAGAACAACTGATGTGTTCTGTGTTAGCTGGTGCCCATACTAACCCAAATAAAAAGCGTTATTTAACAGTTGAAATTACCATACTGACTAATATCTGGTCTTTATTATGTTATTGAATCCCTGTCTTCTTATGTGTAGTATGCCACATTGAACATCTGCACCTGTGTAGTCCTGGAGAAATAATAAGTTTGTCTGATTTTGCTTTTCCTATTTAGCTTTGTTGCAGTAAAAATAATGCCTATTAAATCTTTTCAGGGATTAATAATCTGTTTGGCTTTCTACACTGCCTTTGGCTATCAGATCTCCTGGCTGGTTATTAATGTACCCAGCAAGAATTCTGTTGCAGATTTCTGTTAATCAATCAACAGAATTCATACTGAAGGTATTAGATGTTATGGTGCCCTGAATTTTGGACAGACAGTTGCTTCTGCATTTCCATTTGTGCTATTCTCCTGCAGGGCTGGATGATGTTGACTTTGAACTGGGCAGCTCCTTTTCTATCAGCTTTAACATTTTTTCAGCACAGACTCAGCAAGTATCTGGTAGGCTGACTGGGTACTTTCTATTTAAATCCCTTTGGCAGCAATTTGAAAAAGAGGAAGAAAGAGCAAGTTTCCTTTAACTGAAACTTTTCAAATTCATTCATTACAGCCCCTGTGGAAAAGCAGGATTCCCAAAATAGTGCATTTCCATTCTTATCCAAAGAACCAAAAGTAACATAGCTATCAGTATTACTTCATATAAGTATCTCAAAATACATATTTTAGTCATGCTAGGTATTGATTTAGAACCCACTCAAATCTCTGGAAAAAGCTCCATGGATTTGCAGCTCTCTCTGCAATGTCTGTTGATGGGAGGCATGGCATTTAATACAGCAAACTGGGATGATATTTATACAGAATTGTACCTTACAGCAGCCACACAGGCTTGTTTCCTTACACATCCCTAGCTGTTACAGAATAAGCAATATCAATGCACTTCGCAGCACAGCCTTCTTGGACAACAGCCTTCAGCTATCCAGCTTCAATCCCTATGCATTTTCAGATCATGAATTTTTAACAGGGATGGGAGGATTTGGTAAATTTTGTGGTGCTGAAGACTGCCTGGTAAGAAGAGGAAGGGGCCCGTTTGAGTTCACTGTGATTAGGCTGCTCAGTGAATATCCAAGAGTAAACCAGAACCATGTAACACTGACCTACTTAGTGTTGAGCCTCCATACTCCATTATTGATGAGCTGGTCTACTTAATGCCCTCCTTGTTGCCTGCAGTTAGTTCAATGGAAGGATGATTTCAACTATTCCTTCATTTCTGGACTAATGTAATTAGAATTTCCCTATGTTATAGTCTGATAGTCTGACCCAATGGAATATTCTATGTGAAGCTGAAATATATAGGCTGTCACAATTTTGGATCTGCTTTTAAGATGTAAATTCAGGCATACAAGACTGTAAATTTTAGTCTGCATGATCTGATAAGTCGTGTAAGGAAAAACACTGATGGTGCTAAAGTCTTGTGCTTTGAGCTTGCAGCTAAGAACTGATCTGTTTTGGTAGAGTATTTTTTAAAAGACAGTTTCAGCAAGAGTCTAAGGTATTGACATGGCATATTTTTTTAGACTAACTCCAGCGTTAGATCATGCTTTTCTTTGTTAAAGAAACTTAATTGCCTCTGACAAGCTAAAAAGGCAAATGATGATCCCAATAAAACTAAGGTTTTATTCTAAGAATTTTAGGGTTCAGTGTATTTTAAAATGGTCTAAAATGGTTCAAAACTTGCTTTTAGGTTCAATATACATCATTCAGGTAACTGGAAAGATGAATATAGAATTACATCTTAACCAGTGTAAGTGACTGTTCACATTGCTGAAGGAGGCGATTTTAATTTTGGAAGCTAACTTCCTTTTTTAACTGTCAGAGCTGGGAATATGATAAATGTAGGTGTCAGCCGTGCGTGGGGTGGGGAGGAGGGGAGAAGGAAGTCTTCCTGTGCTATGTTTAGCAGTGTTCATGATGTAAAAAAAGCAATCGGTCTGGACTGTAGTAAGTTTTTTAAGTTTTATGACCCTGTTATTTAGAACTGACTGTATGGCCATGGGTTTAACCTAATAGCAGCCTCTTAGAAAAACAGGAAGGAAGAGCAGTGAGTCACTCCAGGACATGCCTTGGTAAACACCTCAGGGTAGGCAAAGGGCAAATGCCCAAATTATTTCCTTTGGGCTTTGTAACTTCTAGGTTCCTGCCAGATTGAATAGCTTGCATTGCCAGTGATGGGGTACAACAGATCGTAAGGGCTGTCAACTGTGGGCCAGATTTTATGTCGAGAGATGAGCTCATTTTCCTTCTTATTGAAAGGAAGTGAGCGTCTCCTACAGACTCCTGTAGAGTGCTGAAGAAGTTAAGCCATCCTTGGCTTTTCTGCTAGGTGAAAACCTCACATTAAGTTAGATATTCTGCAAAGCCTCCTGTGGTTCAACGTACTTCTTTTCAGATGCGATGTTTTCTTTCTAACACTAAAAGTTAGGCATACCATCTCTGTGTGAAGACTGGCAGGTCTTTTTGTTGGCCGTTATTACTGAGCCACTGTTGATACTGAATCTAGGCACACCTGCTTGGTACTACTAGCGTCACTGGAGCTGCTGTAAAAGCAGGCACGAACCAGAGGTAAATGAAAAGTTGGAAGCACAAGCACAGCTAAGTTTTCTGCAGTAATGCTCCAGCTGTGCCCAGCACTGCGTTGAATGGAGAAGACTATTTCTGTGACATCTTTCCCTTTCTCTGTTGCAGTCATTGAGGGAGGCTGCTCTGGCACTCTCTTATTTCAAATCCTATAGAGTTGCTCTGCCAACGGGAGATCAGCCAATATGAATGGGTGACCCAGAAATGTTGCCAATTTTTTGTAATGCTTTTTCTCAGCCATCCAGGTATTCCCTTCTGACACAGGCAGTATTTGGAGAGAGGATCCACTGGATTTACAGTCCTTAATCAAACCTAAGGATCTGTCCTGTGATTTACTATCACCTTGACTGCTGATTAAGGTTACTCACCCAGCACTTTGGAAACGGTGAATCACTGACCTTTTCTCATCTCATAATCACAGCATAGACTGTTTTGCTGCCCTTCCCCCCAGTGTCCAAAAATTAGGACACAGTCTATTGTAAACTTGCATATTCGTTAAATGATGTGAATGTAAAATGGGTTGGAGTATCTGGGAAATTAAGTCCAACAGTGCCTGACTTCAACACAATCAGCTGAACATAGCATTCTTCTTGCTTCTTACCTTCTGTGGAAGGGAAACTGCTTGATAAAGGCATATGACTAACAGAATTATAATTTGTGTTTTGTAAGCATTTGTATTCTTGCAGATGAATCAGTTAAAAAGCCAGATCTTCATGGTATGGAGACATCCTGTTTTATTTAAAAGAGGAGAAGTGGCTACTTAGATATCATAAATGAATAATTTGTTGTATTTTCAAGTTTTCATTTGGGTCCCCTTTGAAAAGTCACTTAGAAGCTTAGAAGGACAGAGTGAACAGGATTAAGTTTTCTGTAGTTCATGTCTAAAATTTCTAATAAAAAATTGGAGAAGAAGAGAAAGTGGTATCATATGACACCTTAGTTCCACTAGTACATAGTATTCCGCTATACTTTCATGATGTGATGAAAAATATTAAGATACTTGTACAAATAAGTTGTGTAAGTTTCAAGGAGAATAGTTGATACTCCTGTTGTATATATGTTTGTGTATTATTTTGGAAAGATGACTATTGTGAATGCGAATGTAATCAGTGAATGGTACGTAATTGGTGAATAGGAGATGATTCATTATTTCACAGAATACTGGGAGTAATATGTTCCCAGATATTGAAGAGGCAGTAAAGTAGATACATTGTTTTTTTACATACAATGCAAAATTAAACTGTAAAATTCATTTGCACAGAACATCATAAAGGCCAAAAGTATGTAGTGGTTCAAAATGTGATTAAATAGGGAATGGAAGATGGGTCTGTTTATTAAATACAATGGCATGGATGTTGTTTGCCATTAGCTTAGATAGTTTAATAGCACTGATTGCAAGATGGTGAGAAATACCCTATGCCCTATTTTTATTCTCTTCCATAAACATTCACTCCTGAGGGAGTGTGCTGGGGAGAAAGTAAATGGAGCTTTCAGATGCTCCAATATGGATGCTTTGGATATTCATATAAATGCAACTGTTTAGTGTCAAATCTAGCAGTAAAAGTATCCCGTTTTTGAAATTTGCAATTTTGATAACAACACAAAGATTTTTTGAACAATCTCAGTTAACTCCTGTGGCACAAAAGGCCCAAGACTTCCAAATAATAAAAGAAGGTCAGTAGTAGTTTACTAACCCACTAATTCTTGTAACTCAATGTGAGGAGGTAGCAGTTCATTGCTAACAAAGCTACCACTGTCTACATCCTATTAGGCGAGGAATCAGAAAACATTTCCAAACTAATTGGAAGTTCCATGAAGCATGCATTCTTGCAACACATGTAGCATCCCATCAGAAATCAGTGACCAGCAAAGCATTTATTAATAGAACCAGCCTCAGAGACTAAACAATGCGGCTGATTTGAGCACTGCAATTCTTGGGCCACAGCCTGTGCCCACTCTATCCCACAGACACATGAGCGTGAGGCAACTCTGCGATGGCTGGGCAGTGAAGCAGATTGTGAAAAGGGACGGTGCATGGCCTGTGCACTGTAGGGAACAGTGCTTTTCAGCAAATCACTCTGTGGAGTCAGAGGTGACCAGTGGATTTTCTGTTACAGTTAATGCTCCATGATCCATGGGCACTTACTCCGATTGTGGATTAAGCAAACTGTGCCCACAGGGCTAGCTAAGGTGCCTCACAATGTAAATGCACGGGAACGTACTGTGTCTGGTGTTGTGCTCTCCCAGAATGTAGTTTTGTCTGGGTTTCGTAGCTGCTATAGCAGGCCAGGCCAGATGGAAGCTGTTCCATGCTAAAATCCTGTGATCCTACTGCAGTGCCCTCCT
This sequence comes from Gallinago undulata, assembly GCA_026546715.1. NCBI lineage: Eukaryota > Metazoa > Chordata > Aves > Charadriiformes > Scolopacidae > Gallinago > Gallinago undulata. The sequence goes on along the minus strand of JAOTQQ010000052.1, from coordinate 24,158,665 downwards.
GAGAGCCCATATTATCTAAGTTTTTTCCACTATCCAGGTCTTCCCAGCCCACTGAAAAGCCCAAACAATGGAGAGGTGTCAGCAGTTGAAGAAACGTGCGCCTCATAGGAACACAGAAACAGATGTTGTGTCGACTGGGGAGGATAAACTGTCTTGCTCACTGCCTGTGTATCCTGGGCATATGCAGGGGAGAGGTATGTGGTTTTGATCTAGGCACTTCAAAAGAAAGTGTCTATGGCATAGTGTAATGGATTCAGCTGGGATGGAGTTAACTTTCTTGCAAGTATGTTAGCTATAGTGCCATGTTTTGAATTTGGGATGAAAATAATGTTGGTAAAACGCTGATGTCTTTAGTTTTTGCCAAACAATCAAGGCCTTTTCTGTTCTACATACTGTCCTGCCAACAAATAGGTGCACAAGAAGCTGGGAGGAGACACAGACAGGACAGCTGACCCCAACTGACCAAAGGCATATTCCATGCCATATGGCATCCTGCTCAGCACAGAAAGCTGGGGAAAGAAGGAGGAAGGGGGGGGATGTTCAGAGTTACGGTGTTTGTCTTCCCAAGTAACTGTTACGCGTGGCAGAGTCCTGCTTTCCTGGGAATGGCCAAACACATGCCTGCCCATGGGAAGCCATGAATGAATTCCTTGTTGTTCTACCTATTAAACTGTCTTTATCTCAACCAAGAGTTTTTCCTTACTTTTGTTATTCTGATTCTTTCCCCCATCCCACCGGGGGGAAGAGTGAGTGAGCAGCTGCATGGTTATAGCTGCTGGCTGGGGTTAAACCACAACAGCTAAATTGGGCTGCCTAGGTTGTTGCCACTGTTTCACTTGTAGGTTTCCCAGATACCCATACTTCATGAAAATTGTCATTGTCCTTTTTAAGATTGTACAGGTTGTAACATTTCTTTAACTTCCTTCCTCAGTGTCAGCTCAGCCATAGTGACTGTAGCTCAGTGCAGGAGGTCTGGCCACCACCTCCATTTTGGAGTTGTATCAGTGGCTTCCTGAATTGCCAAAAGGGCCATCTGGTACACAGCATTCACCCTGCCCAAGCCAAGTGGCACTGGCTTGCAGGGGATTGTGTCCTCCCGTTGCTGAATGCTCACTGCTGGTTTGCTTGCTTCTTAGTACAGGTTAAGAGTAACCCAGCTGCTCTGTTATGGTCCCCTCCTGCCCTTATCTCCCAGGCCTATTCTGGGTGGCAGTAGTAAAGTATGTACCTTTAAAGTGCATTCCTACAGGAGGCTACTTGTAGCTTGCAAGAATTTATCTCTAAAGCTTGATGTATATAACTGGGGTAAATGCCATGATTTATTATTCACTGTTGACTTTCAGCATAAAGATTTTTATGTTTACTAGATGATTTTTTACTAGATGTAATTATGATCTATGTCCAGACAGATGATTCATGTACATTTATTTGAATTGCCATATTTTCTGTTCCTTTTGGTAGACTGTAAGGTATAATGTTAGATAAAGAAATAGATAAACTGGTTTTTATTGGTTTTTTCCTCCTTCTTTTTTTGCCAGCAGTGTCTGACAGCGTGGGCAACTTGGAAGTTCAGTCGTCTATCTGCAGAAAAGCCAAAACACAGGTGAAGACACTCTGCTACTCAGGATTAGGTCAGTAATAGTTACTATCCAATAATAGTTACTGCAATTATAGACCTTTTTCAGTCTTTCTTTAGCAAATAAAGGAAGATAGCATGCCTGCTGACATAAGGCACATTTCAGCTCAGGGGAGAATGCTTCCCTGCTGACCTGAGATGGAACACAGCTCAGTGCAGCACAATTCACATGAGCATACACATGATGTGGATTAGTGAAATTGATTTCTGAGGAAATCCCAGAGGTATTGAAAGGAGTGTCCTATCAGTTTAAATCAATCAAAATTCCTAATGGTGTTTACTGATTGTTAGGCTGAAAGTGAACCTTGGCCTTGCAAAAATACAGCTTCCCTAAAACACAATTAAGGCACAGAGAGGAACAGCAGAATGGGAACACTGTTAGGGTAGGCAATGGTAACTGACTGACAAGGAGTAGGACCAAGCTAGAAAGAAGAAGCTTTTATTGGAAGGTGACTAGAGAGGTGGAAACTTCCTTTTCTTGAACATGACATTTAGAATTTTTGAAAGGCTCAGAAGTACACTGGAGAGCAGCAGTTTGCAGTTTGGGGTTCTGGGGTTACTACTAGTTTATAGAGTATACATGACTAGTAGACTAGAACGTGACTAGTAAAACAATTGAGAAAATAAAGAGAAAAAACATATTATCCCAAGAAAACAAACAAAAAATAGAAAAATGGAAGTAAAGTATGAAAAATCAATTTTTAGACTAAATTTTATTCAGTTAAATTAAAGTTACTTGGTCTCTAGCCCTCTTAAAAGCCTGGTTCATCTTCAGATTTTTTTTAATATTTTGAAGACTAAATACCCCTTTCAGTAAGTCTGAAACACATTGCAATAGAGACTAGTCTTACTTGGGAAACAATAAGCTGCGCCAGCATTCTTTGTGTGTACAGTTCGATGGCTATTTGAACTGCGGGTCAACAGCATTGCTATTTCTATATATACTGATGGGTACACCATCTTTATCTTTAATAATATAAAATGTATAAGATTCAGAGGTCAAGGAAGAAATAGAGAGAATTCGTGTTCGAAAATGTTATCTTCAATGCACTAGACAGTGGGGTTGGCCTTCAGAGTCTCTGGTATTTCATAAGTGCCAACTCTCAGTTAATCTGAATCTCTATCTTGTTTTTAGACTTCATTTCCACCAGTGAAGTACTATACAAATTTCACCTAAGGGGCACACAGCTATTTATTATATCATTAGGAACTTTAAAAGTCCTTGTGTTTGAGAGAGTAATAAAAGTGGGTTCATTTCATTGGGGATGCTTTACCAGTGCTTCGAAGAGATTTACCTAGAACTTTTCGAAGGGAAAAGGAAGAGCAAAGGAGTATAGTGGGGCATCTACATTCCTAAAACTCCTTCTGAACTTCAAAATCATAGGCCTAAAATCCAATTCTGAGGTCTGTATATGGGTGCATTTTGATCTGGAATAAGTAGGAATGTCAAACCAACGCTTCTTGAATGCATATACTGCCCCTTTTTTTTCTGCTGTATTCCTGAAGATGGGTTGCATTTTTTATTTTATTTTTACATTTTTCTTCCTTTTAAGTGTCTGGACATACGTTTGTCTCTATAAAAGCTCATAACATAAAGCCTTCACTTTTCTATCATTTACATCATACAGCCCTCAATCAGCAATAAATGTCATTTTTAAATGAACATCATCCATTCTTAATTTGTGTTTCAAGGACTGGACTCAATCATACAGTCTAGCTGTCATCTCCTTTCATGAACACTGAAGGGAAAACTAACATACCTTTCTGTAACAGAAAAATTATTTGTTAGTTTTGTTATGTGATTTTAAAGTAAAACAGCTTTTGAATTGTGTAAAAAAAAGCTAAGAGCATTTTAAAATTTGTAAGTATGATTCATTTGGTATTCTGAAATTTTACACATTATAGTTGAAGAGCACTTTAGAGAGCTGTATTGTTATTGATTGAAGCTTTAAGGAATATAGGCAAAAAAAGCCTTAAATTGCAACCCTGCTGTTTCCTGGAATTTTTTTGCTATCTCTGTAGCAAACTGCTTCCTAATACCTAATCACTCTTACAAACTAGCTCAACCAACCTTGCCCTGATCAGGCAGACTCACTGTAAAAACATTCAGTTGTTACTCAGGAAGCTGTTAACTCAGAGTTTTTGCAAGATGTATTTTGTGGGTGTTTGGACCACCATCTTAATTATGAATGGGTGTCAGGGAGTTGGTTGCTATAGCAACAGTCTACTTAGTGCTTTTTTCAGAGCAAAACCCATCTTGCCTGTCTGTTTGTGGGAAGGCAGAATGGATAAAGAAAGGAGATTGAGCTTGCATTTCTCCAAGAGCCACAAATTGCAGCATCCTCTATTTAAGGTACGCAGAAGGAAGAGCTGCTCCTTTTCTTCAATATTTTTCCTGCCTCTGACAAGCCCCTTTTGGTGTTTGTGTAAAACACAACCTTCCCTTATTTCAGAAATGCAACTGTACCAGGGTTAATTAAGGCTAACAGCCAATCAAATGTTTCCTAAAAATGCAGCTGAAAACAGAGGGCTCAATCTCTGCTGGAGCTGTGAAAATTTCTGACGCAGTGTTTTGGCTAGTGTTTCCTGCAATAAATAAGGCTCCCTCTCTATCCTTACTGAAGTCAAATGGAATTTGTTTTGCCGTAGATTTCTCTGCAAATGTCTCCCTGGTTGTGTATTGCAGCCCAGAAGCCACCTTGGCTTGTATTTTCTTCCCTCTCTGGGCAGTGGAACGAAAATCCTTAATCCTGCTTCATCTTAGGTTGTGATTCTCCCATCCCTGTGTCCTTCAGTCACTGCCTGCACCTCTGTTGATGTGACCAAAGCACAGAAGCCAAGGCTCAGTTCTGTGGCTACTGTTGGAGTTAAACAGAGCTTGACTGGCTTTTGTGGGCACGGCGCTGTGGGTGCTGTGCAAGCCTGTCTGCTCTCAGAGTGTGCTGAGCACTCAATTTTCATTTTGTGCATAATCCTTTACAATGTGCTGCAGGTTGGGATTCTGCAGACTCGGCACATATTTCCTTTGCAGAATGAAGTGGGGCGGAGGAGAGGAGCCTGGGATAGCAACGGGCCAGTTCGAAATTACGACTTGGCTTCCTTTGTGTGAAATCACTTTCCCAACTGTTCCTCACCGCTTCAGACTCGGCCATGAGGTGGGGATGCAGGGATCTTACGTGTCTGGGGAGGAGACTGCCTGCCTGAAGAGGGGTTTCCATGCTCTTGGGAGTGAGGATAATTGTCTGGGAGGGGTAACGAGCTGTGAGGAGGTGTCAGCTTGGCTGGCTGGTGAGAAGTAGGTTCGGTTGCCAAAAGGGAGCAGAAGGAATGTACAGCACATGAGAGGAAAGAGTTGAGCTTGTTTGGGGCAAGTTAGAGATAAAGTTGTCATGCAGGGAAGAAGAGGTAGATTGGGAAAGGAAATATCACAGCTAGACACGACTAGTAAAGAGAAGATGAGGCAAGACAGTCTGCATTTTTCTACCTTGTTCTCTGTTGCGAAATGAGAATCGTTCAATCAAGAATAAGGACAAAGAGGACCTTCCCTTTTCTTGGATCTCCAATAAACTTCCCTGTATCTTGACCTGCAGATGACAGTTTCCCCTTGGGTGATACAGTCACCTCAAAGGAAAGGATAGCTGATTGTGGGAAGAGAGAAACTTGTTGGCTGCAATATCCTGGTATCATTTGTGCAGTTGTCATCCCTGGCTGCCATTCTCATGAAGTGCCACAATAATTTTTTTAAGCTTTCCCTGACCAGGCCTGCCACAGTGCATGTAGAGAGAGGCTTAGATTTAATGCTTTACACCACAGGAAAAATCTAGCTTGCAGGACTTTTTTGCTTCTCTCTACTCTGAGCTGTATTGCTGTCCAAGAACTGTGAACATCTTTCTCACCTTCAAATGTTGCAAATGAGATGCAGTCCTCATGATTTGAACAGCATAAGAAACTCGCCACACCAGATGTATACAGTCTAGCCTTTCTTGAAGAACTGACAAGGAGACTGTCCTTAGAACAGAACAGCCCTCTGTAAGGCCTGATGGGGAACTGTGTTCATTTTGGACATTTCATTAAAATACTGCAGGTTCTCTGTGTTACTGTTCATGAGCTCATGACAGCAGCGCTTCATGCCTTTCACTCAGATGGTCAAATTTTTTCCTCTTACCTTAGCCAGATTTAAAATGTTTTGCTTTGGTTGGTTTTTTTTTTTTTTTTTTTTTGAGAAAAATGTAGAAAATCTACTGGGGCTGAGGATTTCTGTGCTTTCTATCTCCTTGGACTATCAGTCCTTCTTTAACAGAGACCCCAGACTCACATATTGAAGCACAGCCTTTGCCCTGAATATAAAATCACAGCAGTGCCTGTAATTTCCCAAGTGTTGCCAGGGACAGTGCCTGTTCTGGGGATAAATATCAGAAAAGGAGGAAATTAAAAAGGAGTATTTTGGAAGTTTTACAAGGCAAAATTGATACAAGCAGCACAATAGACATCAGATTTCAAGAGGTACCTGAAAGACACACACTAAACAAACTAAGGGTTCATAACACAAATTAGAAGGCTTTGAGTTTGCTAAAGTGAGTTTGGAAAAGCAAGTGCTAAACCCAGACATCCAGAAGGAGCCACTGGCTAGCTACTGGCCAGCAGATGGGAGGTTGGCTATTTCAGGTTTCAAAATTCTCCATATTCCCTGTTTCTGGCACTCATTTTCCAAATTCCTACTGCAGCCTATGGGCAGAGGTAGGATGCAGTGGTTTTTGGAGGACTCTAGTTCTGCCCCTCTCTGCATGTTCTGGTGGGGGGGAACAGAACTAGAGATTTTACACTTGAGGTCCAAAAAGCTGAGGTTACCAAGCTCTTCCTTCTACTCTTTTTCACTTGCTGGCAGGTGAGTATAGACGTGTTCAGAGCCTTCTCAGGCTGAGGATCTGCTTTGCATTCAGTGTCTCCATGACTGTACTTCAAATGGGGCAAGATTCTTTCCTGTTTGAATGAAGAAGCAGCCTGCTCTGTAATTGATACTCTCACTTTACCCTTCTTCCCACCCATCACAGCAGAAGTGAAGCAGGTTTGCTTCAGAATGCTAACAACAGATTCACCCCTTCATTTAAACAAGTGGGTTGATATTTGGCCCAATCCCATGCAGATAATTATCAGGCCTATAGCCAAACTTCTATAGTCCAAACCTGACTTGTATTTTTCCAGTTAAGTGTCAGGCAAGACACTAAGGCTCTAAATAATCAGTTTCCTCTGCCCATGCTGATGTCCACAGAAACTGTTTTCCTTTTCTTTTTTCCCTCTGTCGTCATCCTCCTGAAAATCTCAAATTGGAGGCTGAAGGAGACCGGGAGCCAACTTCCGCTCTCAGGGTTAAATCTGGGAATTGTTCCCTTGGCTTCAAATTTATGCTGGTGCAATGAAGATGAGAATTTAGCTTTCTGTACTGTTGTCAATAGGGGAAAAATAGAGTCCGTATAAGACTGTATCCATGGAAACCATCCTACTGCAGTAGCGGGTAAAGCAGCAAATCAATTTCTTCAGTTTTAAAATGAAATACATTTAGCAACATTATAGTGCATCTGCCATTTAAGCGATCCTCTGTGCTGATAACTGTGTTGAAAACTCCTTATTTAGCAAATAAGCTGGCAAGAACATTTCTTCCTCGTGATAGAATTCTGATTTTGGGTAGAGTAAGCTTTGATGACATAGTCCCATGAAGACAGTACAGTGAGATGGAGCCAAGTCCAGAAGCAACAGTGTTTAATGAAGGAGAAAATTGTTTAATTTAGCATTTGGCCCAAGTATCTGGGCACATGATTACTACCACTCAAATGTATTAGCAGAAGCAGTGGCCTGTCACCTCTGTCTCCCTGCTCTTTGCTTCTGAGGGTACCATATGTGACAAACAGTACATTTGTACTTTGTGATGCATTTGTCTGAACAGGAGTGTGTGTGTGTGTGTGCTTGCATGTGGACTGGTGGACTGTCAGAAGAGATTTCAGTATCTGGTTCAATGCAAGATGATCTGGGCAACTCATACTAGAAAGGTGTATGTTTCAGAGCCAGAGGCATTTCCAATGCAGAAAATGTGCTGGCTGTCTCTGCTCTTCATTGTTTTTTACATTTCATCATGTGAGACTTGGGAGAGGACCTCTTTGCTATGCCATGGATAGAGCATGGAAATACATGGATTTCTTACTCCAGGCTTTGAATGTGTTACCATACTCTTTCCCTGCTCTGTGCAAAGGGATTCTGCCTTTATTTTTTCACCTATTAAGGCATCTCTGGCTATTTCGAGAAATAATACCATAGTTTATCAGACAATTGTCTATATGCAGATGAGGCTTCATTCTGCTTCTCCTTTTTATCAAACCCAAATACTGCAGGCTGCCTTCCCTACGGCTGGTAGACAGAGAAATATCTGTCTGGGAGAAATGCAACCTTATTTAAGGCAGAGGGAATGAAGCTGAACCAGGAGGGAATAAAAGGCATTACAGGAATTGCCCAGACTGTGAGTCGCCCATCAGTTGGCGAGGGTCAGATACATATGCCTCTGTCACTTCGCAGTGTCAAGGCTGTATTTTATCTGCTTCTGAATCTCAGTTCCTTGAGAACAGCGATCACGTATGCAATACGGTCCTCTTTTATCTACAGCTGCCTTATCTATTTTGGCAATCCCTCTTTGATTGACAGTTATCTATTTGTAGTGACCTGAGGGCAAGCTTATTGCAATGCGCTCCTCTCAGTGCTATCACTGACACACGTCCAAAAGCTTCAACTGGTGCATAATGTGCCGGTTCATCATTTGCATGAAGTGAGCACATATTGCTGGGAACACACATGATTTTTGTTGCTCTGCCATGTCTACCAGTTATGGGAAGACGCAGTTCAAATCCCATTAAAGCGGTAGAAATGGCTCCGTGGTCCAAAATACTGTTGTTTGCACATGGTTCTTTGTTCTACCGGTGTCTAGTTGCTATGACATGCAGTGTTGCCTGTCTGTTTGGTCAGTTCCAGAGATTTTAATGGTCAGGAAAAGACATCCCAACTCACTGCTCTAGGACAGTGTTCCCTCATTGAGGATAAAGAGTTTCCTGCTGGAAAACACCTGCTCGAAAAGCACAAACTTCTGCAGTTTGGTTTCTGTGGTCCATGAATATACAAATCTAGGAATCCTCCCGATAGTCAGGGGATGGACTGCATTCACTTCCTAAGTCCTAGCGTTCTGATACTGAAGAATGAAAATTATGCCTTTCATTGCCTTTCCTACTGGTAATTTCTGCCTTCTACATAACCCTTCTATACCCCCATGTAAGGATGCCAATTACCACGGGGGTTCCTTTACCATCAGGGTTCAAATTTCTGGTGAGCTCAGATATGAGGCGTTTGCAAATGTTTCTCTAAAACACCAGGGAAGGGAGAAACGGAAGAGGAGCTGTGACTGGCAGTTCTGGTACCATCCTTCATCACAGTTGTGTGTGTTCAGGAGGGTAGAGAAGCCCTGGAGACCACGCATGGCTCAGGGGAGCCCTGCACACTAGTTGGAGCAGAGAGGATGGGCTCGCTTGTTACTGTGGGTACTGGGACATGTGGAGACGGGGTGAAAAAACCTGGAGATTTTCATGGCTTTGAATATCAGCTTTTCCTCTGTTCTGTGATAAATAACAAGACAGTTGACCTTCTCCTTCCCAGCTCCTCCAGGTCAGGCCTGGGAGTCCATGGGAGGAGCAGGGGCTACATTGGAGCTGCTTATGCAGCATTTATTCTGAGGGACATCTCCTGAGTGTGGCATTTTAAAACAGTGAACATTAGAGCATTCTTCACGTATAAGCTCTTGGGATTTGCACAGTCATGCCCAGAATAGGAGTGTTTCTGGATGATGTCTGTCTCCATGGATTCAGAGATGACACCATGTTTGTATGTTGCCTCTCTTACACTACCACCCCCGTGATTGAGGCAAAGATTCTGAGTCACTGTCAAAAATAATTAAAATTTCCGGCAAACCTGTAGGCCATCTGTTAATGTGGGCAGGCAAGAAGATACTGGGTAGGAAAACTCAGTCACATGGCAGTGTTTATATGTCACCACAGCCATTTCTTTTAAGAATGTTAAATGACATTTTCATTATTGTCTAAATTCCTTTTCTGCAAGAAATTGTAACAAACAGCAAGCCTGTAGTGAAATAATTCCTTGAAATGAGACCATTCCTCAGTGTCACTTTATGAATATGCAAATCCCGTCTGTATTTTAAAATGCCCTTCATTTAAGTGCTAGAGAAACCTCTATCAAAAATCAGTAGATTCCTTGGAAAAAAGTCAAAATGTCTTCTCTCAGGGACTCAGGTGGTAGCATATGAACTGCGTCACGTTCCTGTCACTGCAGGTATCGGTGCTGACACACGGTGGCACACAGCAGCTGCCATTTGATTCGATGCAGGAGAAAGTGCCCCGAATCCAGTAACATCTACTTGCAATATCTCTCGCACCCTGTAAAGATACAGTCTCTTACCGCTTCTGACAGTCGTGGCAGCTACGACCCCCTCTCCATTTCTACCAGAAAGCAAGTGACTCTTCAAAATTAGAATCCCTTTGTGCGCTCCCAGCCTGCGGAGGCAGGGATGTGCTTAGCAGTACCCTAGAGGCTAATATTCACAGCAAACTAAAAGTACCAGGCCAATGCAGACATTGATTTGCTGTTCTAACCCTAAAGCTGTGCCTTAGCACTGGTTTCTTACTTACGCTGGCTGTGCCCACAAACCCTTCCTAGCTTGTACTGAATTTTTAGTTTCAGAAATAATCTGATAGAGGAAAATAGTTCTAAGGACTATGGTGTGCCCTTCAATGGCAAGTCTTGCCCAAAAATCCGGTGACCCAAGAAGGTGGCTTGCTAAACAGCATCGTTTGCAGCAATTTTTGCAAAACAATCAAAATCACTTCTTTCACTGGAGGAAGACCTAGTTCACTGATAAACAGGTTATAATTAGACAATGTGTTAGTAAAAGGTATTGAAGACTGAGAGACTGTGGGCCTTAACTTCACGCAGACCCCTGAAAAATACCACTCCCTGCAATGGGAGACTTGTTAGTGAGGAATGGCACTTTCAGAATGATTTAAATAGCAGAGCATGTGGCTGAATCTCCCAAGACTTGGAAATGTGAGGGTGTTTTTGCCTCATACAGAGAGAAACACTTTCCTTTTTCATTTACGCTGTTTGGAAAGCCTTCAGAGATGACCAGGAAGCAGTCACACTGCTGTGAGCAACAAGCGCCACAGAAGCGTTGTGATCCCTGGGTCCCTCCATCCAATAATGAGCTGTTCTTTAATTCTCTATCCTGGCCCTTGCTGCTGCCTCCTCTCCAGCTTCCACCACCTCCAAGGGTTCCTTCTCAGAGTGCCAGGGCTGGGCAGAGGCCAGCCAATCTGTCAGATTTGGCAGGGCACACGATAGAGAATTTACACAAGTTTTATACTTCTACGGTGGATTCCTCTCAGCACCTGGAGGAGAGAGGGTTTCTCAGCTGGCATAGAGCAGTCTGTACAGGCAGTATCTGCTCTGGCCTGAAGCCCCGTGTGACAGGCAAATCTGAAGCAGCACAATGCCTGTGTACTTGATCAGCTCTTTCGGTTTTACAACAGGGGCTTTTCTTACCTATGTCGGAGACCAAATTCTGGATCTCCCTATACTACGTAAGTGTGGCTCGAGGATTTTCAAAAGCTTGAGGTGCAGCACAGGCCCTATAAGCCCTCTCTTGAGCAGCCTGTCAAGCCTGGCCCATGGACCATGCCATTTGGCTTCAGCTCATGCTCTGCCACAGCATTGCTTGGCCAGAGACCAACTGCACCTGCTGGAGAGAGACTTCAGGCTTTCAAGGAAGAAGAACATCCTTTCGGTACACTTAGCAGCCGCAGCAGCATATAGTGTTGTGAGCTTTCCCCTGGGCTTTAGGGTGCGTCGTATATATACAATTGCAATTGTCTGCCCTGTAACTTAGCATTGCAGATTTCTGGCTTTCTTGTGTGACCTCCTGCGTAGCAGCTCACATGCCAGGACCTCCATTAGAGAGCTCTGTCTAAGATCCAGTTATCACTCCAGAGGGGAAGCAGGGCATAATTTTTATGTTGTCATTATGTAGCAAGAGGATTTTGTGATCTGGTAGTGAGGAATCTGAGCTGAAAGCTGCCAGCAGTCTATGACCAGGCAGCCATATCCACCATGTTCTTGCAAGCATGGGAGATCCTGGAGTGTGAGAAGGAAAAACTTTCCCAGCTTCAGCTGGTGTGAAAACTGCTGCACCTGGGTGGAAGATGGGGCTTCAATCTTTGCATGGGACTTGCAAGACTCAGTGAATGCGATACGTGGTATACATAGTGCTTAGTTTGGGCAATGGTGTAATTGAATTTCTGATTACTCTTAACTACCACACTGAATTAAGAACAATGAAACTGTAAAGTGGGAAAGCCTGAGTATATATCAGACTCCATTGCCCTAAGCGACCCTCAGTGAAAAGAGAACAGATGTTACTAATTTCCCATTTCATTTCAGACTCCCCATAAGCACTCACCTTCTCAGTGCAGGTGTGTTACTGGTGGCTCCTCCCTGTGTCTGGGGTCACTGCCTCTGGGTGAGGGGATGGAGGGCTCCCTCCAGCCAGGCCCCTGCAGGGGGTCTCTGTGTAACCCCAGGGCCCTGGGCTGCACTGCTTGGTCTCCTGAGGCTGCAGCGAGTCATGTAGAGACGTGATGGTGCTGCAGGCAGCTTGGGAAAAAGTAGCAGGTATGTCTGAGCAGGTGGAGTTAAAGAGAGGTAAAAATGTTGGTCTACTAAGAGTTGTAGCAGGGGCAGTCTCACTTGGGCTGAGATCGAATGTAAAGTCTTTTATGTAGGAGAGCGCTTGATTATTTAGCTGGGCATATTCAAAATTTATCTTGCTTCTAGTAACCTCATCTAGGATTTTTGCTCTACTTTTCTGATCCTCAGAGCAAATTTGCTCCCCATTTTGCTTCAAATGATACAGACCGTTGGACTGGAAACTTGTCTCATAGTTGTATTGGTTTGTGCTAGGAATACTGGAGTATTCTGGATTTTGGGCAATGCAGTTGCATTCATTTTGCAACAATAACTTGTTTTTGTACTGAGACATCTTACGAATGATATTGTTCATTTCATTCCCAATGCATTTGTCTTCCAGGTGCTTGTTTTCATAGCTGATTTTTAATGATGCCACTTGTGTTACACAGTGCTCTAAGAGCTGCACTATGTTAGTGCTGCTCTCTGTGGGTGTGGGGCTGATGTAGCTCTGGAAGTGTCTGAGAGTAAGAGGCTGCAGCGGTTTGTCACAGGAAATAGAAAGTGAGCGATACATTGGTTTCTTTCTGCCTTCCCTCTCAAGGGGATCCAGGAGTGAGGTCGCAGCAGTCTTGTAGGAGTAACATGATTCTACTTCGTGATTGTCATCTAGCAAAGGGTTTTCAGAGCCCTGGGAGCCACTGTCTCTATTCAGCTTTTCTGGCAGTTGGTTTTTATCTCCAGATGTCTCACATCCTTCTGAAATTGTAACCTTCTCATTCTCAGTTGAAGATGTCTGCAGCTTGTCTCCATTAGCCTCTGATTGTGGCACATAACTTAGTGCTCTGGCGGTTTCTACAGTCCCAGGCACTGTAAATGAATCCTTGTGGTGACTCTCTTCCCTTCCTTGGAAATCCAAATTAGATGTGGTAGGGCAAGAGTCTGGGCTGTGATCTCTTTCAGCAATGTTTTCTGAAGAGGCCTGGGTTGCATGTTTGCTTTCATCCAAAGACACACATAGGTTAAATGTATTAGGTTCGTCCTTGCTTGGTTGCTCCTGCTGAGCTTCTGTGCTTGCTTCCTGCTCTGGACTGGAGCTGGGCAGGATTGATGAATCATTAGACTTCTCTGGCTGTGACTGAGGACTCTGAAGAGAGTCAGGGGAGGAAACAAGTCCTGAGTGTTTTCGCAGCCAGTTTATTATCCCCATGGTCAGTGAAAGCTCAGTATCACAGAGCTTTAGCAAACATTCTTTGCCTTTCCATGTGCTGTGGAAAAAACTCTGGCTGATAATGTCTAGAGCTGGTTGGGAAGCCATGTTTTCCTCAGCTCCAACATGAAAGCTGTAAATGGACAAAGGGATTTCAATCGCTTGTTCTGAAACGCTTTCAGATGTGCATAAGTCATCATCTAGGACTGGGTTTATTTTGACTTCATTTGGGTCATAGAATAACTCATAAAGGGCATCTCCACTGTAGCTGTCCCTTGGAAATCTACCTGGGACCCCAGGGGTTTGAGCTTCCTTCATTTCATCATCTTGTCCAGGAGAGAATGAATCATAGTAACCTTCATCACTTGTGGATGTGGATTCCTGGTTGTCACTTTTCGGTGTTCCTGTTTCTGTGGAGCTCTCTTTGGAATTGTCACCATCTTTATCAGGTGATGCTTGGGTGTCTGTTACAGATGCAGCAACCTGGCTTCTAGCCTGTTCCACATCAGGACCCGGTACCTTCAGTAACTTCTTATCAAACAGAGCACTCTGATGTAGCCTCACTGATTTGTTGATGTTGTCCCAAAACTTCGCAAATTCCATGGTCTCATTCTGGCCAGGAGAGGCCAGCTGTTCCACACCCCCTTGGAAAGAGCCCATTGGAGGGCTGTCTTTGTGCTTGCTTCGTCTCAGCAGAACTTCTTTGCTGTTCTCCAGCTCCAGGTGAGCAGAGCTCTCATCAGCAAAGATTTCCCCACAGCCAGTGAGGGAGTCAAAGCTCTTCAGCGAGGCAACATCTTCACACAGGGTGTTGCAGCAGTCGTAGGAAGAGTCAGACTGCAGCTCGCTGTCTGAGCAGTCTTGTGACAAGCAATCAGCTGCAAATGTTTCTCCAGTTTTGAAAAGATATTTTGCAAGACGCCCAGAAAACTCACTCTTGCAGCTTGGAGAGGACAGACTCTTGTCCTTTTCAACCAGGAACGTCAGGCTGTCTGGTTTATTTTTTTTAAGATGAAATATATCTCTAATCCCTTTCTTAGATCTCTTTAGGGAAATCCTCTTCCTGGGGATGGTTTTTGCCACAGCTGGTACAAAAGGCATCTGTGGCACAAAGTTCCTGTAATCGATCATCTGATTGCTGCACGCAGACTGGCTGGGGCTGACCACACACTCTTTCTTACTGCTGGAACTAGACAACCCTGAAAAGCTGATGCTATTGACAAGTCGCCCCTTACCCTTTCCAGTGAAACCTTCCTCGCAAGCCCTGCTGCTGAGGCTGCACTGCTCTGTTCTGTCTGCCTCAGTGACACAGTCATGGGTTTTACTCTTCCTTACAAGTTTGTAGGAGGAGCCAGATGATTTTTCCAGGCTGTTGTCACCAGCTCCATTCCTTGCTACTCTAGTAGAAAATCTGTAGTTCTTGTGTG
This sequence comes from Gallinago undulata, assembly GCA_026546715.1. Lineage (NCBI taxonomy): Eukaryota > Metazoa > Chordata > Aves > Charadriiformes > Scolopacidae > Gallinago > Gallinago undulata. Next base: position 24,143,610 of record JAOTQQ010000052.1, on the reverse strand, counting down.
TGGCCAAACATGCGAGCTGGACTTCAGCTACACTTGGGTTTCCCTCCAGAGCTGCCTTTTTGTCTTTCCCCGTATCGTCTTTGTTGATGGGAATTGTGTATGCTGGTGGCACTTTTTCATGTTGCACACTGGATTTTATGAAGGTCTTTCCTCTTTTGAGCTCCATAGTGCTTCCTCACATCTGTTTCTGTAAAGAAAACACCAGTATTGTGAGGTTGGTGGCTGGCACTTGTAAACTTTGAAAACAACTGGAGAACAAAGGGACAGATAGTATTATACAATTGATTATGTTTGTCACCAGAATTTTCCATCATTAAGTCATGGTCTTGCATGAGAAACAGGTCAAGTGAAGCTAAAGGTATGTTGGCAATGTTGGCATTGGGCTGGTCTTTTTTCAGTGGTTCCTAGGGACGGGACAAGAGGAAATGGGCACAAACTTGAACATAAGAAGCTCCACCTAAACATGACGAGGAACTTCTTTACTGTGAGAGTAGTAAAGCACTGGAATAGGCTGCCCAGGGAGGTGGTGGAGTCTCCTTCTCTGGAGACATTAAAAACCTGACTGGACAAGTTCCTGTGCAACCTGTTCTACGTGGACCTGCTTTGGCAGCGGGGTTAGACTAGATGATCTCTTGAGGCCCCTTCCAACCCCATGTGATTCTGTAATGGCTGGAATATCCAGCAAGGAGAAAACTACCCATTATAGGTTGGTAACTGAGGCTCAGAGAACAATTTATCTGTTAGAAATGAGGGGTTTGGATTTAGGATTATGACTGCAGGATGGCTTGTAACAAGAAAGAGGTCCTATTCTAAAAGTAGAAGCATCATTAATGGAAAGCAATGCCTGAGTGTGTGCATCAGGGAGGCGGCAGTTCTTAAACCTGTACCTTTGAGGATGGCAAAGTGCTCAAGGTGGGAAGTTTCCTGAGAGAGGATCAAACATTCGACACATGATGCTCACTTTATATTAACATAATGCTTACCTGTGAGTAGAAAATCCTTAAACCTTGCTACTACCTTGGGAAGCATGCTGAAACTAAATTACTGGGTTTGCTTCTTCCTGAGCATAATATATAACTTTCTGCACTGTAACTTATGTTGTAAAATGTCAAAAATGCCACATTGAAAATCACTGTTTATTATGACAGAAGGGCTATTTCTTAATTACAAAGACCAGTGTAATATACTGTGGCACTGCAACATTGAATCTGCCTTGTGCGTTGGTTAGCTATCTCTGAAAATACTCTTACCTGTATCAGTGCCAATTTTAGTCTCTGCCTATATGCATTAATATTTAATCTGGTTTATGTTTTCATACATTTAATTAGTCATTAATTATTTTAGCCATGATACTTTAAGTTTTCCAGCACTTATTTCATGGACACATCTGATCCTTTCCTGCCTTATATCAATTTAAATATTCAGTAAGTCAATGGACCTACATAAAGGTAGATCCGGGAAGGAAGCAATCACTTCCTAAAAGCTGTTAGAGAAACCAGATTTTTACTGGATGGGAAGCAAGACAAAACCTTCAAGTCCTGTTCTTTCAAGAATGTGCTTGGATCTTTCTGTTTTCTTGTTTTTGAATTGTTTAGATGTAACAAAACCCACTTAGAGCCATTGAACTCTGCAACACACCCAAACAACGCAGTGCTATCTCTAGCACTCCTTGACAAACTGTATGGAACCGCTCTGACAAAATGAAAAATTACTAATACTTCCTTGAGAGCAATCTCAGGTCGGATCTATGGATCCAGATTTCCACCCAGTATGAAGACAGCCAGGGGGATTTTACACTCAACACCAAGCCTAGTCTTTGAACACTCTTACAGTACAACTTAAAGCAGTCTTTAATCTATCTTAAACTATAACAGCTGCCTGTAGCTTTCCAGTTGCCAGGGTTTGCTGGGAACAGCAACATGCTGGCCAACAAACACCTCACAAGATACAGGTCTGTGTATCAGGGAGTTGTCACCCGCAGCACTTCTCCAGATCAGTGACAGCCTCTTTCTCATAGAAGCCGCAAACGAGCATGCGACTAACAATATTTACAACTAAATGTAGGTCAGTGACAAAAGGTAGAAAATGAAAGGGTAAAGTGTGAATATTTGACATCAAGGGTGTGGATGCTATGGAAAACATGGTGGGTGGTGATAGATGGGCGTCTAGCAGTATGATTGAGAAGTTGGAACATTTATTTCCATTTGGGGCTGCATGTGAGTATTGCAGAGCATTCTTAATGAAAGCCTGTAAACATTTTACTACCCTGTCAGGTATCTGGAGTTCACTGATACTGCAGGAAACTTGTTTTGCATATTTAGAAATAGGTCACTGGGACATGATTACACTCCTCTTCTGAAAAGCAAGGTGTGATTGAGAAGAAATTCGATGTGCAGAACTCCAGCAGAGTTGTGAAAATGATCAGAAACAGCTGACGCAAAACCATTTATTAATATCTCAAAAATAAAGTGTCTGACATCTCAGTCCTTTGCAATTGTACAAGTAGGTACTGTGTCCCTGTGGGAAGTCTTGATACTGAGAAGCTCCTTAGAGGTCTGTGACATGGCAAATGCTAGTGTTTTAGCAACGTTATGTAGGACTCTGAAGTCCTACAGCTGTTTCTGCCCACTCCGAGTATTATGCAAGAGTCATTTTTGTAGGAAGTTGCATACTTGGAAGTTTTTCTGTAGATGCATTAAAAAGGCTTTTGGAGGTGGATTTGTTTTATTGTCAAGTATGAAATTATTAAAGCTAAGAATTCAGGATGTTGTTAGATAGTCATTGCAACAAAGAAATCTTTTATCTGAATTGTACCTCCTTGATAAGAAACAGAATGGACTATTGGTTTGGTAACTGGGTCTAGAAACTTCAAGACTTGTTGTTCTGTCTTTTTTTAATAGAGTAGATGAACAGCTTTAACATGAAAGGCCAAATGGCCTGAGTAACATCTGTACAGAGAATATATGTAGGAAAATAATGTAAGGTACACTGATGGCAGCCTGTGCTACCTTTTCAGTTTCCTCTGAGGGGGAAAAAAAGTTAGGTGTTATTGGGTTGTTTTGGGGTTTGGTTGTGTGGTTTTTTTTTTAAGTTTACATCTTATCACCAATGTTGTATTCTAATTCTTCTAAGTCTCTATTTAATCCGATATATTCTTTTTCTCATTTTCCCCTGCGACTCATGCAGCCTATTAGTATCTAGTTCATTGTGTCATCCTGCTTATCCTGTTTTAACACTGGTACAGTTTTGGGAATCTTCCTGATTAAAAATGTTATTAAAAATGAACAGCAAGAGAGAGTTAACTCTTTGAGGGCTCTTATGGGAAGACTACCAATCTGCAGATCTTTTAAAATATTTGTTTTAGATGCTGTTTTGTAAATTCCCATACTCAGACTTGATCTTCATCCTTATATGATAAAAACTATCAATGAATTTCTTTCCAAATATGGACTAGAAATACTTATGCCACACTGATCTCTTTCTATATCTATTAATACTTTTAGCAATTTTGGTTGTACTGGATTATACCATGATACCTTTTTTAATTCTGTGTAGGGACAGTTACCTCTCTAACCCCAGAAGCTGTACCAGTGAAGTTAGAAACAAAGTGCTGTAAGGGAAAGTTAACCTCCAGTGGTGATGTAAAACTAATCAAAATTCTATGAAAAATTATTGTAGGCATATTAAAAATGTTACATCTTCTCTGAGATTACTTGACCCATGCACTCAGCTACGCTATTGCCTCTCTCTGCTGCATTTTAATTATTCTTCTCTTGGACTTAGCGTGAAGTAAACCTCTTCTTCCACAGGGATAAAGGGTATATGAGGGACTGATTTTCTACCTTTGCAAAGGAAATATGTAGTTAAATGTAGTTAAAAATCAGTGTAAAGAATAGATACCTCTGGAAACTAGCAGTCAGTCTACTAAGGCTAGGTTCTGTTTTCAACAGTCTCTGGATGTTTTCTTTGTTAATGTTACTTGACCTCCTTTCTTAATATCTGTGAAATTGCTTATGGAACATGTATTTAAATAGAGGACATCCTTGAATCTTACACTGGGCTACAGTTGTCATTTACAATGATCTTAAGTGCAGCAGTGCTGAGACTTCCCATTTACAGTAAATAATACTGTCCTGATCATGCTGGCTACTCATTTTTAGGTTTTCATAAGTGTCTAAGCAGACAATTAGATCTGGATTGTGGGACTATACTAAAATGGAAATAAAGTTTTGGGTTAAATTTGGATAATATTTCTCATAGAATGCAGAGATACTTCATGCTCTAACATACCATCTGTGCCTGACAGCCTTTTCATGAAACCAAAATGTTTTACTGTGTCTGTGATTCATCTAAAAGTAAATTTAAAATTTTAGAATGGGAGTGTGAATGCATTCCTGTAGGCTGAGAAGACTTGGTTTTAGGAGGGTCAAAGCAATTGCTTGTAGTTCTGGGTTATGAGGACCTGAGCAAAACTGAGTTAGGTAACTGTTCTGGTTACTAAGAGTCATATTCGGATGGCCTAAATTCCACCTAAGTCCAGGTTAACAGACAAGGAGGCCAAAGAGAGGTTCAGTGGAGCTGGACTGCATATTCATTAGGAAGCAGGAGGAAGATGGGTGGGGGCAGGATTTGAACTGCCATTTGGGTCTGAGAAGAGAGGGGTCACACCTGCCGCTGCCTGTGGCCCCAGAGCTTTCTGCCAGGCTGAGCTGTTGAGAGTTTTTCCTCTTTGGAGGAATGGGGGAAGACTTGCTTTGGTTTTTGAGCTGGTGTCAAAGTTATTATCTTATTTGTTATGAGCTTATTTCACAGTGTAAAGGTTTGTTTAGGTTACCTTCAAAGAAAAGGTAAAATAGATTGTGCTTTAATGTGTTAGTAGCTAAAATAGCAGTCCTCTTGGATGTAACCCTAGGAAGATCATCCTACTGGGAAAGTAGAAGTATCTGCTTCAGTGAGGTTGCATGGGTAGGAGTAATAGTATCAGAAAGAGGAATTGTAGATGAACTCTCTGGATTTGGCAAGTTTGGCTCAAAATTACTTTTGCTTAAGTAAGAAAAAATATAATTACGATTAATTTATTCCAAAATCTTATCAACTGTTGGGCTTGGACACTTACTTGCTTGTTTAATGGGTAATTTATATAAAATTGTCTGTCTTGGAGATAGAAATAAGCAAAATTCAGAATATAGTAGTTGTTTTGCAGGGAGATTGGAGTACTCTTTCTTCTTTACCTTTAGATAATTCTTAAAATTGGCAGGTTGTGGAGATGGTACTTTGCTGTCTCTTGCTAAGCGGAATTCTGCATGCCATTTGCAGTTTTAATCTTACCTCCCTCCAAGAATTTTCCTTTTATTAAATGAAAGACTTGATAAACATTGCATACTCTTTTTCTGGTTTGGTTTTGGTTTTTTTTCATTTAAAAAGAAGAAAAAAACCCCTCTGGACTGCTTTTATGTTTTAGGATACAAGTTTGGAGTGAGTCCAAAATCCCTTTTCCACAAGTGGCTTCATACCAAGATCCTGAGTATCAGAGTTACCTTTGAAAATGTATACCCCTGCTTTTCAAACAAAAATGGTAACATACTTGAATTTCCTGAAAACATATATCTGGTTTGGGCATTTGGATATGTTATTACGCTTAAAACAGATGCACTTTAAAATGAAATGTTTTTTTAAACCTGTTTCTAGAGAAATTGTATAATGGGGAAAGGGAATGCATAAAGGGAAAAGAATGAAGGGCTCTGGGAGGGTCTCCCTTCCTAGTTAACCTTTGGAGGACTCTTGCTGGGCACCAGTTGGAGGTCCCAAAGTGCAAAAAACAAGCAAACATGAGGCGGTGAGAGCCACAGCTACTTTTAAAGTCGATGGACAATACTAATTTTTAATGCTTAGGATCTAATCAATTAGCGATGCATAAAGAACAGCTGGTGCTCCCAGTATAGTTGGGGGTGTGTGTGTTATTTTTGGTATAAGACTGTTTCCGGTCAGAAACCTTAACTCTATCTCAGAAGATAAAAGTTAATAATGGAAATAGTTACTAATAATCGTGAACATATATTCCATCCTGTTAATTTGATTTTTTAATTACAAAGCAATAAAATGCATCCTTGCTAGAGGGTAGTGATATCTTGTCTGCAGTTATTGTAACACTGTTTCTAGTAAGCAAATAAACTTAACAGTTCTTATGGTGAAAACCAAAGAGGATTTTAAAGCAGGGCTCATCTTTGCACTTAAACTGATTACCCTGCTAGTATCTCATCTCCATTAGAAAACTGGAAAGAACAGGGTGGAAAGGATGGAGGATGTAATCAGGGACAGTCATGATTCACGAAACAGAAGAATGTTTATTTTTAAAGACGCCTGTGTGACACACAAACCTGCATTGAGATCATGCCTCTTGTTAGGAGTACTCCTCTCATCAGCCTTAGCGGCTGTGTCTTATCATTCCCCTTAATAATTTGTATCTCTTGGGTAACCCAGGATGCCTAATAATTAGCATATACATTTAGGTCAGGCAGTGGATTTCTCATGAAAAACCAGCAAAAAGCACATTGGTGCGTTTTCCTTCAACCTTAATTCCAGTGAGCACACAAAATAAGGTCTTACACTCCCCAGCAGAATAGTAGAAGGATGTGTAGTTAAATGCTTAATCTTATTAGCAGTGTGCTATAGGGAAGCCTGAACCTTCCTTTGAGCCCTGCCAACTGTTCTGTGCAGCTCGGGATTTTTCATAGTAAAATTAACCATGTTTTTACTCCCAGCATCCTGTCCTGCTGTGTGCCGACCAGCAGGATCCCTGGGGGAACAGCAGCACCCACTGTTCCCCCCAGCCCCACGTGGGGTGTGGGGCAGGGCAGAAGGAGGCTGAGACCACGACAAAAGGAGGCTCCTTCTCTGACAAAACCTCCGCACCCCTTGCTCACTTTCCCTCTGTACCTGCGGCTGAAAGAAATGTAACTGCTTGAGATGTTCCAATTACACCATGCAAAAGGGCAGCATAAACTCCTGCACAGGGAGCTTTCGAATCATCACTCTATTGCTAGGAGAAAGCAGCTGAGCAGAAATTTCTGTCTACCTGAGGAGGAGACAGGGCGTTTTTTACTTGCCCTGACCAGCAGCCTGTTGGTACCAGACTGCAAAGTGTTAACACTGTCAGCTTTGGCTGTTTTCAGTAATTTATTGCTTTAAAAGGAGATAGGATGTGCATTTATATAAGTACAGGCACACACTTGTCAGATAAGGAAAAATAAGTAAAAAAAAACAACCAATGCTTCAAAAACGAGCAGTCATCCCAAAATAATACTCTCTTGGAGTCGCTGTGAGTGTCAGAGCAAAGGAAATGCCATTGCACCAGAGCAAACAATAAGGCAGATCACAAAAATCCTACTCACCATGTTTTATCACTGAGCAGAAATCCTCTGTCTCCTAGCCTTGCTACTGAGGCTGCTCTTTATCCAGAGGCTCCTGTGATGCTTTTCAGATTCTGAGGGGCTGGACCACTGCTGCTCTCCAGTGTTACTCTCCTCCCCCTGTCTTTTCCTCCTCCTTCTTCCTTCATCCCCACCCCCTCATTCCTCCTGCTTGTAGCTTTTTCGTACCTTACTTAGATTCTAGGCTTCCACATGTAGCTAGATTTAGGAAAGATGCTTATTTCAGCCATCTGCTTGATGCCATGGAAATGCCTCCATTGCTAAGGAATAAAAGCCCAGGAGGTAAGCTCGGGAGTCCTGAGCCAGCGTTTTGGTTCCTCTCTACATGACCGCTTATTAAATAGGGAGGAAGACATCCAAATTAATTTCATTTCTCACATGCTTTTTTTGTTTCTGACTAGGATTCAGGAAAAGCAGTCCTAATGTTTTCTTAGGTTAGTGAGATGCTGCAGTGTGGAATGTATATAGATTATTGGACTATGCTGCCTTTTGTAGGGCTTTTGTTAATGCTGAAATTAGAGGGGATTTCATGTGGGAGTAAAATGGTATAAGGGGAGAGACTGAATATTTCTGCTGCCCAAAGCTGGAGTGCCTGGTGTTAGCCTCACATTGCTTTTGACAAACATGATTTATCAAATTATCCCTACAGTCGGTCTAACTTCATCTTCAGTGTGCAGTGAAGTCAATGTCTGGTGTTACAATGTCATTCTTTGTTATATAGATGAATTTATTGCCATCATGAACACCAGAGCTTTAATTTCACAAAAGCATAAAGCTGGCACCCTTGCCCCAGCCCTCTCCCTGTGTAGGGCTTCCAACTTGGTTGTATCTTGATTGTTCCTTCCCGTAAACTCTCCTCTGAGTCCTTACATCAGTCTCTCAAACCCCCTTCCTCCTTGTTGAGACACCTGTTGAGCGCATGAGAGGAGCCTCTTAGAAGCAAAAGTGTATGCCATGAAGCAGTGGCTTAATCCACTTCAGTAGCTCTACTGTGAGCTGCAGTTTAGAGCTGTACTCTGGGATAATGCAGTAGTTTGTGTACAGGCTGGTGGTATCTGCGGGTGGTTCACCCTTCTGCTGTAGGGTAGCGCTAAGGTAGTGAACAGGCAGCTCTCAGGTGACTGAGTGAGACACAGCAAGTTTGGATGGGTCCAATCTGTGCAAGGATTTTAGAAAATCCTCCAGCTCTGTATGAACTGAAGATAAGTGTTCCCTCACCATTGGAGCAGGCACATCAGTCAGAGAGCTGATCTCTTCTGTCCCCACATGATAGCAGAAAGGGAACAAAAGTGTTCTCATCTTCCTTTTCACAGTGTGTTTGAGCTAAACCTTGGAGATGGGGGAGGGAAGGAGCTTACACTTTTGTACTGTCTGAGCTCCTAAAACTGAAAAATCAGCCAGTTAACTTTATAGGAGGCAGAACAAAGTGCTTCTGTTCTGAGTGCCAGCCAGTAAGCCACTCAGGTGTCCCCGGTGGTGAAGACTGGAAATCTTGGGAAACACGGCAGGTTCAGTCCAACCTGCAACAAGTAGAAAGCCCTTGTGACTTCACCAAAACGCTGGTAGGAGGAAAGAACAAGCTCTGGCAAATAGATTAAGACCAGTCATGGGAGAAAATATATTAGATTTTTTTTTATTCTGCATGAAATATTTGTATTAATATAGAAGTAAGCCTTTCTTCATGATGGGTATGTGAACCACTGAGTTTTCAGGTAGTTGATTCTTGCTCTGCAGTGATAGCACTTTTGAGAGTATCCACTTCGTGCACTCTGTTTTGGAAAGAGGGAGCCTTTAAAACTTGGAAGCCCTTCTTCATTCCGAGTAACACCAAGGCTTGATAGATGTGAGAGTCTATCATAGGTCACTTCTGGTGCTGATCCAGGGCTGGTGGCTGGTGTTGGTATTGTCTGAGCAAACCTAGAAAAACTAGGGGTTTAGATTTTTTATTTGAAGATTATTTATGCACACAATTTCTGAACTGAGTTTCTGAACGCTGAAGTGTAGGCATTAAAGGCAAAGGTACAGCAGAAAACATGTATGCCCTGTGGAGAAGGAAACAGACAACAGGACAGCACTTAAAATTGCATTTGAAGCCTACTTCACGTTCAACTCAAGCGCATTAAGGCAAGCCATACTCAAAGATTTAGAGGAGAGAATCTGGCCAGAGTGGAGCTCTTAGTTCCAGTAGTGTTTCAGGTAGTTCCCATACCTGCTGTCTCTAGGACAGTCTGTTCTTGCTCCTCAGGAACTAGGAAAGCTCTCGCATAGATGTCCCCGTTTCTAACAAATGGCTTCTGTTGTCCCTTTGCTGGAGGAGTTAGAGATCACTCTAGACTTGGATGAGAGATCCAAATCTGTTCATGGTAACTTGTAGTTCCCTGAACTATCCTTGTCTATATCCTTGTATATCCTTTCTATAGTCCTCAGGCTATTTTACTCTGGCTGTCAATCAGCTTGGTTCAAAAGGTTGGTTCTTGGAGAATCTAATCATCCTCTCTGATTAATTCAGTCTGTCCAGAATTGTTTTGGGCATCGGTGGGCATAAAAGGGAAGGGAAATCAGAAAACTGTAAATGAGGGGCACATGGGATGGCTGCCATCTGTTTAGCAGAAGCACACAGCCCTTGAGATGCAGAGTAAGAAGAGGGCCCTAGAGAGAAGAGGGACTAAGGAATGTACAATCCCTGGCATGGCAAGAGTAGGATGGCAGGGATCCTTCCTATGCAAGAAGGAAGACTGGGGAAAGGAGGAAGAAAATCCACAAAAGGGGTGGTGTGGAAACACAGGTAGGGAGTTTTTAGATTAAGCAGACCCAGCCTGCCAGAACTTGGAAGCCTGCATCTCCCTAATGTGGGTAGCAAATTTTGCATCAAGGGATTGAAGCCATTAGCATGAGCAACTCACAAAAAGCTAACTATACTATTTTTTAAATTTTTTCTTATGGAAGAATGTCACAGGTTCTTTAACCCCAAGACTCAGAACAAAATGGTTTGCTGAGGTAGCTGTATTTGTTTCCAAGGAATTACTTACAGAATGAATTTGACCCAGGCTATTTCCTGCCAGTGAACTAATGAAGAGTCTAACATCCCAAATCCAGTGAAGCTTTCTGCTAACATCAGCTTAAACTTAATTATTCATGGATTCTTATCAGTATTTCTTGGGTTTGCATGTTGTAGAGAATCGGTAATTGGATATGGAGCTTTTTCTCTCTGGATTGCTAGCAGAAGACTACTAGGTTGAAGGGAACAATCTTTGCTACTTATCTGATTGCTTCCCAGGGCTTACATTAAGTTAATTGCTGCTCTCTTCTCAGTTATTTGGTAAGCTAGTGTCTGCTGCAAAATTTAGGCTTCTGAATTGCTGTTAATAACATCAGGATTTAGCAAAGGAAATAAAAGGATCTTTATCCACAGATTTCTTTAAATGTGTTCCACCTCAACATCTCCTGCCTGCCTTCCCTGTGAGGCACTGTTGTTGCCATACTTGCTGCCAAGGGGATGAGGTGGAGCAGGTAGGGTTGCCAGAGCCCCTTTCAGCGCTGGTATTAAGAAGCTTGACTGTCCTGCCTGCCAGCCAGCCCTCGGAGTGCCAGTAATGATGCCCTTGAGGGCAGGAAGGAGTGCATCTGGGATGGGACTGACTATTGCTGTTCTGGGGACTATGGATGATAGACTATGAACTGCTTGTTGCCTCGAAGGAGAATGAAAAGGGAATTTGAAGGGATAAAAAAGAAAATGGTGAGGACATTTCTCTGCCTGCTCATGTTAGTGGCTGCCCTTAAACTATCTGCTTTAAGCAAAAAGCTCTCGGGTAATAAATGCTTAGCTATAAAATCAACACATGAAAAATGAGCTGCATTAAATACTATGAAGAACTACCCCAGAAGAAATGTTTCACTAAATCATGAAGAACTCCAAGGGTCTATAGACAAGAGACAGCACCTGGGTGGTACATGACGCTTCAAGGACCTGACTACAGAACTGTTTAAATATGAAGCACATTTTTAGAAATTTTTCCATTCCAGATATGCCTGTGTGTCATAGACATCTGTCCAGATGAGCCAAAAATACCTCCAGTTTATTGAACTGCTACTGTCATTAACAGGTGCTCCCTGTCTCAAAGGCAAAATAATCACTCAGCGTAAAGCATGTGAGATGGCAACGTGGGCAGTTCCACAGACACCCCAGTGCAACCTATAAGCAAAATTTTCTCAGCATCTGCTGAGGAAGATGTTATTCTGATGACCTGAGGGAAGGTTGTAGGAAACTTTTAATGGCTGTTTTGTATGGCTTTGTTTCCCTGGTTAATTTTATATTGCTCTCTGTCTGAATACATACATTTAAGTGCTCTAAAGGTGTTGTTAAAGGCTCAGTCAGGAAATTGAAAAAAGAGACATTGGTATAAGTAGCCACAGATACACAGCTTTGAGTAACAGAGACAGACCCTCAGTGAGGGAGAAAGTATTTCAGTGGCTCTAACAGGATAGTCTTTCAAATGCTAAAGCTGGCATCAAAGGAGGGGCTAAAACCAAAAAGACCTAGATAAGAGAGAAGCCAGTAATTAGACAAAGTTAGTGGGAGTGCAATAGCACAGCAGGCTCAGATCTACATGTGCACGCAGGGGCGTAGTGAGCTGTGAGCAGGACAGGCTGCTGCTCCCTCTTCTGCCTTTCACTGTTTGTACGCTTTTAGGTCGTATCTCAATGAAAAATTAAATCGTGTCTTGCATAGAGATGCTGGCTTGGTCACATTGCAGAAGATATACTTGTCACAGGATCTTGCCACCACCCATGAGTCCTCATGGGCGATCTGGGGGCCATGAGCCAAATCACAAATCCTGTGAGGGAAGAAACCTCTTGGCTGAGTTATGTAGTTGGTGGGACCTCAAGGAAAAAGAGCGCTACAGCCAGTTTGATAACTGTGACGAGTAGCCCCTGTAAAATCCCACTGTCTACCAATCAGTATTTAAACACGAACAAAAGATGTATGATAAATGAAGCCTTTGAAATCACCAGCAGCGCAGCTGGTAACAGTGCACTTAGAAATGCTTATAGTTGATCCACTCAATGGAACATACATTTTGAAAACAAATCTGTGTGTCAGATTTATGTTGTTAGAGGCAATGTCACAGCCCGATTTAATTTTAAAGTGGTGATTTGTGCATTTTAGAAGAGAATAAAATGCATGCTTTTAAATGCAGTTTGCTAGCAGACTAGGAGATAACATTTGGTGGTGTTTGTTTCTCTTGTTCTCCTGCCTCCTGTGCGCTGGGTGACAGTGCCTGGCTCTAGAAGCTTGCTGCCTGCTGCTGCCTTAACTGCCATCCCAGCTGGAAGGTGAAACGTCCCACCGTGTTCCTTGAAGTCATGAAATGATGTTTGAGGTAGGAGTATGACATGACAAGCAAGGCTCTTATGGTAGTGAAATACGACCATTAATATATTTTTGCAGTTAACAGAAAATAATGCAGTAAAACTGAAAGAACTCATATTCTGACAAAGTGCTTCATTAATGCATCATGAGTATTGACGATGCCAAGGTCATCATTTGGTTTGCAGCCATGCTAATTACCAGCAGGTTTTAAAATATGGTATTTTATGGGTCCTCTAGCTGGCAGGCTATTTAGAGAGGGGTGATTTGTTGAACACTGTTCTTTGGGCTTTATCCTTTCACGGCTTCAGCTGTTACCATAGCTCGGCAACAAAACAATCTCTCCCAGCTGTTTGATTTGTCACAGAGGAGTTATTAACACTTCTAAGCCTAGGCAGTACTCAAGCATATTAAACTGTTAGGTATTTCTCTTAGGACTGTGCAGTAGCCATATTCCAGGCAGTAGCTGGGTGCCAGTGGGAGCCAGGGTGGTGTGGTGGCTGGGAGATGGAAACAGGGTGTTGGAGGACAGGGAGGTGGGAGCCCAGCTCAGCTGGGGCTGTGCAAGTGGCGCTGTGTTACGGTAGGGTGGATGCTCTGCTCTGTGTTGCTGTGTGGTGAGGCAGGGGGTAAGCCTGGGAATTTGGGAAAAGAGATTCAGAAACGATTCAGGAGCTTTAATACGACGACAGCAATTTCTCACCCTGCAAACGCGCTACTCCAACCTGCACTTCAGAAAAGCACTAGTGGGGATTTTTTTTTTTACGTCTGTTTCTAGGTACCTGGTTTGAAACACAGGGAGTCTAACTCCTCTTGAAAATCAGACACCTTAAGGTGCTTCAAAGACCTTTATATTTTGTGATTTTACTGTGGGGAAAAAAAAAAACACAACAAAACAGCAAGGCAGCAGGAGACTGAGTTTGGTCATAGGTACATAGTCATTTGGAGCTAGACAGTGTTTCAAAGAGCCTGACCCATTCAGAGCTAACAAGAGTGGTGTCCAAAATGGACAGAAGCCAGCCACAAAATGAGTTAACTTCTTCCTCAGCTCATTAAATGAGTTTCCCAGTCAGGAATGAAGTCAAGATTCACATGTGTTGTCACAGAAATGGTATGAGAATGACAGAGGGATGGGCACCTTGATTTCCTCCTTTGTTGCTTTGGCCTGAAATCTTCTGTACAAAAAATGTTGCTGCATCTCCTTACATTGTGTAGGGCAGGAGATCTGTGCTGGACACCCTGCAAATCAGTCACAAGAGTGCTGGTACTGCTGGTTAAAGCTGGAGGAGGCAGATTTCTCACCTTAGGCTGTTAGAGATGTTTTCCCTAATGCCAGCGTGGCTCAAACCCAGGTTAGTCTCTTCCAGATTGGGAAGCATTGCCCCAGTAATTAGCAATTACCTAAAATAACAAGGTGCTGTAATACCTAGGTAGTGGAAGAGCCCAGGTAATATGCAGAGAAATGCGAGTCAGGGAGGAGCTGCTGTGGTCCTCTTCCCACAAGTGCTACTGTCCATCGGGGTGAGGGAAGGAGGGGACAGCCAGGTAGGCAGGAACCTCCTCCTTTCCCAGCAGCAGCTCCCAGGTGAGTGTGTGCGCCTGAGGCACTGTGATCAGGGCCCCTGGATTCTCTGATAATATTTTCCTTGTCCCACAATGATCTTGCTTCAACACCTAATTTGAAGTTGTGAGGTTTTTCGCCTGATCCACCTGATGCGTGCTGCTGTTCCCACCTGAAGTGTCTGCATTAAGGTGCCAGCCTGTCCCATCCCTTCAGCTGTGGGATGAGCCGATCAGCAGTGTGTGTTTTATGTCAGAGACCTCATCTTTGGCTGTTTGTAGGGGGACAAAAGCCTTCCATGGAGATAATATGCCTGTCAGATAAAGCGCTTTCTGTGAGAAGATGAGGACATTTGCACCCCAGAAACGGACTATTGTCTGTGCCCCAGCACCCCTGGTAGGAGGTGCGGGTAAGATGCTGGTGACAGCCCGGCTGTGCGGTGACAGGGACAGGAGGCAGGGGAAGGGGAGCACAGCTGCTGCCTCTACAGCTGGGGCCTCCGTGGGGTGCAGGAGCTGCCTGGGGCTGGGGCTGCAGCAAGAGGCCAGGGAGCAGCTTGGGGGTCTCTAGGCTTCTCCCTGGCTTCTCCCCAGCTTGTGGGCAGTGTGGATACAGTGCACTTGTGCTGTAAAAGAAGAGAAGGAAAGTGTAGTCCAAAGGAGCCAGGAATAATAGCTCTTGTTCAATAAGCATTTGAAATATTTATAGCCATAAAAGATATTTAGGGAAATGTGAGTAGGTTTTGTTCCCTTAAATTCTTTGTCTTTTCCTTTTGCATGTTGAATTAGGCATAACTTGTATTAATACATTATGTATTGTGCTTACAAGAGAGATGCTGGTTGGTTAGAGAAAAGTCCAAACTATAATCTCAAACACTGTATATTTTTATTTAATATATTTAATATAACTGTGTTTTAATTTGCTTCATGATACAGAAGAAACAAATAGCCAAAGTCAGCTTTCAATGAATTAAGTAATGGGTTGCAGACTATTAAAGCCTTTTAACAGCAAAACTTATAACAATATTTTAACTTCTTTCAGCTTAATTTCCAGATCAGCAAGATTTATGAAATCTTGTTGGTTTTACCTGCCTAGCTGTCCCTGCCTTTGAATAACTTCTACACCTATTAGCCAGGTTGCTCCCAACTTAAGATTGTCAGAAAATATTGCCTTTTGTTAATGGTTTCATGAAACTAGGTGGCAAGCCCAGGAGATGGGCCGTGTAAGTACCTCCGCTGGGTAAAAAAACACTGGAAAAGAAGCTCTGTTTTTATTAGAAATCAAATAAGCAGCATTGCAGGCAAATTAGCATCTTGGAAACCAAATGCAGTTAATCAACAACAGATTACAAGGTCCCAGAAAGGCAGACTTTGTTACAGTGCTTCAGCTATCTACGTTCTATGTAAAAAAAAAAAAAAAAAAGAGAGAGAGAAAAGCCCTCCATTAAGCAGCAACTCTTTATAAGCTTTAATGCCGCAGTAAATAAAATATAAGAAAATGGTAAAAATCCGGAAGATTTTTCTAGGCTTTCAGAAATCCTAGTCGTTTTCCAGATTCACAGTGGGATTTATAGGTAACCCTACAACTGCTGTAAAACCCCCTTCTCACCCTCCTCGCTGCACAGATGGGTAACTGGGTGAATTAAGCTGAATGTCTCTGCAGTGACTCCAGTATTTTCCGGGTTATCACAGTCATTTGACCAGAGAATCCTGCTCAGAACACTTGATTATTTCTGTAAAAAAAAATACCAAAAATCAGCGAATACCAAAGATAGTGTTACATATATACTAATGTCTTTCTGTACCATCGCAGTGTGCTGCTGACAGTGTCACTGAGCCATTTTTGCACTTGTATTAATGAGAACAAAAATTGAAACTGGGGGTTTGGGTTTTGTTGTTTTTTTCCTTGTGTGGTTATTTTTTTTTACGGAAAGCTTCCTGAAGTGGTTAGTCAAAGGAAACTCATTTTAGGAAATGCATACTTTATTGCAAAGGATCCTGCAGCGAGACAGGCTTGATTTCTTGTTCCAGAGGCTCTCCTGCAGATGCTGTAGTGTCTCAGCAGGGAAGCCTTCCGTCTGAAAAGAAAAGCTCATAAATACATTTCTGAGATGTTAACAAGCAAAGATGCCTTTGTTCAAACTGATGTAAAATGCTACCTATATTTAAGCTGTTGTTGCAAACAAAGAGACTTTCCACTAGATGGCCCTCCACATCAAACATTGTATAAGTTTCCATGTAAACATGGAAACAATTTCTTGGCTTTGAATTTCACTTTAAGCTTGTCAACGAACTTTCTATCCCATGATTCTTGTAGGACAAACTCAAATCTTCTCCAGTCCTGAAACTGGGTAGCCCTATTCCTGCAGCCCGAAAAGTACATTAAAATACCTTGTCGTCTTATACTGTCGACCTGTGCTCAGAATGTGTGCTTAAAATCCTGCTTTCTTGTGTATGGGGGCTATATAAGTGGCTGTTAATTGTTCTTTTTGTTCACGTAAAACAAATTGACATCTGGGACTTCGGGTTGCGAGGTTGTTGTTCATGCTCATGAACAAAAGAGGAAGCACTGGTATTACAGCCTTGCCATTCGTCTTGTTGCACCGGTTCTGCTTAAAATTTTTACATCTAGCAGGGTTTCCTAGGGGGAGGAAAAAAATCACAGAACTAACTTTCAGAGGATGTAAATTGACATTACTCTGTTAATATTTAAAGAATTGCTTTAATTAACCTCAACTTTGGCTTTGGTTGAGGAATTTTGAGAGACATCCATTCTAATTATTCTGCCTATGACAAGCCAACAGAGGCTATTTTTAGAGTTGTCTTCCTTGGAGTGTAGCAGAGAATACTTCCTTGTATTTGTTCCTCCAGGTCACTGCTGCTTGTCCAAATGACACCTTCCTGTGTTTCTTTCATTTTGCTGATGCTGCCCAGTGTTAAATTGCAGGATGCTTGTCACAAGTCTCATCTTCCTGCCGTGAGTGCCATGTAGGTGAACTCCTTTCACACACAGCTCTTTCCAGTGCTAGCTATTCCCAGAGGACAACTCACACACCATTAGAGGTACGCAACCACTCCAGAACTTTATAAGTGAGCCTGATGATAGATGTCTGTCAGAGACTGTGTCTACTTCTACTTTGTGCTTGCCAAAGGAGTTTCACCAAGTAGCTGACCAGGAGTTAACGTAAAACAGGTCCCTGGTGCTAACTTGATGCTCTGTGCACAAATGTCAACTTGCAGCACCTGCAGGAACCACACAACAATTTAAGAGATGGAAACAGGCCTGGGAAGAGACTGAGACCAAGGGTAAGGTCTTGCTGAGATTGGGCCTATTTTAGATTGGGGTAGGGAAGGGGTTGGGGACAGGGTTTATGGGTTGGAAGCCACAATAAAAAGATAGAAGCATTCTGTGTCATGCCTCAGTACAGCACATATAGCCCTTTGCAGAGCTGCGAGCTATTGCTGTCCTCTCAGTTGCTGCTGCTAATGCTGGTATCCCAGCTAAGCAGGTTTGGAAATGTCTGTACTGAAATGAAAGCAAAAGTCTTCCTTTTCTTCTTGTAAAGTGACCAACACACCTTGGATTTTCAGCTGCTGCAACATATGAAAAAGGCTCAGGACAAATTGAAGTTGCTTGGCAGGAAAAGGGCAAACAACAGTGCAGGGTACTAACAACTGGTGCTGGTAATAGGTACATTGATACTGTCACTAATAAGGTATGTGTCGAGGGCATTCATCAAAGAGTGCACAGAGGAGTTAAAAAGTTGAAATTAAGTGATCATGACCATCAGAAGCAAAATAAGAAAGCATATCTTAAAATGTGCTTTTGTGAGTAGGCAAGAACTGGTGCGTTCACTGGGAAGGAAATGCAGTAGGTTAACAAGAACGTGACTGAATATTGCTGTGGGCCCTGGCGAGTGCTCTTTGTTTCACTGTGCTGCCTTCAAGGGGCTGGAATCAGTTTTCCTTGCTGAGAAGGGTGGTGTTGCTAAATGGTATTATGATAACATAATGAGAAATCAGAGCAGCTAAGTCTTGACAAGGCATCCAGCTCGGGTTAATTAAAATAGAGAAGTCATACCATGGTGCCAAGGGAAATAGTAAAAGCACAGATGGGGAGATTTGCTTGCTTACTGAGGATTAGTGTGTTTGGTGCAGAGGTCTTAAAAGGACAAAGGAACAATCTGGACAACCTCAAGGCTGGGACCAGAAGCTGAGAAGAGAAGTGGGCAGGTGGATTGCAGATAAAACAATTTTAAGAGTCAGTATAGTGTGAATTTGTGAAGGCAAAGGCAAGCTTTAGGACTAACACAACTTTTTTGTAGTTACGGGAATTGAGTCTGGGGAAAAAGGGTGCCTGTACGCAGTCACGGTTCGTTATATGTTATTATGCTCATATTGTAGTACAGCCAAGCCCAGGCCAGATTTGTTTAACAAAAGGTTATTCTGAGCCAAACTGTTCCCAGACCAAGCCCATCCTTTTCAATATTACATGGCAGATGTGGTACAAAGTGCACCTCAACAGGCCAATTGGGTCTTGGTGGTGCCAGGCACAACCCTGCTGGGGTCTAGTGGCAAGATCCTGTCTGCTCTGGCCTGGAGGGAGGAAAAAACACACGTAGCATGGGATAGTTTTTCTGGGTGGCTTACAGCAGCTCTAATCTGCTAATGTTTAGTCCTCACAAAAGATCATAGTACAGAAATGTAAGTAGATAGAATGGAGGTGTCTTCCGTGCTCTCTTTGGCCTAAGTGCCCAGCGCACACCGAATTAGACAGCCATAATCTCTCCTCTCACATTGGGCTTAATTCCTGCATGGATTTGGAGGCATGGCGTAGACCTACTGGGCCTGTACAGAGATTCAGGAGGCCTGGGCTGATTAACGCTGAGGACAGGATTGTATGGAAGAGTTTATTCCTCCATCTCCATTCCTCACCCCAAAAAAAAAAACCCCGACCAACCAAGTAAAATCTCAGGGCAGGCATGATGTTCCCCTGAGAAAAGGAATTGTCCAGAAGCAGAAGGTGGAAATTCCAGAGCAGGTAAAAATGGAGAAAAATTTCCAGATTATGAGGGTCCCTAGGAAAATAAATAAGGTGCATGAGGGTAGGAACATGTTTCTTCCCACTCTTCAGCAGACTAGATGATGCCTAACTTCTGATGGGCTCTCTGTTCTGTTAGAGATCTTGTGTCTAAACAAAGAACACAGCTGCTTGTTCCTAAGGCTACTATACTAACTGAAAACAAACACAGTATGTTACTTAGTAGTTTGGAGCTGCTTTTGTTTGGCTTCTTGTGGGAAATCGTTCTTGATTATGCATAAATTATTAAAGAAGCTGGTCACTTATAGCATGTTAAAACCAGAAAGGACAGTATGAAGAGACTTGACCCTCCTCCAGTTCATTTATAAAAACAAATACCTTTTTGTAATTCTGTATCCCTGCAGACACCCTGTGAGGCTCCAAGGACCCTATCGTGAATCTGACAAAGAGTTAACCTGCTGCAAGCTGGTCTACTACAGATTGAAAGGCTTTGCTTGGCCTCCAGGGCCCTTAGCATCCTATGGTCTGCCCTTACGTGCCATTTCTCTCTCTTCAGAGCTGAGGTCATTGTGTCTGTAATGTTTTCAGTGGAGTGTCAAGGTGAGACACTTGCTGTGAATCCAAATTTAGACCCCGTGGCAGGCAGCTCCTATGTCAGCCCAAGCAGAGGGCAGCAGTTCAAGATCATTTGGTTTATGTGAAGAGCCCATAGTACTGGTGATGCAGATCTGAGGCTGTGGGCGCAGAGGGACTTCCCCTTACGCTGACTCCTCAGCTCTCAGGCTGCCAACAGCAGAAACAGCCTGATATATGTTTGCTTTGACTAAACATGGGGCTCAGTGATGCTTATCACAAACTGCCTCACAGAGGTTGTTGACAGGAGCTGAAGTGACTCACAGGCAGCATAGGAGACTTTCAGGACAGATAGCTGGGGATGAAAAGTGGCATTGTGTGTCTCGTTTTTGCCGTCGCTTCAATCTCCAATAGCAGGCAGGAGAGAGAAATAAGTGGAGAGACAGTCTCAGCTCAGAAATTGATGTGGAAGAAATTGGCATTCCCTTCATTGGCAGGGAACGAAGAGACACAAGTGGCAGGGGTTGAGGTGGTGTCCCAGGGGACAACACACATAATTCCACAGCTGCTGTGCTAGAGCTGTAGCTGGCACGGATGTAACAGCCCTGCTTTGCATACAGCTCGGGCAAGATCCAAAAAACAAGAGAATATTGTGGGCTTCCCAGGGGAAGCCAATTGTTTGACGGGGGAAGGAGTCATGGGTCAGCTAGTATTGGGGTGACCACCAGAACATTTGATGGGGGGAGCGCTTCCAGGGATGGGAGCTGCACAGGGGAGTGTGCCCCCAAACTGCCTCAGAGCATTGCTGAGGGACTTCAGTGAGCGACTGGCTTACTTCTGATGTGGTTCAACTTGCAGCTTGTTAAAATGGCTCATTAAAATGTGTTGCTAATTCATTTAAGTTTTCTTTCTGTATATGTTGTCTTGCACCTTTTGTGATCTATAGCAGTTCTATGCATCCATATATTCCTCTTAGTTCCAGCCCAGCGGATAGCAACTGAAATGTTTTCTTTGGAGCAAGAAACTCCTGCTTCATGGGAGGAAAAAGCTCAATTAAAAGGACCTAGGAAATCCTGAGAAAATCAAAGAATCATAGAATCATAAGTCTGGGTTGAAAGGGACCTTAAAGATCACCTAGTTCCAACCCCATGGGCAGGGACACCTCCCACTAGAGCTGGTTGCTCAAAGCCCCATCCAGTCTGGCCTTGAACCCCTCCAGGGATGGGGCATCTACAACTTCTCTGGGCAACCTGTGCCAGTGTTTCCCCACCCTGATAGTAAATAATGTCTTCCTAATATCTAATCTAAATCTCCCCTCTTTCAGTTTAAAACCATTACCCCTTGTCCTATCACTACACTCCCTAATAAAGAATCCTTCTCTAAAATGCTGAGAATGTGTTAGAAAAAAGTCTTTGTTTTCTAGTTGTTCCCCATAGCTGTAAATATAATGAACTCTTTTCAGGACCGGCATTTTCCTGTGGATAGCTGAGTTATAGCTGAGCTACCTGGAGGCAGCTTGGAGCTGGCTACCATGCTAGTAGTTAGCAATGCTTATGAAAATATAGAGAGACTGAAAAGGGAGTGTGATATATTGGTCCTGAACCAAGACTCAGGAGATAAAACTGTAATTTCTGGCTCTGCCACTGCTTTTCAGTATGATTTGTGTGAAGTTGCTGAAAATGTACCTGGCTTCAGTTCTTCATCAGGTACCATTGTACCTAAGTTCACAGGGCCTTTGGCTCTAGGAGCTGCTGAGGATGACAAGGAAAAGAGAAGACTTATCTTCTCTGCAGCTCCTCATGCACATCCTTTACTGAGCTGGAACTTGAACTGGAGAAGAAAGAAATAATTAAGCTAGAAGTAAAATTGACTCTGTTTGGTGAAGATCTCAGCTTGCTGGCTGCTCAGCAATGTTCTCTCCATGCCTCAGTCTCTCCCTGTGGTGAGCTGTAACTCTGCCAGGCAGTTTGATCTGGGCAGAGAAGGGGGTGATGTGCCCTCTGCCTCGTGCCTGTCACCAGGAGAGTCAGACTGATGTGGGCTCACGTAACCCAAACCCTGGTAGTCTTGCCTGAAAAAAAAAATCATCTCTTTTCCTTACAAGTTTGGAACGTTTGTGTTCCTGCTCCCTCCCTAACACTGCTTTCCTGCCATGAGGCCTGAGTCTCCCTTGCAGAGCACGGGGTATTGCTATGGAAATGAGCGGGCTCAGTACAAAGCTGCTGTTACCAGGACAAGGCAGAGAGAGGCCTCATGTGGAGAAAATCTAATTTTTAAGCACCTGTGCTGGCTAAGTAACAAAGGAGCTGCTGCGAAGGGACAACAGAGCTTGTGAATGGCACTGTGTATGCGACCCACGGCATATCCCCTGCTTGGCTAATAAGAGATTGTGACTCTTATTCAGCACATGCTGGCAGTTAATCTCTCCGCCATATGGTGGCTGTGCCTGGCACCTGCTTCTTCAGTGTGAGATAAGGTCAGCATCTCCCTGCGGGCAGAGGTATTTTGGAGAATCAATGTTGCTTCGGCTTCTTTGCTGCCTGGGAGCGACTGCCATTCCGAGGTGGAGTGCTGGGAGCTGGGAAGGAGCATCTTAACTTTGGCAGTGGGGCTTCTTCCTGCCCAGGATGGTGCTGTGCCTTGTGCTGGTCTGTGCCGTGCACAGATTGTATCCATTCATTCACAGTCTGTCACCAAAAGGCATGAATACGAAGAGGCAACATGTGTTTGCTTTTACGCTGCTTTTTTCCTCCCTTTTCTCTGCTGCCTCTCCACTTCTAGCATGTTTCCTTGCGTCTTGATTCCTATATTTTCTTTAGCCCACAGTTTGTACGGTGCAGGCGACCGCTTCCCAGCTGTCGGGGAGGAACTGTGACAGGGTACAGCTGTGGCTGGGGTCCTTCTGTCTGCTGCATCACCATTAAAGCCCCTATCTGTCTGCCTGTATATGCCAACCTGTCTCTTCTACCCCTTTTTCCTTCTATCTCCCTTCTGGTATTTCATTTTATCTCGCATTTTACAATCTCCAGCCATCTGTCTCCCTTCTCATCAAATCATCCTTCAAGGAAATACCATGTTAAACCTCTCCTGTGCTGCCTGGCTTTTCACATGAGACAAAATGTGTTAGGACAGGGGCATAGCCAGACAACTGCTTTTACTTGCCTGCAGTAGTCCTTCCTAGGCAATGCTGGACTCATTGCTGATGAGATAGGAGAGAGACAAAATTTTCAGTACCAGCCACAACGAGAAAGGCAGACACCCTGAGATGGAAAGATGCCCTTAGGAGGTTGGTGGACGTATGTAGCTCTCCCATTTGAGAAGCTTTCTGTTAGGAAAAGGAGCTTTCTGCCTGATTTAAAGGAGGAACCACAAATTCAGACGTGTTTCTGGTTCTGCTTATGGCTGTGTCATATTTAACGTGGGTTTCATCTCTTCTGATAGTTGCTAAATGCTTGGATAAGGATGATATGGTATTGTTCTTTACCTAAAGCCTCAGATTTCTTCAGATAACTCCTGGTAGAATCAATATTGTATAGTGTTCAAAATTCTTTTAGAAAGGTTTCTCAGAAATTGAGCTTCTTTAGGAAAGAAGGCTGATATTTTAAAAATAGGCCTTATTTAGTAGACGGTTTCTCCTGTTTCACAAATGCATTGTTTTGAAAAGTGTTGAGAGATAATAAATCTAAGAAACAGTCTAGAATGGTGTCCTGTGTTCTCTTGTGAATCTGTCTGTAAATGACCACATAAATTAGCAGTTGTTTTCTATAAATCCCGGGTCATATTTGCAGCTTGTCACACGAAAACATGCTAGTGAATGAGTCATGTAGGTCCTTGCCACATGAAAGTGTGGCACAGGAGGAAAATCTGTCTTGCTTTGCTTTCCCAGGCTCAGGAAATGAGAATTGTGAGTTCCACTAGCTGCAGCTGCTTGGGCCAAGCAGTGACCTGCAGGAAAGTAGGTGATGTCTGGGACTTACAGGCACTTTTTTTTTTTTCCTCAGTTGTGTTACTTCTCTTACCTTTTACTGCAATGTTTGTCAAATATTCCAAAATTCTGTTCTTCTGACATCCAGAGTAATTCTCAATATTGCACCTGCAAGGCAGATTTGGTACAAAATTTATCTTGGCTTTGTGATCACCACGGCCTGGTGGTATTTGGAATTAGAAGTAGTGATTCAGGGATTTAACGCTGAGTCCTCCCAGTCTCTCTCTCAATGGTCCTCTCTTTTGTTTGGGAGCCTCATCAAAATGTCTTCAAGCCAGTGCTTTCTAATCCCTGTTTTCTTTTGTTTCAGGCTTCATTTGACCTTTAAAATCTGAGTTTAGTTTTTCAAACCAATTCTTTGGGTAATTGCTATGCCCGATTTGTGAACTTTGTACGGTTACAAGAGCAATGCCTGTGTCTCTTGTCTGTAGCAAGTAACAGGCAAGGCACTGAACAATCGTTCTGGAACCAGGTGGAGACAGGTAGCTGAGGCACGGAGTCTGGGACAGTAAGACCAGGACAGTCAAGCTTTGCCTCTCCCCTGCTGGTCCTGACCTCGAAGAGGCTTGCAGACAATCTAGAGAGAATCTTAAAGGTTTAGAAATAAGTTATCTTTTAATTGACCTTTTATTTAAAGGGGTAGAAAAAGGGAAAGTTCAGCCAGGAAAATAGTACAGTTAAACTGTTTTGATTACTTGCTTTTTCACTGACAGTAGCTCATTTCCCCAGAGTGAGAATATGGATACCGGCAGGAAATAATTATGGCTGGTTCTCCCAGGGCTGCTGGTGGGTACTTGGCTATTCACAGCTGGGAGAGCTTCACCAGCAAGTGAGATGCCTTCTGGACCTAGATAAGCCCCTAAGGGGGACATTCCTGGAAGGAAGCTGAAGAAACTGCAATAGCACATGAAGACTCCTGAGGCTCCAAGGCTTTGTTACTAAACATGCCTGGAAATATCCCCATGAAACAACTTTCTAGTGCAAATGTTGATTTGTTGGGCCCAACTGTCTCATCCAAAACACTTCTGTTCAAAGAGCTGTGGTAGACTCTGACGCAGCCTTTCTACGCTGCTCTCCCTGGGCTCCTGGTCAGGCAGATCAGCCTCTGGGGCAGACCCAAAGCACAGTGTCATTTTCTAGGCTAGAACCTGGTGGGTGATGCTGGAAGAGGTAGCCACATCCAAGACTCCATGCTCATACTGAGACAGTGACATGATGGCACCCAGGGAACCCCAGAGATGAATGGGAGCGTGCAATTTAGTCACAGGCTTTCTCTGGGTATCCTCTCCTAACACAATCTCTTGGGATGAAAAGCTGGGATAATTTTAATCATTATTCTGGTTGGCTTTTCTTTCTTGTATGGTGCTTCCCTGTCATGGCAGCAGTGTGTTTTTTGACTTGTTGAATCTGTGAGACTAAACTCTTTGTGAAATAGGAAGCTTTCCTATGTGTGTGTACACAGTTAAGTCCATACCAACTTCTGTAAGACAGTAATATTTCTGACCTTTTCTGTTCAGTTTACCGATACCTGTTTATAGCCAGTAACAGAACATGATGTAGTGCAGTCTCTGCTGGATTCACGATATTCAGTATGGTTGAATGCATGCTTTCTTAAATCTCCCAAACTAAGCAGATAAGATAACTAATCTTTCAGTGGGTTGTTGATTGAAGCAGAAATGAATAAAGCAATTAACAGTGCATGATTCAGTTTAAAAATCAATACAGATTGTATTGAGCCAGAAGAGGGGCTGCTAATACTGTAGGTCTGAATCAGCAAGATATGTAAAAAGAGCATCCACTTAACGTAAATTTACCAGGGAGCATTTAAAGAAATCAATAATTAGAGCATTAAGACCAGGTTTACAGGAAATTGCAGGAGACTCATTCAGGTTGGCACCACAAAATATCGATCACTGAGACGCAATGGCAAGGAGCTGCCTGAGTTCAGTATCCTCAGGAGCAGTCTTTAGAGCTGCCAGCCCCTTGCAAATGGTCTGGGTGTGGAAATGCCTCATAAGCTCAAGAAAATGAAAGGAGACAGCAGCCAGATATTCTCTAGAGCCACCTATTCTGAATGTCTATCACTAATCTTTTAAATTTTTAAATCTAGCAGGACAATACTGAACAGGTATAAGCCCCTGTGGAAATCTGAGGGGAGTGGCTGTGGCTAGACTTGCCCAGGTCTGATGGGGTTGAATCTGTCTTCTGGTTATTTGCTGTTTTCAGTTTTTGTAAAACTAAAGCCCACCTGCGTTCCTCAGACTTTTTCAGTAGTACAGTTAAAGCTGAACAAGCTCATGCCATAGGGCTTGCTCTGCCATCCATGGGCTGTAGCAGATGCATAGTTGAGCGCAGGCTAAGAAAGGCTGAGGAGCTGCGGTGTCTCCTGGGCTCTGTGGTACCCTTTGCCTGTGAAATAAATGAGAGAGTCATGAGCTACTTTGCATTTGTCGTGAGGACCTCTGCTGAGCTACTGTGGAATAATTAGCAAGTTCATACCTTTGCTTACCTTTTTACCTTACGTTATCCACATTTACACTTCCATGGCTGTAGAACTGGATTTTTAAAAGGCGGTTGAATGGGAGATTGCTGGAGTTACCGCTTTTGCTGTGTACTTGTCAGTAATGAGGATGTCAGTGTTTGTCACTCTCCCACATGTGGCTGGGACTTCTAGCTCATGAGAAATAGCTCTTTTATCCAAGAGGAAGGAATAGCTCTGCTATAAGGATGTTGTTCTCAGGCAACAAATATGAACTATTTGTTAATTGAACCACTATATATAAACAACAAGCCTTTGAGATATATATTTGCAGAACTACAGTGCTGTACAACATCACTCTGTGAAGAACTTGACTGCATTAGACACTCCTATAAATGCCAGAAAATCACTGTATATTGCATTTGCAACTGTTTTTCTACCAGCCAAAAGTGTGCAGCCGAGATGACAATGAACTCTTTTGTTTGCTCACATTTAATCCTAACCAGCTGGTGGAAAATACAGTTGTGATTTTATATGGAAATGAAAGAATCTCTCTATTAATCAGAAATCCTTGAAACGCCATGACCTGGGAGGTAGGAAACACTTCCACCATTAACAGAGGTCTGAAATTATAGTTGGAGGTGATTTGCACCCACTTGAGTTTTCATTGCTTCCCTTCCATTTTGCAGTAATAGTGTAATTCAACGGTTTGGGTATTTGAGTCCTACCATGTACTTACAGTATTAACTGTATTGTGGCTCACTGGCAGATGAAGAGCACGATCCTGAAGCCAATGTATAGTTGCATCAATATTGTTCACACAATTTTCAGTGGATGCAGGATTGAGTGAGCAAAAATAATCGCCTTCTGTTTCACCTACCCAGACACCAAAGCGACTGAAATGCTGTGCTTAAAATTACCATTGGGTTTTCCTCCTCTCCCTCTGGTCCATACGGTGCAGCCTGTCAAACTGTCTTAACGTACAGTTCCGTGGATGCCAGCTCTCGGAGTGTGCGTGAGATTTGATGACCGATGCTGAGTTTCATAAGCTGTCTGCTTTGTTACTTGGCATGTCCTGAGGCAGCATGTCCTGGCACAGCAGGACTTTCTGCCAGGTGAGACTATGCACTGTCTCCCACGGATGGAAGCATGCTGCTTTGCTGTATGCTGGTAATGCTGGGGAAATAACAAATAGTGCCGTTTTAAGTCAGGAGTAGTGTTTCCTCTGCTCTTGTAGCATCAATAGTAGAATCCATATTACTTGAGGAGAAAGGTTGTACCTGAAACAATAGTTAAAGATTTGATCATATTGATGCATGTGGGAAGCCCTGGTACATTCCTCAGGATTGCCAAAAGGGTTGTCTGAACTTATTTTTTTTTTTATTTTTAGGCACCTAAATAAATAATATAACTTCAAAATAGCTGAGCGGCCAGCAGATTTCACTGACTACTCATTTTGACTATTTTACTAGACCTTTGGCTTGTGCACAGAGTTTTTTAAAAGGTGGGAGTAAGCCTTTGATGCTTACCATTGCTTAAAAATCTCCAGAGTACCTCTTCACTGCCGGTGAGAAGAGCACCTAGAGCTGGGAGCTGACAAAGCTGCTTAGAATCATAGAATCATATAATTGCCTAGGTTGGAAGGGGCCTTAAAGATCATCTAGTCCAACCATCAACCTAATCCTGACAAAAATCACTAAACCGTATTCCTAAGGACTATGTCAACCTGTCTTTTGAACACCTTCAGGGATGGTGCCTCAACCACTTCCCTGGGCAGCCCATTCCAATGCCCAATAACCCTCTCTGTGAAGAAATGCTTCCTAAACATCTGGCATCTGCTTATTCTGGCAGATCTCTTGTCTTAGCTGCAGTGGTGTGCTGCTCTGTGCAGTGTAGGAAGGGGTAAGTGCTGCAGGAGGTGGAGACCATGAAATTAAATAGTGCTGCTCTGCCCACTTTGCATCGCACAAGATGGTGAACAAGTGCATCGATACAGTCTTTTTGAATCAAACTAAAGCATTATTAACCAGCGTTGAACCTATTTAAAACAAATCAGCTTTTCTTTTGATCAGACCATGCCTGGAAGGATTTGAAGAGTTCCTTCTCCACAGTCTAGATCCTTCACAATACTCTCATTGCACCCCCAGCTCTGATGCTGAGATCTGACAGTAAAAGCAGTGTAGCGCAGGGTGTGCGGGCCTGCGAGCCAAGAATTTGTCTCCACGTGGATGCTGGAAATGCTAAGTCTGCTATAGGGTATGCTGGTACATTATAGTGTACGTCACTCATCCCGGACAAGTCACATATTGACTCTAAGTCTGTAATAGATGAGAATTCAGTATTTGTATATCATGCATTAAAAAAAGGCAGGGGAAGGCTTATAAAATATAAATATCATGATTTAATTCACTGAAGCAAAAATGTTTGTCATCTATAAATAGAATTTCATTCACTACAGCAATTGCGATACAATTTTACAACAGGATTGAGAGCTGGTTTTATTGATCACTTTAAAGCAATGATGTTCTTGCATACAAATTGGTACAAAATGTCACATTTATGACTCTCCTGCATCAGTACACATGGAAAGTTGTTCTGTGTCATTTCATATTTGTTTAATCAAGCTAATATTTCATCTGCCTCAGAGTGATAACGTTGTAAGAACAAACTCAAATTACTGGCAACGATCAACCGATTCATTTCTAATCAAAGAGCTAGCTGGAGGTTTTATACCTTTTTTTAAAGCACATGAAGGTTTGTTCTCATTTCTAAACACTAGATTTTGCAAAAAGAAAAGAAGATATCCACTTTAGGGAAAAACATCTTTTGGCACCACAAAACTGAATTCCAAGTTTCGACTTTCTGTCCTTGAGAAGAGCTGGTAGAATTTGCTACAGAAGTCACTTTGCTTCCACAGGCTTTTTGCATCTTCTGTTTCATTTGCCTTTCTAAGGATTCAGCGTAGAAGATCTTGCGTTCTCCAAGTCGGACAATCATCCCAAAATCCTAAGGAAATGGACTTCTCCAGGTGTGCTGTGGTAAAGAGAGCAAATGCAACTGCACACCGCCTCAGGGAGATGGAGTTCAACAGTTCCTCAAATTTGGATGCTGCTGCTTTGTACTATTTGCTGGAGGAATGGGCTCTCAACCCAACAGGCATAAACGTGAAGATGTTTTTAATTCCTCCAGTTGTCTGCCTCATAGCAGGTGTCCTCATCATTCCTACCATCTTGTTTGTGATCTTCTCTAGGTTTAGCATCCGTCGGGAAACAAGGTACATGCTGCTGGGAAATGCTCTGCTTGCTGATCTGATCTACCTGTTGTTCTACACCCTGTCTGCTGCCCTCAATGCAGCACGTGTCCATCTTCCGAAAGAAGCTTGTGTCCTCCTGTTATTTCTGCTGGCGGTGGCTTATTGTGGAGGATTGTTCACAGCTGCTGCCATAGTCTCGGACACGTACATAGCTATTTTGTTTCCTTTGCGCTATGTTGCTATTATGCCGCCCTCACGAACAAAAAAAATTATTGTATTACTATGGACATATTCTGGGGCTTTCCCTGGGATTTTCTTCTTGGTGCTATCAAGCACTCACAGCTTTGTGCCCTGTGTCCTGGAAATGTGCTCAGTTCCAGTAATACTAATACTGACTCTGAATGGGACTGATGCTGTGAAACTCTGTTTCTGGCTTTCTACCACAGTTATCATTCTCTGCCTGTCTCTAATATTTTGTTGCTATGTTATTCTGTATTTTAAAACCAAACAATTGGGTATATGGGAGAGCATCTGCTCCAGAGCCAGTGTAACATTCTTAATGCACAACACTGTGTTATTTTTTTACTTCTTTCCACTCTTTGCTGTGTTTATAGAATCATTCTTCTGCATTAATGTTGTTGCTAGATTGCAGACTGGAATCTGGGTCTCCTTGACAGTCTGCAATGTCCTGATGATTCTGCCTAAAGTTTTGTTTCCTTTTCTGTATGGGCTTCGATACAGAGAGATCTCAGCATCTCTCAAATCCATTGTCAGAAGGAAGCATCCTCACCTGGTGTCACCTGCTCCATCACCATCCTGAGCCAATGCAGAGCACAGCCACAGCAGAGTTGTCCTTACCTTGATAGCATGCAAGCCTGATGGAAATCAGTCAGCTTCTGTAGAAGAAATGATCAACCCATGTCAGAGAAGACATGGCTTTATTTCTCTGTCTCTTTGGTGCCAGATGCCGCAGATCTTTCATCACATCACAGCTGGGAATACAGCGAATACTACCCTGGGCAAAGGTCTAAGCTTTGTTCTGATGTGGGAGGGCAGTATCCTTTGGAGGAGGTCTGAATCAAGATAATTTTTCACCCACCCGTGACAGATGTCTTTGTGGAAAATAGAAAATGAAAAATAGATGATTCGAGGCAAAGGGGGTAACCGCAGGTTGTCTGGCAGCCTCACCTACAGCAGAGAGGATCCCTAATCAAACATGCTGTGAAGGCAACAACTATTTCTTTTGCTCACAGTGTATTCTTGCAAGGTTGGTAGCCGATGTTCTGTTCTTTAAAGCATGCACTGGAAGGTGCTTCTAGAAACTGCTGTACTCAGTGAAAAACTGTGTTTCATCTTGTGCGGTGTGCTAGCGTATTAGCTGCCTTGATTCTGGCTGACAATCTGAAAACCTCTGAATTTTTATAAAATTTCAATATGATGGAAAGTCACCTTTGATCAGCGTACGTTGGGCCGCCCAGCACATGATGCTGTCAGTGGGTACCAGAGACGGGCTGCTCGGTGAGGGAAAACAAGCCAGGAGCAGTGGGTGGCAGTGCCTCCCTGCATCCCGCTCTGCTCGTGGCCAAGTGAGCACAGCAGGTGGCCACAGGGAGCCTGGGTCAGCCCCAAGCTCTCATTCCCTGTTGGGTCTGTACTGATGTCACCCGGCCAAGGCTGCCCCAGCAGCTGGGGCAGCAGGGCAGGAGCAGTGTGACACGAGGCTGGGCACAGGTCTACCCATAGCACGGTCATATGTGACCCAGGGTGAGGGACTAAATGTGAACACTGCTCCTGAGTCCCTGCTGAGGCATTTCCCACCTCTGTCTCGCATAGATCGTCTCCAGCAGCCTGATCCCAGGTTATGGCTGTACCATATCAGAGCTGGTGTTGGGCACCCGCCACCAAACCCCTAGGAAGGTCAGGAGAAAAGGCTGCAGAGCCTGTTAATGTACTCAAGGGCAAGAAAGATATCTTCTTCTAAGAGCCTTTTCGGGTTTCCAGATCATCCACATACAGATAGAAGACGAATGAAATGTTTTTTCCGATCTTTAAATAACCCAAAATTTCATTAAATCTAAATGTCATTGTGGGAAATTTAAATTGCCATGCCATTCCTTGGACTTGAGAAATGAGTTTTGTATTTTTGAAGAGGATATTTTTAGAATTTGTTAATTTATAAATGTGAAAATACATTGGGCATTTAAAAAAAAGGCATTGGAAAACAGCCCTAGATTTCACTCTGTGCAGTATTTTACTTGTGTGCAAACTCTCTTCACTGTCTGTTTGCTTAAAGCACTACACAGAAAGTGCTGAATGTGGCTTTTGGGTATAATTTCACACTCATCTGAAGAATTCCACTAAGTGTGAGCCAGGAGGACATGGGTATCTGGTTGCATGAGATGTTTTTTGGCGATGAAGCCTTTTTGAGAAGTTCCTGCTTATCTCTTTCTCTCCTCGTTCCCAAACTGCCTGCTACTCTCCTCACATTGCAGTATGTGCTCTCTCCGGTTTGCTGATACAACTGCTTCTGGGGTTGCAGGTTAAAAATATCCCTCCAGGGAGAAGCGGTGTTGTTTTCATTTTAACCAAGAATATCCCAGAGATCTGTTTTATAGCGTGTTCTGCAAACAGCTGTGTCAGCATAAGTGAGGGGGTAACAAATTCCAGTTCAGAGACAGCAATGAGCAGGGACATGTTAGAGGCTTTGCTGCTAAGGGACACTTCTTGTGTAAGAGCATCTTTAAGCTAAAGTTGCAGCAGGTGAATAAACTGTATTACTGTGTATTTGCTTTAACCGTGGTTCTGTGCTTCCCCTATTTTGACCCAAAGAAATACTAAATTCCTGAGTAATGGCTTTGTTTTTCAGAAAAAAAACCCACTATGTTTCTTCTCAGTCCTCTTCAATAAAAAAATTAGGATCTAAAGGTTTCTTTTTACTGGCTGCTTTTATTTTTCTCCCAGATGAATGCACCGTAGACATTCAGCACACAAGCTGTGTTTGTATAAAGACCGTAGATTTAGCCTACAACAGAGCTTGTCCGTAGCGGCATGATGGATGGGGAAAATGTCCATATACTAGATCCAGTGCTTTCTGCTAACTCCCTTTAGCATGTGGTATAATCAAGGGTGGAAGAGGTTCCAGCAACTCCCCAGGCCACTCGTATCCTGGGCCAAATCTTTATGCCAATGCCCCTTGGCAAAGCTGCTGATAACTAACAGGTTGTTTTGTCCATGCAAGATACTTTCAAGCTTTATTACCTGAAGTTTACCTATATTGTAAATTTTCATGCTAAGTAGTAAAGATAACTGTGTAAATAGTATAAAGTCAGGTAGTTTTATATACAGTCAGATGTGACCTTGAATAGCAGGTTAATAATATTTGATATTCCTGCTAACCTCTGTGAATTATGAAGTTAATCTCCAGGACAAACTCTGATGGGATTATATTCCCAATTCCATAATGTTTTCTTACGTACACATTCCCTGGATGTATTTAGAGACAACTAGAAGTTTGGTAACATAAAGAAGGACACTGGAAGAAGAAGGAAGTGAATTGATGATCACAGCAAGTTTATGTGTGTATGAAATCTGTCTACAGGGATATAAGAACCAACCAAACAAAACACTGCTTTGTGGAAACAGCCTTCTAAGAAAGATGAATTAAATAATCTTATTCATGTCCTTGAAATTGTTCCCTAAAATTAGTGTTTGCCTAGAAAAGAATTTAGTGGAACTAAAATTGTTAAGTTGAAGAGAATTTTGAAAAGGTCATGTGCATTGCGAGTTGAGGATATTTTATTAATCCACTTTAATTTGGCTTCACATTAGTTGGATAAGATTTTCTTAAGTGACTGCTTGTAGACATCTTGCCATGGAATGTTACTGTGCTGTTTGGTACAGAAGCAGTACATTACAGCATGCCTAGAAGAAATCTTGGGGATTTCCTAAAACTGTCTGAATAGAACCAAAGGAGTCACCAGGGCAGTATCACAAGTGCAAGGTTCCTATAATTCTTTTCATAAATGTCTTGAGTTTTGTCTTAAAGATTGTTTGGAACTTTTTTTTCTTTTTGCCAGAACCTAAAGGCTGCGGTGATTAGCAACCTTGTAAGGATGTCTCCAGATGAGCTCTGGAAATTCAAACTGAGACTATTTACTGGAGCCCAGCTATCAACCTTTCCAAGGTCACATTAGTGAACTTCTTGGATGTCACTGTGCCTGCCCAGCATTTTAATTTAAAGTGAAATGGAGAGCAGTTGGCTTTAACACGTGATTTGGCAGCTGGGGGCAGTAATCCCTTCATAAATTGCAATAGCATGAATCACCAAGGTGATACTAATTTATAGCCTAAATATATTCCTGGTCAGTTTTTCCCCTCTTTTCTTGTGCCAATGTTGTGGCATAACTTACCAGTTCTCTCTCCCCTCTCCCGGTTGGACTGACAGTGCTGCCGACTGCTGTCTGCAACCTGCAGACTGGAGGGAGTCAGACCTCATTCCAGGGGCTGGGTCCGTGCCATAAACCACTGGAGAAATAAATAAATCTGCAGTTCGGTCTGTGCCTCGCATGAGATCAGTTTCAGTGTCACAAGTTGCAGAGACTCTCCAGGCAGGTAAACAAGCTTTGGATTTGAGCTTAGTTCATTTGCACCGACTTGAGTAATTATTCAGTAAAACTAATTAGCCTCCTGCCGTTTTAGTAATTAGTACTAGAGTGTCTACTCCTGCTCCATCAGCTGGCTGTTTCATTTTCCAAGGGAAGTTTAATATAGCAATAGGTCAGAAGGCAACTGGCGTTTGCCTGGTTGCACTGGAGGTAACCCCGGGGCTGTGTCCCAAGGCTGGGGGACAGCACGGGCTGCCCCTGGGACAGGTCATGCAGCTCCCGCAGGGACTCCTCTGCTCTTTGCTTTGCTAGAGGCTGGTTTTATACACCCAGATACTGTATGTATGTTTGGACAGAAACCGTGGTTGTGGCCATTCCCTGTGGGAGGGGGTGAGTGTGCATGACAGATGAGAGAGAACCCCTGATAGGAAAAGGAAACTACACATTTCCTTGAAACTTGGTTTCTGTTGTCTCCTGTCTTCACTCCCACCTCGCTGTCAGTAACTGAGGGCACAGCACTGTGAGTTCTTGCCATTTTTTCACAAGCCTCGTGATTTTTGGCTTCTTCATAAAACTACTGATCCGGAATGTTTTTGTGTTTCAATGTGCTTTGAGTCCTTCAGATTGCAACACGAGTCTGAAAGGTACAAGGAGCACGGAGGCAAATAAAAACAACTCTCCATGCGCCGCTATGAAAACGTCAGAGTTTTTGAGAGACTCTCATGTGTGAGGTGAGGGAAAGGAGCCAAGCTCTGTGGTTCTGCCGTCTCGTGTTTGTTACTGAGGAATGGTCTGGCTCATGTTTGCCCAAGGTCTGCAGGTGTGTCTGGGGAACTGCCACAGCAGAGACAAGAGGCTGTTGTCTGACAGGCAGAGCTAAGAATTTGTATTTGGAAGTTTACTTGGACAGCTTTCTTCTAGCTCAGTGGATTATTTTTCTCAAGCAAAAAACCACATTTTGCTACTGACATTGCAGGGAGAAAACCAGCAGCCAGCTCCTGAAGGCTACTGGTTTTTTGGATGCTTCCCAGTAGGAAGAACTGGCCAGCTTCAGCAGCCACTGTTACTAGTTTTGGCAACAGGTGAAGATACAGAAGCGCAGCTCCTCAAGGGGAGGTGAGACACCACCACCTCACCTACCTTCTCTGTCCCTGTAGACCAGCCAATACTGCTAGCCAAGTAAAGGTGGTAACTCTTCTTCATGAAAACCTTTTGAAATTAAATACCCTTTTTTAGGGGACATTTCTTCACGCCCTCCAAAAAGGAGAGCAGGATGTGACAACCTGGGCCAGCATGGAAGCGCGAGAAGTGCTGTGTCCTGCAGAACGACAGGAGCATTAAGAAGGAAGAGGACCAGTTAAAAAAAAAAAAAAAAGTTTGAAAATGGAAGGATTGTAGAAAGATTAGAGTAAGAAAATGTGGGGAGTGGCTGGAATTTGAGAAGTGAGTTTTAAGGCATTGGGCCAGTTGCAGAAGAGACAGAATTTCTCACGGTCGTTCTGAGGGAGGGACCCAGTGGAGACCTCTTGGGGGGCACACACCTACACCACTGGGTCTCAGCCAGCAGGGTCAGGGTTGGGGCAGAGTTGCCAGTAGGGTCTGGGGCTCTGCCGTACCACCGAGCACTCTGGCATTACTATGCTGAAATTCAGGAAACCACTTTTTTTTTTTTTTCCCCCTCAGCCCAATATGAGAAAAATATTATTTTTAATACTGTACAAGGCAAAAGGAGACATTGCAGAGAGGGAGAGAGGCTGAAAGGAGTCACTGTTTGGACTGATTTGTTTTCCACAGTGTTTTCTGTCTTGATTTAATGGTGAGTTGGCTCTTTCCAGCAACTAGGCAGGGGAGGAGGGACAGGAATATGTTCCCAGCCTTTGGCCAAGAGTGTCCCAGAGCGTCCCGGGCGTGACCTCTTCAATGTTTATTTTTCTTTCTCTACAACTGACCCAGATGCTGGGACTTAAGACTCGGGCCCTCCTGTCCTGTTGAACCCCTTCTGGTACAGCATGTGATGGTCCCAGGAAACCGGCTGTTCCAGTACCTGGAAGTGTTTTTCTCTCGGGCCGACTGTTCTGTCCGGTTGCATTCCAGGAAATCAACACCCGTGAGAAAAATCCTGGGAGAGCACTGCCACCCAGTGGGGATGGAGACTGGGATCCGTGTCGGGGGCACCCGTCCTCCACTTGTGTACAGCAACAGCGAGAGGAAAAAGCCTTTCAGGCAGAAGAGTAAACCATCCCAGAATAGAACAAAGGGGAAACTAGGTTTCGGTCAGCTTTATTAGGAAACAGCTACAACGAACGTTCAGCGGAACCAGATTAGCGTTCATTTGTATTTGCAGCCTATGCAAATCTCTTTCTTGGGAACCACAGCAAGGTTTGCAAACTGAGATGGAATTTTTGGTCACGCAGGACTTAAAAACTAACAAAGTGTCTTCAAGCAAACAAACAAACCAACAAACCAACCAGTTTTAACTTAATCTACTGGGGAAGCACTGGGGGAAAAACCCACAGCTTTGGAGAAAATGACATTACATTTCATCAAAGTAACAAATCTTTCATTCCAAAATAGCGTCTTGTCTTTTGCACTAGTAGGTGCTGCAAATCCAACGTAACACAATAAATAGTTGAATAAACTTCAGGACTAGGCTGAGCCAGTTCAAGCACGTTTCTGGGCAGATATAGCTGGGAAGTAAATCTCCTGCCTACACATCCCATTTCTCTGCCTGCTTGGAGGTATTGTGTTGGCAGGAGTAAACTACAGCTGGTCCTTTTGTTTTTCTGTGGAGGGAAGGAATTAAGATAATTTAAGGATATACTGTACAGAGGAAATGCAAGGGCTGAGCATATATATACAGATACTCCCCAGGGGACTCCAGTGGCAGTTTTTCCATCCGTTGCTACCTGCGGCTAAAAAAACATCATCATCGCAGGGTGTGCCACTGGGGCATGGAGGTATTGGGTTTCTTTGCAGTTCTCCTATGGTCAGACAGAAACTGCCCCAGGCACAATCCTACGGATGTGTGTGTAAGACTTCCTGAGGGTAACGCTCCCGTGATGAGACACCCCCCGAGGCAGGACACACTCTTCGGTCAGCTTCTGAGTTTCAGGGTCCCAACAAAGCACTGTCGCAATGACTTCGTTCTTTTCATCTCGGCCCCCGGTGATAAACAGCTTGTTGTTGCAAGGAGAGATCCCACAACTGGCTCTCTCGTGGGTGAATTGAGTCACCAGGCACCATGTGTCTTCTTGGGGGCTATAGGAGTAGAGTGCTTTCATTGCCCCACCTGGAGAAGAAATGGATATCAGTTTGCACCAGCCATTCCTGTAAGAGATTTTAACTAAACCACCCACTTCAACAAGGCTCCATTCCTGACATTCGTAAGAATGATTTATGCCCCAAAACTAAGAAAAAACAAGGTCACAGGATACTTTATTGTTTTGAAAGCCAGCTCCGCAGAAGGCCACTTATTGTTCATAAGGCTGTGGAATTTAAGGCCAGAACAAACTGCTGTGGTCATGCAGTATGACACAGTGCAGCCAGCAACAGACCTTTCTCATACCTGCTGCTTCAGCTAAAGGCACAACTTTAGCAAAATACAATCTTGTTTAGAAGAGTGCAGATGATGAAGGCGTAGATGTGGTGAGCTGTCACTATTAGAAATGGGTGCAAGATTTCTTCACAGACTCCTCTAACTGCAGTGTCCATCTGCCCATTAAACCTTCTTCCACCTTGAAGTGGCTATTTTCAAAAGCCCGTTTCTCATTTAGAGATTTGTCAGACTGAACTGGTAATCTTCTTATGGGTAAGCTAAACAGAGAGTGACCTTCAGTTTCTCCATGTTTCCCAAATCTGCCACAATTCTTAAAACTTTCTGTGCGCCTTTTCCAATTTTGCAGATTTTTCTTATGAAACATGGTCAGTATCTCAATACCCAGGAAACACTGTGGAAATATATTCCCTCCTGAGAGTACCAACAGATGAGTGGTTCTTATTCTGAAATTTGCAGGGACTGGGTCTGTCTTCAACTGTGTAGAATAGGACTCAGGAAACCTTGAAGCCACGGTCTTATTGATGCGTTGCAACAATGCCTGGGATCCTACCAGCTGGCAAAGTGAGCATTTATCTATTGTAGTTATAATAAATATTGGTTTTGGTAATACTACTTCAGGGACGATCACTGTGAGGTGACTTAAACAAGTTTTATTTCCCAATTGGAGCAGACTGAAAACATACACGTTGTTAGTTACAGTGATTCACCTGGCACCTGGTAGTTCATCAGTCTGGGTAACGTGATGGCTTTGGATGTAGTAACCACAGGGTAGGTTTAGACTGAACATTAGGAAAGAATTTTTCACAGAAAGAGTGGTCGGGCATTGGAATAGGCTGCCCA
>JAOTQQ010000052.1:24068825-24104821 GCA_026546715.1 Gallinago undulata | reverse complement strand
GTTTAAGAGTCGTTTAGATGTGGTGTTGGGGGATATGGTGTAGGGGAGAACTTTGTAGAGTAGGGCTGATGGTTGGATGTGATGATCCCAAGCGTCTTTTCCAACCGAAATGACTCTATGATTCTTTTATCTTTTAAACCTCAGGTGGGGCTGATTTCTCTCCAATTGAGCTTAGATTTGTTTCTCAGATAGGGAAACAATAGGTTTACTGGTGAAAGATGCTGAACTGAATGTTTGTTAACTGGAGT
This sequence comes from Gallinago undulata, assembly GCA_026546715.1. Classification (NCBI taxonomy): domain Eukaryota; kingdom Metazoa; phylum Chordata; class Aves; order Charadriiformes; family Scolopacidae; genus Gallinago; species Gallinago undulata. Next base: position 24,104,573 of record JAOTQQ010000052.1, on the reverse strand, counting down.
ATCCTGTCAAATTGTATAAGGAGTTGTATCAGCTCACCTGTAAGGCAGGCCTTCTCTTTCTGTCTCTCCTCTTGTTTGAAGAGGGTGATGTCAATCCCTGTGCTAAGGTGAAGCACAAGGTATTTACATACACACAAGGTGCACATATATGTATATATATATATGCACATGCATGCACATTATAAATCTCCCTTCAGAACACCATTTACTGTTTGGTGATAATGTATCTATCTGGCTCTATACCAGCCCTCAGCACCGTATTGATTGTGCTGCCAGTGAGAAAATTTCTGTGCCAGGGCTGGAGGAGATGACTCTTCAGACCTTCTGTTTTGGAAACAAATGTTCCTCTTTCCTTCTTTTGTTTTTTCCAGCACCATCTGGAGATGTGTGCAGGCTCCCTTCTTCATTCACAGTTCAGCTCACTGCTACTAAACTCCTGTTCTTCCATCTTTGCTTCCAGTTCTGTCAATTGACTGAATTAACCTGTCACAATCTAGTGAAGAGCTCCAGATCTTTGGGTATCGGTGGCTCTGCTCCCATGACCTGCTCCTAGAACTCATATCCCTACATAAATCCGGTGTGCAGTGGGCTGTGTAATGCCCCTGAAAAGGACAGGGGGACATGATGTAGCCACAGGGTGATGCCCTTGCCACTATGAACCCACATTTGGAGGGCTTTAAATTGTCCCTGGGGTAGGTCCAGGTTTCCAGATACCTAGCATGCTAACCAAAGAGTTAAACTTGGTGACTCTTCACTACTGTTTGTGAATGTGCTGGATTCCTGTCCCTCAATAAACTCAAAGCCATCTGACCATTTGATTATACTCCATAGAGTTTGCGGGTAAAACTAACACACAGAAACAAGCTCTGCTGTGTCTAAACGAGAAGAAACATTAACGCTTCACCTACCCACAACATAAATGTGATCACGGAAACTTGCAGCATTGATGCATTTGGCTTCTACTGGCATGGCAGCTTTCAGGCTCCACGTGTTGGTCACAGGGTCGTAGCACTGAGTCTTGTCTGTTGCCAGCTTCCCATTAGGTCCTCCTCCGATCACGTAGAGTTTCTTCTTGTAGCTCGCTGCTGCAAAGGAGCTTACATTGACCATGAGGGGAGCAGCCTGGGTGACCATAAAAACTCATTAGTAACCATTTTGATTTCAAGGAGTCAGACTGATGCTTACAGGGTGGGAGCCTGCTTAGTTTTAAGTCAGATGGTCTTTTAAGATGATGAGTAGGGTTCAGAAGATGATATTTCTAGGGATAAAGGAGAAGTACGTTTCAGCTTTTTCATAAGACTGTAAATCCCTTAATAAAAATATGCTCCGTTCAAAGACTGTTATTAAAATAATATTGTTAACAATTCAAAAGCTAGGAAATGTACAGAACTGCCTCAAATCTCCTTTACGTACTTAGGTACGCTGCAAAAAAACCACAAAATGATCGTTCTACTTGCAGCTGTGATTGTTAGATTCCTCCACATGGCTTTCCATCATCTAAAAACTAGGGTTTGTATAAGCCATTATTACGCCTAATGTCATTATTTTCATGGATTAATTGGTTGCCTAATATTCCCTTCTTGTTGCTGGAAGTACAGTTAGAACTGTGGGGTTTTTCCATCCTGCTTACCTTGAAACCTGTACTTTCAACTTAAATGCATAACCCAAACTGTATATAATGCACAGGTTGCTACACATTGTGTATATATATTATGTATCAGAGCAGTTGTTTTCAGCCTGTGCTTGTGCTCTGGTTCATGTATAGTGTGTTCTTATTTACTGATTTATGGACCACTCACTTCAAAAGTCAACTAAGAAAAGGAAAATTAGCATTAAATATCTCACAATATGATTGGCAGGAAATACTTTTTTTTTTTTACTTTCTGAAGGATACGCATTTCTACAGAAAAAATATTTAGGGTTTTTACAGATCAGAAATACTTAAAAGAATTGTACTAGAACCTGTCTGGTTCATTTTTATGATTCAAAGCCCTAGCATTTTCTGATTAAAATGTTCCAAATGAGTAAAATGTTACATGATGCAGTATCTTACCTCTGACCAGCAGTTATGAAAGGGATCATATGCTTCCATGCTGCTGATTCTCTGCATGCCATCGAACCCTCCAATGACATATACTTTGCCACCCAACACAGCCATTTTATGCCTCCATCGCCCAATATTTAGATATTCAATTTGTATCCATTTGTTGATGGAGGCGTTGTATTTCCAGACATCATGCTTGGTTTCTTTGCCACCTGCAGTGTACATGACACATGTAAATATAATAGCATAGCTTGTATTTACTCCAGATCTCCAATATGGTTATATTTAGAAACATTTTCTCACAAGAGCAAATAAATCATTGCCCCTTATTATTAGCTTCTTAGTGACCTACAGCAATGGCCTGGCCCTACTATACGAGAAGAAAAATTCTGCATTTAGTTTACTTAATGGTGAAGGAAACTCTAAACTAAATTTCTGCAGCCAAATGTTTGGTAAAGATAAATCACTGTTCTTCACTTTACCAGATCACAACCATTTTCATTTTAATACTGAGTGAAGGTCCAGCCACACATAGCATGGTGATATGCAGGAGATTTTTGTGTACCGCCAGGGATCTGCAGAATGCTGGGAAATGACAAACGAAAAAATGTGATTTAAATAAGATAGCGGAGGATGCTGCTGTTGGTAGTGCCAAATCCCTTGAAGACAGGCCGGTACTGGGGAACTGCCAGTTTGTGCAGGGTAGCTCCAGTCAGCTACCCTACTGGTTCGCATCGGAAAACAAAAGACCTGACTCTAAACTCCTATCAACAGTAGCCCTGCATGACATGGTAGAAGTTTTACTATTCAGCCTTGGGATCGTACGGCTAGGATCTCATTTTTGTACCTCTCCTTCTGGTCTCTTTCTCTACTGACTTGGATTTGCTTCATATTTATAGATTGAGGGTCAGAATTGGACCCTGCAGACATTCTAGAGCTGTCTTGTGACTGAATCTTTACTCATGCTAAAGGGGGTGTTTTAAATGCAATGCATTTTAATGCAGTGTTTTAAGCAAGCACTGTTGTTTGCATATACTTTTTGGCGTAACTGCAATACAATTGGTTCTAGTTAAGCCTGAAACCACATTTACAGACAGAGTAGCTTATGTCATCATCTGCAACCTGATTAAACATTTGCTTCACTGGTGAATATACTGAAAAGAGAATTCATATTCCATTGAGAAAGTGCCTGCCCTCATTGGTATTCTGTCCTGCAGCCAGATCACTGCAAACTGATGGAGCTCATCTCTGGGCCAAATAGCAGATTGAATAGGAGATAATTAGCATGCTAGAAAGAGTCGTTTGTAATGCTTTTGTCTCAGTATTTTTCACATGTATGCATTGAATTTTATTTGCGCTCAAATAGCTGAAGTGGCTGAAGGGCCTGAATGAAGCTTTCATGGTTACAAAGGGGCTGAGAGACTGCAGGTGTTCCCTTTACCCTCCCTTGAAATTTCTCTTTTACATGAGCGTGTTCTTTCCTGCACAGGCTGAAACGTCGGCAGGAGCCTGAGCTGGACTGAGAGGGTGATTTTGCTGCACATCGGGGGGCAGCGACAGATTTTTGAGAGGACTAGAGGTTTATTTTTTTCCCATTCTTTCTCTAGACGACAGTTCTTTTGAATTTGAGGAAAAATAGTAGTAAAAGGAACAGAATGGTGAGTGATAAGTCACGTCATTTTTAGTTACACCTGAAATGTAGTGTTTCAGTGCAAGCAGTCAAAGCATTGAAACTGTTCAGGGAAATGTGATCTAAAAGTGGTCATGCTCTCATGCAAAGGACTTTCCTAACCAGATAGGAAAGTTCAGATGCTAAAAGAGTAGGGAAGACTCCAAACTGTACCTGGGTAGTGAGGGAAATATGCGTGTGGGAGGGGAGATCAAGTTAGGAAAGATGGAGGTCAAGTTAGAAAAGAACCAAGTCACAGGAGCTAAAAGAAAGAAAACGAGTAGAAGGACACACAGGAGGAAGCAGATGTTTAATAAGGACTGAGGCAATAATAACTTGGAATAGCTGGAAAGAAACTACTAATGACTTTGGTCCACTCAGCCCTTTATTTGAGTGGGACCAGTGAAAAGGAGATAGGAGAAAGGCTTAGACAAAATGGAGGGAGTGAAAGCTATGAAAGTAAGCAGAAAAGGAAGAAAGAGGACCTGTGAGAATGGCAGCATGAGGAAAGGCAGCTCAGACTCACCAGAGCTGGAGGTAGCCTGGATAACAACATATAACAACAGAGAAGAGACACTGGAAAAGATGTCAGGAATAAGAGGAAGCAAAAAGCCTGTGACCTTGAAAAAGAGGAAAGGGTAAGAGATTAAAGGCTGATGGAAAAGAGACCTCTCAACTCAAGAGTGTGAAGGTGTGAGGGATGTTCCCTAATCGGGATGTTTGACTTAGGATCTCCTCTAGAGCTAACCTGTAACAGAGGGTCTGCTGCCAGCGTCAAAAGAAACTCCCTATGATGGGCTGAAAGGAAAAAAAAAATCCTTATATATAAACTAGGAAAGAAATAATCTAATTCTTATCCTGGGATAAAAATTTAATAAACTTTAAATTGGAATAAGGTAATAAAAATCTGTGAATTCCCAAAAGAGGGAGTGCGACAGAAGATATTTGAAAAAATGCAATGGACCACTCTTCATACTTAAACAAAGCATTCACACTTTAGCCCTCCCTCCTCCTTTCTTCTCTCCTGTCTTAAGTGGGCATGGGACGTGGTGGATGATTTTGCAGGAAAAAGTGTCCTGCCCGTGGAGGGACAGCTCCGGGTCAGGGTCTGTAAGGTGGCAGTGATCACAAGCTCGCTGTCACTTTTTCTTTGGAAAGCAGAACGAGATCATCAAACTTGTTTTTGACAGGCCATCAAAACCAGCTGTCAAACTGACTGACAAGGTTGAGTTTAGCCTTTTTGGTTGTCAAAGTGAAAACTCTGTAGCTCCTGGATGGAGCCCCTCCATGGAGCTCAGCTGTATTTGTGTTGGAAGTTAAATGTGCCTTCTGAAGCTCTCAGGATGAGGGCCTGCAAACGATATGTTCAGACCCACACTGTGTGTCTGGAACATTGGGTTTCATCTGGCTTTGATGCACTGTTGAAGTGCTCCTGAAAGTGCTGTTTTCAGGTTAGCAGCCAAACAGTGGTGACAGTTCCCTGCGGGTTCTTGACTGCTCCGTGCAGAAGGAGTCAGATTCTGGCAGATCTTTGCTTACGCACGCGGAGCTGCAGATGGACTTATTATAAGATGATGCTGGAGCAATTATTCTTCATTTTATGTTTGGTAGACTCTTCTCAGAGTCCCTTCCATGACCACTGGCCCTGAGTGTGCACACACGAGCAGCCGTGTGTATAGGTGAATCTTGTGTGAAAAGGAATCCTGTGCTAAAACCCTTCCCAGGGCCAGGAAGTGTCATCTCACATTCAGCACTTCTCTGCAGCCTGTTCAGAGCCAAAGCATGAGGAATACCTGCAGTGCTTAATTCTACTAAAGCTGCCTCAAGCATGCTTGTGAGAAAAGCTGGAAATAATTGTGAGAACCCTCCGTTCCCTTCTTCCACTCCCCACGGCTTGTTCCTTACCCGATATGTAGACTTCATTTTTTAGCGTAATGCACGCAAACTCCACCCATTTTTTATTCTCATTCTCCGTCTCCTGCTCTGTGATGGGTAATTTGGCTACTTCCAGGCGGCTTCGCCTCAAAGGATCCAGGCAAGTCACTTCTGCCACAAACTTCTCATCTTTTGTACAGCCCCCTATGATCATAAACACCTCAGACTGGAACTCATGCATCCTGGGCTTGGTTCTTTCTGTAATAATCTGAATGCAAGGAAGACAGAGTGAGCACACAGGGCACTTACACCTACAGCTACAGAAAGGTCTGGTGACTTTTTTTCTGATTACCTGTTTTGTAAATCACAACTGGCTTACATCAGCTGAACCAATTATCAAACGCTCTCTAAGTTGAAAGCCCGGAAAGCACACCAGAAGCATTCAGTAGAAGTTGCTATATCCTTCTCCCAGCAGTATTTCTCCAAGACTGGACTTAATTGTTTCTGCCTACCCGCTAGGATGCTTTCAGATCCTCTTGGGAATTCACAGGGTGGCACCATGAGCTATGAAGGTGAGCTCTTGTGACATGGATGGGTGCGTGTGAGGGAGCTGAAGAGGACGGATTTTATTTGGGCTAACAGAGTGAGGGTAAGGTAGGAGGGCCCTGAGGTTTGTGTGTGTCCTGGGGAGCTGGGAGAGAGCAAGACTTCAGTTATGTGGCCAGAAAATAAGTGCTCTCATTATCTGTCCTGAAGAGATATGTTAAAGCATTAAAGCAATAGGAATTCTCTACTTTGGGGGTGCTTTTATCGGTTTCTTTGTTTATAAGCCCTTATTTTATGCCAAGACCAGAAGACTTACTTTAAAGCCAGCACCAGGCTCTGAAATGTGGCCAGCTCTAATTTACTCCCTGTTGGCTTAGTTTATTCGCCAGGTCTTTGTCTCAGGGACACTGGAAAAAGTCACTTCCCGGGTAGATGTTCACCAGGAGCAAAGAATGCAGGGGGTGCTTGGAAACTTCTGCTCTGCCTGGAGGAAATGCTCACAGGCAAGTGGAAATGAGTGCATGAGTGTCCCAAGGGACACTGGCGCTATGCTGAAGGACAGAAGGAATGACCTTCTTTATCCCCCCCAGTTTTTCTTACTGAAAGAAAGGCAGTGTAAAAGATACGGGGAACACGTAAAGCTGTTCCTCTGCTTCTGCCGTATCAATTTGCAAACCCTCAAAATCTGCTGGTAGGGGTCTGCCCTCCTCTGCAGCAATCTTAACATCTGGCGAGGACTGGATTGCAGTTGTCACGTTCTGTAAGCCCCAGAGAAGCAGTCTGTGGACCCACAGGCTAAATTCTGTGGCAGCAAGCAGCTTGCTTACAGTTTTACTTCTCTGTCTAAACTACTTTTAATATGTTTCTATAAATTGGCATAGTTTATCTGTATTAAAAAATTATTATTTACGCAGACATAATTATTGTATTTTTCCTATGTTTAGCAAATTATTAGGCTTTTTTTTTTAAAAAAAAACATCTATCCCAGAACTTGCCAGCTTTCAGAATTCTGCTTTTAACCTGTCAGTCACCATTGCTGGGCGTTAGCCCCGGGGAGAATAGCTGTCAGGGCTGCTTCTGACGGCTGCCCCTTTGAAGATGAGCGGAATGAGTGTTCAGTCCCAAGCAACACTCCCTTTATCTATCCCACATGGACCTGACAGGCTGCTCAGTGGGGCAAGGCTTCCTCGGGCAGTTCCCACCAGACTGGCCGGCACTGCCCGGGTCGTGGTATGCTGTCTTACGCCGTCACCGGCACAGAGCCCTTGGTCTTTCCCCTCTGCCAGTGACACATCCACTGTGAACGATGGCTACACAACATGCTTCTGAGGCCTCCTGCCTCCCTCTGACTCTCCAAGGAGACACACAAGTTTCCTCACCCACTCACTTGGCTCCTGTTGTGAAATCTGACCTCGAGTTGCTCTCCCCTCTACCCCACATTTTGGGCCAGGAGGTGTGATTGACACCTAACTGTCCAAAGAGGACCGGCAATTGAAGAACTGGAGATCTCCCACAGCCTACCTTGAGCAGGCAGGACAGGACTCAACTGGATGTCAGGACGAGCCTGTCTCTTTGGGTGCAGGGACCTCTGCAAATGAGGAAGACAGGCAGACCTCTCCTCTGGGAAGAGACCGTCTTCTTCATGGGAGGTTGTTTCTTTCTGAAAGATTTCCCCCCATAAGCAATGAATGGAGTTGTTGCATATTCAAATTTGAAAGAGTCATTACAGATTGTGGCCGAGTTTAGTGGGAAAATTATCCTTCCTTTCTTAGGCTTGAAATATCAGCTGAGGGTGAGGTGTCAGGAGTAACACCATTTGCCTTTTTACTGGGGAAGTCACCTGAGGTCTTTGTTTAGCTGCACAAGTGTGCGTATGAAGGGTGGAGCTCAGGTGTTCATATGTTTTAAAACAAGCTACCAAGAATTTCTAAGCTCTAAATGAGCAGGATAACTGGTAGGGCCCACCTTGACTTTTCAGTAGCACCAGTTAGTGAAACTTCAGTGCAAATGCCGTTTTCTGCCTCATGGTACTGCTCCTTCTGATTAAATTTTTGAGCAGAAGCATGAGACATTTAGAAAGAGCGGCAAATACCTTCCTTTTTTACTCACCTCATTGCCTGACAGATGGTACATTCTTGCTTCCTGGAGCAAAGGAAAAACATCTGGACACTGTCTAATGAGTTGATCTGCTTCAACCGTCTCTACGAAATACCAAGGATCCAAGAGGGGCAGTCGGACGTTCTCCAGCACATATGGCAGGAGAGGAAACCTTTCCGACTCCTTGTAACGAACCCAGTTCATTACAGTTTCGAACACCTGTGCCTCTTCCGTGACGTAGAGGTCGTCGCTCTTCAGCGTGCTGCAGAGAATGTCGGCCGGCAGCTCCAGGAACTCCTCGTAGTTCAGGACCTGGGTGAAGTTCTGGATAATGTAGTTCTGCACTTGCTGCTTCAGGCTGTGCAGGGAGTGGGCATCTGCCAGCCGTAGGATGCCAACGCAGTTCTCTGGCTGGAGGGCTTCGGTGAGAAAACTGGCACAAGCATCTACCATACGAAGGAACTGTGGGCAGAAAAAGCATGTTTAAGCACAGAGGGGTTACTTGTATGACTGTATCGCTGCAGAGCTACAGAGCTTTTTGAATATTATTTTTGTCACAAAAGTAAAGGGATTTCTAACATCCCCCTTACTTCTGTAAGATCTCAAAGCGCTAGCAAGCATGGAGCTGGAGTTACAAAGCACAGATAAGGTCCCCAGGCTTCAGATGTGCATGCCCTGCTTCATCTTTTATATCAGCTCAGATCAGCTAGAAGGGAGTCTGGTTTTGGAGTGCAGGTGGCTCCACTGTCTGAACTTATGCTCCCACCATCCAAACTCTGAAGGTGTCTGAGGCCATGCCAGGGTGGTGGAAAATGAGTGCTGGGGTCTGGGAGGCTTGGGTCAAAGCACGGCCTCCCCGGAGGGGATGGGCATGTTCTCCCGTACTGGGGGACATGGCAGGAAGAGAGTGACCATCAGCCAGTCACTGACCTGACAGCCAGGGTTGTCTGGCAAGTGTCTGTTCTGGGGGAGGCCTTCGGAGTTTTTAGTGACCTTTGTTTTCCTTGTCTTCACCATTGGTTGAAAAAAACATAGATCTGCATTTTACATACAGAGTCTTCTTTATCAAAGAACTTCCCATGTTTGTGTTCAATCGGGCATCACAACTACTCTCATTATTTCCTTTGCACAAAAGCCCCACCTGAGGGTCCCAAACGTGCAGATGGTGGACCACAGATGTCTGTGGGACATTGGCTGTGAACTACAGTGTGAGCTGGGTTGCTGGTGATTATTCAGGAATCGGGAACCAGTTTGGGCTAGAACTGAAAAGTTACATTGGTTCATCCTGGCCTTTCCGTCGCCTCTGTGATTTCAGGTATGGATGGGGCATCAGTATTTCATGTTGGCTTTGCCCCTGAGCAGTGCAAACAGCAACACACAGGGCGATGGGTCACAACTGATGCTCTGCATTTCCGTCCATGCTTTTTGGGTCCTTTTTCCATCCAGCGTCAGCAAGCAAACCATTTTAACTCGTTCCGTCCCACTGGGGAAAGTTGCACAACAGTAATTTAAGGGGTAAAAGAGGAAGTGAAAAAATTTTAAACACCGTAGTATGTAGATTTGTTTCAGTAATTAGGGTAGAATCTTCCAGACCCGGCGGTGTCGTGTTGACACATTTAGACTGTTTACCAGAGCTGAGCGATCGCAGACGCTGCATACAGACTGCCTGGTTCCTGTTTTACATTTAGATGTGGTCAAGAGTTTAGAGAAATGCAACTGACTGATGAACAAGGGTACGCGAGGTCTCAGAACTTTGTGCTGCCGTTGGGATATAAATATGTCAGCAGCACGATGTGGCACGGTGGCAGAGCTCGGTGGCCCCTCGGGTGCCTGCCACGCTCACGTTGCCTGGGCTAGCGCAAGGCAACTTTGAACTTGCCAGTGCATCTCCCATGAGGATCTGAGAGGACTTTGCCAACACTGGGTAGTCCTCAGACCTGAGGCAGGTTAAGCATTAGCCCTTTAAAAGTTGGCACTAACAAGATGCAAAAAAAACAAATCTGGGATTTGCCAAGTTCACTCATCAAGTCATCCACAAGTCTGGGAACAGACCCCAAAATGATGTTCTCAGCAGCCTACAATCCAACCAGTGTAGAGTGCTCTAATTATTTATACATGGCTTGTTAAGAGCGATACTTACGAGATGACACCAGAGGGTTTTCTCCCAGGCGGTGCACGCTGGTCTCACAGCCACGCAGACACCACTAATCACGCTGGGTAGCTGTGTTTGTGGCCAGACAAATGCGGAACTGCGAGGTGTGAGTGTGAGAAACGGTTCCCACCGAGGGCTTAACCAGAGAGGTTGGAGTGCTTGAGAGCATATCAAGGCAGGACTTTCCCTGCCTGCTCCTCCTCGTCTCTGTACTGCACTGTCTCCCCACCACTCCCTTTGCTTAGAGACAAAACTCCCCTCAAAACTCCCTCAAACTTGCTGGGGGTGTTTCAGTCCCATGAGAGGAGGTGACTCAGGAGAGCACCCAGGAGGAAGACACCCCTCAGGCTCTGCTTCATCTGCTCTGATTATTCTTCCAGAGCTCTGAATTTTCTTCTTTGCCTTCTGTGAGTACCCTTCCTAATGCCACCCCAGGCACTTGAAAGGCCCTTTTCCTTGGGAATGGTTACTTCAATAACTGAGTTCTTCTACTAATACCCCTTTGAATCCAGGTTCTTACTTGCTAGAGACATCCCATGTGCTTACTTGGCGTCCACTTGGCCTTCTCTCTGAATAATAAAATTTATTCTCCCTGTTGAAGGCTTTGCTTGTCCCAGCTTTGACTCAAGCGTAAGCAGCGCCAGCAGCCCTGCCTCCTGCTCTAACCCCCAGAAAGTGAAGGGAATGGTGGCTGAAAGGGCTCTTATTCATGGTCCCTCTCTGTATGCAGCACGCTTCAGGGTCACATCCTGCACCCTGCATCCCAGCGCAGCAATAACACCTGCCTCCCACGGGACCCCACGGCAGGGAGTCAGCTGGGTGCTGAAGGGACCCTTGCAGGGGTGGCTTTCTGGTGAGCTGGCATCTTTCTGAGCCCGCAGGCTGATCCTGGACCCGGAGCTGCCCAGAAGCCCTTCGTTAGCAAATCTCGGCTTCTCGGCTGGCACGGCGCGGTGGCTGCGGCGTAATTAGCGCTGTCCTGCGACAGCCACCCTGGCCACTCACCGCTAAGTGGCTACAGGATGGTCTTCAGATAATTGGCAAAGGATTTTCCTTAGAGTGTCTTCTTCATGAAAAGCAGCTTAACGTAGGGATGAGAGGTGCTTTGGGAGGCAGTAAGGCCATCGGGCTGGTGGTGCTTCGGCTGTGCCCGGGGGACAGAGCAGCCCTGCTCTGCTTAGAGCAGTCAGTGAGGCAGAGGGGCATCCTCCCGTGTTCCCACGGCAGCTGGCATTTCCCTGGCAGTGGTCACCACAGCCCTTCATGCCAGTCCTGTTTCTTTTACATCTGCTCAGGAGCTTGCTTTGCTTCCACCAAAGCAGCAGAGGTGGCCTCTCACCCAAGCCATGCTGAGGGAGTGGGGTAATGGAGAGGTTCCTGGAGGGGGCAGGAGGCAAGCAGACAGGTATGAAGGTTGTTCTTGAATCACCACGGGGGAAGCAGAGCTCTCTGCCACAGCCCCGAGGAGCAGCTGAGACCCTGGCCCTACCAAGAGATGAGAGGATGGGCTGCTCCGCAGGAGGCTGCTGGGCTGGCTGCAGGGTGGGCACCCCGCCTCGTGAGCACGGTGGCTGGGCAGCTGCCAGCCCAGGCAGAGAAGGTGACTACCGAACTCATGTTGCAACCATGGAAAAAATTTGTCCGGGTCACTTCAGGATGAGGCTTAGCTGTTCAGCAGCTCCCTGTTCCAAATCCTTCACCTGCTGCCCCCCAGGAGGAAATCTCTGTGCACAAAGCACACTGCGGCAGGGATTTCTGCTCTCTCTGAATAGCTACCCTCCTCTCCCTGCTGTCAGTTTGGGCTGCATTTGGTCAAAACTCACTGGAAGGGAAAAAGGGAAGGCATAATTATGTAAAAAGTCTTCAAAAATAGTTTCTAGAGAAAAATGGAGTATGTCTATTGGAATATCTAGAACTGTGCAAGTTACTTCTTTCTCGGTTCTTTGTCAAGTCTGAGAGATTGGAAAGAGACACTGCCAAAAATTGTTGCTTGTCGGATAAAAAAAGTACTACTTGGAATTTGGTTTTCTCACATGTCATTAATTGGAAAGGAAAGAACTTCCCAAACAAAAATGCTGCAATAAATTGCAGAATTAATCTTTTCAACTGTTGATAAACTGAAATGAAATATTTGACTTTTTCATTTCTGTTTGTTCTTCGTCATAAATAGCAGAGACAAGCTGGCAGAACGCTAGTAGTTACTAAATCTATTTTACACAAAACACATTTTCAGCCAAAAACCTCACCCTTGCATAATGTGAGGCTTTAAGCCTTATAAATCTTGCTAGTATCCAAGACCATTGCAGGAAGATTTGGGACTACTGCTTTTAGTAGAACATTCCTGGTTTTCTAGGTTTTTGTAGTTTACTATTCTTGCTGATGGCACCCTCACGATTTTATCATTACATTTATCATTTTAACATCACAGTGTTTGACAGTTTTCTTAGAGCACCAGCCTTGGTGATCAAATTTATTTTGAACTTTAATGAAAAATAAGGAAGAGAAAGGAAAAACCATGTTTATGCTTTTGATGGTTTGGGGGAAAAAAAAAAACCAACAAAAAAAACTAATGAGGAATGATCCTAAAGAAAAAAGGTTCAGGAGAAAATTAAAAGTTCACAGATAAGTGTCCTGAAAATGATCCAAAATTAACCTTTGAGTGCTACCAGTTTGTGGACCAACCCCCATCACCCCAACACCCACAGATCCATTTCAGAGCAAAACCTCCCATTGTAATACTCAAGAATCTGAAGTTCAAGACGAACCATGATGATTACGGAGTCAGGCGTTTCTTGCCTTCCTTAATGAAAAGAGTGGACACACATACACATTGGCACTTGGCAGGTTATGCTGGTGGCAATTTGTTAGCAATTTGCAACTTGGTGCCAGGGACTGCAATTTGGGGTAGGTAGACCTCACAGGTGATTTACAGGGCACGTGGATGTGCCTGGACCAAGGGCTGAGTAATGCTGCTCAAGTCTGACTTCCCACAAGTCCCAGGTGATGACTAAAACATCAAGAGTCCTACAAAGGAAGATGCTAACTTTGCCTGGTCAGCCTCCATCTCAAGGCAATGGAGAGGGAGAGATGAAGTTATCTTGCTGAGAAGGCTCTAGGGAGACCTCATAGCATCCTTCTAGTATCTGAAGGGGGCTTACAAGAAAACTGGAGAGGGACATTTTACAAGGGGATGTAGTGATAGGATGAAGAGTAATGGGTTAAAACTGGAAGAGAGCAGATTTAGATTAGACATCAGGAAGAAATTTTTCACTATGAGGGTGGTGAGACGCTGGCCCACGCTGCCCAGAGAAGCTGTGGTGCCCCATCCCTGGAGGTGTCCAAGGCCAGGCTGGATGGGGCTTTGAGCAACCTGGTCTGGTGGGAGGTGTCCCTGCCCAGGGCAGGGGGGTTGGAACTCGATCTTTAAGGTCCAACCCAAGACATTCTATGATTCTATGATTCTCTGGCCAGCTACTGCCCACTAACTCTTTTGGGCTGGAAGACAACTGGCCTCCACAGGCTAACCTGAACCTTGGGGAGCACTGCCCCAGCATCACAGTTACTGCCTGGCAGGTGGCACATGGGACCAGAGCAGCATTCCAGTACATGTCTGCAAAAGACAGTTTTTACTGCAGTGTAAGTAAATATGAAGCGAAATGCTTCTAGAACCCATGAAATCAAAGATGTTTGCAGTGTGTTAACCAGGGTACAGCATGGTGTTTCCAGAGCAAGACTGGATCAGTGCATTTGAATTATCTGTACCTGAAAAAGGCTGGCGGCTTCCAAGACTTTCTGTACATTTTGCTTTGTGATGAGCATCTTGCTGGTGTAAGTGTAGTCCAAGAGTATATTCATGGTTTCTGCGTCAACTCCTTTAAGTATGATCTTCTCTTCATATTTCTCTCTTAAATCATTGCAGAACATGGCTCTGAAAAGAAAAACATTTATCTTTTACTGCATCCCCAGCCAGGATGAGGCATTCTGAAAACATTTGGTTATATAGATTTCAACACAGAATACTCCAATTGCTTCATGTTTTATGCAATTAGTCCTGTAGCAAAGTAACAAGGAAAATCCTTTTGTTGCTTTCATACTTCTTTACTCACAAATTTGATAGGCATACACACACGATGGATACCCCAGAGCTGGACTCTGCAGTGGACCTGGAGCTCCATGGCAGCAAAAGGCAGCTGGGACCTTCCCTGAGTAGTGCTCTGTGTCTGGACTGATGCTGCAGAGCAGTTGTGACGTCTCACCTGCTAGCCAGACTCTTACTCTTTCTGTTTCTCGTACAGGCTCAGCTCATTAAGCCCAAATGTCCGAGGCACTGACATTCTCCAATCTTTGTTAGCACGTAGCACGTACACTTTGTAAACCTTATAATATCCCTGTGCTTTGGAGCTGCAGAACGCTGCTTAGACTGAACCCTGAGAGCCAGACCAGATCCACATGTCCGATAACCTCACCTCTAAGCTTCCCAACGTATCTTTTGCCATACCCCATTAATACCAGGGATGGGCCAGGAGGGGATGGCTTATGGATTTGCTTCCAATAAAGAAGCTATCTTTTCCTCTGCTAAGTTTTGGGAACTCCTGGTAGAATTGTAGAGCTGGTACCTCTTGGCTAAAGAAGTGCTTGAGTAGTCATGAACTGGAACTACTGTTAGCCAGAAAGTGCAGTGTTTTCATGCATGTTGACACCACCTCGTCTTTGGTGGATAATGCTGTGTTTGAAAGGTGACTGCCACACACAGCTTTGGCACTAGTCAGATATTTCATGTGGGACATAAATCAGTAATTTCTCTAAGAGCTTTTTTAATCTGCTTTGCATTGTGATAGCTGCAAGGCAAATACACGCATCTTCATCTGCATTTTCAGTTCATAGTTTTAAGTATTTCTTTCAATGCTTTTGCTTTTAGTTAGAAGTTTGATCAGTCTGAGTCATTCACTGCATTCAGAGAGCAAGATTTCACATCATTTGAAGTCTCGCTCGACAAATTAGAAGTACGTGAGTCCACTTCTAACTGCATTGGTGAAAAAACATGTGCAGATCTAAAGTGTAATTAGAAGCACTCTTTACCCTGCATCCCAAACCCTTCTTCATTAGTCATGTATGATGTTGACAGGACAGTGCAACCTGGGAGATGGCTAGATCCAAAGTCTTAGGCCATCCTTTTCTTGTAAAAGGGGTGCCAGAATAAAGCTGTGTGATTGACACATCTTACTGGAACAAAGATATCAACAGTTTTTATTGCAAAGAGCTTAGGCATGGTGAATGGCAAATGTTTGGAAGATACCAGCTACTCATCGCTCTAAGAGCTACCTGTTCCTTGCCTCAGCAGAGATTTTATAGGAAGAGAGAGCTGGTATTATCTCAATAAAATAAAACCAGCCTTTTGGATAAGCAGCAGCAGGAGACTTGGGCAGAGAAGTTACTTGTCAGTAAAGGTATTCAGCCAAAATGCTCATTTTCCCTTTACTCATCTTGGCTCGTTAGAGGTTTTTGAGTCACTGCTCTGCTCCATGGTCTGGTTTCTGCTGCCACTGAAATCAGAGTATTTGAAAGGCATTAAGACAAAATGCTCCTTAACTTCAGTGAACGTGACAGTGAGATCCTCCTAAGCTTCTCTCCCTTTTGGCGGTGTCTAATGTTGTATGCCTGTGGCCACTGGCCCACCCTCAGTGCCCACTTCTCCCTGGGAATGGGGTTTCAACGTGGAGAGGGAGGTTTGTACAAAACAGCCGTTTCAATTGCATGGGATTGATAGGTTCCGGATGCTGCATCTGCATGAGAAATAGGCCATTGTAGGATGCAGGTGGTGTCTGGTCTTGTTCCTTTTGTCTTTTAAACTGGTGACTCCAGTCTTGTATTTAACCATCCCTGTCATGGAGGTGAGAGCTCTCACTTTCATCGCTCAAAGCCGAGGGTTTGATGGAGGTCAGTTGAAGGTACCCAGCGTTACACCATCGCACGGCTGCTCAGAAACCAGCCTGGGGATTCTGGTGGAGGTTTTCCACAGGGATCTTGTCGAAGTGCTTTCACCTGTCTCTCTCCTAATCTGTGCAATTGCTTTAGAGCTGCTATCCATTCCCTGTCTCTTAGGGTAGAGATCCATGTAGCGTGGCTGCAATCTGCAGAAACCACACATACTCCCACCAGCACTCCTCTCTAGAAGGTGACAGGGGTGAATAGGGACATACTGTCCCAGAGAGGTGACTCCAGTAGGGGCCTTCCTTTTGCTCAGACGGAGTGGACCTCATTTCTACCCTGTGTGCCAACCAGAGGGAAGACCACCCAGGGCTGAGCAGGCTGAGCTTCTCTGCTGGGGATTAAAATGCTGCTCCTGAACCTCTGGGTTTGCCTGCACTTACCCAGAGAGGTGTGTGTTTATTTTCTCTGGGGCTCTAAATCCTTCGGAGGTGACTACTAATTTCATTGTCTGTTTCCCTGGTTCCTGTCCGTGTGTAATTCTGAAGTAAGGCTTTGACCCAATGTTTACTCTAAGAAATGCACATCTGAAGTGAGGGGGCCAAATTTTGATACCTAAAAATGGGTAAATTCAGAAGAAACGGGGAGAAATCTCAATGAAATAAATGAAGGGTGGCACTCTGTGAAGTACTTTTTAAGCACCCATCCCCGCTGGAGTGCCTGTCCTTGAAATTATGAACCTGACTTCAAACCACCATGCTGGAGTTTGAGGATGCTTTGGAAAATATTGCTTCAACCTCTCCCAGCCCCATTCTCCCACTACCTTGGGCAGTGTAGGAGTAAAGAACTACTGCTTGGCTTGTATTTCACCTCTCCTCTCCTCTCCTCTCCTCTCCTCTCCTCTCCTCTCCTCTCCTCTCCTCTCTCTACAACTACTTGAAAGGACACTGTAGAGAGGTTGGTGCTGGTCTCTTCTCACAGGTTACTAGTGACAGAACGAGAGGGAATGGCTTCAAGCTCCAACAGGGTAGATTTAGACTGGACATTAGGAAAGAATTTTTCACAGAGTGGTCGGGCATTGGAATAGGCTGCCCAGGGAGGGGGTTGAGTCACCATCCCTGGATGTGTTTAAGAGTCGTTTAAATGTGGTGTTGGGGGATATGTTGTAGGCAAGAACTTTGTAGAGTGGGGTAGATGGTTGGACTTGATGATCCCAAGGGTCTTTTCCAACGGAAACGATTCTATGATTTTATGACTCTATGATTTTACCTTTGCCTGGGTTAAGTGGAGAGTTAACTCTTTTTTGTGTATAGATGCAGGACGTGTCTGAAGTTCTAATGTATCTGCTCTCACGCAGTGCTGAGGAAGGACTAGGAGCTGTTAATGTTGTTTAACTGTGTTTAAGTCAGCTGCTGCTGCTGGCTTGCATTATGGCGCCCGGCACTCAGGAAGGGGGTTGTGTAATTGCTGTTGCAGGGCAATGAAGCCCGTGACTCACAGAGTCCCTTGTACTTTGCTCCTGTGCACGGGTGCTAGAGGCCCTGGAATAGCATGGAACATACTCACAGGAATAGTGTGATTTAAGAATTTCTTTCTTCCTTGGGTCCATGCAGCTTCTCATGAATCATGGCAAGATGAAAATAGTCGCCTTGTGAGTAGTTAGAACTAGTGAAGCTCAGTTCCCTGCAGACTTGTGTCCTCCTTTCCCTCTTTACGGTAACCTCAGCTTCCCCTTCCCAAGCCCTCCATTCTCTCTGGTTATTCCCTTCACACATTTCTGTGTGCAACCACACACTGCATGTGTTGGCTGGCCAGGACGCGGTGCTGGTTACCCAGCTGAGCACCGTGGGGTCCCAGTCCCGCCATCTCTCCTCTGCTGAGCTACTGATTTCCACCAAACTTGTGGGAACTTCAGTTTTGAGATTTCCACCCTCTGCCAAACTTGATTGAAACTAACCCAAAGAGTTGTGACAGGAGGCACTGACAGGCAGGCAGGCAGCGTGATGTGATAAATCTCAGCTCTGTGGGAAGCCAGGCCAAACACAAGCGCCCACACATCCCATGCCTTGGGATGAGATGACCTCCAGCCAGGTATCCCCCCTTTCCTTCCCGGGAGCAGGCTGCAGCTCAGGGCCCAGTGGAAAACCAGCCAACTGTAGTTATCAGAAAATTGTCTTGCCTGGTTTTAACCGACGAGGTCCCTTCCCATTGCAGCACCTTTCCACACAGCAGAAGAGGAATTGCTGTTTTTTAAAGTAACGTTGTGGTAATTCTTATCTTAGTTTGAGCGTCTTCTAACCTTCCTGCACAAGATGCTGTTAAAAAAAGCCTGGGCATCTCTGATTTTATTTGTACATTTTCACATGTGTGATCTATATAGTCTATCAGTGGAAATAATACCTATTTCCATATATAAACAGACACAATGTCCTATGAGATGGTAAAAGCAGAACTGTTCTTCCAGGCACTGCCGGCAAAGCTTACTAGACTCCATTAATACTAGCTTTCTGCTTATGTCACAAGTGGTCACAGGTTCTTTTTTCTCGTGTTTCCTCTGTAGCTATTCAGTCATCTGACCACTTTAGCAGTAAAAAAAGAAAGACAAAAAATGCCAGCCATGCAAATGTGATTGTCTAAATGATAACGGAAAATCTGTGTTAAAACTGATACTGAGTTCCTCTGTGTGTCTAAAATTTGTCCTTGCTGGCCAGTAGTCTCAGACAGACCATCTACTGTAGTACTGAAAGAATGAAAAATTCAAGAGGACCAGAAGGAGGGGGTGAAATGGTAAAATTGCTTTCAAGCAGATATTTCCCATTGCAATTGATTTTCAGTAACCCTAGGAAAGATGGAAAAATCCTTCTCTTTCCTCCTCAACAATTTTATGCAATCTACATTTTTACCACAGAACAGTATTAGGAAAAATGATCAAATACCACAAACCCACTCCTATCTCAATAAAAATGCCACATGATCTGCATGAATATTCCTCTTTGCCTGTATCCCATACTTGGTTAAAACAAAATTTTCTCATCCACTTGTCTGCCAACCGTTCCCTGTCTCTTTGCATGCCTTCAGCACACTTGCTGAGTGCTGGTATCAGAACACCAGCAAATCCACAACTTGGCACCTGCCTTATTTAAGTCTCCAACTTTAAAAGAAAGGAGCTGAAAGGTGTCAGGAATTACAGACTTGCTGTGAATTTGCAGGGTTTAGCAGCCAGTTTACGCTCCTTGGAGATCTACAGTTCAAGGCTAAGAAGCAAAGTAAGTTTCTTGGGTGTGTTTCTTACATGCCTTACCTGAAATAATTGCTTGCTGCAGCAAGGACCACTCGGTGACAGGAGAATTCCCTGCTATCCACGCACAGGATGACATCCGTAAGGGAGTTTTCAAGCCGAAGGTTCTCCAGGCCATTCTGGAGCACCAGAGAGAGTCCCGTATCATCAAACTTGACCTTTTCGCCACTCGAGACTTCCACCAGGTCCCCCATTTTCATCGAACACTCATTGTCCAAAGAGATCTCGGGCTCTTCAGAGCTCTTCTCCAGCGTGTCCCCCATTTTCTGGCCAGCACCGTCTCATTCTGTTGGTGCTTCAATCTAAAAATTGCTCCTAAGCTTGAGAGGAGTCACACTGCAGAAGTTGGGCGGATTTCCTGTCCAGAGGTCTCTGCTTATCTATAGCTGTCACACACACATAACAGGAAGCCTTGCACTTTCTCATCCTGTTAACACAAACAAAGGGTGGTTTTTTTCGGTGAATTTCAGGCAGTATCAACGTGTTTAGAAAGGACTTAAGATGCCTCTGGATGTGAGAAGATTACAAGTGACAGGGAAGGCCTGCCTCCCACCCTCCAACCAGCCCTTTGCTATTATCCACATCTGCTGGTTGTAGCGATAGGTGCACCATATGGCTATTGAGTCACTCCCACCAGACCGGGCTGCGAAGGGGAAGAGGGTATTATTTTAAATATCTTTTTCCCAGAAATGTGAATATCAGTCAAAGAGCTGGTTTTGGTTTTGGTTTTTGGTTCTGCTCTTGTTTTTTAATAATATGCTCACGTATCCAGAAGCCCCGCCAAGCGGCTGTTTCTGTCCCTCATGACGTGTTAGCTGGCAAACGTCGGATGGCTTTTCTCTAAGGCTAAATCAGTGTAACTCTCTCCAGGACACGGAGCAGCATCAAAGATCTCGCGGCTGATGGTCTTCACGCCACGCTGCTGGGCACACTGCTGTCCCTCGTGTCCACGCAGCCAGCGTCACGCCACCAACTCTGGCTAACAGTGGAAGCTAAAGGAGAGAGCTTAGGGAGCAGTGTACACGTGCTCATCCCTGCTGCTGGAGGTGGCTTGAGTCACCTCTACATCTAACTTGCAGTCCCCGAGATAAACACTGATGGTGGTGGGACTGTGGGCTGAGCGCCAGCGGTGGGGACGATGCCAGGGAGCGCTGGGGCTGACCCTCCAGCATGACAGGAGCACGCAGAGCACAGGGCTGAACCTTTCACTGCCACCTAGGACTGAACTGGATCTACTGGGACCTCGCCTAGATGAGAAGCTGACCCAAGCTGACTGAGATAATCAGCCACACGGCCTATTGAAAGTAACACAGTAAATCCCCTGGCTTGCTTAGGAGTTAGAAAACCATGCCCCCTCTCTCTCCCCCTGCCCCGAGAGGAATGCAGGACTAACCTCTAACCTTGGTGGCTTGAGTGCTAACCAACCGACCTTGCCGTGTGATACTTAACTTCTAGGAATCCTCATTTGGCCAATCCTCATGTTTTTATTGTGTGTTTGGTTTCCTCTTTTGTCCCAGGCTTGTACAGCTGAACTCGCAGTGTGAAGGGAAGCTTGGCTTAGAAGAGGGAGGTGAAAGCAGCATTCAGAGCGAGCCAGATTCAGAGGGTTCTTGTACAGGATAGGGTGGTCAAGAGGAAGGAAAGCAAAAAAAATCTCCCTTCTGCTTCCCCCTACCTCCTGTTAATGGGTTTTTCTTCATGTTGTGTAGTTTGTGCAGCTCTTTGGCTTTTTCCTTTCCCAGCTGATGTAAATGTGTTCCTGCTGCCTTTTGTGCCAACTTTTGGTAATGAATACTTCCTTTTGTAAAGCCAGTCCCTTCTTTCCAACAAGTACTCCTCCAAAAATACAATCAGAAAACGAAGGAGACCCCTCAAAAATATCAGGTGTGCTTTTAAAATCAGAATATTTTAACCCTATCTTGGGTTAGGTTCTCTTTGTTTATCATCATTCCTTAGGGAATTCATCTTATCAGGCTTTTCTCTGATGGTAAGAAGCTTCATATTTTCTTTATCTTTTTAAGTGAAAGTTGAGATTCAGCAGCGATGACTTGATTCCAGTTGCTGACGCTTTAAACAAAGCGTTAATAGCTGTGAAAGCTGAAGTAAGATTGTATTGGCCATGAGTGCTGGGAATGGAAACCCTGGGGTGACTAAGGCTGGCCGATAGCTGCGGTACTGTCACCTGGCTACCCATCAACTGCACTTGAGAAAGGACCTTAGTAGCTCAAACAAATGTTGCCTAGTAGTAGCAGTAATCCCTGTCTGCAGTCTGTCTCCTCCTCTGCCATTGCCAACCCATGTGACCTATGTTTAACCCTTAAAATTTTTTAAAAATTTTTTTTTGCCAAGCACCTCCTCTCTTTTCTTCTTCCATCGGCCTATTTTGATAGGGCTGCCTAATATTTGCAGAATCCCTTGCTGAGGGATTAATCTGCAAATGTAGAGGCCAGTTTCACTGTTTGGACAAGCAGCAGGGCAGTGCTGAGGTGAAGGTTGTGTCTTTGCAAGCGTAAGGGAAGAAACCCAACATCAGAGAGATGCTTGCCTGAGCTGCTCCATCGCCCAAGACTGCAGCAGCAACACGTTCATTAATCCTGGGGCAAATCTGGGTTGTTACTTTATGGTAGAAGCTTCCAAATACATTCTTCTTTTTGGCCTTTAGAAACTTGTTCTGGCTGCGCTCCTCCTGTTTTCATTAAAAACTCACCTGCTAGCTAGATGAACCACTTATTCCGGTAAGAGCTGAAGGCTTGTCTGTTCATGAAGCGTTTGTCTATTGTCTTTAGCTAACACACATTGAATTCATCTCTGTTGATCCTGGACTAGCTTGAGATAACTGTCTGGAATTACTGGCTAAAATATATATATATATATATCCACTGCTTCTGACACGTGGTAAGTTTACAGAGCTGTGTAACATCACAGGCTGCTACTGGTACGTATGTGTACCTGCTTTGTACATGTTTGGCAAGCTGAGTTCTGAGACTCCCTTGGATCCTGCCCTGACCTCCTTACCTCTGCATCCTCTGTTACCCATTGACCATGCTCCCTGCTTAAATGCTGATCTGTAGCCAACACCAGACCATTTTCAAATGTTTGTTCCTGCGACCAGCATCTCACCACTGTGGCCTTTCAGTACTGTAAAGCTTGACCATGCCCAGTTAAATCTGCCCAGAGTGGGCAGGGGTCCTGTTTCCCATCTTGGAGGGTGAAAGATTCAGTCACGGACATTGGAACATGATTAAGAGGAGGCCCAGAAGAAATCACACCTGGGACACCCACCAACAATGGATTGAGAGCAAGAGCTGAGTCATTCTTAAAGCAAAGGCAGAAACAGAGAAACCTATTTCTGACAGTTCTTGGTACTCATTTTGCCTTCCCACGGTCCTTGTACTTTAGCTAACAGACCCTGTGCTGGTTTTGACTGGGATAGAGTTAATTGTCTTCATAGTAGCTGGCATGGGGCTATGTTTCGGATTTGTGCTGCAATGTTGATAATACAGGGACACTTTACCTCTTGCTGAGCAGCACTTACACAGAGTCAAGACCTTTTCTGCTCCTCACACCGCCCTTCCAGTGAGCAGGCTGGGGATGCACAAGAAGTTGGGAGGAGACACAGCTGACCCCAACCCACCAAAGGCATATTCCACGCCACAGGGCATCATGCTCGGTATATAAAGCTGGGGGAAGAAGGAGGAAGGGGGAAATGTTCAGAGTTTTGGTGTCTGTCTTCTCAAGTAACTGTTAAGCGTGACAGAGCCCTGCTTTCCTGGGGACGGCCAGACACCTGCCCACCGATGGGAAGCCGTGAATGAACTCCTTGTTGTGCTTTGCTTGCGTGTGTGGCTTTTGCTTTACTTATTAAATTCTCTTTATCTCAGCCCACGAGTTTTCTCACTTTTACTCTTCCGATTCTCTCCCCCATCCCACCAGAAGGGAGTGCATGAGCAGCGTGGTGTTTAGGTGCTGGCTGGGGCTAACCCACAACAGAGCCCTTATGAACCGAGCGAGTCTGACAGGGACCAGGAAGGAAAGATGGGAACGTGTGGTTGCCTCAAGGAAGAGGCCAGATGAAGACTGGCAGGAGGTTTTCCAGACTGAGAAAGAAGATGCTGAGCCAGCCTGGTATTGCCCTGGGATCTGTAAACTTCCTACCCTAGGTAATGAGCAGGTTGCTGAGCTTGCAGATAGCAACGGCTTCATATTTCTGACCTGGAAGGGAACTTTCCTGCCAGTTTCGTGTCACTGCAGAGCTCCCACAAAATGCATCTTTGCTGTTTGCCTTCTTCCTCTTACTCCAGACCATGTCCATTTCACGACCACCAGCGTTGCTCCAGGTATGTGTGATCCATGACCAAGTGGCTGCTGTTGTCTATTCCACCTTATACTTCCCCCAGCACTACCAAAATCATCCCCAGAGCTGCCGAGGAGCAAGCTGATGACTTGCAAAGCTGAAGCCACCCAGCAATATATCGACAGCTACATCTTCAGACCTCAAAACACTTCCCGATGGTTGTGGGAGGGAGCATTCTTTCATCTGAGGTGGCCTGTTTAAAGGTTCTAGCCTCCAACAGGAGGAAGACACAGTAGCAGAAGAGGAATCTTGGGAAGTTTTTGAGTTCTACCTGAAGTCCCACAACTGCAAACACTTCCACCATGCAACCCGAGAAATACTTCAGAAAAAGCTTTACAATGCAGAGGACCCTGCTGGGGGACACATAGCCCACCACCTAACTCAGGGATGGTTCCTTTGTGTGGAAGCAGAGATGGAGACCACAGCTGGACACACATATCAGGTCTCATCTAACCATACGCTATTTTCTAGCACAGTGCAAAGTAAGATAGCTGAGGCCTGAGATAATCTTGCCAACATTGGAAAGTTGCTGGACATTTTGTCTGTGTTTTCAGCACATTGGGGTAATGGTCACCAGCTTAAAATAGCGTGTTCTTATTTTAGCTATGGGGAAACAAATGTGATTTTTGTTGTTGAAAATACATTGAGAATATGTGGATAAGATTTTCTATAAACTGCAAGTTGGCATCTTTGTTTCATCATGGTTGTAGTCCCTCTTCTGAATCAACACCACCTTCCATTTCAAATCTTACTCCTCGAGCCTTCCCCCTCTGGGCAGCTGCAGTTGTTCAAAATCAGCAACCAACCGTGATTTTGTGAGGCTGGCCTGTCTCATCCCCTCGCTCTTGATAAGCATCTGCTATTTTGAGAGTATCACAGTGTTACTCTGCTAGTGTGGCATTTATTATCTCCCCAACTTTTGCTCCCAGACTGTTTTTGCTTGTATTTAAAGTCACTGGGATATTTCTAGAATAACTGCTGCTTCCATGTATTGTTTTCTTAGGGGCAGTGGGATAGTCAGGCATTGTGCTAACAATCCAGATGAATGACTCCACACTGTGCTTTCACCTTGGATAAAAAAAAAGGTCCCAGCTGACCAAACTGTAAACGCCAGATTATTTGGGTTTGGAATTCGAAGTCAGGTTGTTTTCCTAATCATATTATTCCCGTGTGTGTTACTCGCTATAGGGGTCAGTAAGCCTTAACCCTGACCTGTGGATGGGCCAGCTGAGCTTGAGAAATCTTTGATCCCATGCTCATGGGCTTTTGAGGGAGTGGTGGAGGAAGACTACTATTTAAATAAGTGTTTGTTCTGTTTGAAGGAGCTGGATTGCAGTCTGGGGGTGCAGTACGGTCACTCCCAAAGCTACAGGCAGAACAAGCTGAGACATCACTTAGCACTGTATTTTAAGACCTTATAGCCCAAGATGACATGCACCCAAATGAAACTGGAAGGACTGAAGCCTAGGGATGGGGCTGAAGGTCAGACTCATAATAAATGCAGTAGGTGCAGGCCACGGTAGCTGATGAGCACTGTAACCAGTCTTCCCCATTCAGGATCGCTTTTTCCTTCTTCCTGGAAGAAGGATGTTCTTTCCTCCACACCTTACGCCACTACAGGTTTTTTGTGAGAACAGACAAATACTTCCCCTTTTCTCCCCTCAAGACAATGAGGTATTGGGAAAAAAAACCAAAACCACAAGAATTATTTCCATTCCCTGTTGTAGGCAAACAGGGAAAGAAATGTGATTCTTAAAGTTATTTTCTACTAGGTGAAGTGCCCCATTTTCTTGTAACTTAGTCCTTAATTGCTTTCTAAAAGATATTGCCAGTATTACTCACAAAGAGGTTTTGTCATCATCATCAGACTCCCTCCTGCTTCAGTTTATGTAAGTACCAAGATGCTTGGGTCACTTGTCTTGTGCTGACAGCTGTGCCACCCATTAGAATTTAAAAGCTTCTTCTCTGTACTATTAGTTAATGGCTGTTTATGCGCAAATAATTCTTCCTCTAAATAAATTATATACCTTTGATCTCCGTAAGTGGACACAAGGAACAAGGCCCATGCTAGAAGTAGAGGCTTGTTGTCCTCAACAATATTTTTGATCTTGTGTTCTTCGTGCATCTCCATCTTCTGCTGCATCCAGGCTCTGGTGCTCAGCCTCCCGAGGTAAGAAATGCAGCCTCAGTAAGAAGTAGCAGCACTGTCTTTCAGGCACTTGTCCCACGGCTCAATAAAACACGACCACCAAAGTCGCCTTGAAATGAAGGAGAGCTGTTCTGCTTGGCAAGAGCTGGGAAATGGAGGAAACTGCCATTTATAGGGAATTAAATGGAGGTCTGTGTTTTTAGCACATGCTTGGTGTTAATGAATGTTAGGGACATGGGATGGACTGAAACTGCAGTCCTTGGGTCTATTCATAGAACATGCTAAGTGGGCCTGTGAAATGCTGACAGTGTGACCCAAACCATGGGAAATAAACCTAGTCTCAGATCTTACTAAAGTCTAAAGCAATGCTGACTTCTATTTCTCATTAAGGCTTGTTGATCTCAGCCAGTTCTGTGCACACATACCTAACTGATGAGTTCACGCTCCCAGTGACGCTCCAGCGCCGTGACCAAATTTTGCTTTGGTTTTCAGACTGCCCGAAGCTTAGAGACACTGGCCCCAGAATCAGTGTGGTCTTTGGGTTCCTGGTGGTGGGCTTTTGCTAGCTTGCAACACGGATTTCCTTCTCGAGTTGTAAAGACTCTCAACCTGTTACTTGGGAAGACAACAAGAGGAGAAGCCAAGGCGATGATACGTGGGCTCTGTGGGCACAGAAAACAGTAGCCTGGCCTCCACACCACTTGCTGACTAGCCTCAGGCTCCTTGGTTTCCTTCTCTACGGGACTAAGTCTATCAGAACAGAAACCCACATGGACCCAAAGCAAAAGAAAATGTTCAAGTGAATCTCAATCCAAACAGGCTGAAGCCAAATGAGATTTCTCCTCCCACATAGGGTAAGAGGGGAAGGGAGCAGGACACCTTACAAGAGGGAGTTGGCATTTTGTGTGGTGCACACAGCAAGTCACAGAGTCAGTCATTTCGTTTGACCACCCTACGAGGTGGTTCCTGCTGCCGGCTGACCTGGGGTTGTTTAATACCTTGTCTTATCCAAAAAATAAGGATGCCTTTGGCAAATATTTCTACTCTTGGAACACAAGTTTTTCACTGTGAACCCAAAATTTGTGTAACTAATTCTTGTGTCTCCTTCTCTGATGTAATGAAGGGCAGAACCCGTCGGCTCCCTGGCAGCCATCTGCTGAAGGTTCAGCCTTGCTCTCTCTGGGGGAGAGAAGCAAACTGGAAAGAAACAGAACTTTACATATGTTCAAAAAATAAATACATAACTATTGGTCAAAGTGAAATTTGACTTAATACACCTCCACACACGTGCTCTCTGGTATGAAGCCAGTACATACGTCTCTTTCATTTTCAATGTATCTTTTTCCTCCTCTGGAGCTATTTTGTTTAGTTCACAGCCAATCTTTAAACTTTCAGTTTGATGGTGGAAAGAATGGGGAACATCTGATGAACCTAAGCATTAGTTTAAAAAAAATCTAATTATAGTCCTCAGCTCCTTCCACATCATTGTTACAGCAGCTGAAGTTCCTGCAAGTTTTAAAATCCTGTTTAAAAGCGGAGCTTTTGCAATTTTTCAGCAGCCTGTCTTAATTGTCTCTTTTGCAAGAAATTTAAACTTGTGTGAAACTGGTCCTCAGGCAGCTTCATTACACAGCTTTTAAGACAATTCGACACTAGTTACAGGCAGGAAAGGTCTTTAACCTGAACTCTGTCTGGTGTGAGCCAGAGAGCTCAGGAATGGGAATGAGCTCTGCTTCACAGATCCCAGCTTCCTGCAGCCTGGGGAGGAATTAAATTGGCAGATTGTTAGCTAAGTATTGTTCACAGAGAGGGTGGGAAAATATTAATCTGAGGGGAGATTATGCTCTAGAAATGTACATTTTCCTACTTATTACCCGTAGTAAAAATCATTATTGTATTTTGCGTAACTGAATGATGAATGACCTAAAGTTAGAAACAGTGCAGGTGAGTTATTAATATCCTTATGCAAATAAAGATACTGCATGAAATGTAATGATTTAAAATACGAAAAAGAGGAAGTGCTGAAAAAGCCGTAGTATTTCCTGATGGGGAAGGGAGATTATCTGAATGTGCTTTAACTGCCCGAGAAAGGACTTGAAGGTGTGATTCTGTGATTCTGTGATTTTGTGTTTTGCTGTTCAGTGGTGAGTTTGGTTTTCAAGGTGATCAGAGTAACCTTAAGCTTAACACAGCCATAACTTTCTGTCTGTGAACGCGGCAGATTCCCAGAAGCTGCAGCCAGAAGAGAACATTATGCTTTTCTAGCCCAAGCCCTCCTTCTCCCGTGGGGTGTAAGAACTCGTGCCCCAGGCTCTGCTCTCCCTGGGCTCCCGGGGAGCCAGGGCTCCATCCCTCTCTCCAGGCTGGTCCTCCCTCCCTATCCGGCACCCTGTGGTTGGGTCGGCGCGTGCTGGGGATGCTCGGAGAGCGCGGGGCGAGATGTGCTGAGGCAAGTTCAGAGGCTCCAGCTCACTGTCAACATTGACATACCCCGAGAGCCTAAAGCATGGCCGCTGCAAACCTTGGCAACCGGGGAGGAGGTGCTGTGTGAGCTCCCGCTTAGCTGTCAGCTGCGGGGCCGTGCAATCCATCAGGGAAGCTGTCCAGAATGTAGGGCATTGGGACAGCTGCACCAGGCCTGGCGAGGAGCTCAGCAACGCTTGGGGCTTGGAAAGGGTGACGGAGGGTTGTGCCGGTCCCAGGGTGTGAGGTGGAGCCCGGCCGGAGGGCTGGGGCGCTCAGTCTCACCAGCAGCCGGGCAGGGAGCGGCGGCGCATCTGGCTACGGGTGAAATTTTGGAGGGGTGACATCGGAGACAGAAGGGGCCGAAAGTCATCTTAGACTCGAGAAAGCAGGTAACTTTTAAAAGTTTGTCACTTCTGATTTTAGATTCTTAACTTTAGAAAGGCTACTTTAATTTTTCTGCCAGTTGATAGCGATTCAAAACAACATAATTTTCCAGTGAAAAAGAGAGTGGAGAATTTTCATATTCTAGCGCAGTTCCCCTTTCCATGACAGCTGCCCCAGGGAAAGACAGAAGAGCTTCAGAATTTCATACTGCTGTTAATGTGCTTCTGTGTTAGAAAAAAACTGGGCATTATTGGGTTTATTCCACCTTAGGAAAAAAAATATAAATAACATACATATAACAAGCACCTAACGTAATGAGATACGTATTTGCCTTTTTATTGCTTCCTGCCTACAGTAATGACCTGTTCCTCGTTTCAGTTCTCCTCCCCTTTTAAAATTACAAAATATTGTCTGCTATATATCAAAATGTTCATATAAAAGGCTGAGAAAGCCTATCATAGCAAATGTAATAGTTCCATTTTTTCTTCAAGATTCAGTCCCATATTGATGTATGCCAGAAAAGTCTAGTAGCTGGCCGTGACATAACAAAACTATCTTCTGTTTATTATCAGAAACTCATCAACTAACCAATCTTATTTTTACAATCGCTTCTGTCTAATGATACTGCTTATGAGTAGATGGGTGAGGAAGGCTTAAGATCAAAGAGTAAACCGCAGATTTCACAATGTTTTCTTGGCAAAACAACGTGTTGATTTAGCTACTGCACTGCAATCTGCAAACCTTCATTAAGTGCATTTTTTTTCCTGGGATTAATTTGGCTACCATTTCTTTTCCTGTCTTTGTATGACAAATCTTTGCCCAGGACCCGTGATCTGAAGCTGCTTTTTAGTAGAGCATTTTAGAATTTTAATAGAGCTGAGAGCTTTCCTTAGAGAAGCACACAACTCCGCAACTCCCTTCCATGGGAGTATTTCAGGTCCAGAAACAGGCCCATTTTAGGCATCAGAGCAGGTGCTCAAAAGCTTGTTTACGAAGGAGGGGGGGATGTTCTGGGCTGGGATTTTGGGTGCCGCTCCAAAGCAGCTGCATCCTCACGGCAGCTGTTCCCGCATCCCTCCCCATCCATCCGTGCCCACGGCAGCCACCCCTGTCGGGCAAGGCAGCAGCATTCAAGCCTGGGTGAGTCCTCCCAGTGATTTCTGGGTCACAGGGGGCTTTTCTCTGTGCTGCTCTGCTGGGTGCAGGGAGCTTGGGATTTGAGGACAAATTTGCCAATTGGCCTTCTGGCATCCCATGGTTCCTCCATCTTTCCAGAGCTAAGTCCTGTCGGCCAGGTGGGAGAGAAGTTCCTCCACACCACAGTGCCAAGGACAGGAACAGAAACAGCTGCACGTGTCTTAGAAAGCAGGTGCTGGGCCACTCGGCACATCTGGCTGCAAGGGGACGAGAAAGAAATCATGGAGCTCCTGGTCAACTAACTCTTCCTGGGTTGACCTTGCCTGATGAAGCTTTGGGGATGGCCACAGTGAAAGGGCAGACAAAAATTACAAGGTGGCAAAAGTCCTCTAGGGATTTGCCCAAGCAGCAGCCCAGAAGCACAGCAGACCAGAGTGAGGACCTCCTCAGCGGGGTCGATGGCTGGTGCTGCCGCTGGGAGCTTGCTGTCCCACAGTCACTATTAGGGGTATGGAGGGTATTAGTCCGAGCTCACCAGTTTGTAATAGGAGGATCTGTTCCTCAGCCTATTGCCGGGGGGGTGTGTGCCGTACCAGAAATAGCTGGTGGCGTGGATCTGCAAGCGTGGAGGTCACTAGTAGCTTCGCATGTCTGAGATTCCCAAACTGGGGACAGTGGCAAGCACACACCAGTCCCAAACCATGTTTATTTGGAACCTGCCTTATTTTCTGCTCCCCTGGCTTCTCACGGTCACTTGGGTCAGAGAAAGGATTTACTTCGCGAAACGCCTGAAGGTCTCGGAGGTGAAGAGGTGCGACGCTCCTGCTTATTAACTGGTCCTGGCGTTGGCAAGCGCTTTGAGGAGAGAGCTGTCACGCGTGGCTGAAAGGCAGAGCTGGTGCTGCACGGCAGGGTGCTCTTTGGCAGCGTGGTATCAGGGCCACTGGTGCAGGGTGCTCTGTGGCATCGGGGCCACTGGTGCAGGGCTGCGAGGAAAAAATACTCCTGTGAGAAAATGCTTAACGCGAACGCCTGCGGGGCTGTGGTTGAGGTGAGGTTATGGGGCTGGGTGGGAACACTGCGATAGCACCACACCAGCTCGGGAAACTGTTTTTGCAGGAACCTGCCTTATTCTGTCGCTGGGTTAGTGGCTGCACGTGTCCTCTGCTCGCTCTTCTGAGAACAACTCCCTTCAAGGCTCCACCTGCGTGGCCAACAAGAGCTCAAACAACCTTTATTTTTCTGCTTCTTGTTTCTCCCTGAAGAGAAGAACCAGATAGACACCATCAGACCCTGTCCCTGTCTCCCCTGGTTAGGCATGTTTTCATGGTGTCTCGATACTGCAAGTGCTATAAAAAAAGAAGAGAGTGCAGTGTTTATAGCAGCGGTGATGCAATGCTCATTCTTCTCAGCTCTGCAATTCCATTCCCAGAGTTGTCTCCCAGGCTTGGGAGATGGGAGATACCGGGTGGAAAAATTAAGGCAGTTTCTTTCTGCACAGGAGCACTATTGGCATGGGCCAATGTTTTGAGGTGCTCACGGTGGTGAAAGGCCACTGGGGTGAGTGGGAAGAGAGGGGATTCGCCTGGGCCAGGAACACGGGCTGTTCAGGTGAGGAGCAGAGTGTACAGGGCGATGTGCAGTACTAATCATAGAGTCACAGAATCGTAGAATGGGTTGGGTTGGAAGGGACCTTAAAGATCATCCAGTTCCAACCCCCCTGCCCTGGGCAGGGACATCTCCCACCAGAGCAGGTTGCTCAAAGCCCCATCCAGCCTGGCCTTGAACCCCTCCAGGGATGGAGCAGCCACGACTTCCCTGGGCAACAGGGACTAATTGTGGGGCTAAGTTACTAACTGTGTTATTGATGTTTTTCTAGGTGACTTTTGTGCTCGAGTACACGCTCTGTAATGCCGGGGTCTCACTGGCTGGGCAGGGAGAACCGAGCGGTGGGACAGCCCCACAGCCCCGACAGCGGGTGGGCAGGGAGGAGCGGGGCGTTGGGCTGCGGGGGATGCCCCATCTCATTCCCTGTGACAGGACCTGCCCTCGTCCTGCCACCTCCCCGCTGCAGAGGGACACCCGGGGGAGCGTTGCCAGCCCAAGCAAAGGGTCAGGACGTGCAGCATGTGGGGCCAGAGGAAAGGGGGATGCGCAGAGTCAGGCGGGAGGAGTGAAAATGGAAGAGATGAACAAGAGGTGTCTGGGGAGGGAGGGAGCACTGGTTTGCCAGGGCCCCTTGCTATCCAAGTTCCAGCACAGCAACCTGCCTTGCAGATGGCATTTCCTGGTGCAGCTGCCATTGCAAGGAGGTGATGAGGAGAGGAGAGGCTGAAGGGAAACGCTCCTGGAAAAGTGCCTTCCACCCGAAATGCTTGTACCTGCTGATTATCCCCAGCAGAGCAGCTCGAGTCAATGTGACCCACAGGGCTTGCTTTCGGCAGGATGGTGGTGAAAGTCTGTTCAAAGTCAAGGGAAGGACTTTGGCATGTTTTGTTGCGTTCTCTCTGTTTCTTGGAGAGGTTTTTTTTATCATGTGAAAAGACTTTGCTGTGCTTTCGGCCTCATCTAAATCCAGACTCTTCTTTTTAATGTTGTTTCCATACACCTCTTCCTTTTCACTTAACGCACCTTAGCCCTTTTTCCTGGCATACGCAAAAAAGTAAATTCCACAAGAGTTACAGAATTCACTCTTCTGCTCTTCCTCACGAATTGCTATTAAGGTCACCTTTCCTTTTGTTCAGTCCTGACTATTCTTTGTAATCCTGCTGAATGGCTTCTGTCATTTTATTTTGTGCCTACTTGCATCAGGATCCGCAGCGATGCTCTCACTTAACGCCACCTCTTTCTTTCTGAAGCTTTCTGCCCACTAGAACTTTTCCTAGCAGCACCCGAATCTCTTCTCCCTCCTTGTGCCGAGAAGCGTTTGTTTCACTTCTCCTCCATCGTTAATGAAATGTCTAAATTCTCTCTTTTATCTGGTGGCGCAATCCCTGTGTTGCGCTCGGGCTTTTTAATGTTGTCCCCTGTTTAATGTCACCCTCTTCTCTCTGATCAGCGATCAGGGTGAGGGACATGGAGCTTAGGGACTCTCATCTCCCTTCGTATTCTTCTTCAGCTTCCTGCTCGTGGTTGCTGCAGCTCACCTTCATCCCTGCCTTCAGTCCCTTTCCCAGATGGCTTAGGACAGATGTCTGTTAGCAGTAAATAATTCCTAAAAGAAATAATGGATTTTCTTTGGTTTCCTTTTCTGTACGTTTGAACTACTAGAAAAACATCTGGGTTTTGCTTAATTTTAGAAAAAAACAAACAAACAAACAACGTGGTGAAGAGTTACAAGGCTCCCCGCAGCAGGGGAAAATTCTCAGGAGCGTGCCGGCACACGGCTTCCCAAAATAGTTAATGTCTTTATTTGGAGGAATGCCCCGGCTCGTTTAGGTGGCACACCGCATCGTTGGGACGTAGGCGAGCAGTGCCCGATTCAACCCCACCGGGAACACAGCACGGCGTCGCTGGACACGCGCCAAAATTTTCCCGCAGCCTTCTAATTTTAGTTTTTAACCTTTCCAGTGCCCTGAAGATGCCCTCAGAAATCCCACCCCGCCCCCTGCCCCAAATCACTGACCTCTTCAGAAAATATTGGCCTGAATGCTCCGCAAGTACTTTACATTGTTAAAAAAGTATTAACAAAGCTTTATAGAAAATGAGTAATCTTTAATAATTGCCTTCGGCTCCTCGGGCGGCGTGTAACTGCTTATTTTGAGAGAAATGCTGGGCGCCGCGTGAGAAAGAAGAGCCAATCCCCCCGCGAGGGGAGGAACGGACGCCGATGGGACGGAGCAGCAACCCCACTGTCCTTAATTTCAGACACCCTCGGTGACGTCGGCCTCCGGGACTGGAAGTGCCTGGATGTGACTGCGTGCATACACGTGCACATTATGAAACAATCGATTGCTCAAGGAGTATTTTTAATTAGTATTTTCCTTTGAAATGCTCCTCTTCACACAAGGTATTTTTGCCACGTGCAGTTTTTATTGGAGCAAACATACACCCAGCAGACACCTCCTTCAAGCCAATTCAGAGATATCTTGACCTTCTTTTAGAGGTTTTCCTTCCCGTGATTGATTGCTTTAATCCCACTTGTGTTTTCTGAAGGGAACTCTGCGTAGTTGTATTGACCCCAAGAGTTACAGCCTCAAAGGATTGGGGCAGACGAGAGAATATATCAGATATCTATTTTAAGAAAACTGTTTTTCCTGGGTCATATACTTTTTTAGATTTAATGTCTTTGTAACAACTAACACTTCAGATTAGGAATCCTTTTTATATTCAGTGGGGGAAATAAGTTATTGCAAGGCAACTGTACTACACAAGGTGAACTGTTTGTTGATTTTCTCTTTGCTGTTCATGTCATTTGGGGTCCTTCTTGCTTTTCCAGCCGGAAGATGAAAAAATGGCCTGAATGGTCTCGCTTTGAATTAAATCTGTTAAGCCAGTCTGAGCTCCAGCTGGGCAGGAAAATGGTTGAAGGTTTCAATTTATTAAGATTTTGGTGGAAAGAATTTATACACAAAAATCAGTTGACATTTTCAGAAACGTAGCCTTTTAATTAGTAATTCTAACTGTTTTGCAAAGCTGCAATTTCCCTGACCCTGGGGAAAAGCAGAGCTCGTTCAGCCTATGAAAATCAGAGACCGGTTTGCTCCAGAGGCGATGGGTCCTGGAGTCCTGAGCACGTGCTGCATTTCCAACAGTTTCAGTGAAGGAGCAGCACCAGCTCTTGTGAAGAGCACGAGGCTGTGGAGGCTTCCCGGGGAGGGCATACGGGGGCAAGGGGAGCAATATCCCGGGGTCAGAAGGTTGCAGAGGTTCACCAAAATCTAAAGATGTATCATGCCTGGGATTGATCTCATCTCCAAACACGTTGAAGAACAGGAAGTTATTGGAAGTGGTCAACATGGATTTACCAAGCGTAAATCGTGCTTGACCAATCTGATAGCCTTCTATGATGTTATAACTAGATGGCTGGATGAGAGGAGAACAACAGATGTCATCTACCTTGACTTCAGCAAGGCTTTTGACACTGTCTCCCATAACATGCTTTTTAGGAAACTGAGGACGGGTGGGCGAGATGAGGGGGTAGTGAGGTGGGTTGAGAGCTGGCTGTGTGACAGGACTCGGAGAGTGGAGCAGGGTCAAGTTGGAGGCCTGTAACCAGTGGTGTCCCCCAGGAGTCAATAGGTCTCGTTTTGTTCAACATATTCATTAATGACCTGGGCAAGGGGACAGAGTGTATCCTCAGCAAGTTCATTGATGATACCAAACTGGGAGGGCTGGCTGACACTCCAGAGGGCTGCGCCACCATCCAGCGTGACCTGGGCAGGCTGTAGGGCTGGGCAGAGAAGAACCTGGTGAGGTTCAATAAAGGCAAGTGTAGGATCCTGCACTTGGGGAGGAAGAACCCCAGGCACTAATATAGGGGTGGATTTTCTGAGAAGTACTTCTTAGAAAAAGGATCTGGGAGTCCTGGTGGATGGCAGGCTCTCCAGGAGACAGCAATGTGCCCTTGTCACCAAGAGGGCCAATGGAATCCTGGGCTGCATAGGGAGAAGTGTGGCCAGCAGGTCGAGGGAGGTCATTCTCCTCCTC
>JAOTQQ010000052.1:24005739-24068725 GCA_026546715.1 Gallinago undulata | reverse complement strand
TGGAATCCTGGGCTGCATAGGGAGAAGTGTGGCCAGCAGGTCGAGGGAGGTCATTCTCCCCCTCTACTCTACACTGGCGAGGCCACAACTGGAATCCTGCGTCCAGTTCTGGGCTCCCCAGGTCAAGAGGAACAGGGAACTACTGGAAAGAGTCCAGAGTAGGGCAACAAAGATGATTAAAGGATTGGAGCATCTCCCTGATGAGGAAAGGCCAAGAGAGCTGGGGCTCTTTAGCCTCGAGAAGAGAAGACTGAGGGGAGACTTTATTAATGCTGACAAGGATCTAAAGGGTGGGTTGAAGGAGGATGGAGACAGACTCTTTCCAGTAGTTCCCAGTGACAGGATGAGGGGCAGCGGGCATAAGCTGGAACATGGGAACTTACACTCAAATATGAGGAAGAACTTCTTTCTGGTGAGGGTGGCAGAGCCCTGGAACAGGCTGCCCAAGGAGGGTGTGGAGTCCCTTCTCTGGAGATCTTCAGGGCCCACCTGGAAGCCGTCCTGAGTGATGTGCTCTGGGCAGCCCTGCTTTGGCAGGGGAGTTGGAGATTGGATGATCTCTAGAAGGTCCCTTCCAACTCCAACAACATTCCATGGTTCCGTGATTGATACCTAACATTTGGGAGAGCAAAGTGGGTGCCATCTCATTGAAGAATTGGTATTTCTTCCTTTCCCTCGGCGGGAAGGGGCGAGAAGGAGAGGTCATCCTTCTAGGAAGGAGAAGACAGCCAGTTACCTGCCCACACCAGCTCCATGGCGTTGCGTAAGGCCTCGTTTAGCACCTGGTAATGAACTTAATTGAAGCATCATGCGTGTCCCTGCCCTCGCCTTGCCACTCCGCGCTACGGAGTCGCCAGTTTGCTTATGCTAAAGGGCAGAGCAAAAATAAATTTCCATACTCCCAGGCATGTTCCATCAGCCTGCGCTGGAGCTCGGGCCGCTCTCCAAATAGTTTGGCCATGAAGCGAATTTGGGCTGCAGGACAGGCTCGGACCTGCTCTGGAAATCGCACGGCGATGACACCAGGCTCCTGCTTCTGCTCTTTGCCGGCCACCGGCTGCCACCCCCCACCCCCGCGGCCCCCCGCTGCCACAGCCCCGCTCCCCGCGTCCCGGCCGGGACTGACCTTGCCCTGCGGGCGGGCAGCGGGGAAGGGGACACCCCGGCTGGTGTCACCGGCGGCCGGGAGCTTTGTCAGTGGGAAATTCAATATCCAGGAGGTGAAGCTGGAGCTGGGGTGGCCAAAGGGCCTCTTTTGATGGATTTCTTTTGTTTTTTGGGGTGTGTGTGTGTGTGTGTGAACACGCGTAGTTTATTTGGCTCGTGCAGACTGAAGAGTGACATGGAGACCGGTGTCCCTGGGCCCTTCTCCCGGGAGATGTCCCCTGCTGGGGGCTCCCCGCTCCAGGGGTGACATCCCGGGGCACCGCGGGGGCATCCCCCCCCCGCCACACACCTTCCCCTTTGGGGCCCGGGCAGGAACACCGGGGTGCGTGGTCCCGGCCAGGGGAGGGCTGACGGGACGGGCTGAGGGTGGCGGCAGCGCTGCCGGTTACCGGGGGCTCCCAGGTGCCCGGTTCCCGCCGGGGACGCTGCCGCATCCCGCGGAGCCTCGGCCGCTGCGGGGCGGCGGGGCCGGGAGCGGGCGGGGCGGCGGGACTACAGCTCCCAGGGCCGCGCGGAGCCGCCGTGACATCATGTGCGGTGGCTCCGAGGTCACATGCCCCGCCGGCCCCTTTGTTTTGAGCGGCGCTGGCAGCGCGACCGGCGGCGGCGGCGGAGAGGCCCCGAGCGCTCCGCACCGCTCCGCACCGCACCGCTCTGCACCCCGCCGGACCCGACCCGACCCCCCGGGCAGCAGCTCTCGCGGGACGCAGCGCGGCGGGACCCGCTCCTGGCTGTGAGTGCGGGGCGGCGGGGGCTCAAGGTGGGGGGGGGGGGGGATCGGCGGGACGGTGGGGACGGTGTCCCCCGGGGAGGGCGCGGGGCTCTGCCGAGGCTTGGCTGCGACGGAGGCGGGGGCAGGGCGCGGGGCTGGCCGGGGACCGTTAGCTGCCGCGGTGCGGACAGCGGCCCTGCCGAGCAGCGCGGGGGGGCGGCGCTGGCGGGGAAGGGCCGTTGGCAGTGCCGGTGCCCCGGGACCCGTCGGTGCGTGTGTCGTGTTGTGTGCGTGTGTCTGCGCGTGTGTGTGTCCCTGCCTGCCTGCGGGCGGAGCGCAGCGGCGGGCGGAGCGGGGCTGGGCGGTGTGTAGAGGGGGGACACCCCCGCTGCCCCCGGTACCGCGGCTCTCCCCGCGCCCCTCCGTGCCCCCGGGGCGGTGGGGGGCTCCGCGGCCGCCGATTGGGCGGGCGGGCGGAGGGAGGCGGGGCCGCGGCGCGGCGCTGCCCGCCGATTGGGCAGGGCGCTGGAGGAGGCGGGGGAGGGAGGGGTGCGCCGTGGGTGAGGCGGCTCGGGGTGAAGGTGAGCTGGAGGGCGCGCGTGCGCGCGGCGGGTGCACGGCGCGTGCGCACCCCCACCGCCGCGCGGGGGGGAGGGGGCGCAGCGGCGGGCGCTGGCTCTGAGGGAGGGCGCGGGGGGCGGGCTCCGCCGCGGGCAGCCAGGCCCCGGGGGCGGCCCGCCGGGGTTATAGCCGGCGGCGAGGTCTGCGGCTGTTTGCCGTGCTCGGTTCAGAGGAGTCCTTCCTGCGTCCGCTCCCCCCGGGCGCTGCCATTTTGTGCCGCTGTGGCGGTGAACGGCCGGAGAGCGGGCCCGACGGTGTCGTCCCCCGCGCACCGGCCTGTCCCGCAACCCGGTTGTTTTTGCGGGCTGGTTGGTTGGTTTGGGTGACGCTCCGTTCCCGAATAGAGCAGAAAGGGGCGGGAAGGAGCGTGGAACATTGGGGGTTTGTCGCCGCTGCCCCGGGGCAGGAGTACCGGCGGGGTCCCGGGCGCGGCCCCGTCGATCAGCTCAGTTCTCGCCTTCCGCGGAGCGGGAGCTGCTGCCCCGTAGGTACCGGGGGTGCCGGCGGGTTGTGAGACCGGCCTGGCTGCTGCCGGGCTCCTCGGTGGCCGCGGGGCGTGTGTTTGTGTTGGCCGAGCCCTCTGGAAGTCCCTGAAACACGTAGTCACGTACCGCGTTCTTCTTTTTTTTTTTTTTTTTTTTTAAGCAAAACCCGAATATGTGTAAAATGCTAGTAAAACCAAAGGCTAAGAGTAGTGACTTTTTCGCAGTCTCTTCCCCACGGATTAATGAGAGAATCCAGTGTTTCCCCCCCCGCGGGTGTGTGCCCTTTGAGGTGACCTGGCTCTCAGGTTATCTAAAGGCTCCTGCGCAGGGTAAAGCTGCTCCGTTTTGCTGCTTGTTTTTGTTTTGTTTTACTTAATAACTATGAGTCTCATGTTCAAATCAGTTCCTGTTTTTGCCGGGTGATTTTTGAGGGCACTTAGGGCTTTCTTTGTGTGTCACTGGCTTGATTACTATTGAATTTTGGCATTCAGAGTATATTTCTTTTGATCAAAATAGTGTCTTACGTTTAAGAAACTTCAGCAGTGCAACTAACTCTTTACTGTGTTGCTTTGAATTCTTGTTTACTAGTCAGTGTTCTCAAAGACTTCATTCATCTTAAAAGCGTTCACATCCTCAATTTCTATTGTAAAACAAGACAAGTTAATTTTTTTTAAGTCCTTTTAAAATCGACAACGTTTTGGTCTTTCCTTCTTTAAAGAAGGAAAAAGCAATGCTGTGTTTGTTTTTTGGTGGAGGGAGAGGTTACGCTGCCTGTTGTTGTTGTTGTTGTGATTTTCCTTCTCTTTACCTTTAAGATAAAGCCCCCTTAGCTGTGGTTGTTGGTGGGCTGCAGTCTGTGCTCTCTGGCTCCGGTGGTGATGAGGACATCCCAGATGAAGCACATCTGCGGATCCTGTTACCTGAAATCACAAAGGAAATAACTCGGGGTTGGCTAACTCTGGTTATAGTTCCCGTGCTTCAGGATGAAAATGCTATTTATTGTGTTAATTGTGGTTGCATTACTTTGGGGTGCTGTTACTGATACCGTGCTGGCGGATGGTAGATGCGACTTGTTGACAGGCTCGTCCCACCAGGGCCGTGCCAGCGGTGTCCCTGTGCTGGGTGGCCATGGGGCTGTCCCCAGGGCAGCTGCCTGTTCCCAGCACCTCCTTTTCTCCCTTCGCAGGCGGTCACCGGTCCGGCCACGCCAGGCCAGCGCTGGTGCTGAGGTGACACGGCGGTGGACACGCAGGGTGGACGCCACCTCCCCTGACGGCAGCAGCAGCAGAAGCCCAGCTCAGCTTCAGGTACTCCCCGAAACTGCACCCTGCGGGTGAGCTCCGACGGCCCAGCTGGGGCACACCTGATGAGTAGGTGTTACCCACAGCCTTGCCCCGGCCCTGCTTCTGTGGTGGTTCCTCTGCTGGCTGGCTGGCTGACAGTTCCGCTAACGGACCAAAGGAGGCCTGTGGCACAGAAGAGAGAAAATCAGCTCTGCCAGAAGGTTGCCAGCTGCTGCTGGAGCTGCGGGTGAAGGGAGAGGGGTAGAATCCATGAGGAGGGCGCAGTGGAGGAAGGAGGAGGTTAGGGCAATGTAAAAGTCATTTGCCTGGGTGGATTTACTGACAGGTGTTGGGGCAAACATAGACCTCATTTACCAGCCTTTTTATTGGGCCCTGAGTCAGATTATTTCTGAGGAACATCTTGTGTAGACAAGTCTACAGACAATATAGGTTAAGGAAATAGAGAAACCTGATCGTTGGGTAAACCCAGAGATTAATTTAGACATGTACACGTGCATGGGAACACACATGTGATAGCTGTGTCTGTGTTTATAAATCGGTTTTAAAACCTGTTGATACAAAACGTGATTTGTTTTTCCTGCCCAGTTTGAGCGGGTAGACCCTGATTTGCTTAAGGTCTGTCCTTACGGACCCATGCTCAGGCAAGCAATCCGATGCATTTTGTATTTTTTTGATGCAATAATTTCCAGTAGTTGCCTGTGGAGAAAAGAACCGTTTATTTTTCTTTGGCTTTGTTTAAACTTAGTGAAGATATCTGAAATTTAAGTTCTCTGAATAACTATTGCCTTACGATGCAGAGTCTGTAGGTATCTCTAAATACCTTTATATACACAGAAGGTGCAGACACATTTATTCTTGTTTCCCTCCCATGCACACCAAGCAGCTGAGCTCCAGACAGGATTCCTCTCTGCCTTTCCAGCTTTGGGGCCGGGACACGAGGCTGGCAGCTGAAGTGGGACCTTCTTAAAACTGCCAGGGGAAGATTTGCAAGCAGGGCGTTTCTGTGTCTGATTGATAGAGCTGAACGTGAGATTGTGTTACTGATGGTCTTGTAAAATTACTTTGCTTAAGCAAACCTACAGAAGGAATTAACTGGATAGAAAGTGAAGTGTAGTATATTCAGAAGCAGTAATTTCTGCAATGGAGTGTAATTCCTTTTCCTTTCCGTTCTCTTCTTTGTGAATTTGCAGTATTTATCCCCTTGATTAGTTCTTGCTCCATGGATTATTATGCTTTTTTTAGTCTCCCATTTCTTTAAACCATCAGGACATTAAAAAAAAAAAAGATCACTTGCTGACCAGTAATCTTGTGTTGTTCCAAGTATCAAGAAGATGTTTCTTCCTGCAGTGAGCAGTCTTAACCCAGAGCCCTTATTTCCATCTATTAGTGATTGTGTGACACAGTGTCTTCTTAAGTCTTCTCACATAATGAGAAAGATTTAATCTTGATGTTGCTTTTTTACTTAGTTTCTGTGTTTTGCCCTTTCGTGCAATACGCCAGGGTCTTGTTTCTGATTTCAGGCTTCCTTTGCTTTGGAAAACTTCCAGTAGCTTTAGTGAAATTCTTCTGATTTAAATCTGTGACACTGGAATCAAGGCTCTAGCATTTATATTTATGTTTTCATTGTCACATTTCCCTTTTCTACTGCTGATGCTTCATTTCTGCCCACTTTCTCACGCTGAGTAGCGTGGAATTAATTGCAGATAAAGCTCAGTGTAAGGGTTAGGGTGTTTGCAGTGGAGCTGGTGAGGTGGTGGTGGTTGTTGTTGCTGGTTTTGTTTTTTATCTGGCCTACGTCATTACAGGGTAAGATGGTTGTGAAATATGTTGGCTGGAATATCAGCTACAGATTAGGCTGTCCATTTCTGCCTTGTTCAAACCTCTCTGAAGCAGTTGGTTATTAGATAGGCTCATTGCAACGGTGTTTTTCAGGCAGCAAAGTAGACAACTGATCCTGGTTTAATTCAAATGAAAATTAACTATTTTGTAGGGTAAATGAGCCACACCAAGAAAGTACCTTGTCAGTATGTGTAAAAAGTTTTATATGGAAAATATATGGTTATATATTTTCCATATAAATGTTTCAACCTCTTTTCTCAATGAGTAAGTGTACAGCACACATTCTTTTCTTGCTCTTTGTTAAGATGGTGCCTTTTAAAGGTGCTCTTGTCATGATTTAGCCCCAGCCAGCAATGTAAAAAGCCTGTTCATTGTGTTCTATATTAAGCGATGATGTAGCCAGACTTGGATTGGGTAATCGTGAGCACGTCAGGAAATGAAATTGCTGTGAGGACCTGATGTTTACCGACTGTCTAAGTGGGGAATGAGGGGAAACTGAACAGAACTTCTTGGAAGCATGACAAAAATTTCCACAAAATTCAAAATAATTCAGTGCATGTCCTTTTAGACACAAAAATAAATATTTTGTGCATTTAGAATGATACCTCTGTCAGACCCAAGATGGCGTTTTGTCTCTTGCTGCCTCAGTGTATTGTGGTGGATGCTCATCCAGTTGATTTTAAAGCTCAGGAGTGAAAAAATGCCTTATTGCTGCTAGACCGGTTGACCATGTTATCTCCAACAGGCACCACTATCGGCAAAATCAGCTGCGTTTTCTTTACCAGCACACTTGAGTCTTGACATATGCTAATATTTGACTACTTGATTTTTGTGACTTCAGTGCTCTGATAACGTGTGTGTTTGTGAGCTGAGGGGGCCGTTAGACACTGTGTATTTGAAACTGGAAAGTGTTTGAGCAAAAAAGGTTTTGCTAATAAGGATTTGCCTGTAGTACTTTGGAAAACAGGAAATATCCCTGTACTCAGGTGAGTTGTCCTTGGTTCTTATTTTCACAAA
This sequence comes from Gallinago undulata, assembly GCA_026546715.1. Classification (NCBI taxonomy): domain Eukaryota; kingdom Metazoa; phylum Chordata; class Aves; order Charadriiformes; family Scolopacidae; genus Gallinago; species Gallinago undulata. The sequence goes on along the minus strand of JAOTQQ010000052.1, from coordinate 24,061,580 downwards.
CAAATGTAGTTCTTCCTATGTTCTGTTTTGTGCACTAACAGTTTCCATTTGTTTTTAATTGAATCTTAGATTATCAGTGAACTAATTTTTAGGTGTTAGTAATGAACAAGTCAAAACTTATGGTAAAGGTTATTCATAGAGATAACTGAATGCCATTAAACATTAGTATTATAAGACTTCATTATGATAGACTTTATAATGAAAATGGAGTGATTTCTCAGTGGAATTTTTTGAAAATGTCAGTCTTTTTTCCTCCCTTTTTGACTAGTGCTGTTATAATAGCACTTGGAGGCTCCAGCTGAAATGAGGATTACACTGAAAAATGAGAAAAGCCCAAGCTCGGGATCTTTATCCAGGAAATTTTTGGCTTTTGTCAGTCGGGTGGTTTGCTGGAGCGAACATCTCTGGTCTTTTTTTATCTTGAACACTAATGCAATGCCAGTGGTGCTGGGACATTCACAACTTGCCCTCCCTGACACCTGTTCTATGGGTATATTTTGTATTTAACGTGTAGCAGATCACGCTGTGTTGCCCTGCGCGAGGTGCACAGTCATTTGCCCTGTAATACCACGTCACCTCGAGGAAAGGTCAAAAATTGTACCAATTCCTAGAGTGACTTGTTTAGTAGCTTGTTGCGATGAAGTTAAGAATATACCAGACTGAATACTGAAGTGTTTTAATTTTTCAGACCGTAGCACTGCGAAGGAGAAACTCTGCAAACTTTTCTCAATGACTCTATAGCCAACTGATGTAACAATGGTACTAATATTGGGACGCAGACTGAATAGAGAGGATAGCGGGATACGAGATTCCCCTGCAACCAAGCGGAAAGTTTTTGAAATGGACCCAAAATCGTTGTCAGGCCCTGAGTTTTTCGACTTCTCCTCTGGATCATCCCACGCTGAAAGCATTCTCCAGATCTTCAATGAATTTCGAGACAGCCGGTTGTTCACGGATGTCATTATCTGCGTGGAAGGAAGGGAGTTTCCCTGCCATCGCGCCGTTCTCTCAGCCTGCAGCAGCTACTTCAGAGCCATGTTTTGCAACGATCACAGAGAGAGCAGAGAGATGTTAGTGGAGATCAATGGCATTCTTGCTGAAGCTATGGATTGCTTCTTGCAGTACGTATACACTGGCAAGGTGAAGATCACTACGGAGAACGTGCAGTATCTCTTTGAAACATCGAGTCTCTTTCAGATTAGCGTTCTGCGCGACGCCTGTGCCAAGTTCCTGGAAGAACAGCTGGATCCTTGCAACTGCCTGGGAATCCAGCGCTTTGCGGATACGCACTCGCTCAAGACGCTGTTCACCAAGTGCAGGAATTTTGCGCTGCAGACATTTGAGGACGTGTCCCAGCACGAAGAATTCCTCGAACTGGGGAAAGATGAGCTTATTGATTACATTTGCAGCGATGAACTGGTCATCAGTAAGGAAGAGATGGTGTTTGAAGCCGTCATGCGCTGGGTGTACCGGGCAGTCGAGTTGCGAAGACCAGTGTTACATGAACTTCTGACGCACGTCAGGCTCCCCTTGTTACACCCAAACTACTTTGTTCAGACTGTGGAAGTGGACCAGCTGATTCAGAATTCCCCGGAGTGCTATCAACTGCTGCATGAAGCCAGGCGATACCATATCCTTGGGAATGAGATGATGTCTCCAAGAACTAGGCCACGCAGGTGAGGAAACTTCCCCTTTCCTCCCCCTCTTATTTCTGTAGGAGGTGGACATAATGGATGTGCAGGTGTTTGACATACATGTGCCCAGAAAAAAAAAATCTCTTGATGATTATTTTATTTTGCATTCCGGAGCCACTACAGTTATGCTTTCGTACTTCCCTACAACATGTGAAGCTCACACATGTGTGGAAAATGTATGTAAGTGGGGCTTTTTGCACAAATCACTTCATTGCTATGAAATAAACGACTGTTCCGGTAAGTGAAGTTGTATTACCTTGCAAGTAAAATGTTTTCTAAAGGTTTATGCTTGCTAGATGAGATCTTAAGTTATTTCATACAATAGCAGTATCTTGAACTTGCAGTGCTATAGGAAATGAACTGTTCCACTTCCCAACCTTCTTTCTTTTTATAACAAAGCCATGTGAGCGTACAGCACACTTTAAAGGATGGGGATATATTTTCAGAGCAATTTGCTTGCTACATCACAAATACTTTACAGTTGGAGTGGTACGTGGATGTGTAATAGACAGCAGGCAGCAGAACAACAGGTCCTTAACTGTAAAGAAACTAAATCTTGCATTTTTAAAGAATTATGAAACAGTTCCTTATTTCATGCTTATTCTATGACATTTTAATAATTCAGATTTGCTGCCGCTTAATAATGCATTGCACAAATAGCTGACTGAAGTTGCAAGAAGAAATGAGGAAGAGTCCATTTAGTGGCATTTATGAGCAATGGTAGTTACAATGTTTTTTTTCCTGGAAAATATTTTTCCAGTAAAAGCCTTGCCTGCACATGATAGTTGACATGATAGTTTGTTGTTAGCTCCAGCTGATTTAAGCTGCAGTTACAAAATCATGTTTTATATTGAGGTGATCCAACAATCTAGTCTGGACAAACACAGTGTGTTAGGGGTTACTCCTCTTTGTTTACTCTTAGTCATATGTGGTTATTTTACAGTGACTCTGCTGGGAACCTTCCTTTTTTTTTTTTTTTTTTTGGCATGTGTTAAAGGCTTGCTTATGGAGTGGTGGGGAATACTTGGCAAGCATTTGCCCCATTAGTGGCTGTCCAGTCTTCAATCCTGCCGTGAGAGAAGAAATTCTTCTTAAACTCATTGCAGCCCTACTTCCCTAAGCTGTTTGCTGCCATGGAAGGCCTTTGGAAACATTTGGGTCATGGCAATTTGGAAGCTGGTGCAATGATAGTTTCTGTGGCATTTCATACTCCGAGTCGGGGCCTGAGGGAGGGGCCATGGGAATTCAGAGCAAAGACCCCTTGTTTCATGAGCTGTTGAAGGGGGGGGCAGTTTCTTACGGTATTTGGTGTGTTTTTATTGTATGTTTATGACTGGATTTGATAAAGAAAGCAAATACACTTAGAGCGAACAGTTTTGTCAAAGTGCATGGAGTGCACGTACTTGAGAATGCAGATAGCCCCAGTGCAGTCTCCCAGCCAGTAAATGAAGGATACTCCCTAGTACAGGTGATTGCCGGAGCTGGGGGGAGGCTGCTGGTTTGGGGTTTTGTTGGTTTTACTGCTGAGCCTGTTAAAGTGCACTGTGAATTCCAGTGGGCAGGAACAAGAGAAGTAATTTGCAGAGAGAAAAACTGGCTGGCCTCCCAGCAAGAATTTTTTCCCCTTTTCTATATTACATTCATGGAATAGTTCTTTGTCATTTGTTTCTGTTGCCTGTTTGTTGCCTATAGCAAAAAGAGATTGTTTTAAAACCGTTACCAGGTCCCCCCTTTCCCCATGTCATCACACCTTTTCTGGGCATTTCTTGGGGGTCTGGGGAGAAGAGGATGCTGGAGATCTCTCTTCCTTCTTCCTTGCCCTCCTCCAAATTCTTTTTTATGTAAACTGTTTCTAAAAGGAGACAGGCTGCAGGATCAGAAATTCCCACGCCAGTGTATTTACTGAAACTTCTGGAAATTAATTGCAATTCCATGTATGGGTATGTATGCACCTACCCCTTTTTAAAAAAACAAACAAACAAAAAAACACAGTGTAGATTGCGATTTCACAGTTGATTATTATTTTTTCCCTTATTGAAGCCAGTGAAGAGTCAATTTAATTAAATAAAAGTTTAAAATGTGGCATAACAGTTGTCTGCTTGCTCTTTGTGGTGCGTGCCACTAGGCATCCTTACACATGCGGAAGGGCTTTTTTGAAAGAGCTTTTCAGTTATGTATTTGCAATGACATAGTGACATCTTGAGGTTGTCTCTCGTGCTCCTTCTAAGTCTCTCTTGTCCCCTGGTGGTTGTGTTGCACAGCAAATCTCCAAGGCAAGATCAAGCAGTGAGCAACAGTACATTTCCATACACAAACCAAAGCTCTTCCTACTGTATGTTTTGAATTATTTTCAGATTTTCATATACTTATGAATTCTTAAGTCATAGTTCCTCTTAAGCTGTCTGATACATGAGTGTCCTCTTTAGTTAGAAATTACTACATTTATACGTTTTAACACATCCTTTTTGGTTTCCTTTAGAAAGCTTTAATGCAGTCCCCTACTTTTACGCCAAGGAAATGAGTTTTTATTTCAATTTTCATTTCTGTCTTTTATCCCATTTGCTATCCAAAAGGGGGGAAAAAAAATAGTGAGTTACCAGAATCCTAGTAATTTGTTTCCCAAACTTAAAATGTTTTTGAATGCAATCTGTTTGGACAGAAGAATTTTTAGTAGTTCAGCTGAGGCTGTGCTGGCTGGTGCTCTCCCCCCATCTAGAGGCCTGTGTGTAACTTGAGACACCTTGGAAACCTGCTCTTGGGAACACAGGGGATTATGAGATACTCTCTTGTCTTCCACTCCCTCTTTTCTATTTTGTGCACCTTTTCCTGACCAGAGTCTGTCTCGTGGAACCTCTGTGGTGCCTTTTTTTGCTCACTTCTTATTTTGCTCACATCCTTTTTTTTTTCTGAGAGCTACAAGGAGGATTTACGGTGCTGCTGATGGAGATCATAGCTTTTCCTAATCTCCATTCAAATATATTCTTAGTTCTTTTCTGGAATTAGCCTTTGCCTGTATGTTCTTTTTGTCTACTCCCACATTTTTAATTTTTTTTGTTTGGTTAGTTTTTTTAAACTGATGTACCCTCTGTTATTTGCAAAAAATCTTTTGGAACTAACCTTAAAACCTATACAGCACAAGACTACTTCAAGACAACGTAACAGAAAATGTTTCTTAACTGAAGAAAGGATATGGTTATAAGGTACTAAAATGTTTGGTTCTCTGTGGATTTGAAGTACTGTACTAAATTAATGTTTCCTGTAAAGAGCAAAACTCCATGATAGCAATTCATAAAGAGCTCTCTCCAGTCAAGGACTTTATGTTCATTTATTTATAAAATGAAGATTGTTAATCCAGTACCATAAGCTTTTCAGTAAGTGGAGATCTTTAATTTAGAAAGCAATCAACAGACAAACCTCTTGTATGAAGAGTAAGCTGGCTTCTAAGGCAAATGATGAGATGAGGATCTTGCTTTTAAGGAAATTCTCTTTCTGGGTAATGCTTTGCTGGCACAGGAACTTCCCCTCTCTTATCCTTTGAGAGATTATTTTCAGAGTTGTTCCTCAAAAAAGCAAAAAACAGTAACAGTAAATACACATGAAACCAGGAAAGAGCATGACTTCAGAGCTGAGGAGTTGAGGAGAGTGTTTCATCTGCCCAGTTCAGGTGCGTACCTCTGCTTCCTCACATACACATCCTCATCATATGATCTTACAGTACATTAGCATTTAGCATTGCCTATTTAAAAATACTCTGAGTAGAAATATACATGGTATATTACAGAAGGGCAAACTAGTTTTATTCCCGATGTTGCAAAATGGGGAAAACATCAGGATTTATAAGTTAATATGTGTATAAGTTCATGTGTTAGGAAATTTGGGGACAGGTCATGCAACTGTTATCTCAAGTGCAGTCATAAGTTGTTTGGTGGTTGTTTTTTTTTGAGGACTGCAGTACTCAGCAATGGTATGAACGAGATGCCAGATCATGTCAGGATTGAAGTTAAAACAAAAAGGCTTACCAAAAATAAAATCAATCTTGCATTCGGTTTTACTTAATTAATAGACAGCAGTCTTTGAAACAACTGTATCAGTGAAAATCCTTTAATCTAAAAATGCTCTGAAAAGATTTTGACAAATGCTTACAAGAGATTGTAAATGTCAGAGGAGGAATAAAAGTTGGTCATGAGTTAATTTGGATGTTGAAGATGGTTGATTCTGCACATTCAAATGTGGATGAACATACTATGATTCTTGTTATTGCTGTGCATGTAGGATATGCATAATGCGGATACGTTATACATAGCATAGTAGACACTTAAGGAGAATGAGAGCTTATTTGTGTACGTTGCAGAGTCTCTAATGCTTAATTTTTTCACACTGAGTTTATTTTTTTGGTTTCAGTATTTTTGTTTCAGTGTTCCTGAATGTTCCCTCCTATCACTGCACTGGTTTTTAACTTTCTTAACTGTGCATTGGCTCTAAGGTCTCTTTCTTTTCCCTTATTTTGTTGAGTATATGCCTTCAGCTTTTTTTCAGGAAATAACTTAAAACATTTTAAACTTCTTGAATATTTAAGCAATGTAAAGTGTTATAAATTTTGTATAATTGAGGGGGTGGGTACTGGTTTTGGTGTGGGATGGGTTGCTCATCTTGTTGTCTCAAGGAGTGCTTGAACTCTGTTTCTGGTACCTCTACATACACAGTCAAAGGAAAAATATTATTAGAGTAAGGGCTTTTTGTATTTTATTTGATTTTTTTACATGGAATGTTGTGCAGGGTGACTCCAGCACGTACACAGAACACCTGTCGGTGTGGTAACCTGCTCAGTAGTGAGACAGCTGGAAACTGTGAAAACCTCTATCTGTGCTAAATGATTTTCTTTTTTATTTTTTTCTTTGCTGTAGAAATTAATGCTAAATAGTCAAATCTCCAGTTTCTACACACTTCTGAAGACAATGTTGTTTGGCCTCCATGTACTAATAAATATCTCCTACATCTTAGTTTTCTGTGTTCGTTTTTTTAGATCAACTGGTTATTCTGAGGTGATAGTTGTTGTTGGAGGCTGTGAACGAGTTGGAGGGTTTAATTTGCCGTATACTGAGTGCTACGATCCTGTAACAGGAGAGTGGAAGTCACTGGCCAAACTTCCAGAATTTACCAAGTCTGAGTATGCAGTGTGTGCTCTACGGAATGATATTCTTGTTTCAGGTGAATAATCCTAAAAAAATTTAAGACACTTTTCTTTTTTTTTTTTTTAGTTTGTTTGTTTGGTTCTTAATTTTTTTAAGTGGTGTGACAGATCTTTGTACTGGGAACTTCCAGAAACTCAACCAAAAGTCACTTTCTGATGTAAACGGTCAATGCCAGCCCCAGACTAATCTTACTGTAGGCAAAAGTGGGTTTTGGATTTTTGTTTGGTATTAATTGGCAGTTTTTTATAGCTGATTCCAGGATATCAATTGTATTTAATGAGATGATCTTATGCTAGTTAAGTATGCTGCTTTAAAATATAGTAGTGGCCTATTTGCAGCAACAGTTGGAAAAATTACAAGCAAAAAAAAATCCCACGCGGTCTTTTCCCAGCAGCATTTTCTCTGCTATAAAACGTGCTGTGTGCTGGTCTAAAAACACCAGTTGCCTAGGAGCGCTGCAGCGCTGGTACATTGCTGGTGACTCGTTCCTGTCGTATGGCTGCCTGAACTCCAGAAGAAAAACAGTTAAAGCTGCTGCTTCTTGTGGGAATGTAAAATGGAAACAAATTCCTTATAGCACCTGAGCTGGGGATCTGTTTGTACCAGCCTTTTACAGAGAAATGAGCAATAGCTATAGGGTTTCAAACACTTCTCATTCAGTTTTTTAGCCAAGTGTTAGGGAGGGTTGTGCCACGAGGCACATAAATGGTTAAGATTTCAAGTGTCTCTTCCAGCCAGTGACACTAAGGAAATCTGAAGAGCACAGGCAAAAGCCATTAAATGCATTCCAGCCTCAAGGAATAATCTAATGCGATCACAGCATGTTACTGGGAAAGGCACACATAAGGAAAATAACTTAATGTATGTTTTTGTGTTTGAAACCCACTGAAATTGACTTGTTCAGTCTAACATATAAATACAGATAGATTTTTTTTTTTTATTTCACCTAAAAAGCATATAGTTTTCATTGCACACTGTAGAGAGGCATGTTAATAGTTACCATTTCTCATTCAGTAATGAATTTATTCAAATTGGCATGGTTTTGTTTTTAAAGGTGGAAGAATCAATAGCCGAGATGTTTGGATTTATAACTCTCAACTTAACATTTGGATCAGAGTTGCCTCCTTAAATAAAGGCAGATGGCGTCATAAAATGGCTGTTCTTCTGGGTAAAGTAAGAGAAATATATTTATATCTTTTTTTATAGTGGGGATGTTTGCTGTATATAAGAAGACAGGAGAAAACATATGTATACATTTAGTGTTACTTCATATTTCCTATCCATTTAAAAAACTACATATTTTCAAATGAATAAACAATTAGGCTTTTTATCAGACACTATCTGTAGATATGAAAATCATGTTATCCCTTAGCTATTTATTTATTTGTGGGTTCTTTCGTCGTTGAAGTGTCTTATCCCCAAGAAGTAGTTTTATTGGGAGACAAAGGGGCATCTGGATTTGACAGTGTTTCTAAAGCGCTGTCAAAAGTTAACAGTTACTGACAGAAACCGGTACTGCTCTCAATGTCAGCTCTGTGCTTTTTTTCACTTACTCTTTTATATTGAAATTAACCAAATATATGCTGTGGGGAAATGAAAGGTTTTGCAATGTTTCTGAAGACATGTATGCCTTAATATAAAAACAGTAATTGGGATCAACTGCCTGTGGGAATTCCATTAATAAAAGTTAGGGAAGATGTGCGTGTCTTGTCCCTTGGAGGGAGTGACTTCTTGGAGATGAGACTTGCAGCTGGAGCAAACGAGGGAAGAGGGTAGACACAAATAGTGACGAGCTCTGCTGCTTAAACACAAGAGAAGCAAGAGGAAAGCAAAGAAAAGTTTAAAAACTGAGAAGTAGTAGTATTTTTGTAAGCAAGTAGGGGAAAAAGTAAAGCACAGAAAAGCAAAGGTAAATTCAGACAGACTTTTGCTGCTGCTGTTGCTGACTGTAATCTTTCAAAAGAGAAATGCAGAGAAGTGCCTTTTTTAACAAATGCCATTCAAATAGGAAGTTTCAATCTCAATGTTAGTAGTTCCATGCTTTGGACATGTGTGTGCAGTGTCATTCCACATGTGTCTGAATGGAACTCTCCAGAGAGTCTTTACCTATTATTTTTAGACCATATGCTTCTATTCCTATGTAGAAATTAAAAATTTGAGGAAAGTATACCTTCAGAAACTTAGCAAATTTGGATTCTTGCAACTTTCAATTAATTTCATTTCATATTTAAATGTGATAATTACTCTAAAAATGAAATGATGATAGTTTTCACCACTTTGTGTAGGTATATGTTGTTGGAGGATATGATGGGCAGAACCGTCTCAGCAGTGTAGAGTGTTATGATTCATTTTCCAATCGATGGACAGAGGTGGCTCCCCTGAAAGAAGCTGTGAGCTCCCCAGCAGTCACCAGCTGTGTTGGCAAACTGTTTGTGATCGGTGGTGGTCCTGATGACAACACATGTTCTGACAAGGTCAGTTAATTGCATTTGATTGCATCTTCTATCCATGCTAAACAGTATTGCCGGTTTACAAACAGATCATACAGATACCTGTTTTAAGTGGTTTGCTGAATGGAGTATGGAATTAGGATAACACAAAAACATAGAGAGTAGAAAATGTTAACTCAAGAACATACCGTCGCTGTGGTCTTTCCCGTGGCTGCTGTCATTGGCTCCACAAGTTCTGTGAGTACCTGAGTGGCAGGAAAACAGTGTTGAATGTAGTGCATATAGACGTTCTTGATATATGGCCCTATATTTATATTGATTTAACTTTCCTGGTGAGCTATTGCCCACCAAGTGTCGCTTCTTTGGCTCTCCTTGTATAACCTTGTGTGGGTGTGCCCAGTTATTATTTCCATCAGGCCTAATCTGAAATGCATGGATTTGTTTTCAGGTTCAGTCTTACGACCCAGATACTAACTCTTGGTTGCTCCGTGCAACTATCCCTATCGCAAAAAGATGTATTACGGCTGTGTCTCTAAACAATCTGATCTACGTTGCTGGTGGGCTTACCAAAGCCATATACTGCTATGATCCAGTTGAGGACTACTGGATGCACGTACAGAATACATTCAGCAGACAGGTAATTAACACTAAATGGCCTATAGACATCTAAAAAGTATTTTTTTACGTGAGTATCTTGGCGTGCAATGAGTATATGCTTGTTTAACCCTGCTAAAATTGCATCTCTGATTCTGTTCTTGCTTGGCTTCTTCGTCTACATAATTGTAAACCTCACAGGAGAGGAAGTTTCTAAACCAGTAGCTTTTCAGCTGGGTGTCACTGTTAGCCAGTCCAGTCTTTGTGTTTGAGAGCAGTTACTATTGGAGAAGAGTATAACTTTATATTGGATTATGTTTTAATCATCTAAAAATTGATCTCCGTCAAGTTCTGCTACATGTTGAAATTTAGACTGAAGATAGTAATTTTCTTATAATTGATTAAATAAAGCCTTTCAGTGTAACAAAAAATATTGGAAGCTGTTTTTACAGTGTGAATAAACCCCACAGTATGTGTCTGACTTCAGCAGTGAGCGCTCTATCACTTCGACATACGGAACACCGAGCAGAATTTTAAAATGTGTCCCCTTGGTAGTAAAGTGTATGTGTCTATCAGTGAATTTTCCCTATATTTTTAAAAAATCAATCATGTACTCTGCAGTATCTACCTTAACAGCAATTTGGTGGTTCTTTTTCCTGGCCTTCCCTCTATTTTGATCTGTGTTCTCTACGTGATTGAATAGTTGTTCCATGCTTTTAAGGAAGAAATAAAATCCTCTCTCTTTTTTTCAAATAAGACATAGCGATATCTTTTTCTTAAGTGCTCTTTTCTTAGTCATGGCTTTTTTTCCTCTCCTCTGTTTACATCCCTCTTAATTATCTAAGTTACTCCTCTAAGGTGCTGCTCCTTGTTTCTGTTTCTTATGTTAATAGTACCTACTGTGGTCCCTCTTCTGAAACCCTTTGTTCTCTCCTCCTTTCCTTTTCTGAGATGTTTAAGTGGTAAGTACAGTGTTCAGCTGTATTCCCTATCTGAGCTACATGCAGTGGAGGCTTAGATCTGAAACACTCTTTCCTGTAGGATTGTGCTGCTGATTTCCCCAAATACTACGCTTTTTTCATTGGACCTTTCAGGAGGGAATAGTGTAGACTGGTCTGTTGACAAATGGTAGTCACAGTGTTGTCCTTCTGCACTGGTGTAGACATGTAGGAACTGGGGTCTTGTTTTTTAAATAATCACGTATTCCTTTGTGTATTTTGAAACAGGAGAATTGTGGCATGTCTGTGTGTAATGGAAAAATCTATATCCTTGGTGGAAGACGAGAAAACGGTGAAGCCACAGACACTATTCTTTGTTATGACCCTGCAACGGGCATTATCACAGGAGTAGCAGCCATGCCCAGGCCAGTATCATATCACGGCTGTGTGACGATTCATAGATATAATGAAAAAGGCTTTAAACTGTAATTTTTTTCTCAAAAAAAAAAAAAAGATGGCATGAATGAATCCCGTGGTCTGCTGCAAGACAGGCTTTTTAAAGATTCCTGAAGTGGGAAAATGCCCTTTCCCTACCTACGTGTCGTATGAAAATTGTATCCTGCGCCTTTAGAAAAAAGGGTTAATTTAACTTACAAAACAAGTCTACAAATCTGTCCAGTAACCAGAGTTCAGTTTTATCTGCTGTGTGCCCTGGTATGAGAACAGTTGTACTAGTATTCAGAAAGTTTGCCTTGTGTGGGATCAGTAATTAAAATCTTGGAAGCCTTGTGGGGAAAGTTCCTTCACAAGCATTGTTGCCTGTGTCCTAAGAACGGATATCTGCAAGGTGTTCTGATTCTGCTAATTGGAAAAATAAATAGGTAGGTAATTCCAAAGAATCATCTAGGATAACTACCTACAAATTAAAAAAAAAAGTTTATATAATTAAAATCTATATGCATAGCATTTTTACAAGCAGATTACTTGGTTTACAAGCAGACTTTGTCAGATCATGCATGGTTTGGAATCAAAAAAAGAAACAAAACAAGCTGTACAGGACAGATATTAGAATCTTTGAGGAATGCTTTTTTCTGAAGGAGAAACTGTTTTTTAGTGAGCCATTGCAACACTTTGAAGTGGTGATTGTGTACCTTAACACTATGGACCTTATTCATAGTGTTGCTAAATGTTCATACAAAGTACAAGGCTCCGTAACGTGGAAACTAGTGACCACTGTAGGCATGCATCCGAGAAGCAAATTTTGAATCCCAGTTCTTAACTTCTTGAATAGTATGGCTGAAGTCTGAAAGTTATTGGGTTCTCTCTTTGCTCACAGCAAAGCCTCTCTAAACTCTTGGAGGAAAAAAGGATGATGAGCTCTGGATTATTCTGCTTTTCTGAATCACATTACTTAAATTACCTGGTGATAGAGGTAGGGACTCGCGTTGTGCCCTACAGCTTGTGAACTGGTCTTCCAGATGGCTCAGCTGCAGATATGGCAAAGTATCCACCAAGTATTTCTTGGCCTTTCTTCAGACAATCAATCTAGCACAGTTAAACTACTGTATAAGCTGCTTGGCCACAGGTAAAGAAGTTCTGGGCAGGTCCCTCCTCTCTCCAGAAAAATATCTGTGGACCTGTCCATGTAGCCATAAGAGGTAACTCCCACAGAACATGTTTTGGCTAATTTTGAAGCCTAGGAAGCACCTGTATTTTGACTACCCCACCCCCTTTTTTTTTTTTTAAGTCCTTCCTAGACTTCTGTACTAGGCTGCTTTATTTCCAGTACACAGTTGCATAGTTGAGGCACAAGTTGATAGAAACTGAAATAGCACTTGAGAGTTGGAAAATGAACAGGATTGTCTGTGTACCAATTTCCTGTTAATCACCAAAAACCTCAGGAACTGCCTTTCAAAGGAATTCTGAGGACAGCAGCCAGTAGGGAAGTTGGTCAGTGCCAGGGTAGGGGGGTAAAAAACCAAACCCATAAGGCCCCTGCAGAGACATCCCTGGCCTCAGGGCTCTGGACTCTGTGCTTGCTCAGGAGGGTGAAAACAAGCACCATCTCTGGAACGTAGTTTGTTCCACTGGACTTTCTTCATCTGTTTTCCCAGAGTATTTCTTCATGAGATGGAAATTCTGACCCTCAGTGAAACTCTGCCAAACTGGGAGTCGTCATTTTCAGTAACATATGGTTGTGACTTTTAAAGAGCACTGGGAGCTGCACTTTGTGATGCATTAACTTGTAACCTCAGGAAAGGACACAAATTTCAGTTTCTGGCTGAATACCAAACACTGCTTTGTATATGTTAAGAATACTCATAAAATACAAATCTTCACGTATCAGTGATGTAATTAGGAAGTCAGTCCCTGAGCATGTACATTCACATTGCCCTAAAAAGAAAGTCCCTTGGTAGTGTAAGGCAAAAGAATCAGATAAATTAATCCTTTTCTAAGTTTCTTGTGTTTCTGCTTGCCAAGTGTTACTTGGAAAAGGTAATTGCAGTACCTGTGAATAAGGTCCATTGATAGCAATGGTAATTGCCCAGTAACTGTTATTATATACTAACACTGTATATAACTTGTGCCATCATTGTAAATGAAAATGTAAAAAAAAAAAATATAGGAGCACTTCATTAGAGATGCAATTTGAAAAATACTATCCTTTCCTTTGATTTCCTTTTTGTTTGTGTTAAGACTTGTAATGTTGATTGTCATGCTAAACCGTTCTTAAACGTTCTTTATTCTGTAGGTGTAGAACAATGTCATCCTTGTATGAGGATCTCTTAATCTGTGTTTATAATACTGCACTACTCTGTAAATAACAAGATAATTGCTTTCTATGGTTTTGAAGATTCATTTTATAGCTCAGTTGTCTTTTCTTAACAATTTATGTACTGTTACTGTTACCTATTATTTTGAAAATGACAGTGTTTAGTGAACCAGTAAATGCAGAATTGTAGATGTAGAAGAAAATCGCTGACAATTCCTGAGAACCTGTATTCAGTGCTGAACCATTACATGTGTGAAGCATTGCTAAAATGGCAGTTACTCAGGCAATGATTTCCTTCAAATAAGCAGTGAATTATTTTTTTTTGCTTGTTAACTCTAAATAACTTGCACTTAAGGCCTGGTCTGTTAGAATAATTACTTTTAGATGTACTAGAAAAGAAAAACTTAACTTCAGTCTAATGAAAACTATTTTTCTAGAAGGATGCATTAACTTGGAAGTCTCATTCCTGAGCCACCTGTTCTCCGATGCATTTCACTTGTCTAGAGATGAATTCAAAGATTTAAACTCTCACTATTATGCATATCTACCTGCTTGCAGCTTATGGGCTTGAGCAGCAAGTTGGGAAAGGGGGGTGTCTCAGCTAGGAGAGAAAATTATTAATGTTGTCCAGTATAATGAAAAGATTTCCATCATAAATGGTAATAGGTTTGGTAGCTCCGAGGTAGAGACACCTGCACAAAGAGGTAACTTCATCTAACCACACGTGGGAGGAGGCTCACCAAAAAAAAAGTAATTCTAAGAGTTGTCTAATATTTCACTTCACTAAACTGATACTTATCTTTAAAGCATTTCACTCTTAAAAAGAGTGAGATTTAACGTTTCGCTTTTCCATTTTGCTGTCCACTTCATCAGTTACATCCTTCTGTTTTCGCAATGCGATGTTAATTGAAAAGAAAGTTGATGCTTTCTTAGAATCTGGCTTCAGGATGGTTCTGAGTAAATAACTTGAGTACTGCATTACAGTGCAGCCTGTGGCCTTCTGCTTTCACAGTACCATGCATTCCCTCGTTTGACAACCATCAAGCATGTAACATTGCTTGGGGATTGTTTAGTTTTACCTGTAGGCTCTATTGTTGGTAATACTTAAGTAGGTGGAACTCGTGGGCTTTCTTCCATTCGTACCATCAGGTGGTTCGCTTTATTCTACGTGCCTGGTAGCGCTTGGAGGATTAGATGCTGTGCTTTCAGCTCGAGCACCAAGAGTCCAGAGTGCTACTGTTTATTTTTTTTGTTTGTTGTAATTATCACCAATGCAGTTCTTATCAAAGACTGCTTTTGTTTCCACTCTCTGAAGCACGGATATCTTTAATGCAGATTATGTTGGATATAGATCCGTATGATAAATTACTCAAGCTTTTTAAATGGTATTTTTAACACTGCACAATTTTGAGTTGAGCTGATGATGTAGGAAGAGGAGGTGCTCACCTTGACAGAGAGGTTCACAGAGGAAGCTTTGGTCACTTGTATGTGAGAGCTCCAGCTTCTTCTGCAAAATGGTTGAGTTTGCCACATTATCTTAGATAATTACTCAATTTATCCTGCTTTAGTTTTGAGTTACAAGGACAGAACAAGAAGCGGTGACTTTTTGTCACTGTGAACTTCAGGTTTCCCTCCTGCCTCAGGCACGGTGCTGTGCTGGAGCTGTTGCTCTCGATGGGCAGGCAAAGCCAGGAGGAAAGGCAGTGCATTTGGGGTGTATGCCTTTGGCTGGACTTGCTGAAATCAAGACACCCTGGATGCTCCTAAGTTTGCAATTTCAGATGCTGAAACTCAGGTGGAAAAAATATTTCATGTTTGTCAACTCACTGAACTCAGCTGGCGCAATAAAGATGCGTAGGTCACGGTCTTCTAGTGGCAATCTTCAAGAAAACCAAAGGTTAATTTTTTCTAATTGCCCAACTGGGCCACTATACATAGGGTTTTTTTTTCTACCACTGGAGATGGCAAAAGCCAATTCAAGAGCATTAAGAAACTCACACAACTTATCACTGTGAGGCAAAACCGAATGTTTTCACCTGAATGTAGCCTCCTGCACTCAAGAAAGTAGAAATTAAATGGTTTGATGTGCCTAGTTAAAAAAAATCTGAGCAATATATGCTCAGTAGTCTACAAGGTAAGATGTTGTTTTTAAACAGAAATTTTGCTGTCTGGTTGGAGGCCAAGGAGTGATTTTTATTTTTTTTTAATGTCTAGCACACAGGTTTCCTCAGTGTTGAATTATTTCAGGTGGCATTAATAAAAATGGATCTCGCTGTCAGTTATCATGATTGTGTCAGTGCCACAAGCATTGCCACAAAACAGTAAGCAGCCTCCTACCAACCCCAAACCAGGCATGTGAACCACCCATTTTCTGCATGCTGGCCTCGCATCAGCCGTCTTCCGTAACTCGTTACACATAAAGTCATGTTACTTCAAATATATAGCCCTGATAACGTTTCTGTCTAAACTCTTATTTGCAGGAAAGGTGTCTTTTTTTCTTTAGCTGTAGTGCTCCAGTCTATGCTCTTGTGTTTATGTGTGCACATCTGTGCGTGTGAATATTTCTGTGATCATTTTCTGATAAGGCTGTTACAAGTAATGCACATTAAAAGCTCCTGTGTACAATATGTTGATAATGTAATTATGGCTTACTCTGTATTATTAGTTCCAAAGAAAATAATGCGTGTTAATTTTTAAAATACCTGTGCCTTGAATTTATCTATATTTTTTATCTATGATGGTAAAGAGCTTAGATTACTTCTCCTGGATTATCTTTATTAGGATCGGTCTTACTGTCCAGACTGTTGATGTCCTTCTAAGAGAAATAAATCTTGCCATTCGTTAACTAGAATAGTTAAGCTTCTCGTTTAGAATATACCTAGGATGCTTCCATTATTAAAGTGATACGGCAGATTTAATCTGGGAGAATCAGTATTTGTCTTTTCCTATTTTTTTGTTTCACCCTCAGTGACAAAGGATTTGAGTTTAGTCTTTGACTTCCTGTCCTTAACCTGATCAGTTATTTTAGTCGGTAGCCTCTAGTGTATTCCTGAATGCTCTGACTTGTCAGTCATGAACCTCTTGTTCAATACACGCAATATGAAGCAATAATATGGTGCAGCATGGCAATAAGCAAAATCAAGAGACTTGAATGTAATGTACCATTACTAATTTCATCTGTGTAAATGCTGGACTTATGAGTCATTCTCCTTTTGGTGCACCTGTAGCAATTTGGAGTCAGCTTAATAGGAGCTACTTGGCCATGCAAAGAGTGTTTACCTCCTGGACTGTTACTTATATTTTATCTTTACCTGAAGTCATGTTTTGATTTTTTCCTTTTTTGCTGAGAAAGCAGCTCATGTTTTTCCTTGCCAGTTCCTTTATCTACTGAAACATAAAGGGTGTAGTTCCTCGAAGAGCTGATCTTGTCTTCAAGAACAACCTGGCGTAGCACAAAGGACATTTGAACAAAACCCAGTGCAGACCGCTCGCTGTGTGCCAGAGTCAATGTAACGTTATCTCACGTATAACATTAAGGTCTTCAGATTGTGCTGACAGTAGTAAAGTGATTCTGTAACGTAGCGCAACTGCAATAACACCTGTTATATTTAAATATATATTTCTTGCATAATTCTTTGAAAGTTTTTTAAAGTTCAGTGTACCTAATAAACATTTGCCTTTTGAATAATTCACTGTGTTTTATTTTGGCTATGAGAATTTCCAGGGTGGGGCTCGGTGATGAAAGGAGGAAATTCCTTCCTGTTTTTTTTCTGGGCCATTTAACTTGAGGGATTCTGCCCCTTTGCCCTCTGTATCCATCCATCGATCCCTTCTTCTGTCTCCCAGACTAGGTGTTTTCCCTGTTCATTTTTCTGTCCTCTTCATGGAACCTTACTCTTGACATGAATGAAGGCGAGCTGGAGGCTGTGCAGAAGAGTAGACTTAGAAGGCTGGAAAAATGATAAAGCAGAGGGCTGGGATGCAAAATGCTGTTCAGTCCTGGGTATTGCGATGGGAAAAGGATGTGAAGGGACTCGGAGGACAAAAACAGCATGGGAAATCAGGAAAAGATAACATAATGCTAGGAAGGCAACTAGAAACAATACAGGTCGGCAAGAATCCTATAGAAAGTTTATTCGCCTAAAATTGGCTGCTTGGCCATCTCAAGGTCCCACTAGGAGATGGCAGGATAAGGGCTGAGATGGGGTGGTACTACTACACTTGAACTAATATGAAGAAAGTATTTGGTTTAATGTCCCTGATTTTTACAGATTACATCCATCTCTCACATATTTTCTATCAGAATAGTAGCTGTACTCCTGCCTTCATCTTCCCTGTAATGTATTCTGGATCTCAGGCTCACAATTTGCCCTTCACATAATCCCTAGTCTTGCCTTCTTCCTAAACATATTTATATTAGATACTGTAGCAATCAAGTACAGCTTCCTTAGATTTCCCCTGCAGCCCACTGAAATGTAATCTGCATCACAAGTCTGTTCTCTGTGGTGTATTCAGATGTGGGATGTTCTGGATATGCCAAGATAAAGCCCAAGGCACTGCAACCCTGACATTCAATATACTCTCTGTCTCTCTGAGGCAATGAAATAAGTATAAAGAAAGAGAAGCTCTTTGTAGAAATGTTACCAGACGCTTGCATTTTAATGTACCTTACTTAGACATGATAATACTGCTGCATTTTTTTTTTCCCCTGCAGCTTTGAGCTGCAGAAAAGTGAAGTAGCTGCACGAGTTTCAACAGTTTATTTAACTTAGCCCCATAGAGATGATAGAGTCTATATGTTGTAATATTAAGATTCACAGTGGTTTTCAAATACCTTCTATCATTAAATAAAATTTGGTAAGCCAACAGTGCAGTTACACAGCGTGCCCAGGCTCATTTACAGCGACCAAGAGGCTCTTGCTGGGGTTCCAAAAGTAAGTTACAACTAGGTTCAATGCCTGCAGAAATTTACTTTTTGTGAAAGAAGTAATGTTGCTTGAGAGGGAATCTGCAGACTGCAAAGCAATGGCAATATTTTTGAGGGCTGGAAGCCCATTTTAAGATATTTTACGTCTTAAAAATAGTCAAGTGGCAGCAATATTTTAACAACAGCCTCTTCTTCCTCTTCCCGTTAAGCAGGAGAAAGGAAGAAAGTAAAACTGAACTATGTCATATACTTACTTTTCCTGATGAGCATGATAAAAGTTCAAGTATAGGAACAGTCTCAACTCAATTTGCCATAGCTTACGTTTCTTGCTTGGTAAGAAGTCAGAAAACCATTGTAGTGGTGGTTCTGAAATCAGAAAAAAAGAAGACTTTAAGGGCTAAGTCTTGAACATTCAGCAGAGGATTGCTAATTAGCAGCTTTATAAATAGGATGGCATATACATGTATGAGCAGGACATTAATTTATGCTGATTAGCAGCTCACTGCACGAGCCACAGGACTACCACAGACCAAAGCACTACTTGCCACTAGCCACACCGGACGGGTGTTACAACCTGGCCAAAACCAAACACAAACTGTGGTGATAACTGCACTAATTTGGGCAGTTTTAGCCCTGATTTGAGAGACTATGAGATATGGTGAGTGAAAAGTGTGGCATGAGGTGTTTTGGAAGCCTGTCTGTGAGGAGACCAGAGCAAAAGGCTTGCCCACCCAACAGGTAATTACAGGCCAGCCTGTGAAGGGACTCGGGGCCTTTGGGGTCCCGCACCCCAGACAGGGCCGCGCCTCGTGTCCTGGGGTTTTTCCTAATTATCCTCCCTCACTGGCCGCTACAGAAGATACCTTCTTCAAATTTTACTATTAAAGTTGCTTCAGGCAACAAACTGGGATTAGGCCAATATATGAATATAGCTAATTCTAAACGTTACAGGGCGTTACAGGGTTTTTTTTCTGGTATTAAGGGTTAGTTAGTGCCCACAAACGGCTCGTTACCTCCGCACCCAGCGCCGAAGAGCGGCGCAGCCAGCGCGGTTCCACCGCCTTTCCCTCAGCGTCCTCCCGCGCTCCCTACGCCTTCCCTCAGGGCGGGCGGTGAGGGCCCGCCCGCCCCCCCGCCGAGGCGGCACCTGCCCGCCGTCCCCGCCCCTCCGCCGCTGTCCGCCTGCGCGGTCCCCGCCCCAGCGGCTGACGGGCAGCCGGCCGCGCGGCCCTTCGCTCATGGCGGCGGCGCTGGTGGCGGCGTCGGGCCGGGGCGGCGGGGGCCGGCGCTGAGCGACCCGGGGCGGCGGCGGGCGGGGGCGGGCGGGGCAGGCGGCGGCGGGCGGCGCGCGGCGGCGCGCGGGTGAGCGGCGGCGGGAAGGGCGGGAGGGGGGATGGGGGGGGGGGAGAGGGAGGAGCGCGCGGCAGCGGCTTTGTGTGTGTGTGTATGTGTGCGCGCGCGGGCGGGGGGAGGGGAGCGGCACGTGGGCCCGGGCGCGCGGGCGCTGCCCCGCCCACCCACCGGCTTCACCTCAGGGCGGCGGGTCCCGGCGGAGGGGAGAGGCGGCCATTGCCCGTGGGGGTCAGCGGCGGTGTTACCCCCGCGGTGCGGGAGCCGGGCAGCCCCGCACGGCCTCGGGGTCTCCTCAGGAATGTGGGGTGCGGGTCGAGGGAGCCAGGCCGGGCGATCTCTTCCCGGGAGGTGGCAGTGCCTGTGCCGAGGGAAACCCGGCTCTCCCGAGGCCACCCCTCAGGCCACAGCCGGGTGTCTTCCTGCACCCCGGCGGCCTCCCCTCAAACCCTAGCTGGGTGTCTTCTCTGATCCCGGCGGCCACCCCTCAGACCCTGGCGGCCACCCCTCAGGCCGCAGCCTGGTGTCCTCCCAGGTCGGTGGGGCGCAGGGGCAGTGGTTTGCCATGGTTGTGCACACATGGGCTGTGGTGAGCTTCCGAGATCAAGAGGCGGTTGAAGCTCCTGGACCATACAGAGTGGGACCAGTGTTCTGTGTTGCAGCTGTGGGTTAATTGGTAGCAACTGGGGAAGGAGATGTCCCAGCTCTTCCTAGGCTTCCCCTTGGTGGGAGGTTGAAGCCTGCCCAGGGAGTAGCTGGGGTGATGTTAATGCTTTTATTTTTCCTCTTGGTGGGCTAGTGGAGAGAACATGTCTGGGATCAAGAGAGTGATTGCGGAGAAGGACCCTGACTACGAGGAGATCACCATCACACATCCCAACAAGCGTCACAAAGCAGCCGAACAGTCAGGTAGGAGCTGTCTGATCCAAAGGGATCTCACTGGTAGAGGTAGAAATGCTAAGGATGGGCATGCTGTCTGCAGACAGATCAGGAAAGGACCGGGGTAGGAGCAAAAGGGTCAAGGGCAGAACTGAGCAAGGGAGCTAGTGATACCTCTGTATAGCCAAGGGAAGATGTGACTGTCGTACATGGAGGCATTCCTACCTGCTGGCTAAACTGGGCTTCTATAATGGCAGCAGTAAAGCATGGGGTTTTAGACTGTAGCACATGATGGCAGCTAGAATATGAGCTCTTCAGGACCCCAGCCCTCTACTTTGGTTCCTGTTGCTTGCTGAATTGTTTGGCAGTGCATCTTCCCAACAGTTATCCACACTGAGATGTGCTCCTACCTATGCACTTGTTTTGCAGTTGAAGTCTGCTTCCAGAAAGATTGACAGTTTGCTCACATTTTTGGAGGATACAGGTCATGGTACAGCATGGGGGTGAGAGGGAGGAAAGCCATGACCCTGCAATAGACTGGTTCCTCTTTAGAAGACAGGTGCTTGCAAGACCTGCCAGAAAAAGTGAAATGGAACAGTATAGAAGGGTTAAGTCAGGGAGAAGCAAGGGGCTTTTAAACATGCAAGGGAGGAGGAGCAGCTACTTGACTGAAGGAAAGGTGGATAAAGAAGTGTAGTGGAGAGAGTAGCTGGATGAGTAGGTTTGTGTTTGGCACGCTTGGATATGCTTGCTTTGGGAACCAGCCTGTTGGCAGGGTGCCTGGGACAGGTTGCAGTCGTCTCTGGGCAAAAGAGAGTAGAGCTTCTTGCCCGTGGGACAGGGAGTTGACTAGTGATTTTTGGCATGGCACAGCTAGTGAGAGGATAGGGATGGGAGGAGCTGACAAACAGGGAGATGAGAGACGAATCTGGCTGTGGGATCTGTAGAAGATAAAGGAATAGGGCAGGATGCCAGAGTGGCCAGTTAGAGGGAGTCAGATGATGGCTTTGTGGGTGATGTTTTGGAGGACAGCAAACAGCTAGGCATGTCTGAGGAGGCTGAACTTTGGGCAGGTCCTCTCTGTGGGGTCAGTTAGGGGCCCTGACACTAGAGCTGGCCGTGGCAGAAAAGTGCCACCACTCCCAGCTGCCTGGCTGACAAAAGTCACAGCCCTCTGTAGCGGAGTCTCCTGCAGACAGGTTTTTAATCTGCTTCTGATGCAACTTTTCAGAAGGTGTCTTCATAGTTAGCAGGCAAAGTCTCAGGGCCTTGGAAAACCGTCCTTGCCAAAGTGAACTTTCTGTTCAGGTGCTGCCTCCAAATTGGCTTCTTCCTGTCATGGAAGATTTCCAACTTCTGATAAGTATACAAATTTCACTAACATGATGTTAATTAGGGACTGTGGTTGAAGCTAAGCTGGGAAAAATATGAAAATGAAGTGTTCTTGAAAGCCTCTATGATATAATCACAAATCCTAAAGTGCTTTAATTGTCATAATGCTGGTGTTGCATGGCATCTCTTGGGAAGAGATGAGTTGTCCCTGTCTGAACTGCACGTCATACCTTATTCTGTTTAGGTTTATTTTAAGTGTAGCCTTACATGTGCATTTCTGAGGCACAGTGTTCGTGGTTCAAGGAAAATTATATCCCCCTGGTTTTTAATTTTGCGTTACTCATAGAGATTCAACCATAATTCTGTTTTAATGTAGGCTTGAACTATTTCTGGTCCTAGAATACTTATGCGCATATCTGGAAATAAGTAAATATATCTAGGATGCCCCTGTTCCAAGTGGAAGCATCAATAGCCTTATTCCTGTTGTCAATACCTGATCAGACAGTAAAATTATGTGTGCTAACTGGAACATACCAGCAGTTTTGACTTGCTTTTGATTTCTTTGCTCTTTCTCTTGGGACGTTAGAAACCTCTTCAAACAGATATGTATCCTTTAGGCAAACAAATGCTTCCTCTGAAGCTCAGAACAAAGTCTTGGTGCTATTGCCTCCTATTCCACATAGAAACAATGTTGTAAGAGTGTTTTTCAGAGGAACCCAGGCTGTTTCTCTGATCTGCTTTGTACCGCAGTCACTGTTCCTGACTCAGGCTGGAGCGTCTTTTCCAGGCTTGCTTCTAGAAGTACAATTCCTGCTTTTCCAAGTTTTTGCTTAGAACTTGATAAAAACAGATATTGTTTGAACCTTCTCGTAAAATGGAGATGGCTTAAAGGAAGAGCAGTATTTCAAGCCTATGGTAGATGTAGAGCAAAAAGAATTGTTATGCTCTAGAAGAACACAATAAGATGCCAATTTAGTTCTTAGCCACAAATTTGCAGTAGGGTATTAGCACAGTTTGAAATACTAAACTACATGCTTTCCACTAAGGTCAATAAACTCCTGCTGAAAGGCTAAAATTTTTTGACTGCTGTGCTGGAGGAGGATTTTGCAAGAAGTAGACTGGCTTTTGATAGTGTAGTTTCTTTTGTGGGTAATAAAAGGCTTGTACAGCACTCCAGAGCAGGCTGCACTTCATGGCAGTGCTAAACATATGAAGTATTAGTTTGCCTTATTATTGCTGCATGATGTGGTGTGAATTTCCTGGATATGAATCGGGCCAAAGAGAGCAGAGAAATGTACGTAGTGTTCCAGCAGACTCCTGCGCAATCGCAGCAGTAACTGCACTTGGCCGTAGCACGTTTGAGTTTTCCTTCTACTGTTTACAGCTTTACTGAGACAGAAGTAAACAGACCAGTCCTGTTCTCCCCATCTTCTGTTGTTTGTCATCTCAGACCTAAAAAGGAAAAAATAGCCCTACACATAAACCAGCTTTTAAAGATACATGACATGGTTTTTAAGACAAATTACTTTCTTTTGCACAAGAATTATCCTTCCTATTTTTTTTTATGTTTGTTGAACTTATTATCCCGTCACTTTTCACTCCATGATGATTTCTGATCTTTATTTTTTCAAATAGACCCTCAAACATAGGAATATAAATACTTCCTTCTTTATTTTCCATGTGTGGCCTTGGATAGCTCGAGATGTTGCTGTGCAGAAGATTGAGACAATTATAAAAGAACAGTTTGCTGTCGAAATGAAGAGTAAAGAACATGAAATTGAAGTTATAGATCAGGTACAAGGTTTTGTTCTTAAAAATCCATAAGATTATGGTGTATCAGAGATTGCTGCGGTGTTTATCCGTTATTAATATGTATTATATCTTCTTTCATAGCGCCTGATTGAAGCAAGAAGGATGATGGATAAGCTACGTGCCTGTATTGTGGCTAACTACTATGCATCTGCTGGTCTCCTTAAAGCTGGAGAGGTAAAAATAACTTTGGGAATTATAAGACTTCAGGGAATATTTGCCAAGGAAGATATGTAGTTCACTGGCTATTCAGCTGATGTTTGGGTTTGAGATGAGGTTTTCTGAAATAGTGGAATATGAACTGCAAATGGGGTGGCAGTGGGAGAGGCGATCTCTGTCACTGACCCCTGGGCCTCGGGTACTTGGCAAAGATGAGTCTTCAGTGAGCGGTTGAGAAGTCGTTCAGCAGCACTCAGGTGTGGTTGCTGAAATACTCTCTGGGTTTTTTTTTTCATCAGTTCTTTCATGAGAACACCTTGTTTCTCACACACTGCACAGTTTGTATTTGCAAAGCCCTGAAAAGTGGGAAACATGTTTTCCATTTCACAGGAAGAGAAGGGAAGCAGATGCATTTTGAAACTTCTCGGGGTAAAAAAATAAAAATCAAGGTTACTTGAATCGCAGGCAGTGCTGTGAGACCATCCTCCCTTTACTCTGGCAGCCAGTCTGTTAACGGTTTGGTGAACAGACTGATGGCAGCAGTAGAGCAGGAGGTAAATCAAGGAGATATCACAGCAAGATGAAAAATTCACAAGGAGATTCCAAAAAATACAAACACCCAAACCCTACTAGTTAAACCCTGGTTCTGGGCATTCTGTCCCTAATGGGCTGGTAATCACAGGGTGTCTGTGACTCTTGCAGACTCCAGATTGACCTGCAGTTCACAACCAGTTTAGGTATTTTAGTTACCATCTGTTCCGTTCAGGGAGTTGGTCTAACTCCAGTAAAGAGCTGATTTTTTTAAAAAATTGTAGATGGATACTCTAAACCTGGGCTTCATTCTAGTACCATGAGACTTTATCTTCCACTCAGTGGCTCTCCCTGCTACTGCTGTTTTCCTGTTGTGATTTCCAGAAGGCTTGGAGAGGGGTAAAAACAAAGAGGGCCAGCTTGGGTTTTTTTCCCTTCACTGAAGTGGAGCTGAGCAACTGGAGTTGAGAAAAAAATATGGTAGTATCGGGAGGCTTGGACATCCCTTCTGCCCCCTTGGTTTTTGTGTAGGCAGCTGAAGAATTTTGTCTATTGTCATCATGTGTCAGCAAGAGCTTGTACTGTCCCCTGTTCTTTACTTGTTCTGCCATGCAGAGTGTTTGGTTTTTCCTTGCCGATTTTCCCACTTGCCAGAAATACTAACTTCTGTCATTGTTTCAAAGTGTTCACAAAACTTACTGGTGTGACCTTGCTTTGTTTAGTTTTCCAGAAGTCTTTATGAGCTTACGTCTAGCATAGCTCTATCCTTGATTGCTTTTTTTTTTCCCTAAAAGTTCCAGATTTGCATGTAAGCTAAATCAGTTCTCTTTTTATTTTGAAATTGTTATTGGTTTCTGTTTTCTTTGTTATCTCTTCTTAATCTGTGGTTAATATCTTTTTGACTCATCTGGCAGTGAATGCTTGTCTTGTTTCTGCTTCCAGTCGAATGGGAATCATTGTAGTTTAATTCAGAACTTCTAGGAAGATCATTTGCAAATTCGTAACTTGTTCTTATAAATATAAACAGATTTTCAAACTACTGCTGCTGGGGTTTGATTCCATATGGTTAGTTTATTCCATTTTCCTACAAATTAGTGGACAAGCTGTTGGTCAGTTTACTTGACTGACGTAGGGGCCAAAAAAAAAAGGGTTCTTGCTGGTGATTTGTTTTGGTTTGGGGTTTTTTTTGGTCATGTATTATGTGTGTTCCCATCATTGGATATATGGATATAACTCTCTTAAGTGTTCTTGGGTGGGTCATTGCTTTGCTCACACACCTAAGAGGCAATTGGAAAGAAAGCTCCCAAATGAAGCTCTGATGTCCAAGGTGGGTCAGTGTTTAACTCCACGGCTGCTACCAGCTCTCAAGGGCGCTTCTGCTGCTCTGTAGTGGTGCTGGTGTCTGTCCCCTTGCCACCCCCTCCGTCACGTTGGCAGAATTTTGGATCAGGGAATTTATGTGGATTAAAAATAGCCCCACAGAAGAAAAAAAACAAACCCAAACCTAACTAAACAAATAAAAACAACAAAAAAGCCCCAAACAAACAATATCCAATATCAGTTTCTTGATTTGTTTTTCTTTTGTGATCTGCCCCCTCCCCATGAATAATTGTGCCAGCCTGGCTGATCCGTGTGGTTTGGGCAGGGAAGAAGGGCGTCTTTCAGCTGATACTGCCTCAAGAAAAGCTGTCAGTGCAACTATAGTGTGAGGTTATCTGCGGGCGCCCTGCTGCTGGAAGAGGGGTGTTTCTGCTGCCTTCAGTTGATTCATCATCAGACCATGATGACAGGGAGGACTGATGGCTGGGAGGAGAAGTGGCTAAGGGACACTTTCTTTGAGTGATGGGTGTTTTCCTTGCTATATCTGAGGTTAAAAGCAAACACAGGGAAAAATATATTGGGCCTTTGTCACAGTAAAGAAAAAAAAAATATAATTTAAACACACTCACACACACACGTGCCCGTTCCCCCCTTGCAGGTTTAGAATGATCTAAGATTGGCTGTAAGATGTCCATTTTGAGGAAAGTTTGCAAACATGCCTAAGCACACCATTCTTTAGGGAGCTTTGGGAGCAGACAGGGTGCTAATATGTGCAGCTTGCCTTGTAGGCACTGGCGAGACTGCCAGGCAGTATCAAAACTAAAGAGCCTGATGCATTTACATGCCCTGCTTGCCCTCAGGAATCAGACAGCTGTGGTCTCTCATATAATAGAAGACAGTAGGTGGCTGCACAGGAAGGGAAGCTGTTAGTTCAAAGGGACAGTAGGCTGCAGTTAATCCTTTCCAAAACCAGGTGGGTTTCTGAGATCAAAAGGTCTAAAGGAACAGATTCAATTTGGGGTACTGTTTCTGTAGAACCGTTGTAAGCTTTTATCTTCTGCAGCATATGTTTTTACTACAAGGCAGCTGATTAAATATTTGCTCTTTCTTCATATGTTGACTTTTTACGCTGCTTTTGGTGCAGCTTTGTTTTTATCCGGGCTGCAGTGAAATAGTGACAGATCTGCCTGACCTCTTTGTTGCAGGGGACCAGGTCATGTGATGCGACAATTCTTAATCACCCTTCAATCAAGAAATTCTTGGAATCACCCTCCAGATCCTCATCTCCAGCTAACCAGGGCTCAGACACTCCATCTGCCAACCACTCCGAGACTGACTCCCTCTCTCAGCACAATGACTTTCTCCTGGACAAAGACAATGGGAACTTGGACGCAGACGAGCGTCTGACAAACAGCCTGGACCAGAGACAGAGCAGAAATACTGGCCGGGTAAAGTAAAACTCGAGTGGTGGTCAAGTTGTTGGAGGTGTGTGCTCTGTCTGGACTCAGTGCTGGCGCCAGGAGCTCTTCATGTTTTCACCCACCTTGCTGAAGATCTGTTTCTTACCCTCTCCAACTGCTTGCTCCCACTCTCTCAGCCTGGCTTTGCTGGAAGGCTATCTGAAGTGCATGTAACTTGGGTAACTCCTCTTAACTCAGTCTTGCCCAGCAGAGAGGTCAGCCAGGCAGCAGTGGTAGTGTTGGTGTTGGTGCAACTATCTGCCACTTTCTCGGCTGGTAGCTTCTGGGGAAGGAGGTGTTTCACAGCTCGAGCAAAGGGTTTTGCTGTGGAGATGGAAGTCGAGTCAGGAAGGGTAGAGCCTGGAGAGAAGAACAAGATGTGTCATTGCCAGCAGTGTTTTTAAGAAGTAATGCTGCTGCCTGGCCCTGGGTGTCCATGGGGACTGCATTGCTTAGAGTGGTTGAACCACTGGAGCTTGGAGTTTGGCCTTCTCAGCAGCCTTGTGGCACTGGTGGATTAGCTCACCCTGTGAGCGTGAGCTGGTAGAGCCTTGGGTGCGTAGTTTGAGTTGCTTTTCTCTTGGTGGTGCTGCTTGCTGTTGTGCTAATACTGCTTTTCCTTAACTGAACCACTCCAAGCCAGGTTAAAAGTACCTTTTTTCATTATTCCCCCATACTGTTTTCTGGGTTATTTTTGACCTGGATCCATTCCCTTCATGGCTTGCACAGTGCAGCTGCAGAAATGCTTCATCTGTCAGCTGCAGTTAGTTGGCTCCACTGGGGATGCTCTCTCACTGGCTGCAGGTGAAACGTGCCTTAGCAGGTGAGATGAAACTCTTCCGTTTCTTTTCAGTTCCTTTAAGCTGTCAGGCCTGCCAGAGGAGTACAGCCTCTAAACCAAACCAGGGATGGGTATATCTCATTGCATAGGACTGCATTCTGCAGCTGAACAAGTTGCAATAATACAGGGCAGAAAGAACAATGATTCTGCCTCTGCTGAGCAGCAGGATGCCCTTGATAACAGGGCTACAGCTTGCTGAAACCCTGCCTAGTGTCTGTAGGAGAAGGCAGATACACAATATATAATGTGGACCCACCTATATCATAAACCACCAGACCAATATAACCTGTTTCTTCACTGGGGGTGTTGATGGAGCAGTTGTATTGCTTGGGTGTAGCACGTTGGTATGTTTTCAACCAACGCAGCCTGTGGCCACGAGGTGGCTGAGGGAGTGATGAGGAGCAGGAGCCACCCCAGCCTTCTGTGGCTCCTCGCTGCAGTTGGGTGCATCACTGACTTAATGGAGAAGGTGTAGCAGTTCCTAGTGAATCCACTGTTCCCCACGCTCACCCTCGTCTGACGAGCACTCAGTGGAGTACCCTCCAGGAAGCTGCAGCACCAACTCTGTTGCTCATGAGATGGTGGCATTCTCTGGACAGCCACTTTATCCAAGAGAGTCACAGAAAAGCCTCTCCTTCCCATGCAAACAGCAGTGCAGCCTGCATTGGCACTGTGGGCAGCCATGTCATCGTTTTACCAGGGAGTCCTGGCCGCTGCTTAAAAGCTGAGGTTGCGTAGGCTGGATTTATTATGCCAAAGTATTGAAGTGGATTTGTAGGCTTCTGTAGATGTCAGTGACGTGGAATGGCTAACTGCTCTCCCTGTTGACTTGGAGCTGATGTCTTGTCTCAAGCCCAACCTCAGTTCTTCACAATGAAGCAATGCTGAAGTTTCCCTCAAAGCAGCAAAGGCTGGGAATGAGAAAGATTTAGATTTTCAGAAGCCACTTGTGGGCCATTTAGCTTTTTTTCTGATTAGTGACCAACATGGTGCCACTCTAGCAGTGCTTGGATTTTTATTTTTTTTTCAGCTAGTGCACTGGCAATGCTTTTGAAACCCAAGCTGAATTCATGGCTCAGATCCAAGTTATATCACATAATGTACACTCAGTTAAGCCATGCAGCGTACACTTGGCTAGGTAGTATATCACTGTTGCATGCCTGAGTTACTTAAACATGCCTAGATAGCAATTAAAGTATTTTTAGGGATGATTCAGTGTTGGTCTCTCATTTAACTGTGCAGGTTTCCTTTTTTTAACAACACCTTACTTTTCTAGTGCCAACAAAATAATGTTTAAGAGGAATGTTTGGTTTTTTTGTTTGCCTTCTTTTTTTTCTTCCCCTACCCTCAGGACAGTTCGGGTGTTTCAAGCTCTCAAAAACCAGGACAACGAAATGCTGGACTGTCAAATGATGAGACTTCACGGCTTTATGTGAAGAAAACAATTGTGGTTGGCAACGTCTCCAAGTTAGTATCCACAGTCTGAGGGATGGTCCTTCATTCTTCATTTCAGGATTAAGTGGAATAGGAGGTTAAAATTAGGAGCTAAATAAAATTGCTGGGCTGTTCACAATATGAGGTGTTGCCCTTGAATAGTCACTGTACCCAAGGTTTGCATGATTTATTCTTTTTTTTTTTTTTTTTTTTTCTGGAAGAAACAGGTGTTTTAGTAATTGTCTTATTTATTTATTTTATTTTATTACGTGTATGTGTGTGTATATATGTTTATATAGGTTTTAAGATGTGTTTCCCTCAAGGGGAGTCTTTCTGTCAGCCTTTTCTGACCAGTTAGAAATCCCAAGATTTTCCATGAAAATTTGGAATAGCAAGTTGTTCTAAAGGTTAATTAATTGTGTCCATGGGGACAGTGAGGCAAAAAAAAGCCAACCCAAGATCCCAAACCACCAGAGGAAAATTGTGAAAGTCCAGCATAGTCTGAAGAAATTACTTTGTACAGTTTTTATTTATATTTTTTTTCAAAAAAAAATTAGACAGGTAAATATACATAATTTTGATCTTTGAGAAACTTAATGAATTAAAGGCATCCATTTTAGGAAACTATGGAGAAGTTCAGGTTTTAATTTTCCACCCTTGCACCACTCAAGTCAGTCTTTTCCTCTTGCACAGAAAGTAGCAAACATTTGCTGATGATGCTTAAGGTATTAGAATTGTGTCTTGAAAATCTACGTATGTCTGAACGCAGAACCAAGTATCAACTATGAAGTTTCTTAAAAATTGTTATTTTTTTGTATTTATAGAGTTGCTGATGTTGTGTTCTGATGCAGAGTTTTGCTTCCTGGTATCTCAGAATAAGATGGGGAAAGGGATTTGATAGTGGTAAAATGTTAAAATTAAGTCTTCCTAATTAAGAGCCAAATATTTAAATGGACTAATTTCATATGGCAGTTGTGCACTAAAATAGAGGAATGTGTTAGAAGCATAGACGCAGACTATGGGACCTGTATCTGTTTCTGGATAAACTATCAGGGTAAGGAATAATGAGCAGAATGTTACAGGGGGAAGGTTCACACAGGAATTTTACCATCCCAATGTTTTTTTGCCTGATCTTTCCTGAAATACTTTTATGATATTTATCGATTTGGGATTTTTATCTTGTGTTTGGGTTTTTTTTAATTTCTTTGCCAGGTACATTCCCCCTGACAAGAGAGAAGAAAATGATCAGTCGACCCATAAGTGGATGGTGTATGTCCGAGGCTCTCGGAGAGAACCCAGCATAAATCATTTTGTCAAGAAAGTTTGGTTCTTCCTCCATCCCAGTTACAAACCTAATGACCTGGTAGAAGTGAGGTAATAAGGAATTATTCCAGTCACTATTCCAGTCTTTATGCTTGCCAGGCTTACTGTGCCAAGTTTCTCAGAAAGTTAGCAGCTTCTTTTCCTGGATTAGTATTGAGTGTTTGTCTTTAACCTCTGGCTTGGCTTGACTTACTCTGAAATAATAGTAGAAATAAGTTTTGGGTTTGTTTGGTTTTGTTTTGTTTTTTTTTTTTTGGAATTTCCTACTGAGAAAAAGCATTCAGTTGTTGCATTTCATGCTAGAGGAATCTCAGAAAGCTATTTTGCCCATAGTTTTGGTGATACTTGTGCATTTGGGTCAGAAATTGTATCCTTCTCCCAGATATTTCTCCAGTGGGGTTGGCTTCATGCTTCAAGGAGTTTCCCATCTGTGTAATGGTGCTGGTGCTACAGACACAGGGCAGCTTCCCTGTCCTCTCCCCAACCTGTATTGGAAGCTGTGACCCTAAAAAGATGAGCAGTGTCAGTTCCCTGTGACAGCTGCCGGGAAACGCCCTGTCAGTCTTTCCTTCTTGCTCCATTGGGCAAGACTGGGGGGAAGATGCTTTCCAACTATGTTATGCCTTTCCAAAGAAATTATTCTCCATAAGACATTCAGCTGCCTCCTGGAGGAGAGTGGGGAGACTCCCAGGTACAGAAAGGCAACTTAATTCTGGCAAAATTAAACTACTGAAGGGCAACTCCAGAAAGACTTAACTGAGATAAGAAGTGTTGGTAAGGCTAGGTAATGTTTCTGAGAAGGCATCCGTGAGCAGAACGAAAGCAAACTCCTTTGTATTTCTTGTATTAATGTACTAAATTGCACTCGACTGATGTCTTTATGTGCCTTTCTCAGTTTCTAGTATCTGATGTCTTCCACTGTCTTCTGTTTTAATCCCATCTGGTTAATAGATTTCTTGCTGCACAGTCCCAGTCATGGTAGTGAACATTAATGTTCTGGACTAAAAATAGCCTTTAAACCTGGCGTGTTTTGTTTCCTTGAGAAACTACATTTGGGGTTTACAATAAAAACAAGCTGAAATACAAAGTAGCAGGAGATGTTAGAGATAAATAGGCCCTTTTTCAGCTTGGAGAATGAGAGTGGTTGAGTTAGCTTTTCCTTGTCTCTATGTTGTTCTCTTGGTGCTATGTGAAGCCTGTACCTTCTTGCTGCTAGATAAGAAATAGCAGAAAGTGATTGCAAAATGCTGCATTGAAAACTCGCCTTGCAGCCTTGTCCTGGGAGCTGACTTGGGGTTTTTTGAAACAAGTATTTTTTCATTTGGCATGACATAGCCTTTTTTTTTTTTTTTTTTGTCTCTTTAAGATGCTTGTTTCCCGTGTTCTCTTATCCAACAGTGTTTTACCATTTTATTCCCCGTCCCCTTATGCAAAATGAAAGTGTGTTTTCAGCTGCCCAAAGCCATAAAATTCTCATTTCTGTGACTGCATTCTCTCTGTGGTGAATAGCCGGCCTGAAGATAGCTTTACGGGTCAGCTAGAAAAGCAGTCTTTGGCTTTCTGAAAAAACAGTTAGGTGAAAGCTGTACCACTTCTGCATCTAAAATGTCAATCACCGTTTGTTTCCAGAGAACCTCCGTTTCACCTTACCAGGAGAGGCTGGGGAGAATTTCCTGTGAGAGTCCAGATACACTTCAAGGACAGCCAGAACAAGAGGATTGACATCATACACAATTTGAAGGTATTTGAACAAAATGTTTGAGAGAGAGGCAATTAAATGAGATCTCATGCATAATGTAGAAGAGGCTTCGCTTGTGCGTGTGGGTGCTTCTGCCTGTCTCTGTTGTGTGTATGTTCTGCTGGTCATTTGCATGTGAGCAGTTGAGCTGGAGAAATCAAAAAAGATCCAGGAAAGCCTTTTGCCTTGGCTATATTGGAGTCGATGCAGTAGCCAAGGAACCCAGCCTTGCAGAAGATGAAACTGATCCTGCTCAGAGCAGCAAAGCATTTACCTGTTGCTTCTCTGCTGTTTTAAATTTTAACATGCTCTCCCTGGCTTTAGCTTGACAGGGTGCTGCAGGGCTATCTTTCTGTTGGTAAAGTGATTGCTGTATCTGTTCTCTTCCTTCACCGCTTGCATGTAACAGCTAGGGATTAGCTCTTTTGGTAGAGTGGGCTGGGAGGTGCTGAGATTCCCCATTTGTTCCTTCTTCCTTTTGAAGACAGTCTTCCTCTTCAACTCCACCTGTCCTGCAACACTCGATAGGATTTATAGTATGCAGCACTTCTGAAAAACTAGGCCATTGCTTTTGCTTCCCTTTTAATCAGCTGTCCCCAGCATTAGTGGAATTAAGTCCTGAGCTGGTTTAGTTTCCTGTTTCTTTGAGCAACGGCATTAGTTTTATTTAAAATCTGCCTGCATTAATGAATTCCCTGCTAATATAGGTTCCTCATTGCAACCCCAAATACAGATGGTAGAGAAAGTTGGAAATGTTCCCCTGGAGCGTTTAATGCAGATGATGAGTAAAATATATTTGGAGGGATATAACTGGGGGAGAAATTGGTAACGGTACAGTGGACGTTGTGCAGCAGAGGAAGCACAGCCTGGAGAAGAAAACTGAGCCAGTCCATGGCACACAGGAACTCACATCAGCAAATCTTTGGTGTTTGCGTGGTGAGCCTGTGGGTGATGTGAGTGGGCTGAGCCCTCCTCTGTGGCTGGCAGCCACACCCAGCCAAACCCAGCTTTGCTCTATAGATAATAGACACCTCTTCATCAGCTGATACTCTGTTTGAACAGTTATTTAAGCAAAATTATAGTGCAAACATAGCTTTTGTGGTGGTTAGTTTAAATCTCAGGAATAAAAGAGGACCCTCCTTGAAGATCTCGTAGATTGAATTAATAATTGCCCTGTCCCTGGAAACATTCAAGGTCAGGTTGGAATGGGCTCTGAGCAACCTGATCTAGTTGAAGATGTCCTTGCTCACTGCAGGGAGGGTGGACTAGATGACCTTTGAAGGTCCCTTCCAATCCAAACCATTCCATGATTCTGTCTCTCCCAACAGTGTCATTTTCTTCAACTTCTTTGCTCCTTTCTACTTCAGTGTGGGGTTTGGGTGGCTTTTTTTGCAGAAGAGAGGTTACTAAACAGAGCACACAGATTTCTGACCCTGTGCCCTCAAAATATCTGTTGTACTGCTGCTCAACTAACATACTTTCAACCCCTTTCAAACAAATTGTAATGTAAACTCTGGCTTTGCCCTGGTTAATATAAATATATTGTATTGTTTTACCCAGTTGGACAGGACCTACACAGGCCTGCAGACACTTGGCGCAGAAACGGTGAGTCAGCGGGTTGTGGGATGGATGTTGTATTTTGATTCACTTAAGGATGTTTACAAAGAAAAAGATAAACGGGACTAAGCACAGAGTCAGACCCATTTAATTTCACAATTTCTGGAATGTAGATTTTGCTCTCTTGTTAAATGAAATGATTATGACATGTTGTCACTATTCATGACAACAGTCATTTTTTCCTCTTTCTAGTTCACAGGAGACTGTTTCGAGCTCTTCTTTCATGAAGAACTTAGTACAACTACAGTTTTAATTTTATTTTTTTGTGGACCTTCTGGTGCCAAATGTCTTGATTTGCATTCTGATGTGCTGCAGATCTCATGCATAAAGAATTTAAATTAAGGGGATCAGCCAACCAGCCTGCTGAAATTTTGCAGTATATTAAGTACTTTTAAGTTTCTGCCACTGTCAGGGTTCAGTATCTTCATGGAAAATGAACTCTTAAAACTTAAAATAAATGAATGAAAAGCTATATCCCTAAAGGGTTTTTTATATTACTTTCCCCTTGTACTGTAGTAAATGGAAATTTTTATGGTGAAATTGCATTATTTCGGCTTTTCAGTCTGTGGAGAAAACATTAACGTGAGATGTCTCCTGTGATTAAAGAACATTTTTGAAGAGTAGATAATGTGGTGTGTTTCTCAAGGCCTTATAAAAAATAGAGGAAAGGCAAGCTGCAGTTTTGTGCCAGTCCCCAGAGCAGTATGCAGTCTTTTCCTTAGTGGGATGCTTGGAGCTGGGCTCTTACTCCTTACAGTGTTCACTTCAGATTTCCCCATGGACTGTGAGATGTGCTATTTTACTCTGGTGGGTAAATGCTGGGAGGTGTTTGTCTTAGCTCAGGTGCGGCTGATCTTCCCGAAATGAGTGGGAGTTTTATGCAGAGGTGAGGGGAGGAGGGGGAGAGGTTTCGAGGCGTTAAAATAAAAACAAAGGGTGTAGTTGTTTTCACTTTTTATATCTTTACTCAGCTACTAAATATTAATGTCATCCTTTTGCCTGTTTCTGAAAGGTAGTGGATGTGGAGCTACATAGGCATTCCCTTGGCGAGGAGTATCTCTTCTCCCAGTCTTCGGAGTCTGACCTTTCTGACGTTCCTACATCTTTACCACTGCCTTTGAGTATCCCAGCACCAGTCAAAGCTTCTTCACCAGTTAAACAGTTGCGGGAATCCAGCCCAGATGCTTCTGTGGACAAAGGTAAAGCAAATGGGTATTGGTGAAATTTGAGTTCTTGGAACCTTTGCTCTTCTGGATACCTTCTCTTAATTGCTCTTTTGGGTTAAAGGTCGCCAGTGCCACCTGCTCCTTGCTCACTCATCTCAGAGGATTATTTCCTCAGTGTACACTGAAACGCAACTCGGAAAATGTTATGGTTTACTAGTTTGGGGGTTTTTTTTTAAATGTGGAGTTTGTGAGTGGGCTCTGTTTTGCTAAAAGTAGTCAATATGGAACTTTATGCAGCCGATATCGTTGGGTAAAAAGGTTGTTGAATCACACTTGTAGTTTTGTTCCTGGCAGACTGTTTTCAGAGGATTTTTTAACGTTTCTGAATATTTTGGAGACTGGGTATAGATTTAAGGAATTGTTCTAGTGGTATGTTCAATTATATAAGTTGCTGTTTAACACGATGTGACTGGGGGGGGGGAAATGACTACATAACTGTGGTGTTGAAAATAGGAAGTGAAAAAGATGTAGCATACGTTTGTCTGAGAGATGGCATCTGTGTGTGTCATGGTCTCTTTCTCACCTTCCCCTCTGCAATTGGGAAATGCAGCAGTTGGGGCAGCAGTTGATGTCTCAGGATCATCTGAATTCTCTGAAACAAGCTCGTGCTGGCCACTTGGGCACACTGTTACGATTTTTAGTTTGCATGAAGTAGTAAAAACTTTGCCTCTGGTAGCATTTAGCTTTATTTTCTGAGATACATGGTGTCAAGGCTTACATGATAGACCTTGGTTAACTGTGCTGAGAAACAAGGGTGTCTTTTATGGTTTGCATGTCTTAGTGTGAGAAACTTGCTGGAAACAACAACTTTTATATTTCAAAATACAGTCGCATGCAACATGGTTCGATGCCTTTCTTGATTTCTCCTGATAGTTCTGTGTTCAAGGCAGGGCTTTAAGCTGTTGTCTTGCATGGTGCGCTTTCTGGCAGGCACTGTAATGCCACTGGCAGTGTCCTGGCTTAGCGAGAAGAGTGTCCACTGTTTAAGTGCAGTGTTTTCTTGTGGCCAAAAAAAGGAGAAATGGAGCCAAATTTTTAAATACACAGACTTTTGTTTGAGCAGGAAGATACAGGGCACCTTTAGGTGACCAGTGCTACAGCCAACAGGAAGGAAGTAAACCTGCCTCTTTCTTACAGTGACAGGCAGTGGCTTCTCTCCTCAGCTCCAGGTTAGTTGAACTCCTCCTACATAAGGTAAAGGTGGATTCCTTAACTCAGCTCAAAAGGCAGTAGGTGGTCGCCTTGGGCTCTTACTCCAAAAAAATGCGCTGCGAGATTCTCTGCAAAGGAGATCCAACCTTAGTCCTGTGGAGCCCTAATTGAGGACACGAAACTACCAGCAGTGTTTAGTTAATGGAAAGATCATTCCAAGACAATGTGTAAGAAGTGGCTGATCACCTGCTGCAGCTGAACAGGCTGTGCATGGTAGCATTTTATTCTTCTATTCAGAGACAAATCTAACAGGCTTGCACAGGAGGAACCCCCTACTACCCTTTCTCCCCATTCAGTGCTGCCCACCAGTTCCTTTTCCTTCCTTCCTTCAAGAGCGTGTTTGTCATACCCGAGTTTTGTTTGTGTAGGGAAGCACAGTAAGGAATTAGATGTCTCAGCCTAAGAACTATTTCTCTTCTTTTCCCTTTTTAATCAGGATTCCCTGGGAATGCTGAAACCGAAAGACATGCCACGTTTTATTCCCTGCCATCTTCGATAGAACGGACTCCCACCAAGTTAGCCACACAGAAAGTTACCTTTGGCTCTCATGGAAATTCAGCCTTCCAACCCATTGCAGCTAGCTGTAAAATAGTGCCTCAAGGTCAGAGTCCAAGCCCTGCAGAGTCGCCAGGAAAATCCTTCCAGCCTATCACCATGAGTTGCAAGATTGTATCAGGTGAATGTTAGTATACCTATCCCAGTGCTTCACCCTGTAAAACAAGAGAGTGAACCAGTTGGACTTGTTTTTCATCCTTCCCCTGATTTCCTGCCAATGTGTGAACATCAGGCAGTAGGAAACTCTAGAATAAGGAGCTAAACGCACTTCTTAATGCTCAAAGGAAAAAATAAAACTGTGAAATGCTTCACATCAGATCAAAAGCAGGACGAGAGCTGTTCTTGAATGCTTTCAAGTATGAAAATGATAGTCTTTAACTGGACTACTTCCCACAGAAAGGCCCAGGCAAGGACACATCTTCCATGTGCAATATTTGTTTGTGGGAAGAAGCCATTCTTCTCCCTCCCGCTTTCAGACAGCTGGGATGGATTAATTATTTTTTTTCTGATTATCGCGCAAATAATTAGGGTCAACCTTGTAGACTCAAATGGTCCCTCTTGTGATATCTCCTTGGATGGAAAAGCTTTGTTCTTCCTCTTTGAAAGGTCCACCCTCTGGATTAAATTGTCAGCTGACTGTAGTGAGCAATATGATACTCCATTGATAGCTTCTGAACAAAATATGGTCAAGGAGCTGTTTACTCATTTCACTTACAGTCCCGTCCCTGCCTGGGCATGATGCCATCACTGGGTGATGTTTTGCATCAGAAGGTTTTAATGTGCAGCTCACCATGTCGCATGTTGTGAAGCTAAAAGATGACCTGTTACAGCCCTTCATTTTCTGGTATTCAGGGTAGTGAGGATGAAGCACCAGGTATCAGTCTGTGCAATTTCTGATGATCTGCTCCCAAACAGTTTTCCTCAAGTTTGTCTGGTGTTTTTTTTAATTCAATTTCAATATTTTTTTCCTTGACATATTAAAACTGTACTCAGGCTGATTTACATTTGAACCTATGCCAAGTGCTTTCTTCTTTCTTAATAAGCTCTTCTCTTGATCTTCTTTCCCAAGGCTTCCCAGAAAGCAAGAATTACAGGGGCCATCCTATCTTTCTTAAAATCCTTGGACTATTCTCTGTTTATCTTTACTATTTAAATGTTTCCCTGCTAAATGCTTTTCTAAGTTTCTGCTGTCTGCTGAGAAGTGTCACCCCTTTCAGGTTTCAAAAGCAGTTTATATGACCATGGGCATTTTATTTGATCAGCATTTATGTTCCATTTTAATTGTCAATCACTGCCAAGAAAGCAGATTAACAGGCAGTTGAAGCTTAGTGTGCTTGCTGCCACCTCTTCTCTCTGATCACTTCCTTGCCTGTCCTTTTCTCTGCATTTCTTATTTACCCCTGATGCAGCTTTCTTCTCTAGTTTTTCTCTCTCCTGGTCCTCTTACCCAGAAGTTGCACATTTTTCAGCTTGCTTTCAAGGGCTTCTGCTGTAGTGACAGCAGTGAAGAGACAAGAGTGGCCATGCCTGTCTGGCTGCTGTATCGCGCAGCCTTTTT
The DNA here is from genome assembly GCA_026546715.1 of Gallinago undulata. Lineage (NCBI taxonomy): Eukaryota > Metazoa > Chordata > Aves > Charadriiformes > Scolopacidae > Gallinago > Gallinago undulata. Next base: position 24,022,668 of record JAOTQQ010000052.1, on the reverse strand, counting down.
ACGTGAACTGCTTAGTTCCTGGCTCTGAATGCCTGTACGGTGGGCTCCACAAGGGAAAGAGAGCACCTATCAACAAACTCAGCTCTCTTTCTTCATCTCCTTGAATGGACTGGGCTTGGCAGTGAATAATGATTTAGGTAATATCCCTCAGGATTCAGGAATGGACCAGATGGCTTCTCAAGGTCCCTTTGAATCCTTCTTGTCCTGGTAGGCAGAGAATGTCCTGGGTAGGTATGAGCCATAGTGCTTTACATGCCTTTTCCTTTCTGTCTCCTCTTTCCTTCTTCAAGTCCTATGATCTCTCTCAGGCTGGGAATTGCATCTTCAAAAAATGTTCCTTTTCTAAACCATTGAAGTAAGTACTACTATTGCTGTATTTTTATGTTCTTACAACACTTACAAGATAGAAGCATTGGACTTTTTTTCTTAAGGTTCTCCAATATCGACCCCTAGTCCATCTCCGCTACCTCGTACCCCAACCTCCACTCCGGTGCACATGAAGCAAGGCTCTGCTAGTTCAGTCGTTAATAATCCGTATATTATTGTGGACAAGCCTGGACAGATGGTTGGAGCAGCAGCCACAAGCACAGGTGTGTAGTGTGATCACAGAAGGCAGTGGCTTAGCCTTAACCTATTCAAGTTTATTCTCCCTTTAAAATTAATAGTATAATAACAGTTTGTGAAGATGGAAAAGTACTCGCAAAGAAAGAGGGGAGGTATTGTTGGTTTGCGCAACTGGCCGATGTAGCACAGTTAAGGGTATCATAGTTAAAGTTATGTCATAACTTCATTTGGGAAACAGCACACAGTGTAAGGCAAATTGAATTCACAGGTACCTCTTCAAAGAGGAAACGGTGCACAGGTGACTGGGTGAGGACTGTGTTGTGGATATGGGCAAAAGGCACAGAGAGGTTGCAGTGACTTACAAATCAGTCTGAAGTCCCAGTGTGTGGTCCTCTAGACATGTTGAAATGCTTGAGTAGACCAGCTTTACCAGGAGAACAGCCATGCTAGTTTCTGCTGCTGCTCTCAACTTCTAGCTGGTCTGATTCCAGCTGATTTAGATTCCTCTAATGGGATTCCCTTGGTGCTTCAGTGGTGACATAAGCCTGGGGTCAGGGTGGGAGGAAGACTGAACTGCAGATGGGTGATGGGTATGGGAGTCAGCTGGTTATCTTTGTGCTGGGGCTGAAGGAAAGGTCACTCAAAAGTCATTTATTTGTTGTGATTTGTGGCCAAGGGCTGCTATCTACTTAAAACCACTTGATTGTGTATGTGTGTGCTTGCCAGCATCTCAGAAGGCTACTCTGAGCCATGTGGTGAACTGCAGTGTCCATCTAACACACAAACAGTTCGCTGGGCATGGTTGGAAGGTGCAAAAATTCCTTTAATAGTGGCTCCTTCTCTTATTTGAAGGAATGTAACTGTCACATTCATTTTAACTTCATCACAGAGGAAAATTGTAGGGGGAGCACAGTCACAGCTGAATTCTTGGTAACACTGAAGCTGTTTCACCAATAGGGTGGGTTTTTTTAATTTGGTTAGGGATTTTCTGTCTTTTTTCTTTCCTGTTTTCCTTACCTCCAGCTTGACTGTCTGTTCTGCATGTGTGGCTTACCACAGTTTGGGTAGCTTTCATGTTCTCCTAGTAGAGATTTGTACATGGAGGTTAGAATCTGTAGATGCACCAGATGGTTTGGACATAGGAGCCTTAACGCCACTAAAGGTGCAGTTTCCCACCACGTTGGTGTGATGTAAGTACAAACTGGCCTGGAAGAAACTGCCTCCTGCCTCTCCCTCCCCTGCACTCCTGCCACTTCCCCTGCATCTTGCATGAGTCTGACCAGATCAGTGGCAGAGCAGAAAATTAATACCATCCCCTCCTCAAATCAAGCTTTGTCATCACCAGACTCTGAGTGAGGGAGCAAGAGAGAATGTGGAACTGGCTTTTTGGCAACAGCAGCCAGGCTGGATCAGAGTGTGATGTGATATTATAGACAAAGTCACAGATCGTATTTAACTTCACACTCTGTGAAAACCAGCCTTCCCAAACCCCATCATTGTGAGAAATGGCTGCTCGTTTACTTTACATAAAAGTGCAGGTTGTAGTAAAACTGTATGAGGAGACCATTATTGTGTTTTCATGTGTGTAATCCATGGCTTTGGCGTCTCTCAAGCAAATGAAACTAGCAAACCAAACCAACAGCAGTAACAAAGCTGCTGCTGAGCAACAGTGTTGTTTGCATGCTCTGGTAATGGAAGGGTAAGTTCAACCCCATCTGTCTTAGGGGGTCAGGAGAGTGCTGTGGCACACGTCTCCGTACGGTGACTTTGTAAGAGCTGTCTTCTGCAGACTTCATTCCCTAGTTCTGTTTCTTCCTTTTCCCTCCCTCACTTGGTCCCTTCCTCTCCGCTTTGTTTCCCTCCTTTTCTAACCTTCCTTTTCCATCCCACTCCATCCTTCTCCATGCCTTCCCCATGCCAGTCATCTGAGGCTAGTGTAGGTCTAGAGGGCTTCCAGACAGTGGAGGGTGTTATATCTGCAGCAGCAAATTCTGATGTCAGCTCATTTATTGTCCTAATTTCACATATTCACACTGCCAGCAGATATGCTCAGCCACCCAGGAAGGTGCCTGACCGTTTGTTTGCAAGAAATGGAGCTCTGAGTGGAGAGTACCTTCTCAGGGGTATGAATTCTGCAGGTGGAAATTCAGGAGTGGATTTGTTTTGCGCCCATGCCAAGTCCCACCAAAGTGCCTCATGGAGAATACGAAGTCAAAATGCAGTGCTTCTTGTTAGAAGAGGTTTCATGTGTTCAGTGGCACCGCTCCCTACCCCTCACCTGACATCTGCTTTATTTCCCAATACACAGGGAGCCCAACCAGCAAACTGACTGGTGCTTGTCAGGCCTCTCACGGAACTGGATCTCCTGTATCAAAGACCCACGGGAGCAGTTTTGTTACCTCAACTGTCAAGGTAATGTTCTCATTAGGTGCGTACTTTCCATTTAAAATCTGGCTTCCTTTTGAGTAAGGCTTTTTAGTATTATCAATTCTGCATTTTCGGTAAGTTCTTCTGGTTGTCATTTCATAAGAAGATTTACTGTGTCTAACAGATGGAGCCATATGAGAACATGGTGGTTATACAAGATGATAGCGTCACTTCATGCAGCTCTAATTAGATTTGCCTACACCTCTGTTAAAGGCTCTGCTCTTACTCTTTTCTACAAGGAAATCCATGGAGGGTATAGCTCTTACAGTGTCTTACCTCTCAAAAAAGCTGTTCTGTAGCTGACTTTGATCTTCTTCACTTTGTTAGTGACAGTGTGTGATTAAACCAGGTGTTTGTCTCAAAACCTTCACTGTGTTCATTATTTTTCTGCAGCAGCTGTTCCTAGCAGCCTGAAAATAGCTCATTTAGTGGCTTTACAACTGGCTGCGTTTAGAAAAATGTTTGTGTAAACAGTGGAGTAACCAAATGTGTAAACAAACAGTGATGAATAGGGTTCATGCTTCTGATCTGCAAAGCCTAAAAGGTAACAAGCTGAACGGTCTCACATAAAATCTCTCCCACATCTTGTACTAGAAAAGATATTTCTGGCAGGCAAGTAGCATCAGTGGAGCTCTTCTGCCAGCAGCTGGTGGGTGTGCTGCTGCAAACAGGAGCATTTCCCTGTCTCCAAGTCACAAGAATATTAATTCTGGATGGGGTGAGGGGGGGAAAGGTTTGCCCGTGAGCCTGCAGAGAACAAATCACTTTACATTTGGAACTGAAATGCTTCCTATGTCTGCTTGGGGAAAAAGCATTGAAGATTGCTGTCTGAACTAATTAGTTTGGAGTAGCATTTTAAGTGTCAGGTGTGCAGCTATTCAGGTTTTAAAAGCCTGTCTGCTCAGGTGGATTTCACTTAACTGCATTGAAAACCATTCATTAGTCTTTATTTTTCAGTGGTTTGGGACAGTTCTTTCTGAAAGGTTTTAACTGAGTTAAAGTAGGCACACGTTGTTAGTAGCAGTTGAATTCTGTACTTCTGGGACAAAGTTAAAAAAAAATTAATATATTTTTAAAAATACAAAAATTAGAGTTCTATAGACAGAAATGTATTTTGATTTATGACCCTATGCTTTCCAGTTGGTGAAAAGACTGTAATTTTACAGTTTCTTTAAAGAGGAGGGTGATGTTAGTGTGATATTACAGATTGTGCTTAACTTGCAGTTTCTCATCACTGAGTGCTAGTTTTCTCTGCATTGTCTTTTTTTTTTTTTTTTAAATTAATCAAGGCGGTGTTTCTTCAGTCACTTCAAAATGTCTGACATGCATGCTGCTGTTCAGAGGACTGGTTATGCCTCTAGCCTTGTCTTCACACCTTCCCCCTATTTACTACCAGCCCTGTAGCGATGTGGTGAACCAGAGCAGACAACTGATCTGGGTGAAAACTAGCTTGTTTTTGGTCATTTGTGTCAGCACAAGGAAGACAGCCAGGAGTATTAGGTTAGAGTCTGAGGGCTTGCTTTCTGGTCGTGACCCAACCCAAAGATAAACCAAGTAATTGTGAAATCGTCTTTGGAGTTCACATTGATTGTAAAATATTGTAATTAAAGTAATTAATCAAAGCATAAATTTAACAGACTTCCTCAAGTGAATTTCACTTCTCCAGCAGCCTTAGATCCACAAATGCCAAGTGCACGATTTTGCAGGTGTGGAAACGTGTTTTACTCCATGTAGTTAGGTAGCCTCACATTTTCTGCCAAATGGTGCATTCTGTCTGGAAACACTGTGCCATTGGGCCTTTCTAGTTACAGGAGAACAAAAAAATCATCTGAGAGAATTTTGCTTGCAGATTTAAATTCAACTTTTTTTTTTTCCTCCATAACTTGTTTCTTCTTAAGATTTTCCTCTATCTTTGAGATTGCTTGTAGAATCACAGAACGGTTGAGGTTGGCAGGGACCTCTGGAGATCATCTAGTCCAACTTGCCTGCTAAAAGCAGGGTAAACTACAGCAGGAATTTATACAGTTGGGTTTTGAGTATCTCCAAGGCTAGAGAGCTCACAGCTTCTCTGGGCAACTGTTCCGGTGTTTGATCACCATTAAATTCAAATAATTGAATTTAAAAATAAAGCAGAACTTTCTGTGTTCCAATTTGTACCCATGACTCTTGGTATTTCATTGAGCGTTGTCTGGCTCGGTCTTCTTTGCACCTTCCCATCAGGTATTTATATGTATATATGAGATTCCCTCTTAGACTACTTGAATTTTGTAGCTCTGAAATGCTTTATATACAAAGCTGGTGGGGGAGCAAACAAGTTGATTTCTTTCACTTGCGTATTAGAAACAATTTCTGCTGTGGGAGATGTAACTTTCCAAATGAAATTTGCTTTGTAGGTTGCATTAAGTATGTTACCCTCCTTTTACTTAAGTGTTGACTGTTTTTTGTAAATGGCTTATGGTAATTTAGGCCCAGATGGTCCTTGCTACCCTTTATTAGTAATCGTTTGTTTTATTTCTTGTATTGGACATTTCACTGATTTTTTGCACCATGTCTTCCTATTTGCAGCAGGAGGATTCTCTGTTTGCCACCATGCCACCTCTTTGTCCTATTGGGAGTCATTCCAAGGTACAAAGCCCCAAATCAGTCACTGGAGGACTTGGAGCTTTTACAAAGGTATTCCTCTTGGCTTTTGTGCTGAGATAAGATACCCAGTAGTGCTATTTTGTGCTGTTTTGTGCCACAAACCACATAATTTCCAGTGCATGTAGAACTGTTACTGACACCAATATGTCCTGCTGCTGAGAGCTCTCTAGCACCTCTCAAAAAATGTCTCTTGTTTTCTTTTCTTTTCCCATGGCTTTACTGTTCCTGTGACCTTTCTTTCTATCTTTTCTTTAAGCCTTTCTTGTTTTTCTTTGAATCACTGTCGTATTGACGCTGGTGTTTTTAACGCTATTTTTAGTGGGGTACAGTAAAAGTAAGCTGGGGTGGATTTGTCAGGAGTTTATTAAAAAATGCTCTAGTGATTTCTGAATGTCAGACGTTGCAGCTTATGAGTACATTTCCTTAAAAGTTACCATCCAGAATTTACAGTTGTTTCTGGCAATATTAGGGTGATCCAAGTAAAAGGTGGAAGAACAACACCTTCTAGCAGTTACAGAACCTACAGCAACCTAACGCAAAAATATCCCGGTCTTTCTTGAGTCACTGTTCAGAAGGATTAGATTTAGGGCCTGTCCCATTGAAACATAAAGAATTAATACCAGAGAATAATATCAGGTGTAATAATTTACACTATCTATAGCTAGAATATTGTTTTTAATTTTGCAGGATAGAAAAAAATATTGAAGTTCAGAATGTGTGCTCAGCAGGAAAGGTGCCTAAAAATTGGAAGCCTTAAGGCATCGTGGCTCCTTTCTGAGATGCGGGGCCTGAAGCAGTCAGATCTGGCCATGTCCGTCATGGCTACTAATTGTAATGGTACTAGCGATTTCTGTTATTCTGTGATTTCTATCAGCACCTCTCAAATTTGGAATGCTTTGTAAATGCAGGCAACCCCCTCACACACTTGTGTTGGGAGTGCTGTGTAAGAGCCACAATTGAGTTTACTGACTGTTGCCTGCCCTATCATGGAATTATGTAATTATTGGAGTTGAAAGGGACCTTCTAGAGATCATCTAGTCCAACTCCCCTGCCAGAGCAGGATTGCCTATAGCACATTACTCAGGACTGCAGCCAGGCTGTTCCAGAAGTGTTCCCCAGTAATTTAACGATGCTTGCTACGTTTATTTATTTATTTATTTGTGCCTATTTAAAAGGTGATAATTAAGCAGGAGCCGGGAGAGCTGCCCCAGCAACCCCAACTACCAGCGACGGGGACAACCACGCAGACCTCTGTGCAGCAGTATGTCACTGTGAAAGGGAGCCACATGTTAGCCTTGTCACCGCAGAAGCCAGTCGTGAGCACAGGCGAGGGGACGGTGCAATCTAAGGTATGAGGGAGACACTTGGGCACCTTTGGAGTGGCGTTAAGCTGCCTTTTTTTGTGGTTTCATTGCAACAACTTGTGCTTCTCTCAGTGGAGTAGAGTTTCTTCTGCCTCAGCCCCAGGCAGCAACGCCGTGATTGGTTTTCCCATGTGCACAGCCTGTCTCATGTCATGCTTGCCTGTAGTCCCCAAAAAGGGAGCAGGGTGAGGAGACACTATCGCATTTGGTTGTGTACAGGGAATGCCTCCCACTTTGTCTAACCCTTTGCAACAGTGGGGGTGGGGGTATTTCTGAACTGGAGCCTGTCAACACAGAAAGTTGGCTGCCATCATCAGCACTTGCCTGAAACTCATCCAGGTCTTTCTGCAAGAGGAGGCAAATTCTTTCTTTGGGCAACAGGCCTGCAATGAAAAAGAACAGGACAAACAGGGAGTGGGGTGGACGCTGAGCCAGAACTAACATGAGGTGGAAGGAGTCCTACTTGAGTGACAACTCAAAGAGTTTTACTGTAGGAGTCTGTGCCAATGCAATGCTGCTATGACAGGAGTGATGCAACTTCTGAGAAGGCACGGTAACTGTGCAGTGACAAGATGACAGATGTGTCAGAAATTCTCTCCATTCTTGCCTCTTTCCATTGTGGATAGAGTCAAATCATGTGCCAGGCACAGGAGATTGCATATGGAGCTTTTGCTTTTGCATAAATAAATATGTATTTGCATTTGCAACAGTTCGTTGTCCTTTTTACTGCCTTATTTGCCTGTTTGAGCAGGTATGCAAACTTGTGTTTGCCTGCAGTTATTGTCAACGCATAAAATTGAAGCACTTTTTAGATTCTGCTTTGAGGCCATAGTTTTCCCATGGAGTCTGTTCCCATGAACATGTTGAAACTAAATTTCTGCATCTCTGTGCTTTGCCAAGGCAAGATTTATCTTCAGCTGGAATTAAGCCATTGCTTATATATCAGGAAAATAATGAAAGTGCCCTGTAATTTGAATGTGGGTACTTTTGTGGGTACTCTGCAATCACAGTTGTGTTTACAAGTTTATCGTTTTACTTGGGATTGGCCTCTTGCCAAGTTAATTTTGGTTTTAGATGAATAGCTTTTATATGTGACTAGACACGTATAAAGTGTCCTGAATTGTCTAGAGATGGAGGAAGGGTACCAGTTAGAATTCACATGGTAGCTCTTGCCAGCAGCACATCACCCAATACTTATTTGTTGCAGGTTGTTGGCGTTCCAGTTGGTTCTGCTTTACAGTCGACAGTGAAACAAGCGGTGGCTATCAGTGGTGGCCAGATTCTTGTGGCAAAATCTAGCTCTTCAGTAGCAAAGGCTGTTGGTCCGAAGCAGGTTGTGACTCAAGGTGTAGCCAAAGCCATCGTGAGTGGAGGTGGAGGGACAATTGTTGCTCAGCCTGTGCAGACTATAACAAAGGCGCAAGTTTCTTCCACAGGTGCTCAGAAAAGTACATCTCAAGGCTCAGGTAGGGTAATTTTGCACCTCGTTAATAGCTCTTGGTGGGTAGACATTGGGGCTCTATGATGATTTCTTCAACTGCAAAATAGCTATGTGTGAAAAAATTTCAAAATGAATAGAGAGGTCTGTAGGGAAATTCAGGCTGAGATCAGCAATAAAGAAAATGTTAACTCTTTATCTGTAAAGGGGGAAGAGGGAGCACTAGGGAGCACTTTAAAATATGCTGTGTTCTGTGAGTGGAGATCAGAGAGATATGTTGGGGAATGTGCTAGAGACCTAGTAAGACTTTCCTGGAGCCAGATCTCACATTTTTGCCCAGCATTGTGGTCCTTAAATGCTCAAAGGGCTCTATGTAAATCCAACTAAGAAGATCCCAACGGTCCTGATTGCACCTTGACATCTTACCCAATGCTTACAGTTATGGGGGTTTGGGCAGAAGCATCCAGCCTCCTTCTCCACACAGCTGGCCTTAGCTGAGCATCTTACCTTGGGCCCTGGGCTGCTTTGAAGGTGCTAGGTGGCCTGTAGACCCCATGGTTCTGCTGCTTTGGTCTGCAGCTCTAAGTGGCACTGGACACAGAAAGGGTTTTTTCAGACCTATTCAACGTTCCTGTACATCACTGGTGGAGTTAATCTGCAGTTTGGCCAGCTAAGAATGGATTATCAAAGGCTAGCTGCCTGTCACCCCTATTACTTCCATCCTGTGCAGATTTCAGTGCGTACTACTTTCTGCAAGGAGTAATTTTTATTTTTTTATTTATTCTTTCTTTCTAGTGATGGCTACACTGCAGTTACCAGCCACCAACCTGGCAAACTTGGCAAACTTACCGCCAGGCACCAAACTGTACCTCACCACCAACAGCAAGAATCCTTCTGGGAAAGGAAAACTGCTTCTGATACCCCAAGGAGCCATATTGCGAGCCACAAATAATGCTAGTTAGTCTTGCAGGGAAATCTAATGAGTTAAATAATGGAATCACTGCATAATTAATATGTTTGGTATTTTTGCTATAAAGCATCCTGGTACTGTGGAAGTCAGTAATGGGGTGGGATTTCTTTGTTCACAACAAATGTGGTATGTGGTGCTTTTTAAGACAAATCTCACGTGTCATCTGTTTTAGATGAAACTGCTTTTCACACAGTGCTTTGAGTGTCTTTCTCTCTGTTCTGAAAGCAGACAGTGTAATTTTCCTCAAAATTCAGCAAAGGGTTGTCTTTAACTCTTTGTGGTGATCTGTAGGAAGAGACAACTGCGTTTTTGTGACGCAGAATGGAGATGGATTTGAATGTAGTTGTGAAAGCTATTAATAAGTCATGGATTGGCACCCTGGAGAAACTAGAAACATAAGAAATTGACTTGAAAAGGAAAAGATCCTGTATATGGAATGAGGGAAAGAAAAGGTTTTGAATATTGATACAAGGTTTGTCACCAAGCTGTTGAGATCAGCAGAAACACTTTGTGGTTTATGGGCTTGTGAATCAAACTTGCTGTGAAATACCTGGAGAATATCACTGCTAAAATAGTTCTGATGGACAGTACTTTTTGTAGTGTGCTATTGCCTTAGGAAAAGAATACTGCAAGTTTTGGACTCTATAGAGGAAGAGTTTTGTCACGAGCCTTCTCCAAAATGCGCCTACTGAGGCTGGAGGTTGGGATGGGAGATGGATTGGATGTAAACTTTTTGTTCTCAGTTCTGATATCAGCAGGGAAGAAAAGATATTATTCAGTTTAATATACAAGGCTGCAAGTACCAGCAACATAGCTATAAAGTACATGTCACTGAAAAGTGGTGAAAATACCTTCTTGGTGAAGGTGTCTTTGGGCTTTAGAACTGTTGATGGGAGCTCCATTGCTTGAGGTTTAGAGAGGCAGCTGGGGTAGTCCAACTCTGAGAAGGAAATAATCTCACAGGCCTCAAGGAAGAGCAAATACTTGTGATTTTTGACAGATCCATAAGTATTGAATTTTTACCCTTGTTTTTTAATGAGAGACTGCAAAAAGTTAGTGTTCTGTGTGTTTCTTCCGGGAGGGAGAGGAATATCGGTGTTGCTGCAAATTACCACTGCTTGCTATTGATGATCCAATACTCTGGTAACAAAACTGCATTGAAACAGCCAACGAAAGTAAAATTAAGCCAGTGGGATTGAGAGTATTTTTAGGGCTTTTGCTGCATATTCATAAACTGTAAAAGACTGATGAAAAGACTGTTCATCTGTTGGACAGCATCTTCTTTGGAGAGAAAATTCAAAACAGCCTGAAATGAGGTTTGCTTGCCCAACAGTCCTCCCTATTTCCCCCATAACCACTTTTGTTCATGGCATTTGCTGAGCTGTAAGAGAGACCAGCAGCACATCTGAACTGTGCTGTGCTGGGCAGTGGTGTTATTTAGCCACAAAACATGTGGCAGCAAGCATCTTGCAAAGTGTATATACGGGGATGCTTTAGACAGTGTCTGGTTACCAAAGGGTCAAGCCTTTTCTTCTGGTTACAGGTCTCCAATCTGGTTCTTCCACGAATAGTGGAGGAGGAGGAGGAACCCAAAGCACAAGCAGTAACTTGTCACAGCACCTCACCTATACATCCTACATCCTGAAGCAGACACCCCAGGTCAGTGGTGTAAGCATCTTAACTGAAGCAGATGGACATTTCTGGCTCCAGTGGTGATATGTAGATATCCTGGTGTTCCGTACTACATGAAACATTTTGGGACTATGGGATCTAGATCCTCTCTTAACAGCTCTTGCCTCTCTTTGCTTTATCGCTCATGGTTGCTATTGGCACGTCTCTGCCCTTCGCCTCCCCTTGCAAGGTGGTCCCCTCTTGGCTCCTTGCAGGCTAAGAAAGCAGCACCAAGACCAGGGCGAGCAGTGGGTGGAGAAGAGACAGGTCTCCAAAGGGTCTCCAAAACCAGAGAGGTGATATGACAAAGATGAAGAGTTGTCCTACACAGTAGGATGTGTAAGAGTAGGAGGAAAGTACAGTAGAGATAGGAGAATAAAGGAGAGTTATTGGAGAGAAACAGCAAGGCTGAGTAAGAAAAAAGAGAAAACAGAAGATTGTGTGAAGGGATCCATGCGTGACAGTGGGTGAATGAAGCTTCTGAAGGGTAGCAACTGAATACTGATAAGAAGCAGGAAGGGTGGCAAGGTCTCAGCTCTTAGGTTATTAGAGCACACACCTCTGCTTGTCACTGCATGCTGAGCTTGGAATACATTTTTGAAATGAGAAGGTGACAGAATGTCTTGATTCCTCCAGCCTTTCTGACTTGCATGCTAAGCAACATCTGTCACAAAGAATAAACTTGAAGACCACAAAGCGTGTTAAATTTTAGTGGATGCTTCTGACAAGGCAGGAAACTGATTGTGGCTTTTTCACCCCTTCCCTTGTATCAGAAAGTGGTGTTTTGCACCGAGAAGATGTAGCTGTGTCTAGCTCTTAGTGCAGAAGCATCTGTAATTAGCAGTGCCTTGTTTTTCGAAGATGCAATGTTGTTCTTGCATTACAGCTACAGGCTTATGCTCCTAGATTTCTGTTGACTCTTAGCTGAGTTTCAAAGTGCTGACTTCCCTAACTTGTTTCTGGAGCAGGGCACCTTTCTGGTCGGTCAGCCTTCTCCTCAGAGTTCTGGGAAGCAGCTGACTCCAGCTTCGGTTGTTCAGGGCAATGTAGGAGTTGGAACATCTTCCACACAAGGACAAGCACTAAAAGTGATAACTGGACAGAAAACAGCTCTATTTACACAGGTAATGTGCAAATGGTGTGTTTCTTACGAGTCAGCATTTTGTCAGATAAAGTATAAGAACCGCAGCCACACATTTTGACAGCTTTTCCTTTCGCAGTTCTTTGGTTTGTTTTTTTTTTTTTTTGTACAATTATGATGCTGGCTGTACTATGATAAGAAAGGCACATGAAAGTCTACTTTCATATGCAGATATTGGACCACAGTTTTCTAGCTTTATTCTCAAAGTGGGTCATGTGTAAGCTTTGGCTGTGTGTTTGTAAATGTGCTCTGGGATTTCTTAGTGAAATGGAATTAGGGAAGTGAATACAGTCAGGTACAAAAATGTGCTTAAATATTTGAACCTTAGAAATGGGTTACCTGCTAAAACTCTTAAAATGTTTGGGTTTGGTATCCCCCAAAGGTCCTTTTTTAAAAAACTACCAAATGGTCCCTATGAAATTCAAACTCCGCAGGAGTATTTGTCATCGATAATCCAAAATTAAAGATTGATAGGCATATTTTTGTGAAGTCAATAATTTCTTAGGTAATAATTTTGTTCCAGCTCTTATTGCCACCATTTGCCTTTTTCAAAAGTCTTTTGAAAATATTTTTCAGTAATATAAAAAGCATTTTTCTTGTTTGTTTTGTTGTTGTGGTTGAGGGGTTTTAAGTCATTTTTAAAAATGCAAAGAAATACACCTTTTTCCTTATGTTGAAACTTTTTTTTCAAAGGCTGCACCCAGCGGACAGACATCACTGGTGAAAATATCAGATGGGTCTATAAAATCAGTGCCTGCCTCATCCCAGCTCTCCAAACCTGGCACCACTGTGCTGAGAGTGTCAGGAGGTGTCATCACCACAGCTGCTGCTCCTGCTGTGGCCCTTCCCACAAATGGGGTGGCCCAGGTGAGAAACATTGCTGATATTCTGTAATTGAACATTTTCACTCTGGCCAATATAATCTCCAGGAATGGACTTCTCCATTTTTTTTCCCCCCTATTGATATTCTTCTCAGTCAGCATTGCTGGTGGGTCTGCTCTTACTTGTGTACACAACTCCTTTTCTGTTGGGTTGTTTGCTGCTTGGCATAAAGTAATATCTGGAAGGAAACAAGGAGAGAAAAGAAACTGAAATCTCTAGTTTCTTGCTTTTAATGTTGTTAACATTCAGGTAGGCAGGGAAAGCTTTATCTGAAATGGTTTTTTGCAATCATACAAATTAGAATTTTTGGGCCACGCAGCTTTCAAACACCAAATCTGCTGCTGGCACAAAAATTTGCAGAAGAATATGAGATACCTGAAGCTCTGCATCCAGCAGGTCAGTGAAAGCCAGCAATATCTAGGCTGTAGGTTGCTTCTCTAAGATCATGGGCTCTACATGGTGTTTAGTGCCCAATCTGTTGTCAACGGATTTCAGAGCCCAGCAGTGATCAAGATACGGGGACCTTCAGTCCTGACTGTGTTCAAAGGATATATCCTCCCTGTATCCCAGGGGAGTCATAACAGCCCAGCCTTGGAATGGAGTGCTTCGGCACAGAGCGAGGTTGGAAGTGAAAAATTTGTGTTCTTAGAGTGAATGCTCCTGTGCATGGGTGCAGGTTGTCCACCTGGAGTGCGTTTGGAGTTCACAGGGTGACGACGAGGCGGCAAAAAGGACAGTATATAGTTCACTGGGAAGGTTCCTCCTGCCCTGCTGCTTTTGCCTGTGGGGAGGCAAAGCTTAAACAAGCAGAAGGTTGATGCCGTACTTCCCTCAGAGGACTGAACGCTGGCTCACACAGCATATATAGGTGAAGATGCTAGAATTTGCGTTAAATGCTACTCACTGTTTTTACAGCTCTCAGTGAAGCTGCAGAGATAGACATTTTCCGTGCAGCCTCTGTATCCCAGACTTTTTTCCATTTCTCTGCTGACACCTCTTGACTTTTGAGCAACAGGGAAATATGAAACATTCCTGGGTCAAATTTATCATCTGGAGACCTCCCTGCTTACTGAAATGAAAGGACCTGGCTCCAGATACTATCAAAGCAGTTGTGGTAGCAGTCCTGTGTTCACAATTTCACTTTTTATGTTTGAAACAATCTCCAGTCTATATGGACCATCGTTGTATAAGAGCTTTTGCGTATGTGGTTGAGAACCTCTTGCTTCTTAATGATTGATAGATAAATATTTGGTTTTGCTACTTCTAGGTATTGCCTTCTTGTGTCTATTGTTGATTAACCAATTGCACAAAAATTTTTTTTTTTATCCTTTTCTGCCTCTTTTATGCAGCAAATAGATAATGCAGGTTCCAGTTCCTCATCTTCTGGAACTCCTGCAGCAAAGACATCTGGACAGCAGCACCAAATCTGTATAAGCCAGAGCCAGTCAACTCCATCAGTAGTGAATAAGACTGCAACTTCCCCTGTTGTAAGTGTTGCTTCTTTGATGACTACACCAACGCCTGTGACTGGAAAAGCAGCAGTATCAGGTATTAAACTCCCTTCCTGCCTTTCCTATAGGAAAGTTAGAATCCAGATGTGAGTTTTTTACATGTCTTCACTGTAAATGGAAGCATGTAGAGTCACCTGCATTTGTGAATGTGTTAAGTCATGCTTTCTAAAACATATCTTATTAGCATAACTTTTGGCTTAGCCAAAGAGATGCCTAAATAATTTGGCATTCTATCGCATCAGTACATTGACTGTATCTGTTACAGTTAACAATATGAGCTGCCCGTTAGTATTGGAGAGGGATTTTAGTTTTCATGCTAAGTCCTCGTTAGAAGATGCATCCTCCCTATTCAAGAGCACAGGGTGTTGCTGAATGCTGAAACAATCAAAGTACCAGCAATACTACAGACTTACTGGTTTGTGATACTCCACTGAAGTCGGAGAAGCTGCTTGAGCAGAATTTGGCTCTGAGGCTTTGCATCTGTTCTCTTTGGCTTGGAAAGGAGAGAAATGTTGATTAGGGGGAACCGAAGGCTTTGAAGTCAAAATCCATTAAGTACAGTGGGGAAGGCTGGATCTGGAATGTTTCAAGTCAGTAAAGATGAGGTAATAAAGATAGACTGCTGTTAGGTAGAGGGGAGCTTTCATTATTTAGTTCTGTTGTCTTCCAGTATGTTTTGTATCACAGAGAACAAATATAGCAGGTTTAATTTGAGTATAATGGGTTAAAATCAGAAATTTTCATTTTGACTAGTTCACCTGCTGGCATGTTCTGTTGACTTGAAGCAGCTTCTTACTAAGTGGAAACAGACTAAAAATAAAGAAAAGAGAAAGGAAGTGACACTGAGCTCATCTGACAGTGTCTTTTTTTAAGCAGCTCTTATTTCCTATGTACACAGTCTTCCAAATTCCTTGTGTTTTCATGACTCTGTTTTTCCCAGAGCTTGAAAGTAAACAACATAGTCTCCTAAGATTAAGTAAGTCATAATTCTGCAATAAGCATTTGAGTATTTTTCTGCTTTGCAAACAAAGCAGCCAGGGGGTTGGTGAGGTTTTTTTGGTAGAAAATATGCCATTCTAAATAACTCTCAGATTAAAACTCCCATTTAGATATGAGTATGTTATCTAGATTTTGGTTTGTTTTGTCTTTTGTTTTTGTAACCTGAGGCATCATGAAAAAGTTCTTCTTTAAGAATCCCAAAAGAAGCAGTGGCTGAAAAACATGTTATTTCAATGTCAAGCCAAACCAAAACTGTGTAAGAATTCTGGATATTTTTATTTTTAGAGGCAACTTTTCAAAAAGAATCTCAAATTCTCCCATTGTTTTGCCACAATGTCTCCCACCCATCAAGCTAATGGGGGTTAGTTGACAATGTCTTCTTCCTCGCTCTCCTGTCCTGACGCATCTGTGGATCTCACGCTTGGGACATCCCCCAAGGCACTCTTCTCAAATGGTGCACTTTCTCAAAGTGTGGTAAACTGTTCTGGGAAGAGATTTGTGAAGCTGTGAGCATTTACTGGCTTGCTGGAGACTGGCTCTGTGCCCAAAGAGAGCTTCAGTTCACAGTTTAACATCCCCAGGAGAACGGCTGAGGGTCGGTGTATCAAAGGGAGCCAACCTCCCCTGAACCTGACCATCCTTGGGCTCTGTGTTTGAGAAAGCTGGAGGCAGAAGAAAAGGTTTTGGCAAGATGTGTGGCATTCATATTTATAATTCTACAAATATGGGATTTTATTTAAATGATTCTTAAATAGAATACACTATGATGTTTAAAAATGACTTGGTAATACTAAGTTAGCCTTCTTGCCTGGTGATGAAAGCCTAGCTGACCAGTGCTGTGCATCTTTCAAAATCAAGAAGTATCTTCATCAGACCTTGTCTTGGTACTCAAAAGGCAGCTGTGCTTTTTAAACAATAGTAATAAGATGTGAGGGGAATGGAAACTTTGTCTCAAAACAAATCATGAGTATGAAACGACCATTGTGAAACTAGGAAGTCTGCTGTTGCCAGTGTTCTAAAATAGAAGCCTATTAAATTTCCACAATCTGAATAAAAGTTAGCTAAGATTGAATACAGCTGTCTTGAAAATAGCCAGTTTACCAGTAGAAAGGATGGGCACAAGCCCAAATCATGGTGCTGGCTGTGGTGGCTTGAGCTGTCATCACTGTGGAGGGAGAGCTGGTGATGATGATTACTACTCACCCATGGCACAGCTTGGAGCCGTGCTGGTTTCCACCAAAGTCACCGGGTGCTGCCATTGATAATGCTGTTAATACCCGAATGTCCTGCTTGTTCTGTTAGCCTTGACTAAAACCAGT
>JAOTQQ010000052.1:23974513-24005639 GCA_026546715.1 Gallinago undulata | reverse complement strand
TCACCGGGTGCTGCCATTGATAATGCTGTTAATACCCGAATGTCCTGCTTGTTCTGTTAGCCTTGACTAAAACCAGTGATTTAATTCAGTCCCCACTTTAATATGATTCATAGCTTGATTAGCCATCCTTATGGATGTATTCAGTGCATGTTACAGAAAGACTGGGGACACTCCATTCGGGTATGTCCTTCATCAGACTTGCTGCACAGTCTTGGGCTTGGTGCTTAGTTAAACCGTGGTTGATGGTGCTCTGCTGATTGCGGTGGGTTCTGCTAAGCTGAACTGCAGAGGTGTGTGTGGCACTGGGGTACCTCAGTGAGTGTGGCTGTGTGGGTACGACAGAGCTGTCCCTCACTGCTTTACCAGGCCCTCGAGCACCAGGTCTTGTTCTGACAAGAGTGTTTTACTCTGTGCTGAGCTTGCTTCAGTTCAAAGGTTTGTGTTACATCAACTTTCACTTAATACTGCTTATGCAATTAGGAAACCTGCCTCACAAATGTCAGTGCAGCACGTCATACTGCGCACACTGGTGCAGCACCCCAGTATTTTAGCTATCGCTTGTGTCAGTAAAAACTGGTCTGACAGTTCACTGAACTGTGGCTTCTTAAGAGGGTGGCAGTGCTTGCTTACGTGCCATCCTAGTTCAGGCAGAAAGGGAGAGAAGTAGCTGGCGATAAACAAAATGGTGTGTTTTATTTAACATTTTGTCTTCCGTTCTTCTTGCAGGGTTGCTAAAAATCCACTCAAATCAGTCTAGTCCACAGCAGGCTGTTCTGACAGTTCCCAGCCAGCTTAAACAGCTCGGTGTAAACACAGCTTCTGGAGGTGTTCAGACAATACTCATGCCTATGAACAAAGGTAAAGGGCAGAGGAGGATGTTTGAAAATCCCCTTTGACACAGGGTAGCTCTTGGTCGCTGTTGACATACATGGTCCAAAGTTAGAGATAGAAGAAAATGTAGCAAGGAAATTCATCCCTAAATTTTGTGCTGCAAACACTGTGTTGCTTCTGAACGTGGTTATTTGTCAAAGTGTATGAAGTTTGATTTTTCTTTTCTTTGTTGTTTTCTTGGTTTTTTTGCTGTTTCTCTCCAGTGATACAGTCGCTTTCTACCAGCAAAGTTTCAGCTGTTACAGCTGTCACAACATCAAGTACTGCTGTCCCTACTCCCTCTACAGCATCCATCACTAAAGGTAACAAGGAATTTCTCAGTAAGATAAGTAGTAGAAATAAGCTGGCACTGCTTTATGCAAGTGGCCTGACTGTGGGTTCCTTTGTTTCCATTGTTAATAGGGTTTAAATCGAGTAAAAATGGCATTGGGGGACTAGGAAATTAGCAGTGACTTGCCCCTAAGCAAATCCCAAAGGAGAGGCAAGTACAGAAGGAAATGAGGATTCTGTAGAAAGCTATCATGGGTACCTCAAACATTGACTGTTTCAATCCATTTTTGCAGAAATGCATAAAGCAGCATGTATTTAATCATAGTTACTGCTGTCCTTAGAATAGTGACTGTGGTGAAATATACTGGGGAATGCTTTCCAGCATGCACACACACGCAAATATGTACACGCAGTACTTCCCAAAATAATGCATAGGCCAGAGCAGAGGTACTCAAAGTCCAGTTCTGCAGTCCAGAGCTGCCTCATGTCTCTCCCATCCCAGATGAATGACCAGACTGCCTGGCTGTTTGGGTTGGGAGCATCTCTCTCTCCTGCGTCACCAGAGTTGTGCCCGAGATGTGAGAAAGTTCACTGATGTCAAAATCAGTGATGTCTTTGGAGAGGTTCTCACTTTGAAATGTTACCTCTTGCTAAAACTGTTGGTAGATTTCTACACAGCCCTTTGATTACAGAAAGGCCAACGTCCAGTTGCAGGCAGTTCAGTTTAGGTCAGGCAGTTGTATGCAAAAGATCAGCAATTGATTATGCACATGCATATTTTCTAAGCATATTGAGATTTGGGGTGGGGTGTCACGTTTTGGTGGCTTTCTTCCAGCAGAATTGAAGGCCAAATTTGTTCACAAATCAGAATGCAAACGACAAATTAAGTGATGTTACATAAGACCCTTAGTCCTACCAGAGTCTCGCAAGACATTATTTATCAAGCTCGCTGGTACTTTTTGTCTCTTAAAATGTGTTCTGTTTCTTTGAAGTTAAGATGGAGCCTGATTCAACAGGACAAAACTGCAGTTCTGTGGGTACCCAAGAAGGCCAAGCAGCTGTAAAAACAGAAGAGAGCTCCGAACTTGGGAATTACGTTATCAAGTAATTGTTCATTTCTTTTTAAGTATTTCTGATCTTTGAAATACCAAGAGGAAAGGAGGAGGTTCTAGGGATACAGGCAGTAGTGTAGAAATACATTATAAAATACATTATAAAATTTATTTTATATAGAAATACATTATAAAATCTTCTATCCTCTACGCTGCTGTATCAGTACTAATTCTTCTGGCTGGCATTTGTTTCAGAGTCGCAATATTTTGATTGTAAATGGATTTGTATGCAGCGCTCATGAAAGGGGGAAAAAAAAATTATTTGAAGATTTGCAGTTGTTTTGGGGTTTGCTAAAATCTCAAGCTGCTAAAACCTTTTTATCATCTGCTGCTTGTATAATTCCCATTGTGTGTCCTTATTGAAGTCAAACCGCCCAGTGAAATGCAGGTCAAAAAAGGGGCATCTGAAAAAAGTAGAACCATGTCTCTTCTTGCGTCTCTAGTCTTGTGAAGCTCATGCTTCTGTAATTACTTAGTGTGATGGCTGCCTTTGTTCACAATTGGAATGGAATAATATAAAGATCATTGGAGTATTTGTTCACTGGATGATGTGAAATCCAGTGCTTTGTTTGTGGTGCTCTTGCAAGTCCTTGTTAGTGTTTTTTTTTCCCCCAGAACTCAGTTTGCAGAATTTTCTCTACATACTTTTTGTAATGTGTAAGGGGGTTTCTTGTGCTCTTGATTCCTCCAGTGGCTGACTTTCTTGTCTCCATGTTTTGAAAAGTTTTGTTATCCCAACATAAAATACAGTACAGCTGGTTAAGTAAAATTTCTTTAAACTCCCGTAAGTACAGGGCTTTCCGTGCAGTATCCCATGTTCCTACTCAGACAGCCTGTACTAATAGGTGCATCTTATCCCTCAAAGAAGTGTTGCAGCTTGCAAGATGATGCAGAGATTTCTTCCAAACCAGCCCAAAAAAGCTTGTCTTTAGTTTCTTCAATCAAAACAAATGCAGCTTGAGATGTGGATACTTCAGCAAGAGGAGGGGGCTGTTTGAAATACCTTCTCCAGACTGAGGCGTAACTGTTTATCCTCAGATAAATACTGCTATGATGCCTTGGGGCTAGGGATTGTAGCCAATGCAGTGATTTTTGAAACCTTTTGCATCTGATTCATTGCTTCCAACAGTATTCTTCACTGTGATTCTTTTTATCCCTTGCAGCATAGAATATTTGGAGAATGTCCAGCAGCTTTTAACAGCAATAGTGAAGAAGGTTCCATTAATTGCTGAAAAAAGTAAGCAGTAAATGAAAAGGCTTTGCTTTCTATTTTCAATGTATCAACAGAATGCCTTGCATATTCTGTACCTGCAAAAATTATTAAAAGGCAGAATGAAATGAAGCCATTCTCCTAGAGAGCTTACTCCAGGTGTTGTTCTAAAGAAGCTTAGAATTGGGTTCTTCCAATAAAGCTAAGTATGTTTTCAGCAGTTATTAACTTTCACCTATTTTTTTGGTTAGGAATAGATTGTATTTCCTCACACAATGGCTTCTTTTCCCTGGCTTATTCCTAATAGATGTGCTGCCCTTTTTTTTTTCCTCTAATGCCAGCATTTCAGAAATGATTGCAAATATGATAACATAGCTCAGCATTGGAATGTGTTTATTAGGGGTTTTACTCTTTTTTTAACAAAAGGTGGTAGTTTGCAGAGAAACGTTTTAATCTTTTATGGTACTTTATAATTGCATATCTCTTACTCATGTACATAGTTGAAAATGTAGCAGCTTTCTCTGGTATCAAATGCACTTTGAAGAAGTGGTCCCTGAGACTGGGTAGGGCAGACCCTCTCAAGATAAGCGCAGTGAGGAGAGCAGGAGTGGGTGGCACAATAAAGCTTTCAGTACATACAGCTCTCTGGCCTACAGTAGCATTCGTGAATCCATTGCTTAGGATTCATATCCCCTCCTCATGTTTCTGCCAGGAAGCCTTTTCACTATTTCATTTTTACATTGCAATTTATTGGCAATAAAAAAAAAAATGTTTTCCAAAGGAAGAGGTGTTGACCAGTAAGAAAGACTTACAGGTCTACATCGGTACACTTTTGCGGGAAGAGGCTTAAAACAGCCCATAGCTACAGACATCTGACCAAGAAGGATGCTGATTTTGCATTCAAAACCCAAAGTGTCTGCTGCACATGTCTATGCTGTGCTCAAGAGTGAGAGTTATGTTCCTTGATCCTATGAGCATGAAACACATTTTCCTCTTCTTCTACACTAAATAACATCAAACCAGAATTTATCCTACTTCACCTAGTTAATACCGTTTCTGGCTTTGTGTTTTCTAGGTGAAGATGCAAGCTCTTTTTGTGCCGCTTCAGTGGAACAGTATTACAGCTGGAATATCGGGAAGAGGAGGGCAGCCGAGGTAATCCTCTCCTCCTGTGTTCCTCAAGCAGTCATTAGGGACACAAGAAGGAATTTCTGAATTATGGAACCTTTCCTGTTGTTGGCTGGTTTGTTTTCTGAAGCAGTCATATCGCATTTTGAATGGAAGCGTTCCTTACTGCACAATGCACTGATTTGTGTCCAGGTAGTGATCCAGCTTATTGCTCAGAGACTTTCTCAGGCAGAAGGGACTCTCAGGGTTATTTTATGATTGGGTCAAAATAAAATGATTTTGAAAATCCTTCAAAAACAGAATTTTTGCAAACTGTCCAGTTAGCACTTTATCCTCCCTCTGTGGTATGTTATGGTCATGGGAATTTTACCCAATATACTTTGTCCATCTTTTGATGGGGTTGTGTCTGCTTTCTGTAGGAAGAAAACTGAGAGATCTGACACAAGCAATGCTAGTGCTGAAACAGGTTTTCAGTTCACTAAAGAGAAATATCTCAGTTAATCTGGACCTTTTTATATTGTGATTGTTATGTTTCCCCCTATTTCTTTGTAGTTTTGTCATCTTGCTATGTAGTTCTACAGGGAAGATGTTAAAACTAAGTAGACCCTCTGCTGTTGCCAACTTAAATGATTGAAGAGTTTAACCAAAATTTTGAGCAGCATCTGTTCTTCTAGTGGCTTTATTGCCCTATGCCATCTTAGGTGTTACTTGGGAGATGAAATGGTTCAAGTCAAGACAAATGTGTCTGGGCTCCTGTAATCGTGTGTCCCTTTCCCTTGAGGTTTCTTGAGTTTGAGTGAGAAAGCAGAGTTTAAATGACATGCCTACAGCTAACCTAACCTGGATTTTTGTTCTGGGCCATAGTCTAACCCTAAACATTTTAGCCAGTGCAATGAGCTTTCCCTTTGGTATGTCACAGTGGCAACGAGCAATGACAGTGAGAAAGATCCTGCAGGAAATCATCGAAAAGCACCCCAGGTTTCACAACATTACCCCCCTGAAAACAAAGCACGTGGTGCAGTGGTGTCGATGCCACGGCTACACTCCACCTGACCCAGAGACCTTGCGGAATGATGAGGACTCAATTGAAGATGTGCTGACGCAGATAGACAGTGAGCCAGGTGGGTATGGAGGGGGACAGAAAGCTCCTTTTGCCAAAGATGCTGCTTATTAAATGACTCAAGACTCTGTGTCTGTGTGGTGTGTGTATGCACACACATGTACTGCTTCTCCCCAGAGAAGGGGATTCTCACTTTGTTTTTTAAATTGATTCACACTGGAATAATGGAAGTCAGAGAACTTAAGGGCAAGCCTACACATGAGGATGCCCCTCGTCCCTACCACTCCTGATGTCCTCTGGGACCTCTTTTGGGTTTTATTGTGCGCTGGGGCCTTGGGAGGCCCAAGTGTAGAGAAATGCTATGAGAGATGCTCTTGCCCCACAGTGTAATAAGTGGGCAAGCAAACTAAGCATAGGGAGAACTGGCAGTTCTGCCTTTGAGTAAACTTAGCCTTTGTTAAAAGACTTACTGTGCAAACAGTGGGAATCAGTTCAGATGAAAAAAAAAAAAAAAACAACAAAAAACCTGAAACTGGTGGCAGCAGCAGCAGCATGGAACTCAGTGGGACTTAATTTACTTCACTTTTGGAGATAAATTATCCCATACATTACTGTACTAGGCATAGCTCTAGGATCTCCACAATACATTTTAGTATGTATTAAACACACATCTTTAATTTTATCTAATCTTCCTAGTTAAGCTCTCTTGTTTCACCTTCAGATAATCCTTTTCCCAAAACTAAATGCTTTCCTGTTCTGATCATACAGGGATTTAAGGTATTTCAGAGAAGTGTATGGATTTGATTATTATTTGCTAAGTCTGGCCCCACATTGCAGTTGCTGAAGGTGGAAAGGAAGCCTACATCTGCATTTTAATATTTGTATATAAATAACTAGATCTGTATTTGTCTTTGAAGAAAAGAATCTCTTTATTGTGTAGCTTTCCACTAAAGGTTCTACTGGCTTACGTCAAGCATACAGAGGAGAGGTTACCCTTTTGTAATTCCACTGCAAATCTGTCTTCCGATTTTTCTAAAAAGCATAATACTTGCTGCAATGTAAAAGATGTCTTAGTGCTGTGTGGTGCCTACATAGTAGAAACTCCATTTCTCCAAGCAAGTTAAAGAGCATCAGACTGCTTTGCTAGTTGTCAGAAAGCTTCTGTAGGAGTGTTTGGGAGACTCACATTAGAGTGCTTTGGGTTTGTGTGAAATGCAGCCTTCTTGATTGGTGTAGGAGCAGATGAGGGAGAGGACCATGAGTGTTATGAAGATATAAATAGAAGGCTCTCAATGGCTGTTTGCGTTTCTGTTCATCCTTATGTTTGGTAGGAACTACAAAAATAACTTCCAATTATCTTAATTTTTTGCCATATTTTGAGTGTGCATCTGTTTATAAACAGCTCTCTGTAACCTATCATGTGTTTAATTGATTGCTTCTATTTCAGAATGCCCTTCATCTTACAGCAGTGGGGAGGAGCTGTGCCGAAAGCTAGAGGAACTACAGCAATTTCTGAAACGAGAACCAGAACACGAAGAGGAAGTAGATATTCTCAACTTTAGCGAGCCATTAAAAATAAACATTAAAAAAGAACAGGAGGAGAAACAAGAGGAGGTGAAGTTCTACTTGGCTTCCTTGCCTGCATCAGAGTTTGTGAGGGACGCTGCAGAGAAGGTAATAAATGAATCATAAAGCTAGTAAGAACTGTTGTTAAGCTAATTGTGATCTTACATTTATTTGGCTGCCTCTCTTTCATCTATATGGGGCTCTGGATGCTTTATGAAAGATTTTTATAAATGTCCTGGAAAAAATTGGACCTTCTGACTCATGAGACTCAGCTGGCCAGTGCTGGTGGGAGTAAGCGAAGCATGCCAGCCAGGAGGTCATTTCGGAGTAGCTGTGTTGCTTAGTGGGGTTTGTACCAGAAGAATCATCCTGAGAGGCTGGAAGCAAGGGGAAATGAGGGAAGAGGAGCGCTGACACTGAATTCTTCCTGCCCCATCACGTGAAAGATTCGGGCTTGTTGCTTGGACCCACCTGTGCTGTTTAATAGCAGCTCCTGAAGAGGGGTTGTGGTAAAGCTTAGACCACAGCAAGCTTCTTTCCTGCTTGGATTTCTTCCCTCTGGTCAAATTAGGGTAAAAGAAAGGTTGGGGGGGGGGTGTGTCTTCTGTCACAGGAGACACAGCAGCGGGAAGGAGAGGAGACTGACTCGGCTTGTAGGAAGGAGCACTCACTATTCTAGCAGCAGAGACAGGAGCAGCAGCAAGGCTTTGCCTGCAGCAGTTGTGGGAGAAAGAAAGGATCTCTGTTTCCACCCCATCCCATCAAGGGACAGAACTTTGATTTTGCAGAGTATCTAGTCTCCCCCTACACAGGTGACAGGGCATGGGCAAGATGAGAGTGAGACTGGGGTATGAAACAGTTTTTTGATGTGGAACTTTGGTGCTGGGGGTACTGTTTAAAGTAGTTTCAATTGCCGTAACTAGTTGCAGGGAAGATTGTGCACAATTGGATTGAATATATGTACAGTTTTAAAATGGAGCTTCCATTCTCAATCCAAAGATACCCAGTGCAGCCTGGTTTTTGTGTGGAGTTTCTGAAACAAAAATTAAAACCTGCTCTTATTTCTTATGTGTTTTAGAGGCATTTCTTCAGGCTGTTCTAATGGCCAAACTTCATTTTCTCCAGAGGTTTTGTTGGTTTTTTTGGTTGTTTGGGGGTCTTTTTTTGTTTTTTGTTTTTGTTTTTTTTTTTTTAATGAAGCCTGCACTGTCTGCTTGCTTTTTTTAATAACTACCCTTTGTAATTTTTGATTTTTTTTCTGTTAATGTCATTCTTGCCTAATCTGTAGTACAACATGGGTTGTGTTATTTGATGTACTAATTTTTTTCCTCTCTCTTATTTTATAGATAGGGATTTCTTTTCAGCCTGCTGAGGTACAAAAGAATGTCTACGCATCAGTAATAGAAGATATGATTTTAAAGGTAAGAAATTATTTCACGAGAGCTTTTCTGTAACTGTGTTACTGTTAGCTCAGTAATGTAGGAAAAAAGATAGGATATCCTTATTAATACACATTTTTCAAATCAAGAGATGCATAGTCTGATGTCCACCTTTGTGCATGTATAGAAAGATATATACCTGGCCAAAAAGAGTCATATATTTCTGTGTGTGTTTCCAGCTTTCTGATTTGTTGGCTTAGACACAGAATAGTGATGTGCAGATTTTCACCACCATTAAGACACTGACTCGCTCTGTAACAAAGTACCCCTTACTTTGTCTTACCCTTCAGAACTGGGGGGCAATCTGCCAGGGTTCTCCAAGACGTGATTATGTTATACAAGGTTAGCTGTTTTTTCCTGAACTCTGTTCAATTTCTCTTTGCCTGGGTTGTCTCAGCTGGGAGACTGCTGAATTTCTGCAGACGGTAGCAATTCTGCCTTATATGAGAAACCAGTTCTCTGCCATAATCACTTTTGGAACAACAGATGGTTTCTTACCAAAGCTTTGAACCACATGGAGTTGGAATTCTTGGGTTTGGTCTGAGGGGTGACAGAGATTATTTTTAGCAGTGCTCTGCTGTATTTCAAGCCAAAGACAATTTTGGGGGTTGTTTATACAGACTGCTGCTTATCAGAGGATCAGTTTTACAAAAGCTAATTGATTCCAGGCTACGCACGCACTCGCATGCGCACGCTTCTGCTGGGCTCTCTGGTACTTACCATAGTGGAATTCAGATACAGATACATCAATTTGTGGACACAGATTGTACCCATCAGATTGCTCCATTATATTGTAGAGTTATGCCAGCTTTCCTGACTGAGCGTCCCAGAAACCTCTGCTCCAGTCTTGATACAGGTACAGGAAGCCAAGAGACTTAATTATCATTTGATTGAACCTTGATTAAGCCAAGCGTGTAGGGCATACGGCTGCCGTCTGCTCGCTGACCAGGCTGGGAGCTTTTCGTGGAAGTGTCTTGACATAAGCCTGGTGACTGCAAGGAATGCCTAACAAGCATTTACCAGCTCCCAGGAGAATATCTGGAATCTGCCACATACGAAAGGAGCTCTGGCGTGTGAGAAGCAGGGCCCTGAAATGCTCTTTAAAGCACAGGCTCTGGAACATTGCAGGTCCAGTGGGAAATGAGAGTGGAGAGTGCAGTCCCTTTCTTTCTGTTAAATACACTCCGTTTTTAATACTATGCTAATAAAGCTCACTTGGGAATCTTGAACTGCCCTCTACAGATTGAGTACAGGATTGAAGTGAGGCAGAATTGCAGCTGTTCTCACACTGATACTTGAGCAAATGGTGTGTTCCTTTCCTCTTTTATAATGCTGTCTCCTGGTGTTGTCCTTGCTCACAGGCCACTGAACAGCTTATGAGTGACATCCTACGGCAGGCACTGGCTGTGGCATACCAGACAGCTCCTCACAACAGGTACAGCACCTTGATTCCTCTTGGACCACTTCTGCCAGCCCTAAGGGCTGAGCTTCTCTTCAGGAATTTAGTCAGATTAGCTCAGGCCATGTGAGAGACGGAATTTATGAACTATATTCTGGGAGGATCAAAGCCTTAGGAGAGGGTTTGTCATCTCTTGGCTCTGTAGTGGCAAAGGGGGTGGTATCAATGACAACATTGAAAACTGAGGCAGCATTCTCTGGTGTTGTCCCACTCAAAGGCAGATGGCCTCTTTCTACAGAGCCACTTGTCCATGTCAGGTTATCATGTAGGCAACTTGGTAACAACCCATGGCCCACCAGAACTCAAACAACCTAAATAATCTCCTTTTTATTTTACTGTTATACTCCTTTCTGCCTCAGATACTGAGTGATTTTTATGGTAATGATTAGGCCATATTTTGATTTCTGTTCAACAGCATGATTTGGGTTAGCTTGAAACTGAAAAAAAAAACCCAAAACACTATGAGAAAATCCCTAGTCTAAATATTTACTTGTATGCAATATATAAATATTTATATAAGATGTATTAAACATACATATATATGTTATCTGTAGAAATAAATACACATAGTCTGAGCTACAGAAGTTCAAGAATTAATACTTCAGCATTTGATTTTCGTGTCCCAGTGCCCAAGATGTTTCCCGCAGTCATTGGAGAGTGGCTTTTTCGTGCTGTGACATTTAGTGCTTTTCCCATATTGCTCTAGCACCTGCTCTTTTATCCTGATTTTTTTATTGTTCTTTTTGCCTTTTTTTTTTTCCTGTTAGTAAATTTATTGCCTTGCTGCTTTATGGACATGTGTGGTTTTGTGTATTATAATAGCGCCTCTGATGCATTCCCTGCAGGACTCCAAGGGAGATCACAGTGATGAATATTCACAAAGCCATCTGTAATATTCCCTTTCTTGACTTCCTCACAAACAAACATATGAAGATACTAAATGAGGAACAATGAAATAGAGCAGAGAAGATGCTACAGGAAAGGTGGATTTATGACTGAAGTTGGGTTGACAAATCCAGTATTTCTGTAGGACACTATTATATACATTTATAACATTTGGCTACTAGATTGTTACCTCCAATTAAAGATGCACCTTAATGCAACAAAATGATGCTCTGTTCCAAATCAAGTTGTTAAATGTCAGTGTTTACTTGGTAAGTGTATGTTCAGTGGCTGAACAAACATTGTCAGTTTGCATCGAGTTGCTAGCTGTGAGAGACTCTACAGGCCTGGTCCCTCTGAGACGGCTGTATTGAAGAGATTGAACGTTGGTGTTTTTTTAAGAAAAGAAATGATGCTTTTTGATGCAGTCTGCATATGAGTTGGTTTCCCCATGCAGCGGGCAGAACAGTTGCTTTGGCTCTCTGAACATGTGAAAGTCAAAGGCAGCTTTCAAAGGTGGGTAGTTTCAGTAGATGGGTGGATTGGTTGTTTAGGTTTGGATGTGGGGGAACAGAAGGTTGATGGCTGCAACAAATTCTGCCAGTCCTGCTTGAGCATGATGTATGTGACTGAAAACACAGCCGGGTAGGTTTAGCATTAGCTTATTCAGCTTAGTGTCACTTAACCAAACTCCTTGCCTCACTAGAGGAGGTGTCAGATGCTACCTGAGTCACCTCAGAAAGGGTAGACTGGCACCTGCTCAGTCAAGATGAACAAACTGTGGTCAGACTTGGTAAGGCTTGACTGACCACTTGTCCTGCATGGGAAAGGAGAGGAGCAAGGAGAGTTTGTGGGCTTGGACTGGCTGAAACCCTTTGCTTGCCCACCAAGGGCTTCCCCAGGCTGCCAGAAGGTTTGGAGTGTGCTGGAGGGTAGGTGGCCAGTTGTACAGAGTTGTACAAGTCTTAACGTTTTGACAGCAATCACTAATGATCAGCTTGGATTGTGAAGCGCTGTGGGAACAGCATCACTTTGGCTTGAGTTCTGCTCAACAGAGGGGCCTGATGGCATCAAAAAATCAAAGATTTGCCACTTGTGGGGAACTCCTCTGATGTCTTGACTGCAGGAAGAAGTTGTTCTGCTACTAACCCCAGCACTTACCAGTCTCAGGAACATCACTGATGTGGGAGACATGTCTGCAGCCTGGCTATCAACACCTCGCTGAAGAAGGCTTTGGTGATAATATCCTGACCACCCAACACCCGCCACCCCTTTGTCCTGCGCCATGGGCGCTTGTTAGTAGTGTGAATAAGCCATTGTAAAGTTGGTGAGACTCCTGTTGGACTGTCGTGCCTTCAGGGTGCTTGTTTTGTGAGGCAGTGCTGTCATGTGGGTGAAGCATGGGTCAAACAGCCAGAACCTCCAATGTGCTGATCTCAGCTGGGTCTCTGATCTGCTGCATGGCCTTTGATTTAATCACTCTGTGCCTCAGTTTCCCCATCTCTGAGCATGGGGAGCAGGATACCTACCTCACAGGGGTGTACTGAGGCCTCGCTCTTGTTGGTGCCGTGCTTTGACAATACAAAGCCTTTTGTAAACGTTAAACTACAGTTATCTTTCCTGGCCTGGGATAGGAACAGAAATCTTCAAAATGTTATCTTTTGGTGCTTTTGGGGGCTGGAAGACGGGTGATGGTAACTCCAGTAGTGTGCAGGAAGTGTGGGAGAGGGTTCAAGGAGAGAGTGGTTTCAGGCTTCCAAGGAGAATGCCATAGGTTCGATGCAGTTCATAAACTGAAGAAGGTACTTCGGATGAGGTGCTGCCTGTCTTCTCCACCTGAAATAAACCTGGGGTCTGCAGATGAGCCCCTCTCAGTTCCTCAGAGCTGTTCATCAGGGAGTTACAGTTTGCTTGTGTAAGGGTGACAGAACCTGGCCCATGAAGCCAGGAAATGGGACCAATGGATGGAACCCAAGCAGCATTCAGAAAAAGGACTTAAATGCCCCCTAGAAAGGGCGTTTTGGGTGCTCTGGATTCAAAAGATAATCTTGGTTTGTGCGGGTGAGCCGAGTGCAGGATTGCCTGCACAAGTGAAGTGCACAGCTTAGCCCTGACGTTAGTCTTTCAGCTGAGGTCAGTGTGGGAAGGAGCCAAGCAGCAGTGATGGTGTTTGGGCTCAGCGTAGAGAGTCAGGAGAAACCCTGGTGGCTGGGGAACTGCAGGCCCCACACTTTGCTTGTAGGCCATAGTGAACTCAGCGTCCATGCTGCTTTCAGGCACAGCTTCTACAACAGAGAAGGGTGTTTTCCAGGTCTCTGTGACTATCACTATGACAGCCTGCAGGGTGTGTGGGTGCAGCCTTTTGGGCAAACTCCAGTCATGCTGTGATCTTCTGCAATGACGCACGCATTTCCAGCCCTCGGCTCCCGTGGGCTTTGTTTCTGGGATGTTGATAACTCCCAGAACAGCTCTCGAGGGTGCGGGAGCTCCTCTTGGGGCATCTGTTTGCAAATTGTGGCTTCCTTGCCCGTGTCCTGCTTTTCTATGAGGAATGGAGTTCCAGAATGAGTCCTGAGCCTGGCCCTGAAGCAGGCAGGTAAATGCCCCCTGTTCTTAATGGGGCTCTTGCAGTGGAGATCTGTTACTAAATTTCTGAGCAACCACAGGTTATTCTCCTAGGAGATGCTATATTAATAACATATAAAGTTTGCTGAAGAAAAATAACTGTTAAAAGCCGATAGAAAATAACACATTTGTTTAGTCCTTCAGATGTAGGAAACATTTGCAACAAGTTGTTTGGATTTTGAAAAGCGGTGGGAGAAAAATTTGTTGGTGAGAAGTTCCTGTGGGAATTGCTTGGAGATGAGTTCAAGGCTGTGGAATTTCATCCACCTGTTCAGGTGTGTGTGGAACGCTACAGGTGATACAGTGTGGGGAAATGTTACAGTATATTTCTCTGGCTTTCTAAAGAGTCTTGATATGAGTTAAAGATCTCTTTACAAATATTGCCCCTATTTGTAATGCTGAGTGTTTAAATCCTTCATGTTATCTGTATTATACTGTATAATTGTGTAAGATACGTATGTTTACAATAAATTCTTTTATTAGCTGTGATGGGATTGTCTTGACTCTCACCTGTTGCTCAAAGAAGTTTCTATTCTACATATTTGTGTGCTCTGTATATTCAGAATATTTTACTACTTGATAAAAATGGGTGGTTGTGGAACTGATCTGAAGGAAAAGGTAACTTTTCCCTTTTCTAGTTATTTTAAAAAGCTCTTGGGTTTTGGAGGTTGGGGGAGGGGAAGCTAGGAGCTTGGCGAGCTTAACTCCTCCAACTTTTCATCCTCCAGAGCAGCCAGTTTAAACAGCAAGGAACTGGTTTGTGTGGAATATTGAAAACTGTGGTGGGCTGGCGTTGGCTGGCTGCCAGCCACTCTCCAACATTTCCCAAACCAGAGCTTCACCTGAGGATGGGGAGGTGCAGGTGTTCACTGCTCCCTGGCAGAGTGGATGCACCTGGCCCAAAACCTCACTTTCAGCATCCCAACAGGCCAGGTGGCAGCAAGATGGGATGAAACGAGCACTTTCAGCCTCGCCCTCTAGGTAGTAATGCTCTGGGTGTAAAACCTTCCTTTTTAAAGGGCATTTCTCTTGTGTCTCAAATAACCCTCGTTTGCAGTGTGATTCACGGTTGGGAAGCAGTGATGGACTTGGATGTGAACCCAGAGCAACTGGGAAGACACATACTAGTGAGAGAGCAGCGCTGGAAACAGTCCTGGCATTGTCACTCCATGGGGCCTGCAAAACCTGTGTGGCTGTGCCCTCTTCAGATGAATTTGGTGTGATATCTTTCAGTTTGGCCGAGGAAGGCGCTTTCCAAGCAAATTCAGGTACGTTGCAGACATCAGCAGCCGGTCGCATCGCCCTGTCCCTTGCCGTGGTAAGTACCTGCTTGGTTTTCATTGAGTTCTTCCCTCCTGTAGTTGAAGCCAGGCAATAGCTCACAAGCCTTTGGTTTTCTCCTGGAAGTCTCCTAGGGCATAGCTAGAAGAGCTGGCATTGCCACATCTGGGGAGGCTGATTGTGTACTTACAGCACCTTTACTCACTAGAATGTTCTTGGGAACCGCTCTAAAGCGATGGTCTCTGTTAAAATTCAAAGCTAGCATTTTTCCCACGATCTGTGTGAGACAGCAGAGTGAAACAGGTGAAACACAAGGTGCTTGTCCCTTTCTATGAACGGGCCACGCTGTGGGCACCACTAAAGGGGGTGTTGGGAGCAGGGCACCTGTATCACAGTAGACCTAGCCTTTCTGTCCCCAGTAGTGAATGCAGCAAATCATTGGTACCCTTTCCCCTTCGTGTTGGCGGAGCACTTGCTGAATAGCTTGCTTTCCCTTTGAAAATGTCTGGGAAAAATCCCACAAGTGATTATGAATTCTGCAGGGCAGCAGCTTTCCTTTGGAAAGCTTTTCTTTGCGCTTTCCAATCAGCAGTTGGGCCACAGCGTGAAATGTGCCTTGGCAGCCCTTCTTGCTGGGGGTCTGTGCCTGCAGACAAGCTTGAGGAGGAAGGAATTGACTCTTGATGGCTGTGAATTCAGTCAGGCATCTCTGAGACACCTTGCTTGGTGTCCTCCTCTGCATCTCTGAGACACTTTGCTTGGGGCTGTGTGCCCTGCTGCTCTGCTCGTTGTGTTGTTGAGAGCAAAATGCAGTGGCAAATTGTCCTGCGAGGCTGAATACCCATGGGTTATGTTTTACAACAAGGAAAAAAAAATTCGGAAAGAACCAATAGCCAAAATACATTTTAATTTATTAAATTAAATCTAGTCCATTTGATAAAATACAAGCTTATTATATTATCAGTTTGTTTAGAACTGGGTTCATTTATATTTTTTTTAAGAAATACAGTGGAGAAGAGAGACTGAATAGACAATCTATCCTTTTTTCTTTTTTGCTTCCTTTTTTTTGCTGTTAATAAAGCCCAGGATTGAAATGAACTTAAATTGTTTTGAACAAAATGGTTAAAAACATTATAAAGAGATTAAGCAAGCAGGCTGAATTCTTAGAACCATCTAACATGCAAAACCTGTAGTACAGTTTGAATGTTTCAAATGAACTTCCTGAAAAAATGAATCTCCTGAAAAATTATTTTGGCAAGCACTGGTGTTACTGGGTGATCTTGTGGGTCCATGGATGAGTGTGGGAAGAGTATGGCAGATGTTCCCTTATTCTGGCGGCGCTGTTCGGTCCGATGGTGTCTGCATGCCCACAGTGCAGAAATTGCTGATAATTCCCAGAAGAACAATGCGTACAGGTTTGCAGAGTCCCTAGGGTTCATTAAATTTGCCTTCGGCTGCAGATAGTAGGAAGGTTAAGGAAAAAAAAAAAAAAATCCTCCTGTGTTCAAGTCCATTTCACAATATCCCGTCACCGCTCGGGTCTGAGGATCACTTCCTTTCATTCCACCCATGTATTTGTGTGTTTCAAACACGTAAAGTAAAAGTTTTTCAATTCGGTCTTTTTTTTTTTCCCCTCCAAAATAAGTAGCAAAACCAGGAATTAAGCAGTAGACTAATTATATTGCATAAGTCACAGAGATAAAAACTGTAAACCCACTACAGTCTTGATGAACAAAGGCTAAAAAATGGTTTCTTGAAAAGTGTACCTCAGCAAAAGTTAAACACACATCAAACTAAAAAAAATCAGCTTTAGAATAATGACACTTAAAATGGTTTATCTTAAAAATGAAGATGTCTTACATTCTACATTACATTTTTTCTTTAAGAAGAGTTCCTAAGTAACATTCGCTTCTGGTTGTTCCTAGCATTAGCATTACCACTATACAGGCAATAATTTAGGAATTTCAAGGCAATATTTTCCACCTTGCATATGCAAAGAGTTAATATTTATTAAAAGTATAAGCATGTCCCTTTCATTAAAGGATCTCGAAATTGTTTTAGGTAAAATCCATGTACAATATTTACACTCCCCCTCCCCCCCCAACAGCTGTACAAATTACATAAATATTTTAGATTTTAGGTGCCCATGCAACCTCCTCCTAACCAGGCTGGTGTGTTGCTGTCAGGGCTGTCTCACAAAGTTGGGTTTTCTCTTGCTTCTGCATCAGCCCACCGATTTTTTGGAAATATCCAGCTTTCCAGCCTTAAAGCCCCAAGGCACTGCGTGTGCCAGTTTTATTTTAGAGTTTAAGGATGCTGGCATCCTCCAGCATCCAAAACAGCCCTGGAAGTTCAGACTGGCCCCTTGGGCGTTGTGATTTCTGGTGATGCCATCTGAGGTCCTATTTCCAAAGCCCCTCCAGAAGCTCAGAAGTCAGCCAGACACACTCTCCCTGTCTCTCGCTTAAAGGGTGCTGCTAAATAAAACTCTGGTTTGTTTTTTTTTAATATTTTTAGGTTTTAATGATCCATCCCGCTTGCGATTGTTCTCCCTCCCACCCCGTGGGGTTAAGCGTGTAGGGATGCTGCCTGCACTATACTGCCTTGGCCGCCCGAAGTCGATCTCCTAATGTGATGCCAGCTGCCACAGTAATGAACCTGCTCCTCCAAAAAATTTAGGTCGCTCCTCGCCGCGTGTTCCGCCGGCTCCCAACCCAGCGCTCGGCGGTTTGTTGTGTTAACAGAAACTCTGTGTGTGTGTGTGTGCATATCGTTAATCACTGCAGCTGCTTTGCTGTTGGGTTTTGTTTGGTTGTTTTTTGATAACACCGGTTCTTTGATCTCGACGTTCCTCATGAAAATTGCATAGTGATACGTCTGAAGAGAAACGCAGCATTTAAGCTGCCTGGGTGTGAGGAGGGCCCTGGGTTTTCACACGTTGAGGATCCGTGAGGGCGCCTGGAAAACAGCAGAAGGGTTGGGGGAGAACCTGGTCTTCACCTCTGGGATCTAGTGGGGAGAGAAACGTTAGTGCGACACAGGGTGCAAGTCAGGGGAGCTTTGAGGGGTCTGGAGGGACCTGTCTGTAAGGTGCTACTGGCCGAGAAGCATCAGCTCTTGGCTGGGCATAGACAAGAGCTAACACCATGATGATCAGAGGGCTGGAGCACCTCTCCTATGAGGACAGGCTCAGAGAGTTGGAGTTGTTGAGACCAGAGAAGAGAAGGCTACAGAAGAGATGGGGAGGGACTCTTTATCAGGGAGAAGAGTGATAGCACAGGGGATACCAGTTTTAAGCTGAAAGAGGGAAGATTTAGATTAGATACTGGGAAGAAACTCTTCACTATGAGGGTGGTGAGGCACTGGAACAGGTTCCCCAGAGAAGTTATAAATGCCCCATCCCTGGAGGCGTTCAAGGCCAGGCTGGATGGGGCTTTGGGCAACCTGGTGTAGTGGGAGGTGTCCCTGCCCATGGGGGACACTCATTGATCCCTAAGGCCTCTTCTAGCTTGAACCATTCTATGATTCTAAGACTGGCCTTGGGGTACAGGATGGTTCAAGGGCAGGTGTGATGCTTTGGCACCAAGGAGGGACTTGGTTGTAACCCAGCCCATGGACCCTGAAGTGCATGGTGTGGTGGGGGACAGCCGTGGCTGGGCAGGCCTGGGCAGGAGTCAGCCTCTGCCAGATGGAGAGCTGCCCTCTTCACCTACTCTGCAAAGTTCACAATAAATTCACCGCTAGGCTGGAGCTGGATTTAAGCGAGAGGAATTACAGCAGTGTGTGTCTGCTCCTTAACCTTTTGGAGAACGCCACCCAGGCTCCCTCAGGATGCTCCGCTGTGATGCTTTATGGACCACAAGTTGTGTGCTGTGAACAGGGACCTGGAGTACCCGAAGGAGAACTGGTTACTGGCCATGCCAGGCTGTGAGACTGCAGGGACTCTGATAAGGGTGTAAACTTCTCACGGAGTCAGAATTTCACCCAGTATCTCACAGTTGTGGTTGTCCTGAAGCGTGAAGGACACCTGGATGCTTGTGTCTTCCCTAATGCTTAAAACCCAAAGGGTCTGAAACAGGACTGGCCTTAGTTGTGCACAACCACAGAGAGAGCAGAGGGAAAGCCATCGATCTGGTTGTTGTCGTCATTGCGTTGCTCTGATTTTTCCGTTCCTCTGGGGATGCATCTGACACGCTAAGGAACAAGAGGAGCCTCACAACCAGCCTGTGCACAGCCCAGCGGCTGGGGAGAACCAGCAGCCTGAGTCCTGCATGCAGGCTGTTGGGACACAACCTGTCCAGCAAAGCCATGGGCTTCAGGCAACGGGGAAAGTCCAAACAGGCAGGTGTAAATCAGGGAGAGTCTGGTTTCTGCTTGAACTGGTGGCTCCTTGCCACCATCTTCATTCCAGACTACGTATGTCCTGTGCTGTCTGTGAGGGAGGCTGGGTGGTACCCTGGGGCTTGGGGAAATGGGACCTCGGCTTACATGGTCCAGGGTCTGGTGTCCCTGGCAGCGTGCGTTTGTGTCTGGGATTCCAGTCTACTCTTTCCCTTCCCTGAGAACTGGGATAAGGGCTCTGAGGGGTTCATCCAGGACCCTCTCCTTCCTATCTGCCAAATAGGAAGATACTGTATTTTGCCCCTCCAGGGTCAAGACACAAGACTAAATACAAAAGGTCAAAATAGAAGGTTTAAGGGTTAAATTCCCTCTCTCCTCAATGCTGCACGTGGGTAAGCAGCCCAGATGATTCGGAGCCAGGAGGGAGTGGGTAAGCAGCCCAGATGATTCGGAGCCAGGAGGAAGTTTTGGTGAGGTTTACAAGTTCTGCTTTGCCTGAGGTCACTTGTCCCACTTTCCAGAGGAGCTGGATATCCCCTCCTCGCAGCAGTGTGCCAGCAACCCTCCGCGGAGGAGGCGCTCGACTCTCTGCTGATTAAACACTTCTCCTTTGTCTCCTCCAAGGCAAAGATTTACTTTTGACAAGTGGCCCTGGAGGAGCTGCCGTTCCTCTAACGGCACAGCATGGCCCCATCTCTGCTTTCCCAGCCTCTTGGGGCAGCCTGGGATCAGCTTCTGCGGTTGGTTGTGAAGTGCCCTTCTCTCTGGTGGTCTCAGGCAGAAGGCAGCTAAGCCAGAGCCTCCTCGGTGTGCGGGTTCCTTCCTCATGGGACGGGGAGTGTGGGGGACCCCTCCCCTCCCTCCTAGGGAAAATCGCTGAGTACAGAGAGAACGTTTCCTCGTGGGATGTTCTGTAACGCTTAGATGTGTTTCACCAACAAGAAAACGATCTCACGGTGATATAGGGAGGTTGTAAGAACTCGCAGGAAAATCCCGAGGAAGCCTCAGAGAGGCTTGGCCGCTCCTCCTTGGTTTTGGTACCAAGGGGGTAGCATCTGCCCCTATCAACAGGGGGGAGTTTTGTCCTGTTTGGATGCTCCTTGGGTTGTGATCAGCAAACCCTCGTGTCTGTGGTTGAATTCCCTGTTGCAGCCCTAGGGCTCGTGCTCACCGACTGTCCCGGGTATGGGCAGAGGGTGTCAGATCCATCTCACGCAGAGAGAGAGAACGACATATGCCTTGAAGGTAAGGCATCCCACCCAGGGAACTGCAAATCTTGAGCTCCCTGGCTCTCGTGCAGTGTAAAATCTTGGTGTTGGGTTGAATTATGGTAAGCTACGGTGGGACATTCTCTGACATGTCTGTCTGAAAGCCAGGGGTGGCCACGGCACCTAACGGGCAGTGATGAAAGAGCAGTCAATGGGGAGATAGCTTTATTCTACATGCACCATGCTGATAACAAATGAGGAGTTCCTGATGCGTGCTTTGGGCTTTACTCACGTTGGCTTTGGGATTATAAAAAAAATGTTCATTACCTTAAAATCGGCCTTGTAGCTTGTCTCTTGAACAAAGTGGTCTTCTGGGATAATGAAGCCTTGCTTTGTCTTTATAGGCCTGGATGGTTTTGCTCCAGTCCATGGGCGATACTCTTGCCTGCAATGAGATCGTCAAGTCAGAGGAACCCAGAAAACACAGCATAATCACGGGGTACTTCTGCTCAGAGGGGTTGCAAAGCCAGAAGGCAAGGCTGGCTACAGTCAGGTTGTAAGATCGAGCATGTCTAAGGCATACTGGGAATAAAAGAGCTGAGCCTAGAGACCTGCCCCTCTCAGAAAGCCTAGGCTGAAAGGTGCAACAGGGCCCAGACTGGGCTAACTGGCTGCCCTGACTTCACCCTTCTTTTATTCCTGGCAAAATGTGCCCTCCCCTGGAGGTGCTCGGTGCTTTCCTCCTGGATAGGAAAAAGTCAGGGTGCCTTTTTGCTTGAGAGCTCATTGAGCACTAACACAGTAAAACCCTGAGGTGTGTGGAGGGGGGCTGCTGGTGTCCCCTCACTGGGCTGACCCTCTCTCCACAGCAGGCACGTTGGCTGGTGCATGCTGGGCTGTGCTGCTGCGGCAGCTCAGGCTGAAACACACATGGAGAAGTACACCATCTCAGCTGGCAGGTGCTTCTAATGATGGTTCTCTTTCAGACAGGGGATCGAGTGCACCCTCGGTAAGTTTGCAGAGGACATCAAGTTGGGTGGGAGTGATGATCTGCTGGAGGGTAGAAAGGCTCTGCAAAGGGATCTGGACAGGCTGGATCAATGTGTCGAGGCCAATGGGATGAGGTTCTATGAGGCCAAGTGCCAGGTCCTGCACTTGGGTCACACCAACCCCCTGCAGTGCTACAGGCTTGGGGCAGTGTGGCTGGAGCTGCCTGGCAGAAAGGGACCTGGGGGTGTTGGTTGACTGTCAGCTGAACATGAGCCAGCAGTGTGCCCAGGTGGCCAAGAAGGCCAACAGCAACCTGGCCTGCATCAGGAACAGTGTGGTGAGTAGGACTCGGGAGGTGATCGTCCCCCTGTACTCAGCACTAGTGAGGTCACGCCTTGAGTGCTGTGTCCAGTTTTGGGCCCCTTACCACAAGAAGGACATTGAGGTGCTGGAGCGGGTCCAGAGAAGGGCAGCAAAGCTGGTGAGGGGTCTGGAGCACAAGTCTTACGAGGAGAGGTTGAGGGAGCTGGGGGTGTTCAGCCTGGAGAAAAGGAGGCTGAGGGGAGACCTTCTTGCTTTCTACAACTGTCTGAAATAAGGGTGTAGAGAGGCAGAATTAGTCTCTTCTCCCAAGGAACAGGTGATGGGACAAGAGGAAATGGCTTCAAGTTGCACCAGGGGAGGTTCAGATTGGATATTAGGAAAAATATTTACACTGAAAGGGTTATAAAGCCTTGGAATGGGCTGCCCAGGGAAGTGGCTGAGGCACCATCCCTGGAGGTATTTAAAAGGTGGGTTGCCATAGTGCTTAGTGACATGGCTGAGTGATGGGTGTTACCAGAGTTAGGTTGATGGTTGGACTAGATGATTTGAAAGGTCCCTTCCAACCTAGACAATTCTTATGATTCTAAGTGCTGCATGGCTGGACAGCCAGTGTGCAGGGCTTGACCACCCGTGCTCATCTACATCCCCGTTTCTCCTCTGTTGGCATCCTTTCTCTAACTGCGGTGTGCCCTAGCTGCAGGCCGCGGGGCCTGGTGTGGGCCCAGCCAGCAGCAAAGGGGACCCTGCTGCTCAGCGTGGCTGCCGGGCTGGGGATTTCCTAGCCTGGCGTGTAAATGTGCTGGGCTTCGGGCTCGTCGTTTCTCATCCAGCCTTCCCGTGCTGCCGTACAGCTGTCCTGTGCTCTGCCGGCCCACATGTCCTGGCCCGAGGGGGGCTCGCCATGATGGCTGACCCCTGGCTGCCTGAGGTGGCTCCCGAAGGTGCAGTTAGGCCGAGGTAACGCTGCTGGCTGGGGGAAAGCGAAGAACTTTATTACGTTATTTTTTGCTCTCGCAGCCAGCTCTTTCTGTTCTCTTCCCCTTTGACCTAACCCTCAAGTGTCGGTTTAGTTTCATTATTTCTCACCCGGCGAAAACCTGCACCAGCCAACGGTGGTGGGACCTCGGCGCTTGTGGTAAGGCCTTGCATGCCAGTGTCTCTTTGCACCCAGCAGCACCCCTCTTCTTTTTTTTTCTATCTGCCTCCTTTCTTGCTTTTTACCTCTCTTTTTTTTTTTTTTTTTAATATCTTCTTCCCTTTCCTCCTTGCACAAACTTTGTAAAGCCGAACGAAGCTTAGCTTTTCCGTCCTGCTTTCCCTGCCCTGCCACTGCGGGTTTAGGGTCCTCGGATGGTTCAAGCTGGCAGTAATTTGGGATAGCAGCATATTAGGACCTCTCCTCAAGCTGTGAGCCCATGGGTTTCCTGCCGAGAGCAGAAAGCTGAGCTGCTGGCCTTGGGGGTAAACATGTGCCAGGCCATGCACATACACTGGAAACTTGCCCAGGGCCAGATAATTATGGAAGGTGGTGTTTCTCAAGCAGACTGTGTGCTCTCCCTTGCCAAACAGTCTTGTGATTGATATCTTATTTAAGAGGATTTTAGGACATGTGTTGCAGTTACACTGAGCTTCTTTTAGAAGTAGGGGAGAGGTTAGAAAAATAAATTATATAAAGGCTCTTTTGTGTTTCCAGCAAGGGTCGTCAGGTAAGTGCAGAGCATCACTGCTCCGTTGCATCAGTGTAGGTGGTGGGTTTTGTTATTAGTGGTTCAGTGGGACAGGGATCTGCAAGATGGGCTTTGCATATTCCTTTGTACAGTCTGCATTGCTGAGATCTCTTTAGGGACCCGGAACTCCAGTGCTGAGGATGGCGGCTTCTGCCCCGATCTTTCTATTTACCAGCACACCCTGATCCCGACTCCTGGTGTTAGACTCCGGGGAGTCCTGCAACCAGCAAGTCTTCACTAGCAGATTTTTCTTCCAAAATAAGGCTCTGTGTGCTGTTTTACTCAAGCACAAGTTATGTTTAAAGGTGTTGGCGGTTCAGTTGTTGGTCTTACCCAGGACACCCTTGCCTTTGGTGTGGGCGCAGCAGCATCTGCAGGCTCTGAGTGATTCTGTGTCATGGCTGACTTGCTGTGTGGTCTCAGCTGGTGGTTGTAGTCCCCAGTTGGGTAGTTTCTGATCAGTCTGACGTGGCTGTCTAACATCTTCCCCTCAATTTCTTTCCTAGGCTAGAGAACTCAATTAAAAGGGAGATGGGAGCATGAAGAACTGCTGTGGAGCACGGATGTGTACCCCGTGGTGGCATCTCCTACAGATCTTACTTGGCAACCTGCTTCTGCCTGGAAGGGTTTGACAGGAGCCAGTGTGGACAGTGAAGGAACCTGGAGATGAAGGTGGTAACTATGGCTCTTACCTTTCTTTTCCCTAAGCCCTTTTTCCCCTTTCACATGCCTGCAAGAGCACAGCTGCTGTTGACATGATGAGGCCACCTACATTCAGACACACTGCTGTTTGCCCTGGGGCTGTCTCCTGCTGCACGTGGAGTTGGGAGGACAGGAAAGAAAACAGGAAGGGTTCTCTTCCATTCCCCTTGCAACTACCCTATATTTCTTTTGTAGAGCAAAATAAATTTGTTCTGCTTCTTGTTGGTGCCCTTGTAAGTGTTGATACGTATTGATTATGCTCCAGAGATACATGTCAAAGATCCAGCGATTATTCTGACTTGCCTAAAATTAGTATCTAGTGAGTCTTCTGGCTTGCATAAAATTAATATGTGTGCTGGGGTTCATGTCAGTTAGGGTTTTCCCCAGAAGCTGTCTAGGATATTGCAGGTGGTGCTAGGTTAGAGTAATTAGCTGGCTGCTTTCACAGCTGAGCTCTGCTGAACCTACCTGAAGTGCTTTCATTGTCGGTGCCACTACTTGTCCTTTCTGTCACTCTTCCTGCCCCTTATTGTCCCACAGCAGGCCCTCCGCAGCTGCCTTCTGGGATGACAAGCTACTCCAAAAGATCCATACCATATTGAATATTCCTATGCTCTGTGCTTCAGCTTTGGGCCTGATTAGTCCAATAATTGCATCAATGCTGCTACCCTTTGGCATACCATTAGTGCACCATAAAGTTTTGATTGTGCAAAGCAAGACTCTTGGGCAGCCTGGGCCACTGCAGTGACTGGGGAAAGTGGTGATGCTGGGACCCCCTTTTCTCTTGCGCATGAGAAGGCTAACTTGGTAGGGGATATTTTTACAGGTGACTGCAAATACAAGTATTGGGTTTAAGCCTGTTTTCAGGTGTGAAGAAAGTTTGGGAAGACCTTATTGTATAGCTGCTTCTTTAAATCCTCAATGCCTTGCTGGCATCAAGAGTGCCAGATGTTGCTTCCCACTTCCTCCTCTGCTGGAAAACATGGAAACATGCTAATCTCCTCTCCTTCACTTAAAACCTGAATCTTTAATATGGAAAATGCACCACCCTTTCTTCCTTTCTGGCCAGGGAACACTTCTCCCTCCCAGTGTTGTATTACCTTTTAGCATTGCAAACTGAAATGCTTGGGCTGGAGCGGTGGAGCTCCAGCAGCCTGCCTACTTTGGGGCTGATGGAATTCCATCCCCAAAGAGTGCAGAGAGCAGCCAAAATTTTCACAGATGCACAGATATGGGGCCTGGGGAGTGTTGGCAGGAGTGGCAATGCTGTGCTGGAGGTGGGTGAGTGGAAAAGAAAGTATGGCACATTGCGTTAGGCATCTTTGGCAGCTGCTCTTTCCATGGGGAAAGAAGGAAACTAAGCTGGAGACTTCTGGCTAGATGGGATTTGGGTATAGAATAGAAAACCAAAAAAGCAGTTTAGTCATGGAGCTCCACCCCTGTAAAACTTCTTTTACAAGGGATTTTTTGAGTTTTGTTTTTATTCCTTGTTCCTCTATGGAAATCCTCTGCTTCCTGGACAAAGACCTGTCTTGGGGTGTGACCTCAGATTAGCATGGTCTTGTGTAGACATGGGATTCATCCTCTCTCAGAAGGCGTGGAAGCATGAGGCAGCTCTGTGTGCACATGGCAAAGTACAGATTAGCAGCAGTGACTGATTACTATTATTTTGGCCTTGACTGGATGCCAGTCTTTGGGAAAGCTGAAATCTAAGGCCAAGCCAACCCCTCAAGCACAAATTCAGTTTTAGCACGGAGATATTATTTCTCTTAATGTGCTTTGGTAACACGGAACTGAAGGGTTACCTTCTATTTGTGCCAGGATGAAATCTTTAGCCTCTTTTGACATGCTCAGAAGTCTTTCTGTTAAACAGCCGAACCTAATTCCCTGTCACTAAACATGGTTTCAGACTAGGCAGCCTGGTTCTTCTTGCCTTGTAGCATGCAAAGGCTGCTGGGGGAGTTGAATAGTTGAAAACCACCAAAGTGATATATTTGCTCTGTAACATCTATATATCTCTATCTCTCAGCTTGCCCAACTTGTCAGCAGTTACACTGTTTAGTATGTTAATGTGTGTAGTGGAAAAGGGCCTTTTCTTTTTCTAAACCCAAAAATAGGTGCGCACACCCCCTTCACCCTCCAGTGCTCCCTCCAGCTGTGTGGGAGCCTCTGATCCCTTCTCCTCCAGAAGGTGGCTTGTGGCAGAGCACAGCCTGTCCACTGGAGAGGAGGAACTGTTGATGTGTTGGGTCTGGGTGGTTGAAGGTGGAGGAGAGAGGGACAGGGATGTGCTTCAGTGTGTTGTGTCCAGGTTTGGCAATGGTTTTCCAAGGTAAGTGTCCAGGCCAGTGGACCACACTTGATAAAAGCTTGGGCCACATACTAAAATACAGTTCCCTTTATTGGTAATAGGATGGTGTATATGTAATCATATTCTGTAAGATTAACACAGTAATTAATTCTGCGTACTTGATGCTGAAGTGCGCCAGCCCATCTGCTTGGTTTTGCTGCAGTTTTGCACATGCTTTAGAGATGGTTCCACCAGCACTATCAGCTTGGGGCAGCTTTCTTTATCAGGTTTTGGTGTTTGTGGCTCAGTGGCTCTTCTGGTGTCAGCCTGTTTGTGCATATTTGAGGCTTCTGCTATCTTACGTGTATGAGGTCCATGGTGCACTATGGCAGAAGACACCCATCTCAGATGTTGCTTTGCACTTGACACATCCTGTGAGACTCATGCATCAGCTTTGAAACATCTTGGTGAGCAGAGGACACAAGCCCAGAACAGACACTGCACGCAGGGAATCCAGGAGAGCTGGCAGAAAAGCCGACCAAAAATGCAGATAAGGAAAGAACTTCCAACAAGGAAGGTTTGTGGAGAGTAGGAATGGGGCTGGAGATGGGTATATGGATCTCACCAAGGCGGGAGGGTGGCTGCCTGCCATTGCACTGTGGGGAAAGACCATGGAAATTAAGGCATGTCCTTGTGGATGGGTTGTGAAGGGCCTTAGGAGGGATTTCCCAGAAGAAGAGGAGAGTCCTGGAGATGCAGATGCAGTAGGGAGGCACTTGGTAGCACGTATATCCATCTCGAACCCTCATCACCCCCTCTGCTCAGTGCTGTGCATCCTTGGTCTCTTAAAAATAGCTCTTTTACGTGCCGCTGCAGTCAGAGGTGTGGTTTTGCCGAGCGCTAACCACCAGCACGGCGGTGCAGAGCACGGGGCTTTCATCTCTCCTGGCAGCAGCGTCACCTCAGCGAAGTCAAAGAGTCAAGGGGAGCTGGCCCCTCTCGACAGGCGCGTGGGAAATTTCCGCTCCGCTTCCCTGCTCTCACACAAATAGTTTTTACCTGTTTGGGCTGTAATCTGTTGAGATCTCTGAGAAAGTGCTGATGTTTGGTTAACTTGTAAAGACCTCCCAAAAAAGGCACGGGAGGTTAGCTGCAAGTGTGCTCATTTCTGAAGCGGTGATGCTCCATCCTATTTGAGATGGCTGCAAATAAAGCCTTACAGAGATCCAGAAAAGATAAGGCTTTATACACAAACCAAAGAGAGTGGAACCTAAAAACTGGGTCAGGCTTCTAATTTTTACCCCTCTACTTCAGGGGAAAAAAAATTGAGAATTATTGTTCCTAACAGACCTCAGAAAATATTTGTCAGACT
This sequence comes from Gallinago undulata, assembly GCA_026546715.1. Classification (NCBI taxonomy): domain Eukaryota; kingdom Metazoa; phylum Chordata; class Aves; order Charadriiformes; family Scolopacidae; genus Gallinago; species Gallinago undulata. The sequence continues at coordinate 23,977,762 of JAOTQQ010000052.1, read as the reverse complement.
GATGCTTTTAACTAGTGGTTTCTATATTTAATAACTTCAGAAGGAAGAGTAAAGATTCAGAGAAGATGACTTGTACAAGTAATTTCCCTTGATGATGTAAAACTCTGACCTGATATGTGTGTTGGGCAGCTTATGAAAAAGCTTTTATTTCAGCAATCGTATCCTCAATGCATTATTGTGTAATTCAAAAATAGGTGGTAATATGTATGTACATACATCTATGTATTTATTATATATTGGAAAGAGAGATATATTTCGGTGGAAGCAGAAGAACTTCAGCTGAATTGGACTGATTCTTGAAAATAAATAAAAAACCACAAAAATACCACTGAAATGGAAATTAATAATCCCAAAATAGTGTGAAAGGGCTTTGCTAGGCTTCTCTGTCATTTTTCTTGGCTTTTATATTGGAGATTTTTGGTTCCTTCTGCATGAGAGGAAGATGCTCTAAGCAGCGTACCCAGGGCTTAGGGGTTGTCTGCCAGCTTTGCCTCAGGGGCTACTGGTATGCTGGCCTGAGGATGGAAAAGAAGTTGTGTTCCTCCTGTCAGGAGACCCCAGGATGGCCAGGACTCTGTACCTTCAGATGCCTGTGCAAGCTTAAAGCACGGTGTGGTAGCAGCTGAGTTCCCATCTGGAGGAGCTGGAGGGGGACATCATGGAAAAGAGAGAAGAGAGTGAGGTCCACCCCTGGGTAAGGATCCCTGCAGGAAGAAGAGGGAGGAAAGCAGAGATGAAAAGTCACCTAGGATCAGCTCCCACGAGACTACAGTGGCATTCCCTAATAAAAAACCTAAAACTTTGTCCCTCAAAAGCATACTAGACTAAAAGTAGGCAGATCTGTTTAAAGAAATTGAATGAGTAGTTTTAACATAAAGCTTGATCTGAACCAGATCAAAAGTGAGCCTTGTTTAAAGTTCAGTGAAGTTTAAGGCCAGTGTGTTTTGCCTTTGAGCTTGGGTCAGGTGTTGAGCAGCAAGAAGAAATGTCCTTGTCTTGGGATGAACTGGGCATGTGCTGAGGTGGGACGAGATCACTCTTGCAGTTCTGAGTGCTGTGCGGGGTGTTATGGAGTGTGAGATCACTGCTGTGTGGGGTTCTTGCTTTAAAGCAGATAAAGATGGTGTCACTGCCCCGGGGTGTCCTGAGTCACCCCCAGCAGCTGGCAGCCACCACTGTGGATGGTTTTGGCATTTGTATTTACACATGCAGTCCATCAAGGCGTGTTATTTTAAGAGACAACTATAAATAGTGTTTCCTGCACACCCTCATCTTGGAGGCAAGTTTTGCACTATTCTGCAGCTTCTTCCTGATTTGTAAAGGTTTGTTTCAACCGAATGTCAAGTGTTTGATGCTGCAGTGCAGTTTCCTTCCTTGGGGATGGGGAAGCCCCAGTGAAGCACTTTGGCCTTCTGTGTGTGGGCTGTTGAGATGTTACTTGGAAGAGGCATGTGGATTTGGGCATTAGGCTTCCTGAGTGAGAGTGGTGCAGTGTAGATTTGATTAACATTGAGTTTGGTGATGTTCTTTGGGTCAGGAGCGTGCCGTTGGTGTGACCTGTTCATCACCCCCAAGCCTGTGGTGTTTCCATTCATACTGAGAGGCAGTTTCTCATCAAACAGGGTTTGAGTCAGGTGGAACCCAGCAAAAAGAGGCTTGCTGAGAGCAGCCTAATGTCTAGTGGTGGCACCAGCTGCTTGGTTTACTGCGTTTCCCAGCAGCAGGACACCAACAGAAGTCACAAGGAACATCCCTTCCCACTCCCCTGATTTTTATTTTTAGTTTTTACATGTGCTTTTTTGAGCTTCCCTTTAGGATTTACTCAGTGAAGAAGATGAAGTTATGACTGGCAGTGCTATAAAACAGCTGACAGGAGGACAAAGCTGACTGATACGTGAAATGCTGGAAGAACTGCAGTATTTAAATGGAACCAGTTTTTGATGTTAGGAAAATTGTGGTGCAGATAAACTTGAGTTTTTCTCGGGGCATGAACTGTCTGAATGAATGCTCATCTCGGGGCCGTCCAGCTGCTGTTGGGTTGGGAAATGGCTCCATTTTTAGCAGTTACATTTAGAAAGCAAGGCGGGGTGAGGAGTGGAGTGTTGTAACTAGTAATGGAAATTGTCGGTGGTAAAGAATGGCCTCTTCTGAAGCCATCCATCCTAGGCATGACAGATGCCTGACTTCTATGTTTGGGGGGGGATGTTTCCTTCATGAAAGAAGAAGTCTGGTGTCTTCATGGCCAGGTGGCACTGAGCGAAGGGGAAGAGAACTGTGTGCTTGCGTGCAGGAGTCAAGCTCTTGGCGGTAACATTCTCCTCCCATATCTCATCCCTTCTTCCAGTGAAGGGCTGGCTGGTCCTGCGGCACAAACAGGGAGTTCTGGGAGGCTGAGAGGTCTCTTTTAGACCATACAAGAGCTCTCTCAGACTGCTGAAATGCGTTGTGCTAGAAGCCAATATTGAATGGAGGAGATAGAAAAATGTCTGGGGCCTCCTTCACTGCCTTAGGGAGTAACTTATGTTTTTGTTGGAATTATCTGCCTAGATCTCTTCCTCGATGCTCTAAGTTGCTACCTGGCTTTGATGAAAAACACATCTGTGCTGAGATTAGTTGGTTGTCTCACTTCCTCCCCCCTCCCCACACGCTGCTGGTCCCAGCCCTCCTGCCGTATGCCAGGCTGGCATGCTCGGCCTGTGCTCTCGTCCTCATTTGAGCCACACAGAACTAATTTCTCTTCTAAAACTGCACTTTTAGAAGATTCTAGGGTTTGAATTTGTGAAAATACTTGTTTTATAGCCAGCTATGGTATGTGGGTTTCAAGGCCTCAGTGTTTTTGAGCTTTGTCAGGTGCAGGGATGAGATGGAGTGAGACCCAGGCACTCTATCCAGGATGGCCAACAGGATTATTTCATACCATTAATATATTCAATATAAATTAGAAAGTTTGCTGCAAAGTTCTGTCTCTTACTTGATGGCTGCCACCTAGAGAACTTGCCCTGATACTGAAGCCCTGAGTCCTTCCCTTCTTCCTGAAGCCACAGGACTCACAGGGTCACACATTTGCTGTCCCCTGCTAGGAATGCACAGCTTCCTGCTGATAGAATTGGCTGAGTATAATCCTTGTATATTTTATATTAGTATTGGCATCAATATTCACAGAATCATAGAGTGGTTTGGGTTGGAAGGGACCTTAAAGATCATCTAGTTCCAACCCCCCTGCCCTGGGCAGGGACACCTCCCACTAGA
>JAOTQQ010000052.1:23945359-23960957 GCA_026546715.1 Gallinago undulata | reverse complement strand
TATTTCTTTACTGAAAGGGTTGTCAGACATTGGAATGGGCTGCCCAGGGAGGTGGTTGAGGCACCATCCATGGAGGTGTTCAAGAGATGAGTTGACATGGTGCTCGGGGATATGGGTTAGTGTTGGGTGGTGTTTTGTGTGGTGTGGGTGGTGCTGGGTTTTTTGGGGTTTTTTTTTGCCTTTTTTTTTTATTGGTTGGACTAGATGATCTTAAAAGGTCCCTTCCAACCTAGGTGATTCTGTGATTCTGAGGCAGGCTTCCGTAAAGCCACCGAAAAGGGACAGAGGGTGGCTGTCTCCATGCGATTAACCGGGACTCTGCGCTTACTGCTGTTTTCCTACACAAACACTGGCCGCTCTCTCTGCCGAGCGTCTGCATAATTACCACATTGTGTTTTTATTCACAATAATAAGCTCTTTGAAAAGGGAGGGGGAGGAAAAAAAAAAGCTCTTCCCATGCAGTTCGTTTTGTTTTAGGCGGATGGTTCTTTGGGTTTCTTTTGTGGAGTTGGCTGTTTGGTTTTTTTTTTCAGTCCTCCAATTTCTTTGCCATTCAAAGGTGTGACCAAATACTGCGATAGTGGCAGATATTGATGCCAGGTTTTGCAAGAAGCTTGCCAGGAGGGCATCTTATTTACTCCAGTGAGCTGTCAGAACTCCAGGCTGTTCCTGGTCTGACTCGAGTGTTGACTTTCCCGTGGCAGTCCGAGAGCTGTTTTGGAGCAGAGGAGAGAGTTCACCTTTGGCAGGCAACGCTGCGCCGAGGCTCGGGGGCAAAATGACACCAAACCCACTGTTTGGCCACGTGAAATGTTTTTGTACAACCTTACGTACGTTAAATACCTCTTAGGGTCTCTTAGGTTCAGGTATTGAACAGCCTTTGGAAGGGAGAATGCTGTTAGGCCTAGAGTTAAGGTGAAGTTTTAGGCATGAGACCTTCAAACTGCAACCCCTGGGTGGAAAGATGGTGATTTCCAAACCTCTCTGGCAGTTCCAGGCTGGTTTTTGAGGAGCTTTGAGCCGCCCCAACTCTGAAAATCCAGCAGAAGTGCAGGCATTGTCTCTGAAGGATCAGCCTGAGAACTTCCCCACCCTTTCCCTGAAAGGGTGCAGCAGCGATGGGTGGCTTCCGAACTTCTTCCCATTTCCTTAGAGGTAGGCGCTGGCTACTGTGGTGAAGAACCTTGTTGAAACCTTGGCTTACTCTTCTAGACCTGTAAAATGTAATGCCCTTCAGGGTTTACAAATGCATTTCCTGCAGTGTTACTCCCTGCTGCTTTCTGCTGGGCTCTCTAAAACACCCTCGGCAAATACGGGACTGTTGGAAGAGATCAGGTGTTGCTCAGTGGATAAAAGGAGAAGGGCTGGGGGAGGGGGGATAAAAGGAAACAAGACAAAGACAACGCTAGGTGCAAAACCAACACGTCAAATATAGCGAGCTATGGCTTTTGAGCTGCTTTGGCATGAAATACTCCCTTGTGGCAAGCCTGCTCAGTGGCCATCTTCTGCTGCTGCTGGCCTCTCCCCGGCTGCGCGTCGGCTGCCCTCTGCTGCAGGCAGGGCTGCACTGAGGCTGGAGCCCCGAGAGCTGGGAGAAGGGAGCAGGAAAGAAGTGACAAATCAGAGACAAAAAGCCAGAACGCTTCTGGAACAGAGTAAAGGAATACTACGTATTCCAACTCTTTCATTTTTTAATTTTTTTTTTTGTAAGTGGTTAAGTCGACTGGAACTTAAAAGAACAAATCCTCAACTGTCTCATTTTCTGAGGGAGAAAAAAGTAAATAAAAATTAGAGTTGGGTGCTGGCCTGTGGCTGTAAAGGGAGTTGACAGCAATTTTGCCTTCTAAGAAAGCACCTAGTGCTGACTGGTGGGCATCAGGGGGACACGTGATCCATTAACTTCCTCAGTCTTAAAAATGTTTATTTTCCTAAGTGTTGTACCCCATTTTGAAGTTTTTTGGATAGAGCTTCTGGTCACTTCATTGCAAAGATTTTATTTATTTGTCCTTTACAAAATGTAACGCAGACTGTTACCTCAGAGAGCAACAGGATAAAAACCTTTATTGTTCCACCTTTGTCAGAGTTCATTTTCTATTGATACACGGTTCTGTAACTGTACTTTGCATTAGAAACTTCAGTTTCTTGGAGGTTTAATGTGGAGTAGTAAAAGACCCTCAAAACCAATTCAATCCCACATCTTCAAAGCAATAGGCTACTTGGGCACTAGGAATCTCTAGGACTGGAATCAGTTAGATCTTCCACCTCCTCCTTTTCCTGTGTTCTTTGTCCTCATTTCATGCCAAGCTTTCACCAGTGGTTCTCTGTTCTTCCAGATGAGCTCGTGGCCGTAAGTCACGTACCACCTGCGAAAGAAAACAGGAGTTAACACTAACTGTGACTGTTCTCTGTATCTGAGGAACAGGCTGAACACTAAAGTCAAGTGGCTCAAATGCTTAGTATAGGAGACACCTGCAAATACTTAAAGGGTGGGTGTCAAGAGGATGGGGCCAGTCCTTTTTCGGTGGTGCCCAGTGACAGGACAAAAGGAGATGGGCACAAACTTGAACATAAGAAGTTCCATCTAAACATGAGGAGGAACTTCTTTCCTTTGAGGGTGGCAGAGCTCTGGAACAGGCTGCCCAGAGAGGTGGTGGAGTCTCTGTCTCCAGAGACATTCAAACTCTGCCTGGACATGTTCCTGTGCAACCTGCTCTGGGTGGACCTGTTTTGGCAGGGGGGTTGGACTAGATGATCTCCAGAGGTCCCTTTCAACCCCATAGCATTCTGTGGGACAAGATAAACTGGGGCAGAAAGAACAACATTCTTGGAAAGTGGCAGTGGCAGGTAAGACACCTGTTCCTTTCACTCCTAACAGTTATCCTCTTTGTGTTCTTCCTTAGCTCAGTCCTGAGGGATGAAAGGTTTTCATACTTTTAAAAATCATGAGAGCGTGAAATTACTTTAAAAAAAAATGCAAAAAAGCCTATTTCCATTTAGAGACTGTTACAACAGTATCGTTGCTTGTACTAATCTTTACTGATAACACCAAGTATTTTTCTCATCTGCAAATTCAACTGCCACATAATGGACAGCCACATTCCATTCAAAGTGAATTTTTTCTCTATAAACATATAAATGAAGATTTAATCTATGAATTTATATTCATAGAGAACCATATCTGCTGATATATGAATATCCACATAAACAATTAAGCCAGGGAGGTTGTGATGTAGAGGTGAGAGGGGCAGCAACTGCAGGAGAACAGCCTGAATGCTCTCCCCCAGGACTAACTCTACACCTGGGTCCTGGGCAACCAAAGCAGTGTCGTGTAAGCCATCGGCCAGTGCCAGGCAAAACCAACCCCTTAAACCACGTAGCCCCTTTCTGAAGGAGGGGCTCAACTGTCTGTGAGGCAAAGTATAGAAAATACTTTGGCCATTCAACACAGGTCCTAAATAGAGGCCCCGTTCTAGGATGAAGTGACCAAAATGATCACTGAGTAGAACATCCCTAGGTGAGGAAGGAAAGGTACTTGCTAACTCAAGATGATTTTTACTACAAGTGCTATATTATATATAATCTATATTATAATGAATGAGGTGGTAGAGATACAGCATGGCAGAAAGTAGTTACGGATCAGCAAGACCACATCAAGTGCACTTGTGATACCAAAGAAGGGGAGAAAAGGAGCCTGTGCAGCACAGAACTTACTGATGCCAAAGCCAAAAAAATAGCAAACAAAGGCAAACCAGTTCACAGACCAAAATAAAAGCGTCCTCCACCTGGTTCTTCATCTGGCCTGGCTAAACGACAGGTAGGCTTTTACTATGCCTCTACCTAAAACATTTAAAAATGCTCTTAGCAATAAGTGTGCAAAACATTGCCATCGGGTTGAAGGGGAAAAACTCATTAGCTAACGTAGATGACGCATGGAACAATGCAGAACTGTTTCCTGCAGACTGCTTTCTAGTAGTTCTTCCCAATTAGGAAGGCTCCACACAAAGACAATGCAGCAACACTGAGAAAGAGGGATAGAGGCTGCTCGAAGGAATTTGGCCTGAGCTTCTAATAACTCTGTAGCTCTCTCTAAATTGGTAATTAGAGGAAAAACACTGAGACAAAGGAATTTTCTCAGCTGTTTATTTCTAAAGTTATTTTAATTGGTCCATGCTGTGTTTTGTGAGAATCTTCTCTGCCTTGTGACTCTCCTCAATGTGCTGGGAGAGCAGGACAGAGACAGCCTGCCCAGGTTATGGTGACAGGACAACCTGACATCTAATCTGTCATTCTAAGGTAGTTCAGCTCAATTTCTTTCAGTTCTAAGAATCTGTTAACAGTATTTTCCACACAATTTAATAGCACTACAAGGGTAACAGTGAGTTGTCTTCAATCCTACTTAAGAGAACTTCAGAGTTCCACACTTCAGAGATGAGGGGGGAAAAAAGGGATGAATTTAAATATGAAACAAACAAAGTTAGTAAATACAGACTTACATTCCAAAGAGAGCTCCCCCAAGATGTGCAGCATGGTCAAAAAGTCTCCAGCCTAGAGCAAGCCCTGCCGTGTCAAATGCAATTATGGCTTTTAAAGCCTGGAAGGGAACAGAACACGGAATGGACAGGATCAGTCACAGTGTATAATGGTCATTGATAACAAAGCTTCATTAAAAAAAAAATAAAATCATTTTAAACCAACAGACTTATTCCCTAGCTGCGCTGTGCTGTCAAAATACAGCTGTGAGCAGCTACAGAATAATGCAGGGTAGGAATGTGTCCTTTTCAAATACTCTGTCTCTTCCAATCTTCACTTCTAAAGCTAAACATACATTCCAAACTCAGGTCAAAAAAACCCGGAGGAAGTTACTTGAAAGAGTACATGCTACAAGAGATCACAAAAAACAGAATTCTGACTTAGACTCATGGGCATCTGTGCTCCCAAACACAACCCTCTAGTGGACAGAACATGTGGGGCAGCAGCCCCGTCACCTTATCTGATACAATTTTGTTTTAAATTTATTATCGTTCTCTTAAACAACACAGCTGCCAGAAAGTAGAAAATCAGGATTATAGTGAATAACTCCATGGCCAGAAATAGCCTGAGTAAGAGTCTACCAGCCTCAGGAAATACAAACTACTGTAACTGTAACGATGCAAAATTTTACTGAATGCCTCATTCCAAAAAGACCAACGGATTTAATGTCAGGATGAAATGTCACTTTAAGTACGATTTCTCTCCTTAAGCATGTGTTAGAGTAGCAGCTATATTGCTACATTGGCTTGTTTACTTTAAAATCATATTACAGTATATGCAAACGAAGCTAAAGTATTACCCAAAGTTTAGAAATACAATTACATAGTAGATGTTCTTACTTAAGGCTAAAATTATTCCAATGTTTATATGCAATAGCTAACGTTGCTCTTGTTTTACTGTTGCAATGAGTAATTCCTCATGGCAATGCTTTCTGTGGCTCTGTCAGGATTTCTACCCTGGCCATCTTTTTTTAGGAAAGATGCAGTTAAAGAGTAGCATGCAAAAAATCAGGTCCACTCAAGCAGAAGTGTAAGAAAAACATGAAGGCTACATCTAAGAACACCTGTTCAAATCTGTAAGCTTTCACTTATGAAAAAATATGAAGTCTCATAATCCTGAAATGAGAAAGCTTAATTGCTTTAAGTAAATCAGTAAAATAACTTTAAGTAATAGACCAAAGATGATTAACTTGTTAAAGCGAGTCAAGATATGAAATGCTTTTCGTAAATGGGGCAGTGGATCTGCTTGAAAGAACTTCACAAAACAGGAGTACTAGTACTACACATGAAGAGGAGCCTCAGCAGTGTATTTCTAAACCCAACACTGTTCTTAGAAGTATCAAAAGACAGTACACAAATGACGAGGCAGGTATTCCTCCAAGGCTGGAATGTTAGTTCCCCTGAGAAGCCAAATTCCATTCTTCTCATCTTGATAACTTTTTCTTCAAAAGGAGCATATCAGTATTAGATTAGCCTGTAATGAGTGCTGCTATAAAAATATCACCCGTCTGAAAGAACCGTATGTCTATGCATGTTTCCTCAGACAGGTGAACCCCAGTCCCTCCCAACTTCTCTCACCTCTTGGTATCAGACTTGAAACAGAACCACGGAGAATGGAATTTTGGATAATTCTAAACTGACCTCGCTCTTGTGTAACGATGGTGCTAGGCTACAACAATTCAGAATCGGTAGCCAGGACTGATTCGTTTTCTCTTTGAAAACAAATGTAACAGCTCAGAAACACAAATGGAGAGAACACAGGCTCAGATACTGCAGAGGTACAGAGGGGAAATGTTTTAAGAGTAGGGTTTCTTTGAAGTTCAAAGGCACTTACGTTTCCTGCTGTGAATGTGAACATTGGAAGAAATATGATGGCTAGTTTTGCTTCTGGCATCTTTGTACACACGGCTGCAAGGACAGTCATTATAGCTCCTGACTGCAAATAGATTAAAAAACATGAAAGTAAGCTGAGATGTTACATAAGGGGGAATTTATTTTTCTGCACGTGAACCCGTTCTCTTTTTGGCTTTTATTTTCAAACGCCGCCCTGTGGTAAACCTCAAATTACAAAGCATCACAGCAAAGTCCAGAATAAAATAAAACAAGACACCATTATTTAATTTCAAAATCTAAAATGATAAGTACTGGGGAAAAAAATTCCCCTTGGATGCTCTTATATAATTAAGTAAACCGTCTAGGTTTTTTTTTTTTTAAGATAACAATCTATGTTAATATACTTTTTTCCCCAGTAAACTGTAGAAATCTAACATATATAAATCAAACACAGACATCTCAGATGAAGGGAATCATTCTGAAGCTTGAACCAAAACAAGGAAAATAACAGATGGATAGGGACAAGAAATCTTTTGTCAACGAAACAAGCAATTCCCTGGTCTGTACTAAACCAACCATGGGCTTTTGTATCTGAATATCTCAATGGAAAGGCTGTGATTACAGGAAACTAATGCAATGTGTGGTGCTTTCAGTAAGTTTGGACTAACGGAAAGTAACTAGCTCCAGATACAGTTTATTCAAAGGCAAAGCAGCAGTACATAGACAGCCCTACCAAAAGTGCTAATTTCAGGACAGCTCAACTGATCTTTTTTTTCATTCCAATTGAAAAATAAGGATCTGACTGTTGGCTTTCATCAAAATTATTCAGCGAAGCAAGTTAAGAAGCCTTTAAAACTTGGCAAATGGTTAGGTTCACCTCAAACTTCTAGCAAGTTAGGCGTATTTAGATGTTCTACTACTGAAAATACTTGTAAAGAACAGACAAGCACAGCCCCTCCTCAGCCCCTCGTTGTTCACACGGTGAGACTTTCGGCAGGAGCTGCCCTTTCTGCACAGCGTGTCCCGCAGCTTCCGCTAGTACCACAGGCTGATTTTGATTGTCTGATTACATTCTCTCTTTCTAAAGTATTCTACTTTCCATTAGAGAAAACTGATACACAATTATGAAATGACACTTAGGAACTAAGTCACAGAACTGAACTATCTCCTCAGTAACAAGAGGTCCTGCTGTTAAGTAATCCTTTACAAGTCATTAGCACTAAGTGGCATTAGTTCTGGGCTGCTACTGCTGCAGGAGAGATAACATATTTGAAGGCTAGGCAAGTTTTTGCACAGGAGTCACTGCCTGGTTACTCAGTTTTGGTAAAGCTTTCCAGTTTCCATTATCCCAAATATATTCTTGGCTTTCAAGCAGGTTAAAGAATACAGCAGGCTTTGAGAACGGCTTCAGAGATCATTGTAAGGTCTCCCATATCCCAAGATACTTACAGCTCCAAGGGATGGTTCAAATTTTCCAGTGGCCATTTTAGCAACATAACTGACAAAAGTGGAGATAACCCCTAGAGAGGAAAAATGGTAATTGGAAACAATGCCAGCAATGCAGGCAAGCATGAGAAAGTAGAACAGTGTCATGCCAACGTCTTCCTAAAGAAGTTACTGTAGGTGGTACAGTGTGGGGTTTGCTTTAGGGTGGTTTGGGTGGTTTTTTTGGGAGCGTGTGTATGTGCCATGTGTGTCTGTTTTAACTTGAGTTAACTGTCACCTTTTCCCATGAATCTGTATTAAGAACTATTTTATTCTGGTAGCTACACGACTTAAACCCGGATACTTGTATTGTCATGTTGAAGCCAAAGATCCTAAACTCATCAAAATTCTGTGACAGCAAATAAGTACTGCAGTTAGGACAGAGCAATGTGTGGGACTGAACAATGGCTATCTGTTGTCATGCATCTACTAACCATGCACGTGCTTTACTTGCATGAATATATATTTACACATATTTTAAAGTACTGTAAATATATGTAAATTTCACAATTTTAAAAATACTGTAAATATAGATACATTTAACATTACCAGCAGAAAGATACACGGCAATGAACTGCTCACATCCCAGAAGAGAGACAATGCTGCTGGAAAAACTCCATAAAACATACATATTTGCTGCCATGTGGAATAGAGAGAAGTGACTAAACGTAGAAAGCAGCATGGGAGAACACAGGGCTCCTACAAAAGAGATAAAACAAAAGTCAGTGATTTAATTTGCTTCAACTTACATGTCATGCAGACTAGAAACTTATCAGGACATACTATAGGATAATTATGCTTAGAATTCTCAAATACAAGCTATGTAATAAACCCCAAAAATGTAATAAATTTCCAATTCCATGCAATACCTTTTGAAAGGTAGGACATACACCCAGAGATGTACAAACAGCTACTTCAGAAAGTCTTAATTACCTACAGGGGAATGTTTCATAAAAACTTTTATCTTAAAACATGTCTCCTATACTTTGGAAAGGAAAAAAGATTTTACTTATATATGTATATGGTGAAAGACTTTTAATATATTATATGAGCATCTATAGAAAATTATTTTGCTACAGAGATGGACTCACAAAGAAAAACTAGTTTTTCTAAAAGCCACTAGCTTTTCTAAAAGCTACTATTTCTCTAAAAGCTACTAGCTCTCCTCATTGAAACAGCAGCCTTGAAAATGGAAAAAAAAGCCAATTAGCAGGTTTAAAGGTCAACATTATTTAAAATGGGAGCATTTGAGGTGGCTGATGCTCAGATCTGGATAACAGCTATCTTTAGCTCTGGAGTGTGCGTGGGAAATTGATTGAGTTTCCACTTTCTTCACCAGAAATTAAGAGGATAGCAGAAAGTACTCTACTGATGCATGTTTTTCTCATCCTTCTAGTTTTTTGCTGTAGAAATGAAAACTGATTTTTCTGCAATTAAATACTTGTAAGTTCCCTTTCTAAGTTAATCTCTTCAAAAGGCTTCACGCCCAGTGAAAGCAAAGTTTGTTTTGTTTTTTATTTTTTTAATGTGATCCAGCTTTGAAACAAGGACTCTGTAGGTAACACAGAGTAACGCTTGTCCATTGACAAAAGAGCACGTGCGTGTGACTGATGACTGTTCTATCTGCAAGCCCACAGAAAATGAAAGGAAGAAAAAAAATTAATCACATCTGAGACTAGTTTTTGAATGGCATTACATATTATGATTTATTTTCTTCCTTCCCAAACTGGCATGATCAACATTCTTTCCAGGAAAGCAGTGGTATCACTGGGAGAAGCACCTCTTTGCCCTTAGGAAGGCAGGAGCTGCATCCCACTGAATGCAGTGTAAGGCCAGTTTTGACATTACAAGATTTAGAAAAGAAACAGTGAGGTTTGGTTTGTTAATTTTTTTTTCTTAATTCATTACTTCTAACTTTTTTTCCCCTAGACATGTTTTCTGTCTAGAAAAAAAATGATGTATTTGGGCATGACTGAGATTGCTTGTGGGTGATGGTGCTGCAAGTAAGCTATGTGCTACCCAAAGCTTTTGCAGTACAAGCAAAGGCTCTATGATAACCCAATTTAAAGAAATACCCTAAATTACTGTTCACTTACTGGAGGATGGATCTGAAGTGAAATATGTAAACATAACCCGTCGCATACCAGGCAGCCTCCATAAACAGAATACAAAGACATTTGCGGCTATAATACCTATTAAGAGAAAAAAAAAAACACTATAAAAGCAAATTATGACTGTAACGTGCAATAATGCTTACTGTAAACAAGCATTCAAAAGTAAGCTTAGAAGACTCATACTTTTTCTTCACTATTTCATTAAAAGCAGTATCCACTTTCTTACTTTACAAGATGTTTTGAAAAAACAAAGGGAAATACTGAAAGCTGTATTTATATGGTAGAAGCCTTCCAGAAATATAACATTTAATTTCGATTGTTTTAATAGATGATGTAATGAATGAATGCAACGACACAGAAAATCTAATTAAGACATTCAAGTTATACTTTCAAACTTCTACGCCGCTGTAAAGTCAGCTTAAGAGGTCTCATTTCTTGCCCCTCGAGCTGCTTATTCCTAAACTCCACGCATCTGCTGCATAGTTGCAGAGCCCAGGGGAAGCACACAGACAGGCAGAATGGCATCCCTTCCACCTTCTGGGGAGGTTCAGGTTTGAGGTAATTGCAAAGACAGCGTTTAGAGATTGAGCATAGAGAGTTGAGCTGGCACTGGTAAGGCACAGTTGCCTTTGGGAGACAGCAAATGCACAGCTTTTTACTTCACAGACGTTTACTGCAGTCTTATTTCAGTTTAAATAAGAATGTAAATAGTTAGAAACATAATGGTGCAAAGTTATTGTTTCTTGTTTAAAGTGCCCTCTCTATTTCTGTCCAAGCATGGAGGTATTTAAAATGTTTTGTAATAGCTAGAAACATTAAAGGGGAAAATAATTGTGCTTCCTTTATAGAATGGTAAATGCCACTGATTATTCTCTAGTTGAAGTTTGCAACAAAATTTAAGAACTGTGAAAAACCATTATACAAAAATCCCAGAACCAAAAGTTTAATAGATCTCCTCTTTTGGCTCTCCATCGTGTTCCACCACACTCTTTTTATTTGAGGAGATACCCTTCCTGCAGGCTACACCAAGTTGTTACAGAACTCTCAGCAATTTCACTGCAGTGAGCCCAACCCTGTGAGGACAATCAGGGGTAAGAATCCGAATAGCTCAGGGTCTACCAGCTAGAATTTAGATTGCTTCTTAGATCAACTCCACGTTGAGGGATGCTCTGGGGAATATAGAATAAGAATTTTCACCACCCCTCCCACACCGATACAATATTTCTATCTGTATTGTGACTTGGCTTGCACGTCGAAGAGCAATTCAAGGCACTGTACAAAACATCCTGACAGGACTTATTAGCATATAAAATATATAAGAGCAAATACAGCTTGGCTACTTTATTTAGATTTTTATCAAGTTCTCATCAGTTTCTCTCCGCACATTACGTTTATCTTGGGGGTTTCAAGTGATGTTGGGTTACCCAATCAAAGCTACATCATAACCACAGGAAAGCTCACAAGACAGTTGCTTCTTGTTTGTAATACTATGTACGCAAAATAGCAAAAAATTATCAGGCAGTTTTATTTCCATATATCCGTGGAATATATACTCCTATTCCTTCTAAAAGCATTTGCTGTTTTTCACAGTTCTGAGAAAAACATTACCAGGGAAGATTCTAGCTAATCCTCCACACTCTCACACAGATGCATAGGAATTTTTTTCAATGCATACAAAAGACAGTTTGTGAGAAGGAAGTGTAGGAGAAATAGTGTATATGCAGGTGTTAAGTTTACACAGGCTTTGTGCCTAACAACGTAAACGTGGTACGAAAGCCATCTGTTTTAACATACTGTACCTGTTTGCCATTATTTCTCTTCCTGTGAATGTCTAATACTTGTTAGCTAACACAAACCTGTCACGGTCCGCTGACCCTCTGTCAGGTTATTCCACCAGCTGTTTACCTGAAATGGAATTGTTGGACATCACTGTAAGGCATTTACAATTTCAAAACCAGTCGCACAAGGTTCTACCTTTTTAAGACTGGAAAGCATTTATTTGAAATCTATTAAGTAAATCGGTTTCAGACTTTTCTTATTTCTAACTGGTTTAGCTTTTCAAGTTGGTGTTTTCTTACTCAAGAACAGGTATTTACCCTCCTTCTCATAAAATATCCCAACGTAGACGAAGAGTTTCTACAAAAAGAACGAGGTTATATCTTTTTAAGCAATTGCATGAGTTTAACTCTGCTTGTACTAAATAAGGATTTAGCCCATAATGCTTACTTTAGCAGATTAGCCAAAGTTAGCAAAAACCCTGCCTCGACTAAGCCTCACCCTAGCGCTGTCTAACGTCACACCACCCACCTTTCAGAGATTCCACTTTTGTGCCAGGGTCACTTTTGCGGAGGTGGCTCACAAGATGTGGAATCCATTCCCCCTTGCGTCCAGCTCACCCAGCCCTCCTCCAAGTTTAAAACCCCTGAAAAAGTTTATTTTGAGCGCAGTCAGCCCACAGACAAATTCCACCCCCTCCCTTTCCCTTCCTCAGCTTTCAGAATCATTTTGGACAAATATTGATAGCTCAATGACCTTCCAACCATATTCATGGAGACAATGTTGCAGAAATTATCTGAAGGTTGGAGGCAAGGGGAGATAATGCTGTATGAAACAAACCATTCACTATTTGATATCAGTCACAAGTTTATTGCATTTTTTTGGTTTAATTATCTAGCATAGGATACACGTACCACTATTTCCTACAAAGTTCTCCAGTATAAGAACGCTAATCATGATTTTTCTAAAATAAAAGAAGTAGGTGCCCTCAGAAGTTAGTGGGGGATCCTAAACTCTTAAAAATAGAACTTACCAGTTGAAGACAAGGGTTGGGGGCTTAAGCTTATTAGTAACAGGGCAGTTTTGTTTTATTTTTTGGATAGCTCATCACCAGATCTTCCCTGTCACGTGTTTAAGGAAAATAAAGCTATAAACCCAAAATTACTCAATATTTTAAGTGGTAATCATCTCACCAGCAGTTCATATACACCAAGAAAGAAAGCACGGGCCTGGCTAGGATAATTTTCTTTATAGCTGCTAATATGTTGTGCTGTGTTTTAGCTTTTTTTTTGTTTTTTTTAACAAAACCAGTACTGATAACATGCTAATGTTCTAGCCTTTGCTGCACAGTGTTTGCACGGCATCAAGACCTTTTCCATTTCTCACTCTGCCCTGGAATAAACAGATTGGGGACACAAAATAGGCTGGGAGGGGACACATAAAGAGATATTCCCTACCATAATAAAAGGGAAAAGAGGGGATTTTAGGAGGTTTAGCCATGTTTTGCTAATGAACTGGCTGGGCATTGGTCTGCCCACAGGAAGCCTTTGCATCACTTGTTTTGTTTTCTTCTCTTCTCTCAGCCTTCGTTTATTGAACAATTTTTTGGCTGTTGTATTATTATTACTCCCACGTTTTCTTGCTTTTATTCTTCTTTTTCTCTTCCCCCTCTCGGGGTTTGTGGGGCAAGTAGGCAAGCAGCTGTGTGGAGGTTAGCTGCCCACAAGGGTTAACTCACAACACCTGCCTGTTTAAAAAGAAGTACCACAATGTGCACAATTCATTTGACAAAACCAGCTCCTCTGTGTCCTCCCCAGGGCCCTGTGCTTCTCCAGCTCCACACACAGCCCTACTACCCTTGGACAAGCAGACCTGAAAGAGTAATCAAGCCTGGTCCATCACAAGCCAGAGCAGTAACTTTGAAATAAACATAAAACACACACACATGCATATTCAGTTTAGTTTTAAATACATCTAAATTAAAAACTAAATGACGTGTTGGGGTGCCAACTAAACTTATAGCTAGCACTTATGCTATTCTTACTGCCAAATTCTAGAACCTTTGTGTCAGCTCTCGTAGAGAAAAAAGCCCCCTAAATCCTAAAAAAATTTGTGGAGTACAGGTTGAAAATTCAAATGTGCTTCAGAAGCCAGAGCAATAGCAGATGTTATGCATAAGATTCAGAATTTAAACTAGTTCTATCCTCTTTGGGAGTCCACATGTGCTTTTAGGACTGCTTAGACGTAGTCAGAGTAAAGGGGTTTTTTACAGTCCAAAAGCAAGAGGTACCCAGTTTAGATATACAAAACTAGTGGCCCCTCTTCCCTGCGTTTCATGGTGGAGATAGCATTTTTCTCCAGCACAGCTTTTTCAGTGATATTGTGAGTTACAGCTTCTTAGAATTAATTCTATCTTTTTTTTTTTTTTCCTCTTATAACGAAACGCACAGACTGTGATTTGCTGAGAACCTCTCACTTCTCCAAGTTAAAACTCAGGCTAAGCAGGACAAGTGTCTGTGGTACAAATGGCGCACGGGACAAGATCCACGGTCAGGTTTCATGTCTCTGTGGGGACCCACCCGTGTGGGAACAGGCTGGGCCTGGCTCTGCGTACCTGCTTTCTGAAGTCCCCTCTCTTCTGGGGCCGCATTTTATCCAACCAGTCGGCCCGGGCTTCCTCAAAATAGGTCTGGACCCGCGACTTGAGGGTCTCATACTGCCAGATGGCGGCCGACCCGAAGGCAGAGCCTGTGAACTGGGCGACACGGGATAAAAAGTCAAAAGGCAGGCGCTGTATCAGCCTGCGGTTCTGTCCTGAAGGCTGTCCCTGCGTGGCTTCGCCTGAGGAAGCCACGGCCCAGCCCTCAGCAATGCTTCATGGCGGCTGAGGCGCCGCTGACAGACGGGGGTCCCGCCACCCTGCTCTCTCCCCCTCCGGCCCCCGGCAGCCGCTTACCCCCACCGCGAAGAGGAACGGCTTGACCAGGCGTCGCGGCGAGGGCCGGCCGGCGCGGGTGGGCGGCGGTGGCGGCGGGCAGAGGCTGCGACGCGGGGGTGGCGGGCCGGGCCGCGCCTCGCCGGCGGCGGCGGGGGGCTCCTCGGGCCGCGGCCTCGCCCGGCGGAAACCCTGCCGCTGCTCCAGCAGCACCGTCAGTCTGTGGGGGGGAGATGCGGACCGTCAGCATCGCCCCGACCTACCGACCGCCCCCCCTCCCCTTCCCGCAGCCGCCCCCGGCCCGGTGGTACCTCTGCGGCCGCGGGCCCCAGGCGCGGGCCCAGCACCGCCACGCCATCTTGGGCGCCTCCCCGCCCGCCGAGCGCTTCCGGGGCAGGCGGCCGCCATCTTGCGGCGGGGCAGGGGAGAGATGCTCCGTCACCCCTCTAAGCGCGTCAGGCGAGGGGCGGCCCCGGAGGGTCCCCGGCGACCTGCCGAGGGCTGCTGTCGGCTGCCGGGTCAGCCCATCTCCCGCCCCGACCGCCATGTGGAGAGGGTCGGCCCGGCTCTGCCCCACCGTGGTAGGAGCGGGGCGTCTTCGGCCGCCATGATGAGTGTGGCAGCTCCTTTGCCTCCTGTGCCCCCCCGGGTCAGTAGCGCTGGCGCTATGTAATTAAGGGCTTCCGTGGTTTTTATATATATTTTTCTCTCTAGAAGCCTTCTAGAATAGACAGAGCCTGTCTCCTCCTAAACTTGGGGCTGAGGCTGCAGCAGCAGAGGAGGCTGTGGCTGCTGCCTCAGCCTTGCCGTGCTCTGGCAACGTGGCTCCACTTCACCTTGTCACCTTTCCTCACCTCACTGCTCTGTCCTGCCTCACCTCAGCTCACCTCACCTCAGCACCGGGCTGCTCCAGCAAAGGGCTGCAT
>JAOTQQ010000052.1:23927433-23945259 GCA_026546715.1 Gallinago undulata | reverse complement strand
CTCACCTCACTGCTCTGTCCTGCCTCACCTCAGCTCACCTCACCTCAGCACCGGGCTGCTCCAGCAAAGGGCTGCATCTGGCTGACCAGGAGCCAGGCAACTGCTTCTGCCCTAGAGGCCAGAAGGCCTCATCTCATCTCAGGCCTCATCGCCATGCTCTCCTTCACCCTGACCCCTTTGCTGCCGATCAGGGCTCCCAGTCTCTGGCAGTGAGCTGCTCTTCCCAGCGTGACCTAGGTGCCAGCAGTGTGGCAGAGTGGTTCCCTGAAGGGCTGGAAAAGTGTTATGCTGGCAGAGAGCATTCCCTGCTCTGGCAATGGCAGCCCAGCCAGTGCTGCTGACACCAACACCCTCCTGAAATTTAACGGGAAAAAAAAATAGGTGTGTTTGCTTTGAAATTAACTTGTAATTGGTGAGTTTAGAGAAGTTGCATGCACCTTTCTGGTTATCTGTGTTGCTGTGGAGATACTAATGGGATAGCCAAGCGGCCTGCATGCCAATCACGGTTGGGCCTCCAGAGCTGCCAAAATCAAGCAGCTGAATAAATAGTGGTTTAGCTCAGAGGTGCATGTGGAGGCTGAGGGGCAGCATTCATGTGTTGCAGCAGGAAAAGGTCTGTGTGGGTGTGAGGAACACACTTCTTGGTCTTGGGAGAGTGGTTGTGCCGTCTCCAGGCCTGGAGGCAGCTCTGGTGTGACAGGACAAGGCTTGGGCAACCTGACCCAACACTGAAGCTGTGCTTTAGTGGGTGGTTGGCATTCATGTGGTCCCTTCCAACCCAAATTATTCTGTAGTTCGTTGTGTGAAGGGACAGTTAATAGCAAGATGAGAATGATCTGTATATTGTAATTGCAAGTGGCTATAAACCTCATTAGACTATTAATAAGTTACACCACCTTTGGGAGCACAGTTACAAAGTCAAATCCTTTGGAATTGGAGAGGAAATAACATTGTTCCTCTTTTTTTTTTTTTTTTTAACAAGTAGTGAAAGAGTTTGCCTTTTCACCTCAAGGTCAGACTCTGGCCTGAGGAAACCTCTGTAAGCTTGTGGTGGGAGACTGCTCTAAGTGGTTTAGTACTGTGTTTAAATCTGCATTTTATCTCTTTCTGATTGTACAGGTGGTCATGGGTCAGCCTCAGAATTTGCTTGAAGTCAGAGAAACGATTGGCAGGTTCAAAGCCATGTATTGCTGTTGTTTAAATGTATATATACATATGTGGATGAAACCAGTGTTGTAATCAATGCTCTGTCTGTTTTTCTATGTAACAAGATGAAAAAGAAGTAAAAGAGTTTTTTAACTTTCCAGTTTACTGGAAAAGTAAAAGTACATTAACTTTCCACACACTTTTATCACTCATTTTTGCTTCCAGAGACCTTATCAGGAGTGATTTGTTTGTTGAACTGACTTAAATATTTTTCTTTGTTAACCTTTCCTGTCCTGTCTTAAAAAAAACCCATATATTTTGACTGTGCTGTTTTTAGTGTTGTGATTTTTTTGTTCCCCTGGGCCTTTTTTTGGGTCACGTTACAGCTCTTAATTGTATATAGCCTATGCATGCAATTTGTGAGGGTTGATGCTCTGGGCTTTATGTTTTTATTTGGTTTTGGTTTATGGTCATTCTTCTTTGTGCAGTTGCATAGCATATTTGCTATTAGTTGTGCCGTCATCTCAAATCTACAAACAGTGACAGCGTGTGGCAGCTGGTACCATCAAATCCTGGAGGGCAGGGTGTGCGTGGTACCAGTTGAAAGAGGAGAACAGATGTGGTGTCGGTTGAAATAACAAGCTGTTTGCTTTTGAAAGCTGCTCTTTTGCAGATGTTTTCTGTTAGCGAACTCTTACTCTGTTGAAGCAATGCATTTTGATGGTGTTACTTTTGTCCTTAAAACCACAAGAGTGGTAAGAAATAAGCACCGCCATCGCATGGGAACTGCTATCTTGTGCATGACTGGTGGCCCAAAGGGACTAAGGTATCATATGGACTGTTCTGTGGGTTTTGGGTGGTAGCAGCAGGGTCTGGAAGGGATAGTGAGAGTGGTTCCTTGGGGCAGAGGAAGACAAAGAGAGGAGAAGCAACAGCAGCAAAGTGGTTGCAGAGCTGTGCCTGCTGGACCTCCTTCGGCCAGGAGCCAGGGAGGTCTCTCCTGCCTCGGGGCATGTCTGAAATCACAGACAGTTTTGTTAATGTGATCCACTGGACAAGTTTCTGTCTGCACTGATTCCTGATTGCGGGGCTTAAATGCTGCTAAGGAAATATAAAGAATATAAATAAAATTGATTTTTTTTTAAACAAGCAAACAGGCCCCTCCTTTTTTTTTTTTTTCCTTTTTCCTTTCACTGGCCCTTGTTTTACCTATTATTGACATACATTTCAGGAGAGGCTCTGGGGCTCTCTGCTCCTGCCTTGTGTGTCCTATTGATATGTGGTATCACCAGGCTCCCAGCCCTCACTGAGACCCCAGACCCACTCCCTGGCCCCTAAGGGTTCCAATATCAGCACTGTGTGCTTTGCTTTCTAAGTGGTAAATTTTCCTTTGCATGCTTGTCTTAAGATGGTCTGGAAGATAAAACACTTTTCTGGTGGTGCATCATGCACCATACTATCAAAGTTTATTCTTTTTGCCACTTTACATCTCTCTGTGTGCACCTTTCTATTGAGGATTGCTCACCTAGAGTGAGAAACTCATGAATGCTGTACCAGCTGCAACAGGTACATTAATGTGAGACAGTCATTTTAAGGGTGGCAGAAGGACTTTGACAGTGGTATTTGTAGTTCTGCTATCACATGGTTGAGTTTGGGTCAGGGTAGAGAAAGGTTGTTATTCTGTATTTGTGAAATCTAGTTTCCAAGCTCCCTCGCTTTGAAACCTATGATATTTTAAATTATTGTGTTTTAATTGGAAGTTTGTGTTTACAACTTTGATATATGTCCTACCCATAGTGATGATGTAGAACATATAGTTTTTTCTTCTTTTGCTTGCTGCCAGAAATGAACTGTGATTGCACGGGTCATACCTGTGTAATTGGTAGAAACATTCATTTGGATTATTGGCCAGCCCATGTGGTGTGAAGTCTTTTTGAATGTATTGCTTAATTTAAATTTGTCATTTATTTCAGATATTCTCCGTTGACAGTTATGTGTATTTTTGAAGAGGTTATGCAATCACTTGAGAGACAAATGCTCTCTCCTCAGTGTGAAATCAGACTTTTATAGTGGAATATGAGTGAAATAAACTTACACCTTCCTTCCTTGTGCAAACAGATTCCAAGTGCTGCAGTCATATAAAATGAATGACTACAGGAGGAGGCTTGAATTCTTCTTCTTTTATTTATTTATTTTTTTTAATGCAGAAAAGATGTTTATTCCTTCATAGTGTGGGCTGCATTCCTAAAACAAATCCTGTCATCAGTTGTTTGCCTGCCCACTTTGAATTCTGTGTCCAGATTGGGGCCCCTCAGTACAAGTAAGACATTGAGGTGCTGCAGTGGGTCCAGAGAAGGACAACAAAGCTGGTGAGGGGTCTGGAGAACAAGTCTTATGAGGAACGGCTGAGGGAGCTGGGGGTGTTCAGCCTGGAGAAAAGGAGGCTGAGGGGAGACCTTCTCGCTCTCTGCAACTCCCTGAAAGGAGGGGGTAGAGAGGCAGGGGTCAGTCTCTTCTCCCAAGTCACGGGCAATAATCCAAGAGGAAATGGCCTCAAGTTGCACCAGGGGAGGTTCAGATTGGATATTAGGAAAAACGTTTACACTGAAAGGGTTATAAAGCATTGGAATGGGCTGCCCAGGGAACTGGTTGAGGTACTATCCCTGGAGGTATTTAAAAGATGGGTTGCCATAGAGCTTAGTGACATGGTTTAGTGATGGGTGTTTTTATCAGCATTAGGTTGATGGTTTGACTAGATGATCTGAAAGGTCCCTTCCAACCTAGACGATTCAATAATTCTATATGCACACAGTCCTCCTTTCACGAAAACAGTGTCTTGGTGACAAGTGCAACAAAAGTTTCAATTAAAACAATCATTTTGAGTATTTTAGTAATATTTTTTGGTATTGCTTTGGAGTCTGATGGTGTTCAGTGACGCTGACATAGGACATTATATGCCAATGGTTTCTGGGTTAATCTGAGCGTCTTTCATACTAACTTACATGATTTTGTTGTAACTTTAATGTTTGAGACATCCATTTCACTGAAATTTTGCTGTAGCAAAAAGCCATGCCCGAGCCTTTGTGCAACAGTTGGTCAGAGCTTTGGCCCCAGGTCCTTGATTTTTAGAATGAGGGGAAAGGTCCTAAAGGGTACAAAACTTTCACTTGTTTGATCAAACTGGTCCTCACAAAGTGCTGACACTAGTGTCTAGCAGGAAGGTACATGAAACAGGTTAGAAACATACCGTAAACGTGAGTATCAACACTTGATTTGTTTTAAATTTGTATTGAAAGGCATTATGATTGGGAGATGAATAATTTATTAAAGCATTTCATAGTTTTAATTTTAAAAGAATTTAGAGTTCGTAAACAAGTAAAGAACGGATGAAAAATTGCAAATTCAAATTAGGGAATTCTTCAGTTGGGTCCTCTGGTTTTGCTCTGTTGGCATTTTTTTGTGGTAAAAGTGTATGGTAATAAAAGTGTTCCTTAGAAAATATTCAGATGTCGTAGAGTATTTACGTATCCAACTATTTAATGAGATTTAGATTCCAGTTTTACAATTCCCTTATGTGATAAATTATTTTGTAGGTAGGCATCTTGTTGATGCTTTTGTAAAGGTCAGGCTTGTGTAAAGGTAACTCCCATGTAATTTATGTATATAAACTGTTTCAACAGGTTTCTAATATCACAAATTTTGGGAGGTTTCTTTGAAAACAACTTCTGCCAGAAGAATGGCGTCGTCCTCTCTGCAAATTTGTGCGTTGCTGCTGGCTTTAGCAGGATTCACTATGACACTTGTTACTACAATGTCCAACAGATGGAAAATTTCAGACACAGCAACGGTGCTTATTACTACAGACTGGATTTCTGAAGGTCTTTGGATGGAATGTGCAGTGATTTCTTTGGGATCAATACAGTGCAAGAAATTTCCCTACATGTTGAGTTCAGAGAGTAAGTGCACACGGCATATCTATCTAAAATCCAGGGATGTAATTTTATTCCTTCCTTCTGGATGGCGTGTTAGTGTGACTGGGTGGCATATACTGTGGCTGTCACAGAGGGTGTAGTGGGTTTGTCCTGTAGCACTTGCAGGCAGGTTAAAGGGCTCCAGTGAAACATACGTGCTTCACCCTGCAGTTCAGCTCAATAACTACTGTGGCTTTATTGCCATCTCTGCCGGGTGATTTACAACGAATCTAAGACTTTTTTTGGTTGTTTGGGAAGAAATAGTATCCTTTTACTCAGCCTAATACCTAACGACGAGCAGATCCTAGGTCAATGAGCACTCGTGCTTGTTTGTGCTGTGGTGTGAGACAAGGGCTTCGGAGGTATTCCGGGACTTTTTTGATATTTTGTGCTAAGTATCTGTGTTTGTTTGGGAATTTCTCAGAGATGGCCAGCTTGAATTAAAATACCTCTGTGTGACTGATGCTTTTGTGTTTTTTTGAGGTGGACTGTGCTAGTAGAGTAGTTTATTTGCAAATAGAAAGAGAAGAATTATCTTTGTAGGGACTGAAAATCATATGCTTCCAAGGAAGTTAAAAACACTACTTACTGCGTCAGAGACAAGGTCAGCTTTTCATACCGTTCTGGTACCCCTTCTTCTCCTCTCTAAGAATTCCTCTGTGTAGATACCAGGATGCCTAAGTTTCATCTAGCAATTTAGATATGATTTCTGGAAATTAGAGGGATGAGATGGAGACAACAATCCTTCAGTTCTGATACATGGTAGCGAGACGGCACGGATGCTTTCGGTGAGGTGGCAGCTCTGCCTTGGCTTTTGTAATATGGAGAAATGGGTATTTCAGCCCTGTTACGGAGACAAGCAGAGTCAATGTGGGACAGCATCCATTTTTCATAAAATCTGGTTTCATTACACCTAACATGGAGAGTTCCTGGTGAAAGGAACAGTCACCTCCCAGGGGTTCTCTTCCCTCCCTTCTCATGGCCCCTGTAATTGGAAGAGGGATCCCCTGGCTGGCAGGGTTCAGTGGATTATCTTCAGCTGTTCAAAACACTGTATGTCCCCTAAAATCAGTGTGGGCTTCCTCATGCCAACTGTGGCATGTTCCTCGTGCGTGTCATGTGGCTGCCTGCAGAGTCATTGCTGTCTGTTGCAGGGCTGTTTCTCTTCTTACAGTGCTCAGTCAGCAGTCTTGAAACAAATCTACAGAAGTGGTTGAAAAGGTACAGCTCATGTTGACCAGACATTTAAGATGTTAATGTTTTCAATATTTTTTTTCCCAACTGTATTGGCTGTATTTTTCCCAACTGTATTGATTTCAAAAAACACCGTATTGAAGCTGTACTTTTCTGAACTGTATTGATTTAAAAACATACTGTTTCTGGCTATAAACCTTCTCTCAACCGTATTACATGCAATTATGCCCTGTTTGGAGAATATCAGTGGGATAAGGAGCAATTTCTCTCCGTGGTCATATATTGCTATGGTCATATATGGTCACATCTTGGCACGCCTGTGTTAGTGTTTTACTTAGATCAGGAGTGCACTTGTGTATTGAGTTTTCCAACTATTCCCATTTCCTGCACTTGGTTTGTGCAAATTGGAGTGTGCAAATTTGTTTCATTGTGGATGAGGCAGAGCTCCTGGAATACTCTTCCAGACTTCCAGCTGTTGACGAGCGTTCAGTTCACCCGACCAGGTTAGAGCTAGACTGAAGGAAAACTCCTAAGTCATGGGTGGTGTTGATGTGAACCGATCAACACCGCCTCTTTTATGCTGCTGACGCAGAGCCTCCTGCACAGCAGCATTTGCTGTTATTTATGTCCATCGCTTACCCAACCATAGTTTACAAAATTTCACGAAGAATAAGTCTTTGTTCTTCCACACCATTAAAGAGTGATTTCCCTAGGGAATGATTAAAATGCCTGGTGCCATATAGGAAAAACTCATGCATTCCAGGTCTGCAGTTTGATCTTTTCTGTTTATATGTGTGCTTTATGACTGTCTTATTTAAATAGCTTTTTTTTTTTTTAATTAGGAAGAGATATTATTTTAAAAATGTTTTTTTCCTTGGCAGCAGTATAAAATCTGGTGACACTTGATTCAAGGTCCCAGCTAAACTCAGCTTTGAAAATGCTGTCAGCAGAAGTGACTGCTGAGGTCACCAGGGTAGCACCTGTTTATGGATAAATTATTTGAAACTCTTTAGAGGGCTTTTGATGGGATGCAGGTATTCCAGCATACTGGTATGGCGTGTTCATTTTACTAAGCCAGCATTTTTCTAATCACAGTGGCTTAGCAGAAAGAGGGAATTCTGTAAAACTCACCTGAGAAGGTCAATTCTTCCCACACACCATGTAGTTTCTTTGAAAGATTGCAAGTACAGAGCTGCACAGGATCATGCTGGCTGTGCTGCCAAATCTGTTCTTCTTTAAATCAATGACAATGATCCTCTGGGCTGCCAAGGGAGCAAGAATGTTGTGGTGGCACCGTCAGCCCAGCCTACCAACCTACAGCGTCAACTCAAAGTGACCGGTGAGTTTTGAAAAGAACCCAGATATTTGTTATGGGCAAGTTGTGACTCTCTCAATGGCTAATCCTTCTGGTAGTCTTTGTGTAAATGCTTTGTGAATCTGTTACCATGTTGCATCATAGCAGGATTATTTTATGAAGAAACTGAATCCATTTCCTGGAGATAAGAGCAGGTTATCACTGCAAGAGATGGTTAACCCTGTTTGGATACATAAGCAGTTTAAGGTATTAACATTAGTATAATGATGTGAATTTAATCTATTATTTTGTCTAGTCAAGAGCAGAAGCAAGTAAACCAAGTTTAACATTCTTCTACTTGGCCTAGAATAGATTTTTTTTAATACTGAGATACTCTGACAAACAGATGCAATCAGCTGATATGTATTATTTTTCATATAGGTGTTTTCCTCCATCATTATATTCCATGGCTCATTTATTATGAAATTATATTTCATTTCTGTGAAACATATACATCATTACAATGGTATTCCAGTGTAAGTGGGACTATTTTTAAGACTGAAAATGTTTGACTATAGATCAATAGAATGTAAAATATTAATGGAATCCACTCATTCACAGACTTAAACTTCCTGAAGATGCTGGCAGTGTAGTTGCTATGGATTACTTATGACCGTAATTCCAAAAAATGTGCTAAATTTTCTAGCAACAGAATAAAATTTCAGTTCCCAAGCTTTCTTATGCTTGAATCATCAAGGCAACAGCATAGTAAAGCTTTTTGATTTGAGATTAATAATAAAATTACATATGATTTTAATCTTGTCTAAATCCTAGTTGACTTCAGAGGAGAGACAGAAATTAAGTATTTGCCAATGTTATCAGTCTTACAAGATATTTTGTAGAAATACTGATGGGAGTTTCTAGGGTGAAACTAGGAATAGGCTCATTTTGTCACTTCTCATTAGAAAAAGAATTAATATAGTTATTATAAAAAAATAGTTAATATCTTTATCATGAACTACTCCCACTTCTTATTGTCATGCACTGTAAGCCTTATCTCTGGGGTTGAGCAAAGAGCAAAGGTAGTCTCATTTTGGAGTGAAACCCAGAGATAAAACAGCAAGGAAGCTTCTGAAAGGCTTCACTTGATTGTAATCTAATTATAGGAATATTTAACTGTTACTTACTCACAAGCATGACTGCTGCATTGGAAATTGTTGGGTTTCTTTTGTGCTTTGGTGGGTGGGCGATGATTGGAGCCACTTTGGCACATAATTATTGGAAAGTCTCCTCTATACATGGGAGTGTGATCACAACATCTACGTTGTTTGAAAACCTATGGAAAAGCTGCGCAGAAGACAGCATTGGAGTATCCAACTGCAGACAATTTGACACTATGCTTGCACTGCCTGGTATGTGACTTTGCACAATCTTGTTTATATCACTTAAAAATTTGTTGGAAAAAAGTAACAAGGTACTATTGTTTTGGTAATCTGGTAGTACTGGAAAATAACTGGCTAAGGTCTGTGTGGGGCACAGTAATAAAAATCTCTTAAATGGCAGAATGTGTCAAGCGCGGTAGGAAAGGCTGTAAAATAAGGCAAATGAAGTTGCTTGATCAAGCACAGGCATGCAAAATATGGTGTGATCTGTTTTCTAGCATCTGGTAGGAGGAATTAGTAGGAGACATTTTTAATACATCTTATGACGATCTTTATTTGGAATTATTGTATTTGCCTTCTCTTGCAATGTAGCTGGATTTTTTTTTTGTATAATAGGCAAGAAATACAGCTAAGGAGCAGTAGTGCTTTTTGCATGTTGAGACTGAAAATGGTAAATAATGCACAAAATACAATGAGTATATGTTATTTGTCTTATGAGTTATACAATGAGTATATGTTATAAATTAATATACTTGTCAGGACTTGTGCACTACTGTTTTGTTGGATGTGATGCTAAATATCAGGAAATTTAGATCTGCTGGCTCCTGTACTTTGTATCAGTCTGTGGTAGAATTGTGGATTGTCCTCAAGTGCTCAACAAAGGTAGTATTCTGTGGATAGTGAGCATATTTATAGACAGTAAAGCTAGTTTTTATTAATC
This sequence comes from Gallinago undulata, assembly GCA_026546715.1. Lineage (NCBI taxonomy): Eukaryota > Metazoa > Chordata > Aves > Charadriiformes > Scolopacidae > Gallinago > Gallinago undulata. Next base: position 23,935,551 of record JAOTQQ010000052.1, on the reverse strand, counting down.
TTGAATAATTCAGTATGTAGATACTTATCCCAGAATAAATTGAATCCTACTTAGTTGAATCTACACTGGGAGGTGGCTAAGCTTAAATAGGTAGGAGGATATTCCTAATCTGAAGAATGTGTAATATTGGATTAGTGGGAATGAGGTATTAAATCACTTTCTCAGCCTGAAATAAACTGGTGTTGTTGACCATCTCTGATGCTAGCATAGCAATTCTCTGTAACGGTCTGTGCCCAGTATTTAGGGAATAATCTGTCCTTTTCATCTTTCAGTGTTATCTAACAATTGGTTTTAAAATGTATGTGTGTTTTAAGAGAAACATAACCCTATTTAAACTTCTTAGACTCAGCAATAGCAGGATCACGTCCATCGGACATTACCCTCTGCAGAGTGCTTATGTGAGTGTGCATTTGGTTCATATATAAACCACTTTAAGAGTTGGTTCATACCTTAGAATCATAGAATAGTTCGGGTTGGAAGGAACCTTAAAAGGCCATCTAGTCCAAATCCCCCTGCCATAAGCAGGGACATATTCAATTAGATGAGGTTGCTCAGAGTCCCGTCCAACCTGACCTTGGGTGTTTTCAGGGATGAGGCATCTACCACTTCTCTGGGTGACCTGGGCCAGTGTTTTGCCACCCTCGTCATAAAAAATTCCTTCCTTATATCTAGTCTAAATCTATCCTCTTTCAGTTCAAAGTCATTAACCCTTGTCCTGTTGCAACAGGCTCTGCTAAAATGTTTGTCCCCATCTTTCCTGTAGGCCTCCTTTATGTGCTAAGGTTTCCCTGGATGGAGCCTTCTTTTCTCCAGGCTGAACAACCTCAACTCTCAGCCTGTCCTTGTAGGAGAAGTGCTCCAGCCCTCTGATCATCTCCCTGGCCCTTCTCTGGACCCCATGCCATGTCTTTCCTAAGCTGAGTGCTCCAGAGCTGGAGGCAGTACTCCATGTGGGGTCTCACCAGAGAAACCTCCCTTGACCTGCTGACCATGGTTCTTTTGATGAAGCCCGGGATACAGTTGCCCTTTTGGGCTATGAGTGCACATTGTAGGCTCATGTCCAGCTTTTCATCCACCAGTACCCCCAAGTCCTCTTAGCAGGGCTGCTCCCAGTCCCTTCATCCCCCAGACTGAATTGATACTAGGGGTTGCCCTGACCCAGGAGCAGGGCCCTGCACTTGGCCTTGTTGAATCTCATGAGGTTCACATGGGCCTGATTCTTGAGCTTGTCCAGGTCCCTCTGGAGGGCTTCTCGCCCCTCAGGCATGTCAACCGCACCACTCAGTTTGGTGTCATCAGCAAACTTGCTGAGGGCGTGCTTGTTCTCACTGTCTGTGTCATTGATGAAGATACTGAACAGCACTGGTCCTCAAATGTACCCCTGAGGGACACCACTTGTCACTGATCTCCATCTGGACATTGAGCTGTTGACCACTATCCTCTGGATGTGACCATCCAACCAGTTCCTCATCCACTGAACAGTCCACTCTTCAAATCCATGTCTTGCCAATTTAGAGAGAAGGATGTTGTGAAGGACTATGTGAAAGTCCTTACAGAAATCCAGATAGAGGACATCTGTAGCTCTTCCCTTGTCCACTGATGTAACCACTCTATCACAGGGGGCTGTGAAGTTGGCCAGGCAGGAGATACCCTTGGTGAAGCCATGCTGGTCTCGAATTGCCTCCCTGCCAACTGACCACCTTACTGACCCTAGGCAGCATCTTGGCATCGATGTATTTAAACAGGTTGTTGCCTCTGTGAGTGTCATAGAGCTTCTATGTGTGCACATGTGGACAATGGGGCCACATCAGGTCTGCATCTTGGAGCTGCTGAGAAAAAAGTGGGTTTTAAAGAAGTTGGAGGGGCGGGGGGTGGATGGGCGGAAAAGAGCATCATGAGTAGATGTGCTAAAGCAAAAGAGAAAGGAAGGCAAGCAACAGCAAGGCTCCTGGACAATTGCGGGTAACAATATGGAGTCAGCAGGAAGGAAAAATATAAATGGGGTCAGACAGAAAGTAAATGAAGAGGCCAGGCTTGGAAGGTGAATTTGTGAAGATTGAATTTGATCTGTTGAAGAGGAGATCAGTTATGCTGTTGAGAAGATGGCAGTATATTTGAAGAGTATAGGCGGGGGGAAGGGAAAAGCAGCTTACAGAACTGTAGAGAAAAAATGGTTTTAGAGCTGAGACCTGAAAAAGAAACAAGTTAGAAGACACTGAATTGTAGAAAAAGTCAAGAGGGCAGTTGGGCAAACCAGGGAAGAGGAAGAAAGTGGGGCTGGTAACAATGAGGGCTGAACAAACAGTGGGGCCTCCAAGAAATGCCTGTAACACTTGCAGATGTGAGCCGAGGCAGACTAAAAATTATCATGGTTCGTTTAGGTGTGTTTCAAATTGCTGTTTAGAAACAGCCGAAATTGCTGCTGCAGCAGCAGATGCCAGGGATTAGTGGGAGGGGAAAAAAAAAAGAAAAAACAAAAATGTCTTTGTTACTTCTCATCAGAGGGACCATAAAGATTTTCCATTAAGGTTTCCTTATTGGCACCTGAGCTATATGGTATATCTCTGGCTTTTGTTTTGTGCACGGGAAAGATCAGACTTAGTTCTTTTAACCAGATGTAAAGCTTTGGAATTCAGCAAGCCATTAGCCCAAATCACAAATGTTTGAAGCGAGGACCTTTTTAAAAGCAGTATTGCATAAGATTGAGACCATGACTGGCTACTGTCTAGTCACAACAACATCAAACATTTGATATAAAGCAATTTCTTAGCTGCCAAATACTTTTTAAACCCTTTTTTCTTTTCTTCTTCTTAAGATTCCACAGATGTTTTTCCAGTGACAGGATTTGGGGATAATTTCTTACAATTAGTATTGATTGATAAAATTAACTGACTTTGTTTCTTGTTCAATAAGCTAATTTTCTAAGATAAAGACAACAAAACATTGAACTTTCTGGGCTATGAAGTAATCGCCTCAGTTAAGGCTGTTGAAGTTATCGTATTGTGGAGCAAAAAGGACATGGTACGAAATCTCTTCTGTTAAAATAATACAACCATTGGCTTGCAAGCAGTTAGCCTGAGATTGTGCTTGTGCCTTGTAGAAAGATAGGGGGAGTGCCATCTAATACTACAGGAATCCCAAAGACCTGAAATGTAAGTTGTTGGGTCCCTGCTGTGGGTGATTCCTGCTGTCATGGGGTAAGGTCCCAAACTAGAAAGCAGCGTCAGAGTTGAATGGTTGTCCAAACAGTATCTTCTGCAGGCAAAAGCCTTGAACTCTTGGTGGTATTTTGAGGGGTCTTCACTTTCATTTGTCTGTATTTTTTTTTTCCCTGAAATTTTTAAAATTAATGCTTAACAAAACATTAATTCCTCAAAGGATGTTATCCTTTAATTCTGTGTGTTTATCTCATGGCTGCTTATTACTGCCTGTGATAACTCTCAAGCCTGCAGGACCAGTACTCATAGGCCACATAAAGCTAGACAGTCGGCTGTCTGAGGGTGAATCTTTTACTTCGCCTCCTGTTTCTGTGCCTGATTTTTACTGTTGGGAGAGTTATGGGCTCATTCCACCACAGAGCTAGGAGCAGGTTACCGTGGAGGACATGGAGGCGATCAGGGAGCAAGAGCTTGAATGCTTGCATCAATGATGTGACTGTCCAGATGCAGTCCAGTCCAGATCCTTTTGATGTGTGGTTGGACTCAAAGAATCATTTAGATTGAAAAAAAACCTTTAAGATCATGGAGTCCAACAAAGTTATCGGCCAAGTCTGCCAGATTGGTGACACTTGGCACATTTGTCGCATAACAAAGGTGCCATTTGACCTGGAACCTGCTAAATCCAGGGTTCCTGCTTTAAAGGAGCCTTAAGTCCTTGTCTGACCTTCCTTCTTAGGCTGGTTAATAATCTGGTCCTGGTTTTTGTGCAATCAATACTTAAATGTGAAGACCAGGAGCTTAAGTGATGTGGGATGACCGGTATAGTAAATTCCCTAGAGTGCCCACACCAGCTGTATCCTCTCGGCAGGGAGGAGAGGAGTCCCACTCAGAGTTTAAAGTGCACTGCTAGCTTGGGCACTTTGTTTCCCATCTCTCACTGGAAGTAGCAAAACTGGCCTGTTTTTCCAATTCCTCTGTGGTGCCAGAGCCCTGCAGTCCTTGGCTAGGGCCTGGAGTTCAGGGGTGTCTGTGTGCGCAGCTCTACACGTGCAAGAAAGTCACCAGGACTTGGGAGTAGGAGTCTTATTTTTGCTCCTGTAAATGACCGTATATAGAGCTATGGATTTTCACAGGACTTAAAAACGTAAGCTATGAAGGGCTTGCTGTGATTTTCAGGATTTACTAAAGGCCCAAGAGGATTTACTGAGTTTATAAAGTGTAAGTGTAGTTCAAGTCTGAACTCTGATTAACTTGAAGGCTAAGCGCTCTGGCGTTTGGATGCTTCTCTGAACCAAATAACAAAGTTGGACAAGATTCACTCACGTTAATTTTGTCGCTCCCTCTAATTACTTTTATTTTTTCAGCACAAGGTTAATTTAATTTCTGTATAGATCATGATTTGTTTTCTCTTTTTCTGTCTTAGCTTATATTCAGGCATGCCGTGCTTTGATGATTACTTCCATCGTTTTGGGATTCATAGCTGCAGTGCTCACGCTGCTTGGTTTGAAGTGCACAAAGGTTGGGTTGAGCGATGAAGAAGCAAAAATGAAGTTTGCTGTCACGGGAGGATTTCTTTTTATTTTAGGAGGTAATGTTGAGGCTGAAATGAGAATGCTATCAATACTGTGTATTGCTATTACACTAAAAGGAATGAACATTTGTTCTTGGTTTAAAGCTGCTACAGCATTAAAAGAATCATTCACCTGTGTGTGTTTTAAACTTTTTCTGGTAGGTCTCTGCTCCATGGTGGCTGTTTCTTGGTACGCCGCGATGGTTACGGCTCAATTTTTTGACCCATTGTTCGCTGGAACCAAGTAAGTTAATAGATCTGTCATACCAAACTCAATCATGTGTTACAGACAGCTTCTCTAGTCTCAGCAGCTCCAGAGTTTCAGAACCTGGATGGATCCTGTTATCCAGTCCTTCAAGGAGAAAAATTTGTCTTCAGGCAATTTTTTCATCTCGGAGATGTTGGTGGGAATGGAGAGAGTTCTCTATTGGAGGGTTTAGTGGATGGCTGGGGAATAGCAACCCCACATCTGAGGAGTTTCTGTACTGTGTTTACATTTTCTTGTGAGACTCAGTTAAGTGCACATCTCAGTGCTATGAAGACGAAAAGGTAAAAGTCTTAATTTTCTTTGGTGTTTAGACCAAAAGAGGTATAAAACTCTAGCTATGGCTAGAATAAAATGCCTCAGATGTTCAAGCACATGAAAAAATGTACAGAAACCAGCTTGAAGGGCATACTAGTGACCTGCAGATAACTGAGAAACGTCACTAAAGCGTGCTGCTTGTCCTAAAGAAGTAAACAGCTCAACACTTGTTTGCCTTATGAATGAAAATGAGGCAAAGTTTGTGGGACTATCAATCAGCTCATACAGCTGCGCACAAACAAGTTTCGAGGTATAAAAGCCCTTATCCTTGTCTGATATAAAAGCAACAGTCTTCAAAACGAAATTCCTGCTTATGGCACTTTATCTAGGTCATTAGATGTAGCAATGAGGAACAAGGGTGGAGGTGACCGGGTCCTTCCTCCAGAGAGGGGGGGGAAAGGCAGAGGGCAACATAATAAATTGCCTGTGGAAAATGAGTGAGCTGGTTTGGGGAAAAGAGGAGATTTATAATTTGCGGGTACCGCTACTGAGTATATAATGTTTATAATAATGTTTATAATAATGTTTATATAATGTTTTTTTATAATGATTAGTAAACTATAAATCTTTAATTGCTAGGATCATATTTGAAGTGTTTTGTTAGTTTCCTCCTGACAGTCAATTCTGGGAAGTCAGAGGTAAAGTGCTTTGCTAAGAATCAAAGTACTTTAAGCAATTGCTTTGGATGTTTGTCAGTTTTCCTTGTATTTTCAAACAAGCACTTCCAAAGAAATTGCATTTGTGAATACTTTTTGTTGCTTTATATCCCCTTCAGTGAATTGTATGAAGGGTAATAAATACGTTAGAGGGCCAAAACAACCGTTGATAAGGAATTTCAGTTAGTGGGATAGTTAGGGAGTTGTATAATTATCTGGTATAGCTTTGGGGCTTCGACATCAATGCATGTTAATCAGTTACCAGATGGTTTGGATTCAGTAGCTAAAGAATTTTTTTTTTTTTTTAATATCTGAGCTTAATGGTTAAGACTATTGATTCACTAAGCAGTTCTTAGTGAATTAACTTTGGTCATTGGTGAAGCCAGACATGCTCTTGTGGAAGTCTGTGCTCCTTGGACTCTGAGATAGGTTTAAATTCAATTGCAGGCAGTATTGATCTTCACTCTTAAGAGACTGGCAAATCTGAGTGGGGACGAGGTGTGTTTGTGGGTTTTTTTGGCCTGATGTCGGCAAAATAGTATGTTAACTACTAAGAAGGAATTTCTTATGCAGCTGTGAAGCCAACCTAAGTTCTCCTGCAGATCCCTATACTTTCCTTTGGTACAGTGTCTACAGCATTTTTATCTATAGGTGACTAGGGAGCAGAGACGTTTGCAGGCACTGGGCAACACTCTGATTGTTCCTTGTTCCTTTACTCCAGGGCTTTTTTTTTTTGGCTTTTTTTTTTTTTTTTTTAGATAATGATTGTTTCCTTGTTCTGTGTTTGGAAAGTGCCTAAAACAGCGGAGACCTTGCAGCTTGCAATGAGAACACGGAGGGCAGTGAACCCCTGTAAACCTCTGAAACCTTCCTGTTAGCAATTAATTCTGGAGTCAGAAATTTGGACACTTTTAAATAATGATTTTGTGTTTATAAGTGGAAAGAAAACACACGTATCTGGTTTCAATCCATGACACTTATTTTGCCCTTACATTTGGTATCTCAGACCACAGAGATACAGCCGTATTGTGGATATAGTCTTTGTCTGAATATAGAAACTTCTTTTCCTCTTTTTGCAAAACTCCTGCCATGATTTCCCAGGCTCAATTGTGTCTAGTCTTTGGGTCAAATTCATTATCAGTGAATTCCTTGGACTGGATTAGGGGGTTTCCTGCAAGGGGTAATTTTGTACAGTAAAATGCGGAACTATTCTTTTCCAACCTGGAACTCTTCATAAATGTATTTCAGCCATAGAACCACAGAGACTGCTGAATATTCTTTAGGATACATAAGTTGGAAAAGTAGCCCTACACAAGTAGCTGCTGGTAGGTGATCTAGGGTCATGTCTGTAGAAATCCGATTTCTATGGTTAGCCTTTTCTCGTGACACAGACAGCAAGGTCCAGTCATTCAGTTTCACAAAATGACTTAAGTATCACAGCTAACACAAGGGCAAAAGAAGTGTTGTGGACTGCACAGAAGCAGTTATCATTTATTATCATTTATTATCAACAATTTGTTAAATGCATGTAAGTATTTATTGTTGCTTATCTTTTTATTGCTTGGTACTTTCTGTACTGCCACTAATTTGGCAAAACAAATGTACATAGGAGAACTTTACTGAAGAGATACAAAGCCAGATCTGTGCTCCTCTGTGACTAGAATTTGTTTATTTGCATGACTTGTGCACCTTGTTGCTTGGTCTAAAATAATGACTTTGTGATCCTGTAACATGCTGTTTCCATAAAATCTTACACTTTTCAGGTATGAACTAGGAGATGCTCTGTACTTAGGCTGGGCTGGATCTGTTCTTTATATGCTTGGTGGGATCTTACTGACCTGTTCATGCAAAGGGAAGAAAAAACAGGATTACAGGTAATCTTGGATTTGGCAGTTGAAATAGTAGCTGTCAATTATATACCATTTTCTATCATCCGTGTGCTATTCTCTCTCTCTCACCCCCTGCTATAAATCTGCAGCCACATAAACTACAAACAGGAAATTGTACCTACTAATTCAGTGCTAGGGCATGTCACAGACTTGTAATGGCAGGGGATGCTGTACCAAATACTTGTACCTCCCAGACAGTGTATTTGTTGATACTTTGCCATCAGCAGCTACTTATAACTAGCATTTGGTAATTCTGGGTGCT
>JAOTQQ010000052.1:23915153-23927333 GCA_026546715.1 Gallinago undulata | reverse complement strand
ACCTCCCAGACAGTGTATTTGTTGATACTTTGCCATCAGCAGCTACTTATAACTAGCATTTGGTAATTCTGGGTGCTGATGATGGTTCTAAGCTCTACGTGATGAAAATGTGCCGTGGAAGAGCAAAGTATCTGCTGCCAAAAGAAAAGTATATCAAAGAATACAATGTATTATAATCAAATTTCTCTGCAATACTCACTACTATTAAAATGTTCAAATGCCATTTAATTTGCAGAAAGTGTAATAGCATTTCCTTCCCAAAGCATAGCCAATTGATCATTAGACACATGATTTTTTTTTTCCTTGTTCCTTATGGAAGTGTGTTGTTGTGCATCAAATCAGAGAAGGTGACATTTCTGGCCTCAATGTTTAACATTGACTGGATTTTTTTTTTTTTTTCAATTGTAAATTATTCACACCTTCTGAAGTGGAGGGATAAAATTGTCAGAAACAGCAGAGGTCCATGTCTACCCAGAAGAACCCAAATGGCATGGGGGCTGTACTGGCCGAGCTTGAGAGGATGATAGCATGGAAGGGAGAAGCACGTTCACTGCTGCTGGTTTTAATCTTAGGAGGGTTATGTCAAAACACGTAATAAGTAAGAGTGTTCCTCTGATACTCCATCGCCTAATCTGAAACCATTTAAGTTTTATGGTTATATTTCATCAGCCACATTGGACTTTAGATCTCTCACCATACTTTGATACAAAGTAACGAATATCCTGAAATGCCTTGAAAATCAGGTGAAACTGACATATGAAATAGAAGTTCAATATGACGAATGACAGCTGAAGGGCCTGGCTGAAGAGACTTATGTTTTCTTTCTCATCTTCTCGATTCCTGTATTAAAAACTTGTTCAGTTTGTTCAAAGCATTCAGCTCGTTCAAAGGCATTAAGGTCTAGGTTCTCTTCTGCTTTAGGGACTTGACTAAAATGCCTGGAGGAAGGGCACGTGTGTGTTAGCAGTCCAGTGTGTTTCTGGGTAGGAGAAGGATGGTTGTGCTGCCTGGCAAAGAGCCCATCTCGTCCCTTTAGCTCCCAGACTGAGGAGAACAACAGGCCTCTGATTCCTGCACCTTTGTGAAGTGCATGCTATTGGTGGGTTGGATACAGCCCTAAATGAGTAACTTCTTAAGTATCTGAAATTGTGGATGTGTGTGTAATACTTCTCATTTTGTATCATCTTTTTTTTCCCCTTAATTTACAGTTGCAACAAATACGCGTATTCAGCAGGGCAGGCAGCTCATCAGCACCGCGTTTACACCAAAGACTCTGAGACAGTCATAAGCAACAAGGAGTACGTCTAAAGTTACCTTTTACGTCACATGCAATGTTAGCAGGTTATGAACTCAAATAAAGAAGTGAACTACTTCCAGGGATCCAGTTCCAAGTTGCAATTTTTCATCTTAATTTGGAGCAGTACACGGAGGAGGTATGGTTTTCAGTGTAAATAGGAATGGTGTTCTGGGAATGTTTTTCAAATGTAAATAGGTTTCTACAGAAAATGTTGTGAAGTCCAGTGGCGTGAAGGTTTTCTGCATGCTGAGAAGCCTGGTAAAATTTAACCACAGCGTGCCTTGTATCCTGACAATCAAGAGCAACTGTTTCTATTTCAGCTGACTCAGAAATGCAGAACTGATATGCTGTAGCTGACTGCAAGCTAATATGCCTTAGAGTTAGCAACGTGTTGTGTTTTCATTAATGTTTAGCTTCCTGCTTTTGTTTAGCAGCTTTAGCTTTTTACGGGAAATAAACTTTATTCCACAGGCTGACTGAAACAGATTTTTTGATGAGTGGTATCCTGGCCATTAATAAGGATAAAGTTCATATACTGTGAGCTTGAAGTCTCCTGTTACACTGAATGTCATATTATGTATGATAGTCAAGATTTATGAAAGCTACAAAAAATTCCCTAACAACCACTCACCTCCAAATCTGCAGATGTGCAACAAATTTCTTGTTGGTTGTAACGGAGCTACCAAAGATAAATGATACAGAATGAAGCAAAGCTGGGAGTGGAGAAAGTACCTGGTGCAAAAATGCCTTGTGATAGCTAAGAAGATGATAGCCCCAGTTTTTTATTTTTATGTTTTCAGCTTTCAAAATAATCCTATTTTAACTTTGAGAAATCTTTGCCTTTGGGAACTTCTACTGCATCTGAACAGTCTAATTCATGTAATTCCCCAGTCATTGTAATTCTTTGTCATTGTTCCATTGTTAGAATTTCTGCCTTAAACTACTCCCCTGCTGGGAGCACCTTTGCCTTGTGCTAACTTTACTTTGCATTGAATTTCATACTGCACATCCACAGGTTTTATAACGTCCTTTTTAAATTATGAAAGTATTAATACACTTTGACAAAATATCTTGGCATTTCTGTCATCTTTTAATGTCTTACGATAAACATAATTGTAACCTGATTTAGAAGTTCCGAGCAGCTTCCTTGATATCCCGTTAGATAATTTCACAGGGTGACTTGCAAGCAGTCTGAGCAGAAATGATTTAGCCGTGTTGTTTGCATGCAGATACGGCTGACTTGTGAACTGACATATTAAGACATGCACTGGGCACTGACAGATCTTGTTGGGCTTAGAAGGTAAAGCAAAAAGGAGTCAGGATTACTTTTAGATTGCCAGTGTCGTCATCTACCCCTCACTATCAGCTATTGTTTTTAAAAGCAATTCTTTGGTATTCTGGAGAATACTTTCAAAAGCTGAAAAGACTCTTAACATGAATGGTGGGAGCTGAACTCCTTACCATCATCTGCATATTCTTTCCTCTGGATTTTTAGGTAATTTTGTGATGGTGTTTTGGTCTTTCTTGTTGAACATAAAGTGCAGAACTCAGGCAGAGACTAAGCATTTCCAGTGTTGGTTTCTCACCAAAGTTTGTGTAATCTCATGAATGTGAATTATGATCCAGTAGGCGAGATAGAAATTCAAAACTTCCTTGGTCTGGCATCAGGTCTTCTAGTAATGACACTGAGAAGTTTAATTAGAAATCAAGAGTAAAACCCCTATGTAGTAACTTATTAATTCATTCAATACATTGTTACTGTATTCAGTGTCAGGGAGAAATAAATGCTGAAGATACTGAACCTTTCTCTGGTTTGTTTACAGTACTTTCTGCTGTTTCTCCTGCTTATCTGCCCTTTTCCTGGGCACCTTCAGTGGTCACGCTCTGAATTAATTTAACCAGCTCCATTTGGGGAGTAAGGCTCAACTCTCTTTAAAGCGTCTTCACACATTGCTATTTTTAAGTCCTTTGCTCAGTGGATGAGGCTGCTTTGGTATCTGCAAATCTTCTTCATATCTCTGCAGCTGGGACCAAAATCCTGCATTAGGTTCTGCTACGGGTCTGGCAGCCTTCACAGCCTGGGGAAAAGGAGAGACAGGGCAGAAGCAAGGGCCAGTATTAATGCAAACTGAATTTTTTTTTTTTTTTCCTCTTAAAATTTGAGAAGATTGGTTTTGATTTTGGCTATGGAATAATAAAGAGCTATTTTAGTGTTAGCGCTCGCTCTGCTTGCTAAGACCTCCTGGTACATGGTCCCTGTTACAGAATGGGCAGGACATGGAAAGGAGCTGTTGAATTTGCTGGAAATGTGAGTGTCTCACACCGTGTGGTGACACCACTCACATTTAAGACAGCGTGAAACTCAGTCAAGCATCTGCACTCCTCTGCCTAGTACTGAGTGAAAGGATTATCTAAATTAGAGACTTTAGTGGGGGAAGACTAAAAGACCGTAGAAGATGAGTCATGCATATTAGACGGACTTCCTAATAAAGCTGAGATGCTATTGGTGGTAGCTGGCTGGTGCCGAGCTATTCAGGAGGCCTGGTGGGTCTTTCTGTGGCTCTTCCTGCGTGGACCTCTCACATCCACCAAAAGAGCAAATCCTGTGAAACAGCCCCTGCGCACACTCCCATCCACTTCACCCGTTTGCGCTCTGTCTGGCTTTAACTTCCCTTACCCTGACTAAGCAAACGAGAGGGAAAAACGGTCACCCAACAAGCAGCTTTCCATATTTGTTACAGTGCTTAAAGCCTGTGTGCATTTCTAATTTTGTTTGTCCCAGAAACCTCCCCTTGTCTGAGCTGGGGGGGGGGGGGGGGCATGGGAAAAAGTGGGCTTTTTAATCCTAATATTGGCTATCCATGTAACCGCACCCAAATAATCCTATGAGAAATCATCGTGACTCATAATAAGCTTTGCTTTTCTTACCCGAGAGGTGGCTAAAACACAAATCCGAGTGTAAGTACGATACCTGGAAGGCATCCTGGAGTGGGAGCTGCCTGTGTCTCATCAGATACGCGGTGCAGACGGCAGCTGACCGGCTGCGGCCGTTCTTACAGTAAACTAAGCACTTCCCGCCGCTCTTCACGGCCTCTTCGATGGCGTCGCTGCACTGGCCAAAATACCGGTACAGGTCCTCGGCCGGGTCGTCGAACACGGGCACGCGGATGCCCCGGACCTGCTGGAGGTCGGGGAACGGCTGCTGCCTGGTGACATTCACGCAGAAGGTGACTCCCTCCCGCCTGAGCAGCTCCTCGTTGCAGGCTGCCTTGGCGTTGCTGATGAGCAGTGAGGAGGTGACCTGGGAGAGCTGGAGCATCGGCAGCCAAGGCCGTGGGGTCACCAGCAGCACCCCCACCCCCCCCCACCCCACCCAGAGGTCCCAGATGGCCTCCTCTGTGCGGCCTTCAGGCAACAGCTTGCTGGGGGGGAATTGGAGAGCTTCCCCAGCAGCCTGTACTGGCTGTGCTGGGATGTGCTATATTTATCCCCTCCAAACAGGCTCAGGCTTCAGGCAGGTCCTAGTGCCTGCTGGATCCTGAGATTTAAACAGCTAAAAGCAATTTTGGAGACCACGGCTTTGATTTAGAATCACAGAATCATCTAGGTTGGAAGGGACCTTTAAGATCATTGAGTCCAACCATCACCCTAACGCTGGCAAAACCACCACTAAGTCGTGTTCTTCAGCACATCTACCCATGGCTTTTAAATACCTCAAAAAACATTTGGATTTGTTCAGCCCCTATTCCTAAAGCAGCTTCCTACAAGAAGCTAAACCCCCTGTTCTCCTCACGGGAAGGCTGCTGGGGTCAGCACTGACGCGCTATCGATCCAATTGCCTCCAGCTTATCTGGCTGTCCCTCACCTACAACAAAAGCGTCTGTGGAGTACCCAGAAGATGATTCACCAGGCTGGCTAGATACGGCAGGGCTAATCTTTCTGGACTTCAGTAGAAGTGCTGGTGTGGTGCCAGGGCAGAGAGCATCCTGCGCGTGAAGGTGCTTACATGCAAAGGAGGAAGGGGATGGGGCAAGGACTCGGCCAGGGCAGCGCCACATCAGCCAGGCAGGGGCTAGAGGCTGGTACCAGCCACTTCCCGGCAGCTTCAGAAACGCCAAAAAAACCTCCCAAAAAAGAAAAAAAAAAAAAAAAAAAAAAGCAGCAGCCTGTGACCACTATTTTCTGCTGGCATAAAGAGAAACCTGGACTATGGCAGCAGCAGAGCACAGACGAATTAAGATGGGTGTGAAGCACCATCCCGGGTGGTCAGGAATCAGCAATGAGGGACCAGGGTGAGCTTTAATCCACCGTGGAGGGAGGTGGACCTGCCACACACCAGCCATTGCTCATGTGCTATCTCCCTGCCAGGGAGATGAGATGCCAGCTCTGAAGCCAAAGAAGACGGCTCCCTCACACAAGCACAAAAGCACAGTGTCCCCTCCTCACACTCCTCGCCTGCTGCAGGCTGGAGGCACGGGTCAGGCTGGGTCCCTGGAACCAGGAAGGAGAAAGCTCATCAGGAGAGCATCGCTCTGATGCTGTCCACCCCAGCAGTGTCAGAGGGCCCTTAGGTTCTCCTGCAGCCACGATGTCTGTGATTTTTCAGTCCCCCCCTCTGGCACTAGGCATTTCCATGGCACAGCCGTATTCCCAGGCCATGACATCACGGATCAGCTGAGGAGCCTTTCTGTAATCACCACAGGGGATTTTCCTGATCACATGGACACGTCGGTTCCCTGTGCTGTGGAAAGGAGCCAGCTGCTGCCTTACCTTCCTCCTCCTGCCTGGGACATGGAAAAGGCTCGTCTTTCTTCTACCTGCCCTCATCCTTGGACTTTCTGGGGCCCTTGTGGTGATTCCTGGGTGGTGGTTTATGGACACACCCCAGTTCAAGCCTGTGAGGAAGAAGAAGCCACCAGCATGACTCGAGGCACCATGCTCCCTTTCATTCACCAGCTCACAGAGTCATTTTGGCCGTGCCACGGAGGCCAGCAGTTTCCAAAACTGAGCACACCCCACCCCAGGACTACCCTGTATTACCAGGCAGAGCAGCACAAACCTGTGATGGAAAGTCAGTGTCGCCTGAGTTCCTCTGAATGGCCCAGAGCTCTGCATGCCAGGGACAGAGATGACAGACACACACCATGCCACATGTAGTGGTGAGGAGCAAGAGCAACCAAGAAGGGCACTGGGACTAGCTGCTTTGGAAGCAGCAGTCCCCAGCATCTGCCTGTGCAGGCAAGTGCTGGGTCAGCTGAGGACTATGGGCACACACCACACATGTGGAAAGACGATGACGCAGACAGAGCACGTCAGGAAAGCTGTGGCTGCTTTACAAGATATCATCAAGTCCACCATCCCTAGGACCTGCAGCAGAGGAGCACAGGGCTGAGGAGGTGATGCCAGGGAGATGACCTCTGTGGTCACCAGTGCAGCTGGCTTTCCACCACCACCAGATGACACTTCCTTTCTGAAACACAAGTGCTCTCCCATCACCACTAGCCCATCCTTCTAACGACCGGGTGCTGCCCAGCAAAGACACAGTGCCACATCATCACAAACTTATTGAGCTCAGCAGTTGGGATGCTCAAAGAGGGACTGGTTCTTGTCAAGCTGAAAGCTCAGGCTCTGGGGCATCCCTGGTGTGGCCAAGGTGCAGAACGTTGCAAGAGCCTGGCGGAGCGAGAACTTCTTGGACTAGAGCTCCCATCCAGCCCAAGGGGCTGCCCAGGTCATGGTCAGCTGACAGCGTGGTGCTGGCAGGAGTGTGGTGGTAGGATTTCAAAGGGTGAGGAGCAGCAGAGGAGAAACAAAACACTTACAATCAACGAAGTTCCTTCCAGAGCGTCCTTCCCAGTTGTCATTTCTAGAAAGTTGTGGTAGTATTTCATTTGCACTCATGTGTCTTCAACGAGGAGCATGTCTACGTCCCTCAGGATGAGCATGGTGGTCTTTCCCTTCCTGATGCAGCAGGAAAAGAGGGGTATGTTGTCTCAGACGTGCCCCACCACTCTCTTTAG
This sequence comes from Gallinago undulata, assembly GCA_026546715.1. NCBI lineage: Eukaryota > Metazoa > Chordata > Aves > Charadriiformes > Scolopacidae > Gallinago > Gallinago undulata. The sequence goes on along the minus strand of JAOTQQ010000052.1, from coordinate 23,920,016 downwards.
AGACAAAAGTGGCTGCAGCTGTATGAGCATACCTCTAGTACTTACTTTGCCACATAAGGACTGGGTCCTTAATTTCAGCTGCCCGTCATCAGGCTGTGATTGAGAGGAGCCGCCCTAAGGCTCTCAGGTGATGCATCACTACAGGTGGCATGGCTGGAGAGAGGACTGGAGAAGGCCCCAGGGCCCTATCTCCCTATGGGCAGTTTTTCATGAGTGTCGGCTCATGATGCTCAGTTGCATGAGGAGTCTTGGGGGTCGGGGGGGGTGGGGGGGTGGTGTCCTGGCACTGCAACACAATGATGGTGGGTTATGGCCACACTTCTGCAATGGCTGTGGACTGGCTTACCTTGGGCAGTGGCAGGTGGCATCATGGTCCGTCTCCCCTAGCACGTCCCAGAAGCCCAGCCTTGCCCCTGTGCTGCTGGTGGGGTGCTTCCCCATAGCGAGGGGCCGTGGGGAGCTCAGCCCTTCCCCAAGGGGCCTCCTGGGCTAGCGTCTGGCCTCCTGGGCTAGCATCTGGTGTCTCTGAGCCCTCCCCTCCCCACGGTGAAGCTGAGCAGCCCATTCTGCCGGCAGCAGCTGGGGGCAGCCACAGCTCCACAGGGCAGGTGGGACTGGGTTGCCATGGGGGTGGGGGCTGAGCAATGGGGACCCTGTGTTGCCTTGGCAGGTCTCCTGGTCCCTGTCTGCTGGGAAAGGGGGGGGATGGGGGGGGAAGCCCCCCCCTGCCATGCTTTGCCTGGCCTGTGCCCCACTGTGCACAGGACGCACTGGGAGCTGGCTGTGCTGCCTGGGACAGCCCTGGAACTACCCAGAGGAGGGGTGTCTGGGGGGTGGGTACCTGGGCGCTGCTGGGCTGTGCTCAGTGGTTTTGGTGGGCAAGGGACCCTTGTCTTCTCTTTCACCACACCCCTGGCTCCTCTGTCTCCCTGCTGGCCTGGCCTCCCCTGCCTGCCCCAAGCCTTTCCCCAGGTGCCAGCGGCGACGGCCGGGCGCTGGCATGTCCCCCACCAGGGTGGAGAGGCTGCTGTTCCTGGGGGACACTGAGCCGGGACTGAGCTGACTGCTCCGTGCCAGCCCCTCCACCCCATATCCTGCACCAGCAGGGCACAGGGATCCCCACCACCTCCTCAGATGCCTTTCTGCTGCAGGGTATCACCTCTCACCATTAGAAAAACGTATTTCACTGCTCTGTTTTCCTTCCTGAGGGCCTTCTCTTTGCTTCTGTGTGTCATACTTGGCTTCAGTGCAGCCCAAAAACCTGGGAAAAGACTATGATTAATGGCAAGAACACTCCTCCCTTTGCAAAGTACCCACTGTTATTCCATCACACCTGCTCTTGTTACCAAAACCGTGATCTTTATTTCGCACGGCATCACACTTGATGTGGCAGGAACCCTCCACTGATCTGTATGGGCAGCAGCTGCCCAGCAGATTGCTCTGGGATTTGCCAGACATGCCTGGTGTGACTTACTGGCTTACCAGTTCTCTGCAGCTCACCCCGGCGCTGGTCCAGGAGGCTCCTGGGTGCCACCATCCCAGAGCAGTGCTGTTGTCCCGTTAGCACGATCCAGTGTCACCGCTTCAGCACCCGTGCTGCCCCTCGGTGAGGCTCTGGATGTTTCTTAGCTACCTGCCAGCAGATGACTTGAGGACGGTCCTTCATGCTTGAAAGGTCTTCCCTTCCCACCAGCCTGCCCCGGATCGTGTCCCCACACAGAGGAGGAAATAAGAACAGGGTAGTTATCGTTACCTGGAGTCTAATTATAAGCACAGGTCACCTCCTGGCAGTGAAGACATTTGCATCCTCTGCAGGAAGATGGTTGAACTGCAGGGTGATGGTCTCATCCTCTGGCTAGAAAGGGTCTGATGCATCAGTCCAGATTTTTCTGGGGTGTTTCAGGTTTCTAGGGGTGTTTCAGGTCTTGGTGCCACTGTTGGTTGGGGTACGGCAGCCCTGGTTCCTCTGTCTCATCCTCTCACCATGCACTGCTGTGAAGTGTGTGGCCCCACCATCTTGGTGAGCTCCTGGTAGGTCAGGAGCTGCTATTAGAGCCCCTGAAACCTTCCCTTCTCGGGGAAGCAGGAGCTGAGCTGAGGTTCTGTCACACCCTAGGCCTTCTGCAAGCTCTTTGTAGTGCAAATACAGGCTCTTCAGCAGCATTACAAACCAACAGAAAAGTTTTCAAACAGCTTCAACAGGCACACAGCTGGAAGTGGCCATTGTCTAAGATCATAATTAAAGACAGGGGAAGCAAAGGAGGTGACTGGTCTGCAAACAGCTTCTCCCAGGAGAAGACCAACATTTCTACGTTGCGTGCATGGGGTGCAAATAGCTGTACCTGCAGGACAGGGAACTAAAGAAATACCTACTCAACTCAAGCGTATCACTCAATTTATTAAATTTAAGTGATATTTGCTTCCAGGCAGCTAGATACACCTTTAGTAGTTTCCCGTTCTCAAATCCCTTCAGACACTTCATGAGCGGCTTTTGACGCGTCACCGTGCCCCCTGCACTCCCCCACGGCTGGAAGGGGAGAGGGCAGAGCTGAAGCACAGACCTTTCTGCGGCATCAGTCCCAAACCTGCAGGTCACTGCGACAGCCCACAGCCACACTGGCACAAGGCCATGGCATATAATTAAGACAACACTTCGGAATGACAAGCACCAAGGGTGCTTCTGTTCCCTCGCGCTATCATGCCGTGACTTTTGGCGCACCTGGACGAGGAAGGGAACGTCGAGCGTATTCGCTTCCATGAGTCAAACCAGGGTCACCTTGTTTCCACACACATCGCTGCCAAACAGCCCCCCGCGGTTGCTCCTCCAAAATCACGCAGGGCTGAACGCTGGCAAAAACCCTCCCATTGCCAGCATCAGCCCGGTGCAAACCCTGTGGCTGAAAGCCCGATGTCATTCCTCTGTCATTCCCCACCTGGCCTTTACCTGTGCCTTAACGAGCAAAAACAAAGAAAACTCCAAACTCAGCTTAAATGGAGAAGAAATGAAACTGCCCTGTAAATACAGATTTAAGTCTCCAGCCTTTTTATTTATACAAGGATTCAAAGAACATATTTCAACTTTAGATAAACAGTGCAAGAGAGTTACAAGTACCTTGGTAACAGAAAGAAATAGATAACTGTCCAGCTATGCCAATAAGTGAAATAATTCTTACTTCTGCAGATAGAAATGCATCTGTTTAAAGCAAAGGTGGACTTCAGATATTCCGCTATACCTTAGCCCCTACCAAGCCCACCGGAAAACAACAGGCAGTTTGTCATTTGTAAATGATAAGTAGCTGCGCTCTCAAAGCCTTTTGAGACCCTCGCCCTTAGTTAAAACATACACATTATGGCACGAAAGAGCAGGCTGAAAGACAGAGACGCTTGGAAATCCACTATTTCTGGTTCTCCCCCTTCCAGGGACAGGGGTCCTCGTTAATATTTTTTCCTAGACCACCACCTCCCCCGCCGCATCCCTGCAAAGTACGATGCCTCTTCAAACCCAAACACCACGAATCACCACCTCGATAGCATCAAAGCAAACGTTCCTCCCCAGCCACCCCCCCGTCCCCAAAGCTCCCCGTCCTCGCACCCACCGCCGTGGCTGCAGCCCTCGGCCACCACCGGGCTGGGGAGGTTTGTCACAACCGTTTCAAGCAAGTGGTAGCCCAGGAAATGTCATTTATAAGCACTGAAAAGGCCACAGGCTCCGTGCCAGCCCCCAGCATGGGCTCGGGGCTTGTCTGAGCCTGGGCTGACTTCAGCTTGTTGAGCTGTGCCAGCAGACGCCTAGTTTTTGGGTAACTATGGTTGGCTTTGGGTTTGCTTTAGTGTAGAGCGATACGAGGGGGACTCGGCTGTCTGGGCTCCCCAGCGGAAGGTGGCATGGCCAAATGCAGCCCCAGGGTCACCAAGCTGCAACAGGTTGGGGAAACCGCTTCGGGATAACGAAGGGAACAGAAAAACCAGACAACGGGGAACTGATGAAAAACAGCAGCGTAGGCGGACTTGGGTGGAAAGGAATCCGAAATAAACCCAAGCTGAGCCGCGGTGAGGAGGGAGGAAGCATCAACACCAACATCATGCGCCTCCTGGCAAAGAGGGGGAGACCCCCCAGACCTGCCCTCGCCGCCCACGCAGACCTCGGGCTGCCGACCACGACCATGTCCAACCCCAGCCTGGTTCCAGAAGGGCTGAAGCATCATCACAGAATCACAGAAGGGACCTCTGGAGATCACCTAGTCCAAGCCCCCTGCCAAAGGAGGTCCACCCAGAGCAGGTTCCTCGTCCTCGGGGCCCAGAGGGACACTGAAGTGTCAGCCCAACCCCAGCCACAGCCGGGGAGGATTTCTCCTGTGTGATGGTTTTTACTGTATCCTTGAGGCTTTGCCTTACTAATTCAGACTATCAGGTTTTGTTATCCAAACAGGGCCAATAATTTGGGCTACTAAATTGTTAAAATAGTCACTGGAAGAGCAGTAAGTCCTTGGCTTCAGATTTAAGGTGTGTTCCCCCTGGGGCCCGTGAGAAGCTGTGGAGGGTACCAGGCTGACAGCAAGCACTGACTGCACAGAAATGGAGACGACAGGGACTTCCCTTTCAGTCTCCCATCCAGCAAAGCAGAACATCGACCTTGGCAGTCGCGTTTCAAAACTCCCAACCCAACCGTTTTTTGAAGAGGGTACCACGTTTCAATGTCCCTTCTTCCCCCCTCCCCCCCCCTTTTTTTTTTCCCCACTTTGGATGTAAAGTTTCTGCAGGATTGGTTGTGGGGTTTTTTGTAACTGAAGGCTACGTTTGTATTGGCAATTGTAAAAAAAAAAAAAAAAAAGAAAAAAATAAAAAAAAGACGAACTATTTAGA
>JAOTQQ010000052.1:23874132-23886086 GCA_026546715.1 Gallinago undulata | reverse complement strand
GGATGGGGCTTTGAGCAACCTGGTCTGGTGGGAGGTGTCCCTGCCCAGGGCAGGGGGGTTGGAACTCGATGATCTCTGAGGTCCCTTCCAACCCAAACCATTCTATGATTCTAACTGCAACCCCAAGGAGGGCTCGTGTGTGAGAGAGGGGTGGTCTTCTCCTGGAAGACCCTCCATCCTGGAGAAACAGGCTGGTGGGAGGCAAAGGGAAGAGGAGGATCGGTGACCGAATCTATACCCCACACCCCATTTGAATTCAGAAAGGGGCGACTGGAATCAAAATCCAATGGGTCAGAAACCTACACGAAGGTGTGGGAAGAAGATGCTGCATGTTGGCACCTGAGTCCTTTCTTCTGCTGATGCCATGACTGCAGCTGCTCTGCCAGACCCGGCACACTTGGCTACAGGCAGCATCACACACATCGAGCTGGAAATCTCTACCAGTCAGAGGATTTATGAAAAATACTTCACTTTGGTCCCCCTGAAATGACACCATTCTCCTCTTTCATCTGTCTTAAGTGTCAGGAGAGCGTGATGTTAATGAGATGTACAAAGGCTTTTGGGTAGCTCAACAGTTTTATAGTCCCACATTGATAAATTAAAGCATTTGTCATTGTTACCACGTTAATGTTTCTTCCTGCGATCCAAGTCTGGATTTGCTGCATCAAACTGCACCCTCCTCTGCTACGCATTTCCACGCTTTACCTTCCGAGGAAATTAATTGCAGTTCCCTATTTTTACATTCACAGTCTAATCACACCCTGATTCTCATACCTGCTCATACCTGCTGATTACCATCTCCACGTGCACTATGCAAGCCACTTTGTTAGTATGGATTTTCTCCTCGCTACCTATGTGAAAAGCCTGAATATCTTATTTTGGGATGATCACCTTCTTCTGGCTCTGAAAGGCTGCTTCTGCAGTAAAGAATACAGGCAATCTGCTTCCTCCCGAAATCCTGGCTTCAGTCACGTTAATTTACATTTATATAGCACCTTTCATCCCTGAGGATCCCAAACTCACCTCCTGTGCACACCGAAGCTGTACAAATACACACGGCTACATAAACAGACACAGCAGTCCCATCAGCGAGGGCTGAAGCGCGTCTCCCTGCCCGCATTCCCAGCACACTCCTGGCATCTCAGCTCTGCACGCCCGGCACCATCCCACCGGCGAGGAGGAGAACGAGGCGCCGTGATTTACAGGCGTGCCGTTTCCCTGTCGGGGGAGCATGAGGAATCTCGGCAAGCACCAGAAGAGCTTTACAGCCCGGGTGACCGACGTCTCCTTGGCACTCCGCTGCATAGGTTAAAACGAGGTAAAGACTCGTTGGCGGGGAGTTAGACCTCCCTTCTCCTGCACTCTCACTGCCTGTAGAAGTCCAGGCTGGCTGCTCCCTTCCGCTGATGGGTGACCCTCAAGCAGTTTGTTTTACAAAACCCCAAAACCACCTGCTTGCTTTGTAAAGAAAACATCAAGGGAAATAAAGCCCCCCTCTCCCCAACAGCAGTAGGCGACCGGGTCCAGCCAATCTGAGGATGGAGGAGAAGGAAGAACCCCAACATACCTGAGACACCTTTTTGACCACGTCGCTGCCCACAAGAAAGCCCTGCGCGTAGGAGCGTGCCGCGATGAAGGCTCGGGTCGCCTTCACCTTCAGGTCCCTGGGAACTTCCCCGAAAGGTTTGTGCTGCTCCGCGTGTTTCACCATGCAGTCCAGGTACTCGTCTGTGATATGGTACTGGGGATTCAGCAGCTTGAAGAGCCGCTCCAGCAAGCGTGTCCAGAACTCATTGAGGGCCTCTTCCAAGTTGATGTTGGAGCCCCGGTAATAGCGGCGTAGCTCGCTGTACAAGTCCTTGAAGACCTTCATGTTTTGGGTGTACAGTTCTCCGTACATGCTTGGAAAAGCGTCATAAAGGGCCTTTTCTGACTTGTTCAACAAATCCTGGAAATAACCTGAAGAGAGAAGAAAAAGGAGAGGGTGGTGCATCAGTTGGACAAGCTGGAATGCAACAGGCTGGGCTGTTTGGCAGCACAACCGAATGCCCTGAGGAAACAGAAGGGCCCTAACAGAGCTTTTCCTCCCACTGACTTTAACCACACTCTCGGTCTTGAGCCTTAGCTGAGAAGACCGAAGGAGGAACCCTCCAAGTGGTCAGTGTCAGAGCACCATGGTCTGGGCCCTCTCCATGTCTTCTGGCAGCCTCACCTGGAACCAAAACTGAGGCTCTTCTCTGAGCGTGTAAGGTGCCATAGTGCTACTCCTAGGCTGCCTTTACAGAACACATCAACTGGCATCGATGACATATACCATAACTTGCCAAAATTGTCAGCCAACACCTTAGGAGACACTCAGCCCCGAATCGAGAACCAGCCGCTTCTGGCACAGACGCTGACACTAGAAAATGCTGTAAACACACAAGGATGCCTGGATGCTGCTCAGGCACTGGAGGTCCACCCTGTAGCAACTGCTGCTAGAGTCAGACTAGTCTGTCAGCATTAGCATCCGCGCCAGAATGAAGTAAGACAAAGATCTCATCTGGAAGATAAACCTGAAGTCTTATATTTCCTCACGTCAAAGGTTGGAATTTCTCCAGCATCGCCTGCTCTTACCATCACACAGAAGTGAGAGCTTTTTTGGAGAAGACAAAACTTCTCCCCCCCAGTTTTCTTCCTCCTTGGAAGGCTGCCATTCCTGGCTGGGGCACTGGTAACCTGGGGAAGGCAGGAGGACTCCAGTACAATATACGTGTCTGAAGCACACCACACAGCGGTCTAAGACAAGGTCCCTGCAGGCAAGAGCTCTTCTTTGGGGCAGAATGTTTATTTGAAGATGACATGGCTTTACTCTGGCTAGCTGTCATCTCCACCGACCCCAAACCACCATGATCCACTGCACAACTGGAAGTTGCCTTTAGAGAAATCAGTGCAACCTGTTTGAGCCGCCTTTCTTTCCCCCCTCACTGCTTATTTCCTGACGTGTTATTTCCAAAGCCCTGTTGAGATGGACCAGGGCTGCCACCAGCGACGGTGCCAACCCTTCACGGAGACAACCCATCAGCCCAAGTCATCGCAGCCAGCCTGGCTCCAAGGCACAGCCCCTAAAGCCTGCGACAGCGACCCAAGACGCTGTGATGGGAACGGGCACCTCTTACTATATGTTTAAAGACAGGGTCGTGGCTCAAGCATTTTTGAACCGAGGCCAGCATTACCACGTTTGAGGTTCTCATCCCATTTGCTTATTCGGATTTGCACCCTGCTTTTGTTTAGGTATAAGAAACTCAATGGGTTTACACCCTAGGTTCAGCAGTCTTAGAGAAAGGCCACTCTCTGGCTACATACCCCAGGGCAAAGATGACAGATTCAGCTCCTCCCTTACCAACATCTTCAGGTATTTCCATCCTCTCGTCTGCCAGCCACCTTCAGCCTCTCTGCACAGTGGGGAACTCATAGCAGGACTGGCCTGATTCAATTTATTGACTGACATAAGCAACTTTAATCATCATTTAAGCCAGCGAGAGGAAAGATGATTTAAATAATAGTCTTCATTTCAATTACGTTTGTACTTTTTAGGGCCTTTTTGAAAAAAAAAACGGATTATACTGTTCTTTAAATCTAAATTACTATTTTTCTTTTGGTGATGTATGATAAGCTCTAGTTGGAGGGAAACTGCTATTCAATTAAAATCAAACAGCATGTGTTTAGGTGTATAAATTAACTTCACTGTGCTAGGCATATAAGAAAAGAAAGAAAAACTTCTGATAAATGCGTATTGCATGTACAAAGTTTTATTAAAGTATTTTTTGAGGGAATGACACTGACTACAATTAAAGACCTCTAAAATTTTAGAACTAGTAAAACTCATTTCCATGGGTCTTGTTTATATTCACAGACTGGAAGGGCCACCCAAGCTTCCCTACGTCAGTAACCTCTCCTTGGCTTCTCAGATTTGAACGAAGCTAAAACTCAACAAGTGGACTGAGCAAGTGAAAGCACCCTCTGCATCTGCACCACAACCTGCTAATACTGAAAATTCTTGTATTTTAACAAATTGATATTGAGCATTAGTAGCCTGGCTTCCTCCAGCCACAACCATGTACTGCTTTATAATAAGTTTAAAATCTGAAGACTGTGAGCAAACTAGGTCTTAGGAGAAGTTCAATCACACAGAAAATAAAAATATGTTATCTAAAATGTTGAATAAAACCTGTGGTTTTCAAGAGTACTTTTGGAAGAAATTGATTCTTATTCAACCCAAAGTTTCTATCTCCAAACATTCATACTGGGATCCCTCCGTCTCTCAGATGCCTGATCTACGTGTGTTTCTCCATCTTCCCTATTAAAACTGGATTTCTTCATACAGACAGCAGTGTCAGTGTGCTGCCAGCGGGCTGTCAGGGCACCTAAGCCACCTATGAAATCACCTTGTAATGGCAGTTTCCTAGTATGAAAAAAGTCAAAGGCTGATCCCATCAACATCTACTTTGCTAAAGGACCTCAGTTTACTAAGAAGAGACAGAAGAGATGCCTGCAGCATGTGCTGTCCTAACCCAGCTTATCAAATCTTCTCCCAAGGTGGGTCAATCTTTCTGCAAAGCCTGGTGCCTCTCGTCCCAGCCCAAGGGACTCCCTTGGGTCTGTATCTCCTCCCACTCCAACAGTTTGGCCATCGCCAGTCCCCAAAACCAGCAGCACCCCACCCACTGTGAGGGTTGGAAAGGACCTTTGGAGATGACCTAGTCCAACCCCCTGCCAAGGCAGGCTCACCCCGAGCAGGCTGGACAGGAATGCAGCCAGGTGGGTTTTGAGTATCTCCAGAGAAGGAGACTCCTCGTCTCTCTGGGCAGCCTGTTCCAGGGCTCTGCCACCCTCCAGGTAAAGGACTTTCCGCATGTTCCGATGGAATTTCCTGTGTTCCAGCTTGTGCCTGTTGCCCCTGTCTCTGGGCACCACTGAAAAGAGTATGGCCCCATCCTCTTGACACTTGCCCTTTAGATATTTATAAGCATTGATTATCCCCTCTGAGTCTTCTCTCCAGGCTGAACAGACCCAAGTCTTTCAGCCGTTCCTCAACAGAGAGGTGCTCCAGTCCCTTCATCATTTTTTCTTGTGACAAAACTATCACCATGAACTGCAGGGCACCAACACCTTTTACCAAAAGGCCTCATCCACACTGATTAATTGTACAGTATGTAATTAAAGTGTTACTGACGCACACATAGCACCCATCCTGGAGACCCTGATCCACCGGCCTCCACACAGACCCCTCCTGTCGGGGTGCCCCCCCTCTTACAGCCACGGCACAGCAGTTGTGTGCACCCACTTCTAGGAAATTTTGGCTCCTCCACCAATTTTGGCTACTCTCACCAAGTGAGAGGCTGCGAGAGGACGATGTACTATTTGGGAGCTTCTCATCCAGCATTTCTCTCCTGCCCCAGCATCACACGTGAGCCTGGACTAAGGAGACCCCAGCCCTGAACTCCACACCCGTCCTGCTCCAGTGTCACAGCTTCTCATTGCATGGTCACCTTCCCCTGCAGCATCTCCTGAAGGGGCTCGCTCCTGGGCTCACAAGCCAGACGATTTTGTCCTGGCAGGACATTTTTTGACTAATCTGAGGTGGCTTTATTCTTCTGTCGCCACAGCCTTCCTACTTGTACAACGAGCAGAACGGCATTGACTTACAACAGACACAAAATACAAAGTTTGCCTGATGCTGATGAGATATCTAAAAGCTGCTCCGTATCTTCATGTATCACTCCAAACACGGCTGGTTACCCATTCACGATTTAATTAAACTAAACCCAAACTCTCTTTCTTCTATAACCAGTGCTCTTTTCTCTGTGACAAGCAACACTCGGCGAATAAATTGCTCAGCAATCCAGGTACGACGTGCAGCTTGGCACTCGCCACCGGGAGAAAGAAAACACCAACAAACACAGCCCAATTTGTCAATTCAAGGCAAAATGACTTTCTTTGTATTGCTACAGGAGAAACAAGATGTATATCTTCCTGTCAAAAAATTGGAAACTGCTCTCAAAAAAGTCCAAGCTAATTAAGAGTTGATGAACTGTTACTTCTCACCTAAGTGAGAGAACACCAATTACAGTCAACTCGTTTGTGGCTGGTTCTCAGAAAGTTCTTCTAGATTTCACACACTGAGAGAAAAAAAAGAAAAAGTAGTGCATATACACTATCAAGGGAAAATTAATTAGCAATTAAGTCTCAATGCATTTGTGATGAATGGCTGACCTGGCAGGGAATTTAAACGCAGCATTCGAAGACACTAAGAAGCGGGCTTTGTCAAGAGGGATGGGCAGGAGCTTGTGCCAACTGCCCTGGTCCTCGGCATGATCTCAGACTGCACCACTGGTGGTGCTTAGCACAGGTATCTCCAATTAACACTGCATCCTCTCCTTAACACTTCCTGCCTACTAATACCCAAGCTTTTAACCTGTTTAGGCATGTCTCGTAGATTAAGGATGTGATTCTGCCCCTCTACTCTGCGCTCGTGAGACCCCACCTGGAGTCCTGTGTCCAGCTTTGGAGTCCTCAACACAGGACGGACATGGACCTGTTGGAATGGGTCCAGCAGAGGGCCACGAGGATGATCAGAGGGATGGAGCACCTCCCCTATGAGGACAAGCTGAGAGAGCTGGGGTTGTTCAGCCTGGAGAGAGAAGGCTCCAGGGAGACCTCACAGCAGCCTTTCAATATCTGAAGGGAGCTACAGGAGAGCTGGAGAGGGACTCTGTGTCAGGGAGTGCAGTGACAGGACAAGGGGCAACAGTTTTAAATTGGAAGAGGGGAGATTTAGATTAGACACCAGAAAGAAATTCTTTACAGTGAGGGTGGTGAGACACTGGAACAGATTGCCCAGGGAAGCTGTGGCTGCCCCATCCCTGGAGGGGTTCAAGGCCAGGCTGGATGGGGCATTGAGCAACCCGGTCTGGTGGGAGATGTCCCTGCCCAGGGCAGGGGGGTTGGAAATCGATGATCTCTAAGGTCCCTTCCAACCCAAACCATTCTATGATTCTATGAAGATGAAACAAATTGCTGAACCATGGTTCAGGCATCTGTCCTTGATTTCGGGCAGAAGCAATTATTTATTCTAGGGTAGGCACCCGATTATCTGCAGCCATGGTGGGCAGGAAACCTCTAATCACACAGCTGTCCCACTATTTCTTTAAGAAGCTAAAAATACCCCCCCCCAGTGGCTCCATTTGGATTTATTAACCCTCACTTGGTCCACCACTGCTGGGTCTGCCCTGGCTCCCAAAGGACAGAGTGATTAGCTCAGGCAGAGCACGAGGAAGCAGCTCCATCCAGGTCACATCCCGGACACCTCCCCAAGGCCCCCGAGCTCTGTCAACACCACGTGGCTTCCTTAGGCTTGGGAAAGGCAGGGATGGCGGGAAGATGAGGAGTAAGTTCTTTACTGTGAGGGTGCTGGAGCACTGGAAGAGGTTGCCCAGGGAGGTGGTTGAGGCCCCTTCCCTGGAGACATTCAAGGTGAGGCTTGAGGAGGCCCTGGGCAACCTGGTCTAGTTGGGGGTGTCCCTGCTGACTGCGGGGGGGCCGGACCAGATGGCCTTTGGAGGTCCCTTCAGGCCCAGGTGACTCTATGATTGGACTTTTCTCAAAATGCCACAGAACAGGTGAGTCCTGGCTCTCTGCTGCTGGCTCCAGGCTTTGTGACACTGGGGAGCCCAGCAGGTGATTTTTCTAACACCAGTAATTCAGTCAAATCAAACTCAATTTTCCAAGGAAAGGCACAGCTCCTCAGTCAAGGCTGTTCCCACGTGAAACTTCACCTTTCACACTCTTGCTGCAAAAGTATTCAAAAGAAAAAAAAAAAAAAAGAATTGGGAATCTGTTAATCTGTTTTGTTTGGTTGGTTTGTTTCTATAAATTATTATTATTATTGCCTCTCACTTTCAGGTTCAGAAACAAGACAACCGGCTCTGCTCAAATGAAATTTGCCTTTTGGCAGAGGCCAGGTCTGAAAAAATTCTATGTCAAATAGAAAAATGTCAGAAAGTTATGAGCAAAGAAATGAAAAGTTTTTACAACTGAGACAATTCTGCCACCTTGGCCGCTGTCCCTCTTGCTGTTGTAGTGACAAAAAGTCACTTACCAGAGAATTAAGTTTTCAACCAGAATCTATAACCTTTGCATTGGAGAGAGATTGTGAATCCCCACCCATTCCCCCGCTTCACAGCTTCCCAGTGTTCACAGCTCATATTTTCGCAGTTTCTCCTTTTTCACAACTGTGGATTCAAATTGGGAAGCTGTGAACGGCGAGGCAGGGACCGGCAGTTCCTCTCTGAAGATGGAAAGTTCTGAATTCCCCCTTCCTGACCCCCGCCAGCACCAAGTACTTTATCCACCATCTTTGATTCCATTTGATCACTCAACATCTGGAACTTACTGGGGTTTCTCCAACTAGTATAATGATGGAGTGGGAATGGATGCAGGGGGGAACGAAGAGGTGACTGAAGGAAGAGCATGCAAATCTCTTTGGGCATGCAGCAGATCTGGTTTTCTTCAAAAGCTATCACATTTTAGAGGCATACTAGAAGACATATGAGAACTGGAGAAAGGTGACTGAATTACTTTCAATCTGAATATTGAAGCCTTAAGCAGAAAACGGCAGTATAAAAAGTCTTAAGCACAAACAGACTGAGAGTAGTACCAGATCAGAAGAGATGAGGGAGGAAAACACATTGGTCAGATGATGCCATTAATTCCAAAAATCAGATTTTAAAAAGAAAAGCGTTCCTAAAGGCAGGTTCAGCATTGGATGGTTTGATTTGGTGGAGACTCTGGGCTACAACCTCTACCTAAACCTGGAAGTCAGACATAAGAGGAGGGGAAAGGCATCAGGGCTCCAGGAGGAAGGAAGCCCCATGGCAGGTGCCACCGCTGACCCCTGGCTTTCCCTTGGAGCAGTAGAAGCAGCACCCAGGGCTCTGCCCTGCCTCCACCTTCCAGCTCCAAGCTCGCCCCTACCTCTTGTGTTCTTAATACAAGAGCAGACTGCTCCACCCCGGGACAGCAAAACTCAATCTCGCTTAACGCTTCCGAAAAGCCCCGAGTAGTCCCTGCAGGATCTCCTAATGACTCCTGCTGCAGCCACCTAGTGCCGCAGTGCTCTGCACCCACAGAAGGGCTGTCCTCGTGCAAATGCTACAGAAGCTTCTCAGCACTGGCTGTTACGTTCCATTTCACACACTGCTGCACGCCCCAGTGCCAGTTTGCTTCCCCAGTCGGTTTTAGTGCTGTCCTTGCAGCCAAACTACCATTAGAAGAGAATAATTCAGCAACAGATTTAAGCCATTAAAATCCAAATCCAGTGCGTTCAGGCCTCTTTTATTCACTTCGGCAAGCGCGGTGATATTTTATTTATGAAATTGTTATTACTCATTATTCATTTAAGTACTCCCCGTGCCCGTGCTGAAGAGCTGGTGTCAATACAACATCAGCGATAGGCTCCCGGCTCGTACCTTGGCTGGGTGCTGCCAAAGGAAATAACCTCGGTGAGACCAAGGGGCTTCGGCTCCAAATGGCCCTCCACGTAGCAATCGGGATGGCATTTTCCTTGGGAGATACCCCTCTCCTCATGGTGTCACGCTCCTGTGAGACAGCTCCTCTCCTGTAGCTGTTTCTCAGCCCCCACCCACCCTGGAGAACGCAGTCCCTCCCTGCGGATTCTGGATCCCTCTCCTCTACAGCATCTCTCCCACGTTACACATTGTCCCTGCTCGGCGGCTGTGACCTAAGAGGTGTCATGAGAAACTGAGACCTGGATTGCAAAAAAGCCCAAACAAATGGAGACAAAATCAGTTCTACCTAGAAGCCAAAGGATGAACAGTGTGAACGAGTGTGCCAGGATGCATGAATAATGATGCTTTTAGGCAGTACAACTTCTAAAATTTTAGGATTCTCTCCAAAGGGTCACTTTTGCATTTAATGGTCAGCCAAATACCTCCATCTGATTTCTCCTCCGCACTTTGCACCCAGGGGGTGCTGAGAACATCGTACTGAAGAGACCTTGTGGGCCAACGAGACAAGCGCCAGCTCCGCTGTGCAACCATCCACTTTGTGCTCTCCTAAACCTGCTCAGTGCCCAGCACAAGAGCACTTAGACATTTTGCCCTTCCTGCTCATACTGAAAGGCTCGTCCAGAACATCTCCTCAGATGGGTGGACCCATTTTCTTAATTTCTGCTCTAAGTTCATTTTTCGGTCTTTGCCAATGTGGTCCTATACTTTAAACAGCTGATTTTGTTTCCTGGTGTTCGGTTTCTGAGATATTTATACACAAAACCACAAAATCCCATATTCTCTCAGCATCCACGCTGCCTTGCTGCACAAGAAAAGGTACTTTCCCCTCTTCACACCTGACAGACTCTCCAGTTCTCTGATCGTTCCATTAACGCTTCTCTTCACCTCTTCAGGCTGGCATTGAATTTTCTTAACTGTGGGTGGTCAGAACTACAAAGAACATCTCATTTTCTTCACTGGAAATAACATTGTGAATACTGCAAGGACTGCGCTTACCTTTGTTAGAAATGCATCACATTAGCATTTCACAGACTTTCTGACATCAACTGGTACTTCCCCAACACTCCCCTTTGCTATTTCAAACCAATTAGTCCCCAGCTAGATGCCTCACTTTGGAATATTGAATCTCACCCTGTTTCTATTATTTTGGCCATCGTGGTTACCCACTATCCTCTTCAGTAGTGACAACTTTTCCCACCATTGTCATCAATTAGCCTCAGGAAGGCATTTCTTACCATTTCTGCCTGTCTTTAATGGTGCTGTTGACCAGGCTGGGCTCCAGGCCTGTCTTTGAGAATCACAACTGGGGCCTCCCTCCAGCCCAGGAGCTCTTCTTTCAACACAATGTATTGCTGCCTCCCCTTCAGCAAGTTCTTCACCTGATAATTGCTTTACTAATTTCCATCTTCTTCAGCTTAATTAATGACTAAAGGCACGGATGCAAATGCCTTTGAAGTCTCCTGAGATGAGATTAGTTGATAGAATAAACACACCATGAGCAGCAGTGAAAACACGTACCTATATAGGATGTGACCTAATCTCTACAATAGCTGTCTTTGGGTAAGAGAAAAAGATGGCCTACCTTAAACTGGTTTTAGACTGGGATATACATCAGACAGATTGTTTCTTTAGTTAAGAAAAAAAAGAAGAAAAAGCTCTTTGAGAAACAAGAACTTTTTCCTGCAAAAGAGAGTTGCTGTTGCATGGAAAAACATTTTGGAACATGGCTCTGCTAATGAGAGGGACAGGGAGGAGCGACCTCCAGTCACTCCTAAGAAATAAAATGCTTTTTCTGCCAGGTCTTGGATAACAATTTCCCACTTTATAATGCAAGCTCTGTGCCCATTTGACAGTGCTTTGAATGGCAATCAGAGAGATGTAATTATTTGCACCTAGTTTTGATTCTGCATATTCCTCTCCCCTGTTCCTGTGATTTGTGAAGACAGTTTGCTTTTACCTAAGGCAAGCGGGACTGGATCCAGGTATTGAAATATGGGAGTGGAGAAGATTCCCTGGCTGGAAAGTTCCCCAGAAGGAATGACCCTCACTTGAGCAACAGTGGGAAGATGAATATTCTGCTTATCCTTCTGCTGATCACCATGTAACTACTGAGTGCCCAAGGAAAACCTAAAGACAGCAACAAGCCTGGCACAGCCACCGAGACCCTCCCCAGCCCCAGCTCTCTCCAAGACACGGCTAGTCAAGAAACCACTTTAGACTCTGATAATCCTGATGAGCTCAGCGTTATCATCCCAAAGTCATAGAATCATAGAATCACTTCGGTTGGAAAAGACCCTTGGAATCATCAAGTCCAACCATCTACCCTACTCTACAAAGTTCTCCCATACACCATATCCCCCAACACCACATCTAAACGACTCTTAA
>JAOTQQ010000052.1:23854681-23874032 GCA_026546715.1 Gallinago undulata | reverse complement strand
AGGCACTGGAACAGGTTGCCCAGGGAAGTCGTGGATGCCCCATCCCTGGAGGGGTTCAAGGCCAGGCTGGATGGGGCGTTGAGCAACCTGCTGTAGTGGTTGGTGTCCCTGCCTGTGGCAGGGGGGTTGGAACTCGATGATCTTTAAGGTCCCTTCCAACTCAAATGATTCTATTCTATGATTCTAAGTTGCCTCTGCAGTACAAATCTCCTTCCGTCAAAGTGAGAGGCACCAGAACACAGAGCAAGCTCTTGCAAATTGTTGTTTTCTGGACATGTTGCTTTTATTCGTACAAACATGCCTGTTCCATCTGCTCAGCTTCAGGCATATTATTAACACGGCAGCAACCTGAAAAGTCTCCACTCCCTGCACGAAGAGCAATGTGACTTCAATGACGAGGTTTCTGAAAGGAACTGGCGTCAGCAGGAGAAATGAGGAATTCACCATCAGCTGAAGAGCTAAAGAATAGCCTTGGGGGTGAGAAGATGCCAAGGGCTCACCAAAGAACGAGGGGAAATGGAGACTTCCCAGAGCACACAAGGCTTGGCAGAAGCGGTCATTAACACTGGTGGTGTTTTGGACTTAAGTCCTGAAAGTGTAAATGAAATTTACAGGAATTTAGGGACGGGAGAGAGAAAGGACCTCAGCATAAGCAGGCAGAAGCCCATTTTGGGCTCATCAAACTGCCACGGTTGGCGAGCACTAGCTTGCTAAGACCTTGTCGACGCCAATGGCCACAATGGGAACGGTCCCAGTTTCTCGCTGATCCTCTGGGAGGCCAGTCACTGAGGATGGGACATGGGAGTGCACACAGAGAGACACCGACCCCCTCTCCCTTCTGAAAAAAAATGGTATTTCTGTGAAAGGAGACTCCAGAGGGCTTCTTCCGTGGCAGCTTCCCACCGCTCTGTGCTCTCCCAGCAGCAACGGGCAACAAGCCAAAGGCAGAAGGCACACGCACAGCTTTTTCACCAAGGGCAGCACAGGTTAATTCCCCTCTCTGAACACCCATCTGAAGAGCAAAGGCTCTTCAGAGACTACGGCAGGGACAAAGCAGAGAATACGCCGGAGGTTGACCAAGCCTTCCTGCCTTGCTTTATTTTTGCTTCATCACTCAACCTTCTCTGTTTTTGTAAAGCTGGAGCAAAATCAAGGCAGCTGGTATTCAGCTGGACAAGCCTAAAAATATGCCTTTTCCCCATATGCGTGGAGCAGAAATTTTTGCAGCTGGATGGAACTGCTTAGATCAGAGGGCCAAACCTTCAGCTTAGCTTTGCTGATGTCCAGCACCTCTGCCAACCTACGCCAGCTAGAGAGTCGGCAGAAAACATTTTGTCAGACCGTTGAAACGCACGGCGCAGATGTTCAATAACATCCTATGAAATCAAAAGCAAATACAGCAAAATAAACACACAAATCTAATAAAAAAAATATTGTATCTTGGTTGGGTTTTCCTTCCATGGGCATTAAAAGTAAACCAATAATTCCTCTAGATGACTCTTGCGGTGCACTTTGAAAGAGGCTGCAATCAAGGGCAATTGATTAAAGAGCCTGAATGCTGAATGGACCCAAACACTTCCACTATCTAGCAAGATGTGGTTTGGAAAAAGAACTAATCTCCTATATTAAGCCAGCCTCATGATAAGATCACAGCCTTCCTTTTTGTTGAAGTTCAAGCCTCTACAGGGTCGTGCTTTTAAAAACCCAATCAAATTCCAGTATCAAAACAGGCACATCTGAACCAAATTACAGCCTCTTATAACTGAAATAGATAAGCAAAAAATAACGCATTTAGAAAACAGATGATATTAAAGGTTTATGTATTTTTTCTACTCTCACTTTTATTGTTAAATACTCGCGTTTGAATTTTTTTATTTATGATTTTTTTTCTCCTGGATTCCAGACTGCCAAAGAGCAAATAAGCCCATAATAAAAGGGAATATGCATTTTCAGAAGCAGTAGATAAAGAAAGACCTCGAAGTCCAGGTCCCTCGCCAGAACACCAACGCAGAAATAGAGAACTTAAGCCTGGCTGCTGTATCCAAGAGCCTGAACACCGAGCTGGAAGTGGATTATTGACAGCTGCCTCCGCCAGACATCGCCAAAGAGAAATCAGATAAAGCAGAATTATACCACGTTCTTGGGTTGAAAGGAGGAGGGGAAAAGAGCGACAAGCACTTAGAAAGCTTAGGAGAGGAGAAGAGATAAAGAGGACTAGGCCAGGGAGAAAACAAACTGGAGGGCAAGGAAAGCAGAAGTGCTGACAGCACTAATATAGAAGCAGGTGACGGGGAAGACAGTTGGTGGTGAAAGGTAGGATTTATGTATCGCATTTCTGGCACCGTTCCCGAACGCTTCTGGGGGCACAACCTCCAAAAAGAACTCATGTAGACTACATTCAAAAATGTTTGTGTGCCCGTCTAGGTGCCCCAGCTGCTGACTCAAAGGTTTCCATATCTCCAGCTCGGCTCTCCTGTTTGTTTGTTTGACCCCAGGTGGGCTCTCATCACAAATTAACAGGACTGCTAGTTACAGCACAAGACGATGAACACGCCAAACGCCTCCAACCAGTGCGGCAGCTCTCATCTACTTGGAGAAACTGGTCCATTCCTTATGGGAGTCATTTGCCGCTAAATGCCAACCTTTCCGTTCCCACACCTCCTCTGACACTGAAACACGTGGCAAATCTCTTCATAGCACTCAGAATACTTTGTGCAATAAACCTTAACAGCCCGCTAAAACGGGACCAGCTGCTGATGTCCCAGTGGGCTCAAGGGAAATTTGGTCCCTCACTTCTAACTTCCACTAAAGAAAAACTAAAATTACACCACCACCACCAAGACGACAGAGAGAAACCCCTCACAACAGCAGCCTCAGACATCAGAGAGGCATCATAATGATCTTCTGGGCTCTTACGATAGAACAGCGCTTCTTTGTTAAGGCAAATGTCAGAGGCAGACACTGAATGTTTCCCTCAGACCTGAGCTTTTCAATGTACAAGAGTCTCCAGCGAACAGCCTTGCCCGCTTCATGGCATTGAAACGTGAGCTCCGGGCGCTTCGGATGCTAGAAGCAGCTGCCAGCCAAGCTTCAAAAGCCAAACAAATGTTAGTTAAAAAAAAAAATAAATAAAAGAAATAAAAGATCGTTTTGTTATCTACAGGTACCATTGAATCATCACTTCTGAAAACCTTCCCAGAAGCTCGGAGGATCCAATGTGCAGAACAGCCCACAGGGAAGAGCTTCAGAAGCCGGAGCTGGGGCACTGTCAGTCACTCCACAGCTTTGGCTTCCACCATCCCGACTATTTTTCTGTAAATATTGAATCAGTTGCTAAGGGATTTCACGGGACAACATGATATCACTCTGTTATTGCACCAGTGACTATATATCATCCCTTGAAAACAGAACAGCCTTGTTTAAACCCAAATTTCTTGTCAATACAGCTGTGGTGGGAAAGTCTCAGGAATCCACTGGGTGAGCCAGCTCCCTTCAGCTGCCCATGGCGCCTCCTCCACCACAAAATGCAACACCTCCCCGTTACAAAGGGGAAAAAACCTACAGCAGTTAGGACAGAGCTATGGATAAAGCCTGCCTTCAAAAGCAAATACCATCCCTCTGCTCCAAGAGATACAGAAGCTGATAGCAAAAGGCACGTCGTAATAAAACATCACCTCCCGAGAACAATGGACTTTATTCCCTTAGAAAATCTGGTTGGAGTTAATAATTTGTGATATGGGATGGATGTGCATGTTACCAACAAGAAAACACTAGACAGTTATTTAATTAATGATCCTTCTTAGGTACCATCCTTTTATTTGAAGGTACCTCATGATTTTCATGGACTCTTTTGATTTTATGGGCTTTATCACAACCTGTTTGTAAAGAATAACTGTTGCTTCCTGCTATAAGCTCCAAGGAGTGCCAGTCTCTCCAGCCCCAGGAGTTTCAGTTCCCCAAGTTGGGTGAGAGGGTCTGAGAAAGGTTTGGAGCTTCTCAGTAGCTCAGCAGAAGGTGGTAGAAGAGCAGCACCAGGAAACTGCTCTCCTTCCAGGGCCAGCTGTGTTGGCATGGACACCTTCCCAAGGGAAAGGGATGAGAGGTAAGAACTAGAGCCTGGATTCAGACTCCATATGTTCAGGCTTCTGTGGGATACCCACAGCCCAAGCTGCGAAAGGGAGGTGGACACTGGTCTCCTGCTGCTGTTAAGCACCGTCCTGTCCCACGGACATCCCACCACTGCTCGGTTTCCTTGTTGCCACAGCAGAGCATGGGTGGTTGTGCCTGTGCATGACACTTGGATGCTTCTCTCAACCATTTAACTGCTCCTCAGCCTCTTTTGCCAAGCTGGTGATGCCCAGGGAAGTGCCAAGGCTCATACAAAGTGCTCAAGCGGGCACACAGCCGAGCCCCTCTTCCCCCACTGCCCCAGGGACTCGCAGGGAGCAAAGGGGTGAAGCACAACCATCTCAAACCCCAGCCACCCCGGGAGGGACATCCCACAGCGACACGGGTGGTGGGGCTGAGGCACATCCCTGCACGTTTCTCAGGGGTTCTGCAGCCCCAAAGCATCTGAAAGTTTGCAAAAGGGCTTTTTGTTAGAGCTGGAGCTTCCCCCAGCTCTCCCGGCAGAGCCGGATTCCTCTGGCAAAGGCTCCCACTCCCACCCAGGGGCTGGGCTGCCCCCACCACAGCCGGTGTCCCCTTCCTCCTCCTCCTCTTCCTCATCAGGCTACGGTGCAGGAAAGGCAGCCCACAAACCCACAGGTAGGGTGAGAGTATATATGGCATGTCACAGATGAAGGGTACATAATTAGTGATAAACAACTTCCTAACACGACCAGCACATTTGTTCTTCATTAGCCTCTATTCACATTAAGTGAATTTATGTTACTGCTGTTATTAAAAATCTTTCCAGAGGACAATCAATACAGAGTTACGACAGCAGAATGCTAACAGGCAGTGCGTTACACATGGATGCTTTCTGAAAACCTCCATGCAGTGTGAAAATGACCTTCAAATTGTAGGAAAACAATATCTGCATTTCCAATGGCCATACTTCCCAGCAAAATGGATTTTAACTGTTCTTTTGGGCCGATCTCTTCCCAGTACCCCTCCCTCTAAATCATTTAATGGGAGGGAGATGATTAGGATCACTAACCTGCTCAATTAACTATACATTTTTTCCGACATCATCCTCCAGGGGAAAAAAAAAACCCAAACCATCATCACCACCAACAGAAAAGCAACCCAACCCAAAGGCAGAGCGGTCGCCGTGTCTGAAGGGTCTGGACTCTGGCGGTGTGGGACACGCAGCTCGGGGAGATGCACAGCTGTTTGGGTTTCTGCACAATGCAAGGTGGGACTCTGCCTTTCCACCTGGCTCCGTGCTGAAGCAAAGCAGGGAGTTTTGCTGGGTGGGCATGAAAAAAAAAAAAGCAATCATAAAATTCCTGCTACCGAGTCATGACCTAATGGAAAAAATAATTTTAGCTATTTCACATGCTCGGGAAGAAAATGATTTCAGCCAAAGGAGACAAATAAGGATTATCTAAATTAAACACAGAGAAACTTCTGACTCCTTCTGGTACTTCTTGTGTTTAAGTACGCAATCCTGTGATGGGTCACTCCTGCAAAATGTTCTGTACTTGATCCAGCTTCTGCTGGTCTGGATTCCAGCACCTCGGCAACAGGGTATGTTTATAACAGTAACACTTATCTTTCTCCCTCCAAAGGGCTTGACCATCACTTAACTTTAACTATGATTACCAAAATGGCAATTTTTTCTGCTGAGATAAACGCTGGCCAGTGTTTCAAACCCTTTCCTGACGTGGACCAAACCTCGCTCGAGACAACAAACGGAGAGCCACCGGCTGCCACCCACGATGGCACAGATGGCCCCATCTCTTCTGGTGTGCACCATCACAGGGGCACTTTAGGAAGGGGATGGGCTACAATGTCTGTCTTCTGCAGCTTGGTAGCGTTAGGCGAATCCTGCTGTATCAAACAGCATCTATTTTACTTCCCAAATTAGCATACCTCCAAGAGCATTAAACAAAGATTAATACCTTCTTGAGAGACCAAGTAAATTAAATACATACCACCCTTTTTGACACGTCAAGGGCAGTACAGAAGAATATAGGTGGGCAATGAGGAGTAACATACATAAACTGACTGACTCTGGGAAAAAAAAAAAAAAAATCAATAAAAACTTAATCATGGAAGAATATAACCAACATATATCTAATCCACTGAGACGCTCACAGGGGAATTTCAGTTTCAGCAATAAACCAAATTCATTTCAAGTTAAACTATTATGGACATCTTGAATTTATTAGTGAAAATGAAAGCAATGTGAACTTCAAGTTTTCAAAAGCAAAAAGACATTTAATAAAATTTCTCTCTTTTTACCACGGCACCAAGGGAAAAATCCAATAAAATATTATCCATGCAGTTCTGGTAAGTTATGGGTTCTTATTTACAAGATGTTTCACCTTGATTTTATCTTAATATTCTGTAATGATTTGCTGTCATGATTGAAATTCGTCCTATTGTTAATCATTAGCATAACAAAGAAAAATGATTTACTTTATAATTAAGAAAACACAACTAACTATTGCCATTAAAGACAGTCTGTGGGTACGTTGCCTGGGGCTGGTGCGACCATTACCCTCGTTAAATAACAAGCACGGGTTACTTTACTTGGCAAATTGCTTCGAAACAGGAAAACACGGTAAACATTTTCTATAAAAACTTGCATTGCTGGATAGATGCTTTTGAGAAAAGCATTTTGCCAAAAGTGACGTTTTTCCAAGGAAGGACTGAACCGGGGATATCTCAGTTTGGACTGAGATATGGTCCCCGTGAGAGGGGCCCATTGTTCCGCTTCCTCCATCCCGGCTGGGGGTTTTTGGTCCGAGCCCATCCCCAGGGATGCTCCTCGC
Organism: Gallinago undulata; assembly: GCA_026546715.1. Classification (NCBI taxonomy): domain Eukaryota; kingdom Metazoa; phylum Chordata; class Aves; order Charadriiformes; family Scolopacidae; genus Gallinago; species Gallinago undulata. Next base: position 23,867,088 of record JAOTQQ010000052.1, on the reverse strand, counting down.
TCCCGCGACCGAGCGGCGCAGCCCCCGCAGGCAGCCCAGCCAGCAAGAATGGAAACAGCCCACAGCTCCTGGCACTGCTTCCAAATAACAATGTTCTGGGTTTTGGCCCAAATGTTTAATTTGCAATTAAATTCGTGATGTTCAATTTGCAGCTGAAAAGACAAATATGTTTACAGAAAACCCCGATGCAGTTTTTTTTCTTTTTTTTCCCCTGCGTTCACTGAAATATTCCATCAGTTCATGCCTGTTGTTGAACCACCACCGAAGCGTAGTTCTCAACAGGCTTCAACCTGTTTAATTTCCAAGTGGGCAGCAAATGGCAAATGGCAAATGCTTCTGACGAACAAGCCCTGTGCTCTACCTGCCGGGCACCTCCTGAACCCCGAGGGGCTGCAGGGCACCGGCACCAGGCTTGTCCCATCGTGCCAGGAAAGGTTCCTCACACGTACCTGCCCCATGTCTCACAGGAGGACTAGAAACTGAAATCAGCACCTCGTTTCCAGCTATTAATTTTTTTCAGCTCCGAGAACACAGGTAACGTTGGGATTTCTTCTTCAAAAAGACAACATGATGAATGACAATGTGAACAGAGAACACAATCAGAACAGTGAATAAATGCTGAAAATCCATCTGACCACGGAAGGCTGCTACCAAACACTAATACTCAGCGACAGCAAAAGCTCCTCAGACCATGGAGTTCTGTTTTGAAACAAAGCTGACACAGCCAAGTGAGCACTGCCTACATTTAAACCTTCTTCTTCTCAATTCTTTTAAATATCTGGCTCTAAATTTTAGCGTGTATTTATAGCACGTGCCTCCGGGAGAAGCCCTACCCACTGACACAGCACTCAGGCAGGACACCTGAGAAAACACAGGCTACGTGCCCGGCACACAGTGAGCTTCTACAAACACACCACCACACAAGAATCAACTCCGTGCCATGAAATACTGCAGTAAGAAATTATTTGCATTTCTGAACCCCACCAGTTGTACCACACCACCACGCCTGTTTGCTTTGAGACACAGCACGTGGCTAGGATGGGGCCAGGGTGGTGCAGACAGGCATCCAGTGATCCTGGAGATCCATGGCTGCAGAGCCCATGGGCATGGCCCATCTCACCGCACGGGCAGAGACCCAGCATCTCCAGGCCACGCTCCCGAGTTGTTTGCTCAGCCCAACTTAGATTGCACATTTATCCTTTCTGTGAAAATAACGAGAAACCCTGAAAAGAAGCCATGAAAAGAGCCTTTTCTTTCCTCTGCAGCAAGAAGAGCCCCGTGCGAATAGACCCACCAGGCGTCTAAACAGCAGGTTGCGCACCCGATGTTTGTTTTCCATCTCAAACAAGGAGAGCGTGCCTAGTGATGAAGGAGGCCGAGCACAGGCTTTTATCCAGCCACTTCTGATCTCCCCGTTTCTCCTGCACATCCTGAACTGCCCGAAGGCAGCTTGGAAAACCCCACAAAAGGCCTGAGGTTCATCATCCTCAAAGCAGCGCTGGTTCTTCTCGCAGTTGTCTCGCGCCTTCTTCCCCTGCTGCTCCCTCCCTCTTCGCCTCCCTCTCCCATCGTGCCGCAATTCATTTTGTTCCTTCAAAAAAACATACTCCCTACTGTGTCCATGTCTCTGCGGAGCTCTATGGAGCTACTGGGTTACCTGACAGACAGCCTCTTATTAAGTGTCTTGCATCCACCCTGTCTACCCGCGCTGCCACGGCACGTCCTTCCAGGGGAGGCAGCACAGCATGACCTCCCTGCTGCCAAATGCCTGGCGCGTGTCTGGGGACTGTAAGAAATGAGGATTTTTTAAACACTACATAGCTGCAGGACACGCTTACACTCCCCATCTCTTCAGACACGGCCACAAGCACTCACCGTATTCTCGTTCAGAAGGTCCCGGTGGTTCAAGATGAACACTTGGGAAGGGCCAGGGGGCTACCTGCCCTGGCCAGCACCAGCCCACCCAGCTCCTCACAGCACCGAGCATCACCAGAGTCAGCACTCCTGGCCACCCTCCCTTGGGTTCCACGGTCATTTGGCCCTGGAGGCTTTGCTCAGGGCTGGTGTGACACCACGAGAACGGTAAATCCTTGTTCAATATTTAACACATGCTTTAAAAGCAAACAGGCACCTCCCTTCTCTCTGCTTAAGCACTGGGGGCTTTCTGCAGGGCCTGTCCCTCCTGTCCCCTGGGAGGGATGGCTTGGGGACGTCACCTTTTGGAGGAGCTTCCAAGGGGCATCACAGAGAGGGAGTGATGCAGAACATCAGCATCACTTTTCTGTGCTCCCAAACAGAAAACCTCCGGCAGAACAGACTTTAAAAACAAGCGTTAAAGTCCAACACTACCTCGGGGCAGGAGAGACCTTAGAAAACCATCTCCTCCAGTCCTCCTCGAAGCTGGGAGTAAGAGATTTCCTACTTGTCTCATCTCTGTGGCTGCTTCATAAAAATAATAATGACCACGGACTTCCTGTAGAAGGAGGAGAGCATCACCCAAAAAAACCCCAGGTGTCCCAAAGTGGTCTGTCCACAGACCCTCTGAAGAACACTTTTTGGTTTCTTCATCGCCCCTCCAGTGCAGAGGGAAGCAAGGAGGAAGCAGAAAGGACAAAGAGAAAGATTTTAACAAAAAACCTCAAGGATCCTGCAAAGAACCTTCACGATTACGTGGAACTATTTCTATGCAGAATTAGCAGACTTGCCAAGGAGAACACACAGCGGAGAGTAATTAGCTTTGCTCACTATTTAGAATGAATTCAGATGAATGCAGTGCTATCACAGGGTGATGACCAAATATTTCTCATTCCAGCAGTTAAGGTAAAACAGTAACAACTGAAATAGCACATTTTTAAAAAGCCAAACCCTTCGGCTGTTTACAGTATCTGAGAGTGCTAAAGCTGCTGTAGCTTTTATAGTCGCTTTTAGTAACCCATAAAACACTGGGAAAATTTCAGAAGAAGAAAACTGTGAATGTTGTACAAATTCTGAGAAGGTAAACGAGCAGCTACAGCTCTGGCAGCCTGATGCCAGTGCCCTGCCCGGCACGGGGGTTGACTCGTAAGGAATTAAACAAGGATGGCAACTTGTGTCCAGCCTGTCAAACCAACTTAATACAGGGAATTGTCTACAAACAGCTCTTCTGTCAGGAGAAAAAAAAGCCGTGACAATAGTCAGCGACTAGAAGGTAAAGAGGATTAAGGCACACTTACTAATTGTGAGGGTAAAAACCACCCAAATCACTCTACAAGCTACAACTGAAAGCCCCGTCACAGGATGGGTGAGCCCAGCCCAGCCGTGCCAGCAGGAGCAGGGTTTTACAGATGAATGTGCCAAAACCAAACCTCTCCCTTGCCTCTTAGTGTGGTCACCGGTCATGCCCGAGCGATGGGGCCTGGACCACATCTTAAAAAACCCACAGGCTCTGCTGCAGAAAAGAGCTAACGACACAGAAACATTTGCGGGCTGGGAGGATGCTGGAGGGAGGATCTTTTGGCCTCTTTCTACCCTCTTTAGTTTCTTAAGCTCCTTCCCAAATGCCATCTCTTTGTCCTGATATTCTCATCCATTTGTATTCTCTTCCTTATTCTCCTAAACTTTAATTTTCTACCCTCTCTTGTCTTTCGCGTGGATCTACTTAGAAATCAGTTGTGATATTCCTGCCTGCAATACCGTGTACGGGTGAGCTAAATCCTACCCTATGCTCTGCATCCCTTCCTACACCTACATTTCATCCCAGAAAATCACTTCAATCCTTCTGCAGACCAGAGTCAGCCAGGGTCTCACTATTCCCAGAGGTGGATGACATCGCTAATGCGTATGTATTACACACAAGCAGAAATCGATGCTGTCTGCTGTACATCTGGATCAATATCATGGAAATAAAAATGGATTCTGGACATATGAATAAAATAAGAAAGAAAAAAAAAAAGAGACGAAAAAGAAACCAGAAAATCTTTAAAGAAACCCATAAAATGAAAGGCAGAAAACCCCAGCAATTCCACCATATAAATACCTAAATTTATTTACAGTGCAACTATTTTTAGATACCCCATTTTAGTCACTAACCTGCATTTATTCGAGCGTGGGTTTTGGTGGTTTTCCTTTTTAACTGTGGAAGCTTTTTGGTCAGATATAGTAACAAGCACTCACCACAGCAATTTTAATTAACAAGCTCTAATAAATTTGCACATGTTGCAATATACAGCTCTGCAAATACACGTGTGCCTCCCCCTGACTGTGGCCAGGCTGCTCCGCAGGGAGGCTGCTCCTTGGACATCAAATCCAGCCCTGATGCTGGTACCCGGGGGATGTCCATCCCTCTCCCCCCACCAAAAGCTGCCTCCGGCTGCCCCCTCCCAGCCCCATCCCACCCGCCACCTCCAGAGGTTCCCCCCCACCCGATGCCGTACCCCCCTCTGCAAAGATGACACAAACCGCTGCCTTTTTGGGGTAAATCTCAGTCGTTTTGTCTAAAGCCAAGCTGTCAGTCAGAGGCCAGGCTCGTTGGCGCTTGGCAGAACCAGCGAGACAGTCGTGCCAAAGAAGGGGAAAAATTCATCTCACTCTCGTCAAAACCTCCCAATTCCCACCAAAATCATCCAGGGCACTGATGTTTGCCCCCGTTTTTTTTAACCCTTAAAAGGCCATTCACTCTTAGTGTGGGACACTGAGCAAGAACAGAGGGAACCGCTACGTTTTCCCCCCAACTCTGGCAGCCCCCTGCCCTAGACCTGACTCCCTTTCCGAGGGGAGCGTCCCACACTTCAGTCAAGGGTGCCAGACCCAATGCAGACCCAAACCCCACCTGCTTCTGCCATCCAATACCCTGTCCCCAGATCTGGTCCCCATCTCCCGCGGCTGAAGTGGTCCCACTGATGTCAAGAGACTGGTGCCAGCACCAGAAAATGGATAATGGTAACACGGATGATCTCTTCTGTATGTGGTGTGCACAAAGCTGGTCAGCACGACACCCACTGGGATTCCTCTTTTTCGAAGAAGAGAAGAAATGCTTTCCAGTGGATGTGATGTTTTATACATACATCTTTCCCCTCTCAGTTATTTTAGAGGTGGTATCAGTCAATTAGCTTTTCTTCCACAGTAAACTGTTTCTCATTTTCAAGGGAAACACACAGAAAAGGGTATAATGTACTTGCCACTTATCAAAAATATCCAGCCATATCCTAGAAGTATAGTACTGTCTAGGTTGGAAGGGACCTTTCAGATCATCAGGTCCAACCATCAACCTAACACTGACAAAACCATCACTAAACCATGTCCCTCAGCACCATGTCTGCCCGGCTTTTAAATACCTCCAGGGATGGTGATTCCAGCCTCTTCCAACACCTGATAATGCACTCAGTGAAGAAACTTTTCCTAATACCCAATCTAAACCTCCCCTGGCCCAACTTGAGGCCGTTCCCTCTTGTCCTGTCGCTTGTTACTTGGGGGAAGAGACCGACCCCCGTATCATCAAGTTTAAGTATTTTGACGAAGAAAACGAGAGAGTATCAACACGTGGTGAACAGAAACAGGCTGGCTGCTGCTAGGCTTTGTGAACGTTTCCATGGTTTGGAGGATTTCAGTGAATTATACCCTTCGCAGACAGCAACAAGTTCGCAAAGGCTTCTTCTGGGCCGTGCCTTGTGCCGGCATATGGGAATCTTACACCGAGGCTGCTAGCCAAGGCTCTTCTGACATGATGTAAAGCATCTAATAATTATACAGCAAATATGACGAGATGGAATTGAACCCGATCTCAATTAGCAACCAGAAGTATCCTTCCAACCGAGATTAATATTGATTAAACCATAACAAGACTAGTACTTGCCAATAAGAGCTCTATAAAATCAAGGAAAGGTGAGGCCAACCTCTAAGTTGGGAGCACTTTGTCACGAGCCGTAAAGACAAGTGATTCTCCTATGGCCTAATTTGTCCTTTTCAAAAATGGAAGTTTGGCTCTGTATAATTCAGGAAATTACAGTCATTTCAGCGGACGGTTAGACTGGCCGGGAGCCCAGAGCAGAGATCAACAGCCTTCAGGAGATGGCTCCGTTTGCCTTTCAGCTTTCCCTACGCCCGGTACAGCATTCATCACACCAAATCCCACTCCTCTTCTCCCTTCCCCCCTGTGAGAAACATGAACTAAGACGTGATTCCCACTACTGGTGTACTGTACTTCAAAATATTGGCTTGTGCTTTTTAATTTCCCCCCCTGTACCAAATTAAGGTGGATATTTTGGAGCTGAACAAATATACTGGATTTATTGGCTCTTCCCCTGAGTGAGGCATAATAGTTCCACCAGCCCGATCCTACATTTCCTTTACATGGAAATGGTTGGATTTATTACCAGCCATTTTTAGATCATATTAAGTCAAACCGTAACAACTAAGCACCCTTTAGGGCTTACTGCAGATTACAAAATGCTGCTTGAAAAACAGACATGCAAGGGTATGAGAGGCAACAATACAAAGCTTACAACAAATCTTATTTTCAAGATTCTTGATCCTATTTAAGTAATGTTTTAAGATGTTCAGGCCAACTTCAGAGAGCTTCCATACAGTTCACCAAACACTGAGGACTACTATTCTTCAAAATGTAAAAATACATACACGCAGATCATTAATTAGCAAGTACTGTTAAAGCAAACTTCTTTTAACAAGTTTTTATTATTTCTTTTCTGATAAAAAGCTACTTGCCAAGAACCAAGATGAAAAGTGACAATTATTAATTCCCTTAAGATGAGGGTAGGGGGTAAACGAAGCTTGGGAACCTCTACACGCTAAAAAAATCTTAGCTTGGGAAAGGATTTATGCCCATGTTCCTCAGCTGCTCAAATGCTTCCCTAAAATGGGGCTCGTGTGCTTTCCAAGGCAGTAGCCACACGGCTCTGGCCAGGGAGCATGGCATTGCATTAACACAAGCTGCTCCAAGATCTGCTCCACAGTGTGTGCTGAAAGACAGACCTTGTCTGTCCTGGTGAGGAGATGACTTGAACAGAAAAAGGCACTGAAAGCCCAGGAGAAAGAGGCAACAACTTTTCCAGGCTAGTACTGGAGACATCAATTCCAAATGCAAATTAATAAATATTAATGCAAAGAGGTAGCAAGCCAGTAAGCTACAGGCACAGCCGGTATTATCTCATCAAGGAGCTTTTCTGGCTGTTTCAGATTTTACCTGCGCGCAAAATTGCAATCCTTCACATCCAACAGCAGGCAGAAATCAGCCTAACACAGTGAGGGTAGTAAAATGTAATACAGAAGCTTATTAGGAAATAAACAAGTCTGTCTCCAGCAGGCCATGACAGGAGAGCATCAGGAAGCCAAGAACCACCCAGATGCTTCTTTCACTGGGTGCAGCCACTTATATTTCTGCAGGTTGCTTGGGACAATGGCACAATACCAGCACAGTGACGCCCAAGGGGTAGAGCGCTGTAAGAGAGCAGTAGCTGCCCACGGAGGCACTCATGATTGCTAAGCCTCTAATCCCAGCTTTGATTCCCTCTTCCCTCCATAATCACAAACACAGCTAGAATTAATCACTGTTTGCAAAGTTAAAGGTTGCTTTTCTTCTCTCTGCTTAGGATGGGCCCTAGGTCACACATGGGTTAGCGTGGGTGTAGACATGGGCCAGACACCCTTCAGAGTCTGGCGTTCCCCTAACCCACAGTAAAACCCCCAGCAAAAATAAAAATAACAACATGGTGATAAAAACCCCAGCGTCTACTTACTCAGCAGCGGTTCTGACTCGGGGGCCACTCCTCCCCGTCTCCTGGATTCCTCTCTGAGCAGACCCTGACACCCCCACCCACAACATCTCTGCCCACCCTGGCTCTAGGCTAGCCCGGCTCTGTGGTCTGCTCTCACTCATCTCCTCCCTCTTCTGGTACGCTCTTCCCCCTCCTTTCCGATCGTCCTTTGATACCAGATGTGTCGAAAAGAAGCCCTGGCCAGACAGCCAGGAACTGGACAGGACAGTACCTTCTCTTGAAAGCTAGCCAAGCTGATACTCGTTCACGTTGAGGACCTTCTACCTTGCTCTGGAGCTCAAGTGGGCCTTTTGGCCAGCACAAGTGCAACTGATTTCCAATTCAGGTCACCTTCACATCACAACGACGATCAGGCTTCAGTCATTAGGTCCACCAGCCTTAACGATCCCTTTGTAACTCTTCTAGATGTTATTACATTGCACACTCCTTTGTTTGGATTATCTCAAAGCATCCCATTTCTTGTTATTATAGAAAGTTGAGAAACATAACATGAGCAGGGCTCCTAAAAAATTAGATTTATGCCCAGTTGCACTGTGCAAGCAGAGTTATGGTGCAGAGAAAATTACAGGCAATAAATAAACGTGTATATAGATAGAGGATGTCTTTTAATACATATCTGCAAAACGTTCTTTGGAATGCTTAATGAGAAACCTATTTCTGGTCCTCTAAAAAACCATTTGCTTAAGACTCAGTGTGCTCTGTACTTAACTAGGGTTAGTGGGCCAGCAAACACAGCATTTTTCATTTCCATTTCAAAGGATTCCAGCAGAGGCAGATATTTTCAAACACTGCATTTGCAAAATAGTACTGCTATTAAACCTGTAAGACAAAATAATTGTGTCACCCGCCACAGAAAATCTCGGTGTCATTTGGTATGCCACTGGAAGTGCGGAGGGACGGCGGGCACCCTTCCAAAGTACAGGTTACACCCATAAATCCTCTTTCACTCACCCCAGGAGCTTCTTTATCTGATTCTCTGGGATTGTGCAACACTCCTGGAGCTGACTTTAAAAAAAAAAGGCAGGAGTCTACAATGAAGTTTTTTCCTCCTTGCCTCCCATGGTCTTACAGAGCAGTGTCATGTGGATAGATTGGGCTAATCTGATAGAACTGCCTACTAAAATAACAGCCGATACTCAAAGATGATCTGAAAAATACCACCCAGCCAGATTCATTCCCCACTGCTGCCCCCTCTGACCCAGAAACTGCCCAGGATTAATGAGCATCTCCTCCTCTCACCGCTGTCTCACGGTGCTATTTGCTCTGCCTGGACACCCTGGCACCCAAGATGGACAACGGCCGGAATAAATCACGTGCCTCCATTGCTTACACACACGCAAACTGCAAGGAAAGCACTTCGGTGGCATATCTGTCACACAAGAACGTCACAGCACGTTTCACAGTTAGCAAAAAGTCCAACCCTGCTCGCTGGAGTCAATACACAGGTCGGAAGCACAGACTGCAGTCAATAAAGGCAGCGAAGATGTGGAGAAAGCCCAGAGATGACAGACAGTAAGCACAAGAAAGACCAAAAGATGAGGATGCAACATCCCACTAATTTCGTGACAAAGAAAAGGTGGCTTTGAGAGCGAAAACAGGCAACCAATAAAACCTGACATATCTAAGTTGAAGATATTATCATGAGAAACCTAAAGACTCCCCATGCATCGAGAAAACAAGCTTGAAAAAGCAATGACCGGTTGCGCCAGAAATTTATAATCTCTCAGCTGCTGAGATTGTGAACAGTGGCACTTTGTAATCTTATAGGGAAAGCAGCTCGAATGCCATCTGGTCATATATTTCTGGCCAAGATCATTTTGTGGAGCCTGTAATGAAAAAAGTTGTGCATCCTCCTAAAAATCCAAATTATGCCAGCTGTGCCACAGTGTCACTTGTGTTTTTAAGGAGAAGGACAGCTGTCATTCCCTTTCTGCGTAGATAGGAAGCAGATCGCCTTGCTTAAGAGACCTAATTTTCTTGGATTGCCCTAAATTATCTTACCTGTTGCTAGAAAAAGAAAGGGTGAAGTCCCTGTTAACAGTTTTGGTTTGATTTTTGCAGACATCTGTACAGCGCTCGGTTCCTACGCCCACCTCGCTGAGCTGCTGTGAAGAAGGTGATATTTGTACCTTGACTCTAATCTGAACCCGAGCCAGTACAAGGAGAGTACGGGCTCGCCAAAAATCAGCAGACCTGCCTTGGCATAAAACCAGTTGGAGAGAGGGTGCAGTTAAGCTCGTCATCTTCACCCCTCCTAACGAATGAGACGTTTCATATTTTAGATATTACCTCAGCATCTCACTGCCAGTTTTAAATTGCTCTGTCATCCCAGATTAGTGCTCATCATTCCTGCTCATGTAAACTAAACGGTACCTCTCCTGAAAAAAATGGGATTACAATGAGGACTGCAGGGCATGAAATTCCTAATCCATAGGGAACTAATTGTTGTAGGTACTTCTTGGTATTTCCATCCACCGAGCCGCCCATTTGAACCTGTATATTTGCTATTATGTTATTTAAAGGTCAAATCATGTTTGCCTTAAGCACACACCTCCTCCCACTGGCTCCAAGGGGCTATTTACAAAAGCAAAGACATACAACCTCGAATGAGCAGCAAAAGAGACACCACCACCAAATTCTCTACAGCCAACCTACGAGCTTCCAGGACACCAGAGCAAAGAGCGCACCTTGGAAACCCACAGCCTGTCCAGACTCCTCCACCCGTTCACAAAGAAAAGCAGCAGTGGGGAGAATTATAGCCCAATACCGAGTGTGACAGGAAGGAAATAGCATTGGGAAATGCTTATTTTAATGACAGAAAAATATTTGCCAGGCTTGGGTTTAGCAGCGGTAGAAATGTTATTACTTTCCAAGCTGGAAGAGGAAATATTTCAAGGGCTATTTTTGACACCTTCACTGTGGCTTGATTTCTGCATCTATTAAGAAAGAGTCTATATAGCTTGTGCTGGGGATGTTTTGCAAATCTTTGCATAAAACTCTATTTTATAGGGCTATAGCGTGATAGAATTGTATATAATTTAGATCAGGCTGAACAGCTAGCAAAATTGGATGTCTATGAAAATATTAAATTCCCCTTGGTTTCATTTCCAGAATTAATGCTAAACTCATTGTCTTCTTCATTTTATTATTACTCAGACTACATGGAAGCAAGACAGGAAAGTGCCCCATGAAGCACTGCTGTGTAAAGAGGGCTGATGAATACAGATTCCTTCTTAATGCATGGGTTTGTCAGCCTTTTAATCCAAAATATCCTTAAAATGTTCAGAATATAGAAAGCTTTATTTCCTAGCGATTTGCAGTTTGATCTCTTCCAGCACGCTTACGTTGAGTGGAATCCATTTACAAATACCATCACTGCAAGCACTTCAAAGCCCAGGAAATGTCTTTTAATTGTAATTACTGTGCCTGTCTTGGACCGTCCTGAGCCTCCCTTGAAACGCCCACTGATTTTGGTGGGACTGCAGAAGCTAAGGGACTAAGTGATGACACGGGCGAGTACATTCCCTCTGTTACACTGCTCCGAAATTAGACAGAGAAGAAGCAATATTTCTGTGCTGCAAAGTTCCAGTAACCCAGACAATCACGGCGAGCGCAGTAAGCGAATGGCTTTGAAGGATGAACATTTACAAATGTGGGACCATCGAGCTCTGGAAATTACCTCTCACAGTTATGATGATGTACTTTAGCTTCTCCCTCATTATGTGCAGGCAAGTTTTTAGTCTAATTTCTGGGTTCAGGGCTTTCTGAAAAGAAACAGTCGTTCATTTTAATCTTGGAATGAAGAGGAATGAGAGAAAAGAAAAACGAGGCAAAGACACGTCTACAAAAATGGATTCTTAACGTGGATTTCTCCTGGCTATTGCTTATTTCTCAACTGCTCCTCTTTAATAGAGCCCATCTCTGTTTCGAACACATAATGTTATCCTTCCTCTATCCTACTCCTTCCGTGCATAATAAAGTGCATTTAAGGTACTTATATGGCTGTTGGTACTAAAGGATGTGTGCACCTTTTTAGTCTATCTATCTTCATAATACCTGTGGGAGCTGGGAAAGTCCTATTACAGGCTCAGGCTCAGAACATCAGAGATATTTAGGGGCCTGCCACTGAGATAAATGGGATTAGCTGCCCCATGGCTCTTCTGGCTCAGAGCCTCCGCTGTGTCCCTAAAATCACAAAGGACATCTTAAATGAAGCAGGGAAGCACGCTTATGAGTCTCACTACCTAGGCTGGGGGGCTCATTTCTGGCCCAGCTTTTCCTTTTTGAATTAGTCATGTATTGTTAAAGGATAGAGATATTAGATAAGGTAAAAATCATGTCATTCTCTTCTGTCCACACACATTTTCTGTGCTGTTGGCATACACTGGCTACAACCACTTTGGTATACTCTGCTGTAATCCAGCTCAGTTTTCTCGCAAAAGCCTCTGCAGAGAAGTCCACAAATAACCACGAGATCTCTTATTTAGCTCAACACTCCTGCCTCCTTCACCCTCAGATCAGCAAATAGACAAGAAGGGCAGAGAACTGCTGGAGAGGGGACAACAAAGGGCCACAAAGATGATTAAAGGCCTGGAGCATCTCTCCTATGAGGAAAGGCTGAGGGACTTGGGTCTTTTT
>JAOTQQ010000052.1:23823788-23854581 GCA_026546715.1 Gallinago undulata | reverse complement strand
GTGGTGGAGTCTTCTTCTCTGGAGACATTCAAAACCCACCTGGACAAGTTCCTGTGCAACCTGCTCTAGGTAGACCCGCTCCAGCAGGGGGGTTGGACTAGATGATCTCCAGAGGTCCCTTCCAAGCCCATGTGATTCTATGACTTTTATTGCCCTTTGCACCCGGTGAGCGGTTGCTTCAGCAAAGCAGAGCGTGCCCAGGAGAGGGCTGGGTGGCCGTGGGTGACCACGCTCACCCCGACCAACACGGATGGCTTGTAAAGGAAACTCCCATCTTTCCTGGGGGGCTCCACGAGTTTTCCCCCCCAATTCTGAGTAACAGACGTACAAAACACACCACGCACACCACCTTCCCACAGGGCACAACAGGAGCAGCGTGACTCCTGTCCTCCACGCTCGGGAATTTATCTCAACGCACAGGTATCGATTCTGAACGTCAAACCTCCCAAAAGCAAGCAGCGAGCTGGTCTGACACAAGGCAGCAGCGCACACTCTTCATAAAGAAACAAAACCTCACCGTCTCAAAACTGGGTTTCACACAAGCACCTTCGAGTGGTCAAAACAAGCCACCACCCTGGAGCTCTTGCCTCGGGAGGGTTACGCCAAGCCACCCCGGTCTCCTCACCCAAGGGCACCACGACCTACAGTGGCCAGATATCCATCAGAATAGCGGGGATGGAACATTTTTTCTGACTGCAACCACAGGAAGATGTGAATTTTTTTTTTCCTCCACGGTCACTAAGTAGCCCAGAGTAACCCCAGGACACTGCTCCATCCTAATTGCCAGAGGCACACGCCTCTGAATAAAGAAGGGACTGTATTTCCCACTTCCTCAAAGCAATTACCTCTTAAGATATGCCTTAGTTCAATCTTTCCAGGATTTAAATTAAGCCAAGTATTAAATCATCCAAAGCTAACTACCTGAACAGTTTCAACATCTTTCAACATCTTAAAAACAGACAGTCTTTGATGCTTGTTACTTTTAAGACACAGAATTTTGTCTAGAAATTGACCACTTACATTCCTTACAGCGGAAGCTGAGTGAAAAAAAAAACAGAACTATTTCCAGACTCTAATTAATATTTTATTATTTAGCCCATATGTGAGAAGTGCCTTGGGTCTGTCAGGCAGATTTTTATATTAACATGAGGCACTCTAGGATGTTAAAACCCAGGGGTTTGTATGAGGCTTACAAACACACAGTTGCATGTGTGTTGGGTGTAGGAGGGTTGAAGAGGAGAACTCCATCTAGAGAGACCTTTGGATTGGGGTTTTGGACTTGCACTGTTGGCTTTGTCTAAGAGGTTACCGTGCCAGCACGGTCACCATGGTCCTCCCTCAGAGCATGTACACAGGCCCCGTCCATGGGATCAGCAACTCTTGTAAATAAGAAATTACAAATGGTTCCTTGGATGTTAGTTTTGCTAATTTGACAGTGTTGAAAAATAATTTTATTCCTAACAGGAGTTCAAAGCGTGACTGCTTCCTCGCCTAAATTGCCTGTTTGCAGCCATCTGAAATGGAAGTATTTTATCAGCTTAGCTTGACAGAGTGAATTTTGATTACCAGAAGAAAAAGAACCTCCAGTATCCGATTTCAGGTTCCAAATCGTTTCGGTTCATTGTGAATCTCTGGAAGTGCGGAGCAAAAGTACTCCATTTCCAGTTTAACGCTGCTACAAAGTACCCTAAATCTGCAGCTCTACAGATAAATAAATGTCTGGGTTTTCATACAAAGAGGACAAAACTCCAGTGAAATAATTAGCAAGATTTACTGTCGCGCTGTGACCACAGGGAAGATTTAAACGTGCTGTTGGTGGCTTGCTCACCTCCTGGGTCGCTTGGGAAGCTTCTGGTGCAGAGCACAACAAATATCAAACGGTCCATTTCGGGTGATGGAAGCCCTCAGCCGACGTGCTGTGACCCATCCCTCGGAGCTGGCAGGGAAGCTTCTGATCCCTATCGCGCCCGCCATCTCAAATGCCTCTCCTTTTACAATCTATTCCACAATACAGACCTGGGAGTTTTGCGACAGCCCTGACGCCAATCTTTTTAGTCCTTTTAATGAAAATTAATCATCGTCCTTTTTTTTTGTTTTTTTTTTTTAAATGGAAAAAGACAAAACCTGTACTGTGTCTGCTGACAGAGTTCCGTATATCGCTCCTAATTATTTTAAATGGGTTTTTTTTTTATGTTTGGAAGAAATATGCTTTTTGTGTCTCTTTGCTGACATACCCCAATCTATCCCCTAGATGTCCAAGCACGACTGCTGCTGACGAGGCTGTTCCCTCCCCAACGCTGTTTGCCAGCATCTCCCTTCCCTGTGCTCAGGAACCTGCTTCTGAAGACCCCAAAGGGAGGGTGTGCAAGCGTTACTTGGTTATTTACGTATTCTGCTGGTGTTAAGCTACCCCCATCTTCAAAGCAGAGCCACCATCCTCAGAGAACCCTTCAGCTCTACCAAAGCGGAGCGTGCAAAGCAGCAAAATTCTCAGCCCCGCTGCCCAGGAGGGAGGGACTGTTAAAGCTCAGCCTTTCCAGCTTCTTCACACCTACGTCCCGGGGTGGTTTGTCGCCTTGCCCACGCCACGTCCACTTCAGCGGCCACGGAAGCGCCTCTCCGGCAATTTCAACAGCCTCTGCATCAGACCCCTGTCCTGTGTCATCTTTATTTATATGGAAGGGAGGTTTTTTGCACGCCGTGGGACTAGGAGTGTGTCTACTCCTTTAGGAATGAAGAGCAGAGATCCTGGGCAAAGAGCTGCTGCGAGGACAGGCCAGTTTGTTTCGATAGCCTTTTTTTCGGTGGCACTAATGTCTGACTGTTGCAAGAAGTCAGAGATCCCCCCCAAGAGGGATGCCTGGCCCTGCCATTCGGTGCAGGATGAGGCATGAGCCTCCTCCCCATCCCTGCTGCCCCACCAGCTCCACGCTGACCCCAGAGCAGTGGCTGCCAGCACCGCTCCCCTCCGGCACCGCAGCCCCTTCACGGCCTTAACGGGTGTCCCTGCTTTAACAAGTCTCCCCACAATGCTTACCCCTGGTCTAACAGAGACGTTTATTCCCACAGCTGTGTTTCTGCTATTACAGTTCACTCAGCAGTTGGGTTTGATGAGATGATTCCTCGGGGTGACTCATATTCCACCCTCCGTTAAGCCCTGAGGCAGCTGTTATCTGGGCAGTGATTGAGTAGTTTTACAGCAAGTATTTCACATCTCCTGCTTTCCTTACCTCCTCTCTTCCCTTTGGAGATGGACGAGGCAGGTCCCTATCAACCCCTCCAGGAAAAGTGTCCCCAACTGCTCCTGGGGACACTTCCAGCTCCTCCAGGAGCACTACTGACCTCAGCATCGCTGCCTGAAGAGGTCCCAGGGGGGAAGCTGCTCACACCACCCCGCAGCAGGCAGGATGGGGGATGGAGACGGCCCCAAAGAGCTTGGAGAAAGCTGTGGCATGCAGCAAGGAGAGGGCTGAGAGCCCTACAGGCTCGTGCCCTCAGCTCCATAACTACAGACCCAAAGAACAGATAATCGGACCCTGTGAACTCACTCCTGTTACCTCCACTGACCAACGGCTTCTTTCCCTGCTTTACACCCAGCAGACAAGGGCTTGTTCTGTTTCCTTTGAACCCCAGAGATAAAATGTTATATTTGTCACTGCGTATTTAACTTTCTGGGGTTCTTTCAGAGTGGTGCAGCCTGTCACAGCTTCATTCCCCAGTGCAAACCTGGAAAGTCACTGGGCCGTGTCCTAACCCAGTTGCATCAACTTATTCAGAGGTGTCAAAACTTGGCTCAGTTTTGCAGAAGAGGCTCTTTGGTGAGTCAGCTTCCCAGTAAATCTTCGGGGTTGTTAATCCCCAGGCGGATCCTACTCCGATGCCATACGCGTATAGTGTTTTCCTTGGCTAGGAATAAAAGAGAGCTGCTTCAGACACGCTGTGCTTCAGCTGTAGAAAATGTCTCGATTAGCATTTCTTGTTTGGTTTTGGGTAACAAGAGGAAATAACAATAGACTCCAAATATCTTTCTCGTTCGTAGCCGAAGCTGGCCTGCATAATTAAAGGTAATTGTTAGCTTCTGAATAGCTTGGCGTTTCCCGCTGCACCTTCTGGAGAAGAGAAAAATCCAGAGCGAAGGACTATTGAATTGTGGATGCTCGTTCAGCATTCTCAGTGAGCATTTTCCTCTTGTATTTAAGCCAAAACAGTAAGTAATGTAGGCAGGAAGCATAGAGAGCAATTGCTTACTGGTGACCAAAGGTAAGAAAGGTCAAACGTTTATTTCCTATGCCGCTCCTATGCGTGCAGTGCCCAGAATCTTTTAATTATATTTCATGGTACTCTGAACTCGTACAAGGACATAAAACATATTTATAGCTCACTTAAACTCTTGGTAATGAAACAGCCATCCTACACGGGACCTCTGCTAATCAACTGAAGTCTTTCTGTGCATTAACTTTAAAAATGCAAAACAGCACTTGTTCGTTCTCCAGCAGAAATCCTTTTCACAGTTTAAAGGCAACAACAAAGAAAAGCTATTTTTTTGTTGTTTGATAACAGTTTGAGTCTGTATCAGTTCACTTGTGATGCCTGAAGTACAAAACTACAATTTCACTGGCAATGCACGTTTATTATAACTGTTATTATTATCTCACCCACACTGTGACGAACGCTGAAGAAACATGTAATAAAAAGATCACCACTCTCTAAAGCTTTTCCTGTCTAAATATGTAATTTTCTCTCTTTTAGACAACAGCAAAAAAAAAGGGGTAATCAAACAAAGAGGTCTTTAAAGATTTCACTTAACTAATCATACTTGATGCAAATTTCTGATGAGGAGACTGAAAAGCCGCCGGACCGCTCTGCTCCTGTGATTATACACCTCACAGCAAACTCACCCGACACATCTTACACGCACCCTGCACGCTGGGGATCTGCTTCAAGATGAATTTTGGGGAAGACGATGAGCCAAGCACATTAACTGTTTCTCAGGCTGAGATTAAAGAAAGGGGTCAGTGCTTTACCATGGCACCAGCCAGCTGCTTTTGCTTTTCTTTCTCCCAACCATCACCATGCTCAGGGAAAGGAAAAAACTCAACTTGCTGGTGGAACCTTAATTCAGCTCCCCGATGTGCGTGCATTATGATACGATCTTTAATTAGCCTACGAGGAAATTAATAATTATGGACTGAGTGCAGGATTTGGCTGCTGTACAGTAAATAATGCACCCCGCTACACAAGGGATGGTGATGATTCAGCAGACATCATCTATCATATGCCCTGCAAGAGGCAAGGGGCCTGCGAGAAAAAAACTAATAGTCTAGGATCACATCATTAGAGAGAGAATATGAATAGTGTATTTGTGTCGGGGGGAGAGGGGGCAAATTAAGACTGCACAAGAAATCTCAGTTCTAGTCTTTCGCCTTCTTGCTTTTTTGTGATGGACTACAGGAGAGACAGGGAGGGACTCTTTATCAGGGAGTGGAGCGATAGGACGAGGGGTAATGGTTTTAAACTAAAGAGGGGAGATTTAGATTAGACTTCAGGAAGAAATTCTTTACAGTGAGGGTGGTGAGGCACTGGGACAGGTTGCCCAGAGAAGCTACAAACGCCCCATCCCTGGAGGTGTTCAAGGCCAGGCTGGGTGGGGCTTGGAGCAACCTGCTCTAGTGGGAGGTGTCCCTGCCCAGGGCAGGGGGGTTGGAACTCAATGATCTTTAAGGTCCCTTCCAACTCTAACCATTCTATAATTCTATGACTATGCAAACATGAAGATATTCAGTGTTTCTTATCTGTTTCATGCAGGAGACATCATCAAAGAGAAGCTGAACTGTGTAGCAGTTCAGGGACCTGATGGTGACAGGTTGGGCACCACCAGGAAGGCAATTGCACTGCCAGGCTGAGCTTCACGGTGAGGAGCTGAGAACCCGACACAATAAGGGGACGAGAGGAAAGCTCACCTGGCTCAGCTCAACCGTGTCCTCTCCAGCCTGACCCAAAACTGCTGCGACAGACACAAAAAGCAGAGGAAGCCAAATCCTGAAGAAACATGAACAATTCTGTTCCTTTCACAGAGCTGCAGCCAATGCATCGCCCGACACTAAAAAGACCAGCTGGTTTTGTGACGGGGACAGCCAACCGTACAGCCAACTCCTGTTCCCTCAGGAGGAACATCAGTCGGTGCTCTGGGGCTCTTGATGCCACCAAAGCTCCTGGTGAGCGCTGCAGGACCAGGAACGCTACCTCCCTACCGTTATTATTTGGGGAGCCAAGCTTGAAAAGCAGAGATACAGACGAGCCCCGGATTCACACTGAACCAAGGCAAACAGGATGCTCTACTTCTGCCCTCGGGTTGTCACAAATACAGCACAAAGCAAACACGTTATGGCTATATATTATTCTTGGGTATTTCCACCTTGGGTATTTTCCACCTTCTCCTACAGCCAGGAGGGCTGGGGCAGAGCCGCAGGCACAGGTGGGCGCACCAGAAAGGAGCCAAAATAGTAAATTCCAGCCCTTTCCCCCATGACAAGTTTACTACATGCTGCCGCGCAATACTTTTACTGGCATTCATTAGTCCTTGAGGACCAATTTATTCATTTTTAGCAGCATTAGAGCAGCATTTCACGAGTGGATCGCTGTGCTGCCGGGGCTGTAGGAAGCTGCTCAATTATCTCCAGCGCGTTAAAAGCTGGATCCAGGCTCGATGCTAATCTGAAATCGTAACAAGCATTATTTCCCCGAGCTTTGATTCACTGACAGTCTGATCCCCAGCTCGCAGCCGCCTCCGGCTTTTGGGGAGGGAGGCTGGGGGCGTTGGGTTTGCTTATTTATTTCTATCATTGCCCTGCAGCTTGGGAAACGGCGGAGCGGGGACGGTCACCACCGGGGTGCTCAGCAGCAACGCACGACTGGAGAGGAAAACCAGAAGATGGAAGCCCCCGGCATTCACAGCGAAGCTCTTCCTCCTTTTGTATCCGATTTCTCCTAAGTTTGGAGCTCTGTTCCTGTTTAAGAATGGCTGGAGACCACAATTTAGCATTCACGTTTAACTAGGCATTTGTGGCATTCCCAAGTCAAATTAACAAGCGTGTTGCCTCTTGACATGTAAATACACTGTAATATTCATTCCCAGCGACACCTACAAACAATACAGCCATTCCTGAAACTGGGACTTGCCCCATTTCAATGGAAATACACACACACCTGTCTACATATGTACATACACACACTTTTTTTTCTATTTATTTGACCCCCTCCCTTAATCATCACCTCCAAGCCACTCAGTTTCAATAAATTCATGCTCTTTAACTGTGCTGCTTTGAAAATAATCACAGCCCTCGTGCTTTTTCTAAGAATGAAAACCCAAGCAATTTTGATGGCTCTCACTATAATTTTTCCTATTTTGTTTAATTTTGTTTCAGGCTCTGAACACTTGGCAGCTCTCGTGGGTTGAGCCGGGGAAAGAGATTAGGGTTGGTGTTTTAAGGCAGTAGGTATAGCGATCAACGTGGAAATATCTTGGAGATGTAGCTATGACAAATAGAGATAACAGTTCCAGCAGAAATAAAGCTAGGTAATCAATAAAAAGGTACTTCAGAGGGAAAAACTGAATCCTTATTTGTCTTCTTTCCTGATGAATGCAGTCTCACTGGGTTCCTACCTGGGCTCCTACATGGGCTGCTGTCATGGTGGCCCTTGGGCGAAGCGTGTGCTGTTGGTCAGCCCTTGGTCAGCAGGAATTGTTACTGAGCAGCATGGAAGGACTTTCTGCAAAGGACTGATCCTGCTGGGGTAGCAGTGGATTAAGAGGAGTATTTCTAAAGAGAAATCCTTACAGGCCCCTGAAAAACTACCATTTTCACATGTCCTCTCCTAAAGAAGGCAATCTAGCTGAAGCAAAATTCCTAGTGTATCCCCACCCCTGGCTCCATCGACTCAAAGCACCTGATGCTGGACTCACACTTTGCAGAACCAGGTCCTGTAAAGCTGGGTTTTCTAATTTCTATTTCTCTTCCCAGTAAAACAAATCCAGCTCATTGGTGTCTTGGCCAAATCTGCAGCTTTAACGAGAATGACTTAACACTACTCAGTTTCTTCAAAAGTAGCTATGAACTGCTGGGTAAAATGAGGGTTTTCTTTCCCTCTAACCTGGCTAATTTCAGAAAATACAAGAAATAGAATCAAAATACTCTGACACAGCCTGGGAGGGAAGTGAGGTACTGGAAAAAGCTCTGCACATATTACACGATGTAAACTGTGCTTTTAAATTCAAGAAGCTGTGTTGGGCTGAAGGGAGGAAACTAAAAGAGTGGAAAAGGGGGGAGAGAAGTAAAGCATTCTTAAACAGCCATGGCATACATGAAGGTGAAATGTTTGTCAGTGAAGGCTTCAGCCTCTTTCCACCCCAAGGAGGGATTATCTTTGACTCTCCCTGTAGACAGATCAATTCTCAGCCTAGTTTTCATAGGCACAGAGCACCTTCAAGTTCCCATTTGTACCCCTGGTACTCATGCTGTACTCTAAAAAAATCAGCCCGACTACCCTAATCACACAGGCTACCAGATGCCAAAAACCTCTGTTATATCCTTGGCTTCACTTATACAAGTTGTTTGCAGACCTCCCTCATGGTTTTGATCATTTCTTCCACATTGGACGGGGCATTTCACAAAACCCCACTCATACCAACGACCCAAAGAGCATTCAGAGCCAGTGCCTACTCCCCCTTAGGCGGAGGCCTCTGAGGATGAATGCTTCAAGATGTCTTGGTTGATAAACAACTGCAAGATATGGGATAACATGATGTGTTTTGTTCTCTTACCAGAAGAAGATCACTGCATTTTATGACTACAGGGACTTCTGCTACTCCCGCACCTTACCCAAAGCCAAGGGACTTGGGCTCTGTTCCCATCTGGTATGACCTTCCACTCATCTCCTTCCTCCGTGCTCAACTCACCCAAACCTAGGGTTTCTGTTGTTTTTAAACAAAGTCCTTGGACCACAGGTCGAATCTCAGACAGGCAGGGTGCCCTGCAGTGCATTACAGTAACGAGAAGCTTCTTGGCTCTCTGCATGTGCTCCTCCAATGCCAATAGCTAATAAAGCAGAATCAACAGTTTGCTGCGAGCGTTTCTGGTGAGAGAGAACAAAGTACGTCTCTATCATCTCAAATGAGAACAGACAACTTGAAGTACTCAAAGTAACACGGCCTCCTATGTTAGGACACGCCACATATTTCAGTAGCCTAGTTTCGAGCTTATTGGGTACGATCTGTAAGGGGGGACAGCATCTTGTCTCTGCAGCCCTCGATGCTCCCAAATTACCCCAGCACCTGGCTAGGGACAGGGATGTGATTCTTGGCAAATGCCAAGCTGGGGGGGAATCACCGACCCAAGAGCTGATGCAGAGCACCCACACTGCTTTGCAGTAACAGCAGCCCAGGAAATCCCAGTATTTTCCTCTTATGAGAAACACTGAGCACCAGAGTGGAAACCGCTTTGTGTGGAAACCAGCAGACTGTCTGGAAGACAGCTGAGTGTAAACGGGTTGAAGCCACGGGCTCTGCAGGAGAGCCGTGCAGAAAAACCTTGCCTGTTTGTCCCCCCTTTTGCGCTCTGACCCCCACCCGGGTGTAATTCTTCTGCAGTCACTGAAGGCCACGTCCAGCCCTCGTAAAAAAAACTCGGCCGCTGACTCTGGGAAATCAGAGGTTTTCAAAGAGATTTGTGCGTTGATTCCTGAGCATTAAAATAAACTCTGCCAACACTTTCTTCTTAAATGACTATCTGGACATCACTAATTTCTTGCCAAATACGCCTGTGTCATCCAGTATCTCGGAAGAGCAGGTGCTTTCTTTTATGTCCCCAAGCAGATGCACATTTCACTGTTCTCTGAGCACTCACAGGCAGCTTTTTTTTTTTTGAGCGGGGGACAAAACGTGGTGACAACTGCCGAAACCGAGATGCCTCTTCTACCTTTTCTACCCAATCTGACTTCTGCAAGGGACGGAGCAGCTCATCTCTTCGGGGCGTGCAAGCCCTTGCAGAAGGCACCCCGGTGCAGTCCCCTCATCCCAGCAACTGCCACTGCCTCGCTTTTTTAGAAAGAAAAGGCGAATAAAGAGAATTAATATTGTGCCTGTGCCATCTGTTCAGCGCAGCGCTGCACGCACACTGCGATACACCCTGCAGCGCACGCCGGAGCCTCGCAGATGAAACGGGAAGGGAAGAGGCTGGGAGGGGAGAGAAAACCCCAGGTGCTGGAGCTGTTACAGGTGAGCCTAAGCGTTCGCTTCCCCGAGGCAGCTACCTGTCAGGATTAATCTTGCCGAGCCCAGGAATGCGCCTCAGCAGACGCCGCACCCCATTCCAGGCAACCATAAATACCCAAGGAGATGCTCGGCACCACACATCAAAGTACCTTCTTTCGGCCGAGCGTGATGGTGGGGGAGTGACAGCCAGATGAGCATCAATCCTGCCTCCTGCTGGGGTTTTCTGAAGGAGGTTCCTTGGGGAAAACGAGGAAGGAGGAGAGAGTGGGTGCCTGCTGCCTTCCTCCTAAGGAAGGTGTCCAGAGAACCCCCTCATTTGTTTCTCAATCCTGGATCTGCCTGGGGACCCTCTTTTGTATTTGCAGGTTAAAGGACTTTCTCCCTCTTCCCAGAACCAACCCTAACCAGAACAACCTTTGAGAGCCCCCCCCTTACAAGTACTTTTGATACTGCAACCCAGAGGCAAAGCTGGGGAGGAACCGGTCATCTTCTGAATGGTGCTGCCCAAGGGCCATGCAGGAGGGGGCACGAAACAACCAATGCTGCTTGGAGCAGCACGATTTTGCCAAACAGGGTACCCTTGGCCTGTCAGAGAAACACTAATAAGCACTAATTTAGCAAAAATGTTTGACTCCCGGGTTTCTTTTCCTCCTGTTGCCTCGTCATCTCACTAGGAAAAGGAATAATTTCCGCAAATATAAGATAAGCTTCCTGCTTATCTCAAAGACCTTCCTCTTCTTGATTCCCCCCTCCTCACTTCCCTGGTCCCACAGACTTTTGTTGGAAGACTGAAATGTTTTCGGTCCGTTTGTGCTTTTCCGTTTGGAAAAGACGCCTGTGTGCACAGGCACTGCTTGAGGTTAGATGTTCAGTGAGGAGACCAGCAGAAGGCCAATGCAAGACTGATGTCCGGAAAGGCAAACATCAGGTGAGCCCTGGAAGCCATCTCCATGCCCCCATCATGTCCTCGGAGGGATGTCTGAGCCCGCTGCCCCACAGGGTGCTGGGACCCGCTGCCGCTTCCCGCCTGCCCCAGGATGGCCAGCGCTCTCCTGCAGAGCTGAGCCCGTGGCCAAGGCCACCAACTGAGGCCACGCACCACAATTTCAGGGGCAGAGCCCCAGCATGGGGAGTTACCACAAAAAAAGAGCGTTGCTGGCTAATTAGGGGCTTCTGGATCAAAAGCAATATATTTAAAGTCCAAGCCTTGAGGCTTGGCTCCAGGGAGCCAACGGTGCCGATGCCAGGGGTGGTGGGAGGCAGCCAGCTTGTCCAGGCTGGGACTACCAGAGGGACACTGCCGACACCAGAAGTGCTCCCTTCCACAACCTTTGAAACAAAGGAATTTATTTCAAAACACAACAGCATTTCCATATTTTGCAGCATAACCAGCCTCTGGAAATCTTCTTTCCTGTTTCTACATAAACACAGTGTCTTTTGGGCAGCCCCTCTCCAAACCCAAACCATGCAATGTCTCCACAGAACGGCCACAGCCGAGAGTGGTGGCAGCAGGACACCGTGATCCTGTCGGGGCAGTGCTTTTGGGGACACAGAATCACATGGGGTTGAAAGGGAGCTCTGGAGATCATCTAGTCCAAGCCCCCCTGCCAAAGCAGGTTCACCCAAAGCAGGTTGCACAGGAACGTGTCCAGGTGGGTTTTGAACATTTCCAGAGAAGACTACCCACTGCTTTGGTCTTGTCTCAATCCTTTTCTGCACAGAGTAGTCCCACATCTCTCAGAACACATCTTCTGGTACACAGGCCACCAAATTTGGATATCTTAAAATTTCAGAGTGGCAGGCCTTGGTTCGTGTTATCGTCAGCTGAGAAAAACACTTGCAAAATTCAGATTCAGGTACGGATTCTGCAGCCCAGGGTAGGACAGGACAGAGCTTTGTCTGCTGGGCTTAACTCCACAGCGTTCTGATCATGCAGATAAATGTATGTATATACGCTGCTCTCCCCAACCTGTCTTTTTAGGGGCTGAAGCCCTAGATACTGTGCGTTAAATAAGTCCGTTCCTCTGACAAAGACACATTTGGTTGAATTTTAAATGTAGGCCTTTAGAAATCTCTAAAATTTTAACCATCAGTGTGTAAAAGCTTCGAGGACGTTCCTCACCTTCTAACATTTAAAACAATGATTCATCTTCATGAGAAACACTTAACTATCTAAAACTAACTCTTGAATAATGTTAATTATCTGCACGGTCTGCTTTTCAGCATATGGGATTTCC
This sequence comes from Gallinago undulata, assembly GCA_026546715.1. NCBI lineage: Eukaryota > Metazoa > Chordata > Aves > Charadriiformes > Scolopacidae > Gallinago > Gallinago undulata. The sequence goes on along the minus strand of JAOTQQ010000052.1, from coordinate 23,842,074 downwards.
AGCTACCAGCACTGGACACTGTGAAAAGCTTTTACACGACATCAACCTTCCAGTGAGCAGCAACCCACAAAATACACAACTTTTAAGCTGCATTTGATCGCCACAGCTTAAAAATCCCAGAATTTACAAGAGCTACAAATAGCTTTTCGACTGTGCAGTGGGGAATAAGAGCCAAGATTTTTTTGGTTCGGCTTGTTGATATTTCCTGAAAACATGAAACAATTCTGAAAGGGCAGATTTCCTGGCTCACAGCTAAAGGTCATCAGTCACACAGGGAGCGCTCGCCGAGCAGCACCAAAACGATGGGGAAGGAAAGACTGGCGCAACCTTGCAGTATTATTGAAAAGTGATTTAAGTGGGGGAAAAGGGAGAAAAGAGAGGGACAGACGAGGATTAGCCTCTCAACAAGCAAGCTTTCATCAAGACTAGAAAACCAGCCTTGTTCCTTGCTGCTTGCTGCCCCTCGCTGTCACTCCGAGCACCGCTGGCTCTGGCTCCCTCTTTCCGTCCCTCTGCCAGCCGGGCAGCCCCGTCCCCTGTCACCATCCCAGGCTGCAGGGCTCCGGACACAACCGCCCCGTCCAGGCATCACAAATCTCTCCCCTAGCTCTTTCTGCATGGGCCAGAGCCTTCTCCAGGCCCATCTCCTGTAACAGATAACGGAGGCACAGGTTTCACTGGGAAGGACAGGAGTTCCAAAGTCCCGTGTCTTTGTGCAACGCTGGCGTACAGTTGTGTGACAGGCACAAAAAAAAATAGCTCATTTTCCCAAGGAATCTCCCCCAAAGCTGCCCAGGGTTTATGACTTGCTCCCACCACAATTCAAGAATCAAAGCACTTCACTGGTTAACTGGTCCTGCAGCCGGCAGAGGGGGCAACAGGCAGCGCTCCTGGCTTTCTTGGAACCACCTGCTTGAACAAAGTTCCTTGTCAAAGTATTTCATTTTATAATAACAGATACTGAAAATTTCCTGTCCACTCAGATGATACCTCTTTGAAAACAAGCACATTCTGCAATTAAAATCGCCGAGACACTTATAAAGCTGGTAGCATCTTTAAAACAATACTTAGTCTCAACAGAGTTCATCCCAGCTCCCTCCAAGACTCCCTGGCTTGTTTTCACTTTTATTATTCACATTTTTTCTTTTAAAGTATGGGGTATGTATAATTTTTCAGCCAGATAAACTCTGACTAAAACCTCCAGCAGGTCCCCCCCTAGGCTGTCCACCCAGGTAACTACAACGCCCCCTCCTGCCCCTCCCCAGCCCTGGGACATCAGAATTAACAAAGAATTTGTGCATATAATCCTGCTAATGAAATACTGCCACTCTGACCTCCACCTCCTCCCTAACACCGACTTATCAAAAGCATATGCTCCCATCACTCATGGTCTTTTTTTTTTTTTTTTAAATTAAAACCAATTGGTTGTAGAGCAAAATACCAGCTTTTCAGCTAAAAGGTTAACAGCAAGCCAATGGCCACATGTGTAGCTTGAATCTGATGCCCCCAAATCTTGCTAACTACAGTAACCTAAAGCAAACCACCAAATGCCCCCACCCTCCAGTAAGCAGCTAAGCAATACTGTGGGCTGTTAAACTTTAAATTTAGCCCTGGCAAATCCTGAAGGAAAGACACCCCAGAAGGTATGTGTCCCCAGCTATGCAGAGAGAGCATTCAAACCATAGGATCCTATTCCACATATATCACTTTTGACTATACCTATCATATGTCACCTGTATTTCACATGTATATTTTCTCTAATTTTATTTCTCTATATTTGCCCCCAAAGTCTTTGCCCCAAAAGCAGCCAAGTGAGGCTGAAACGACAGACTATAATTCCTTGCAATGAGACAAAGCCAGAGGAGCTCTGACAGTTTAAGGTTTTACAGACCACAACCTGCAAGGATGAATTATTCTCCAAAGCAAAATGTTGCACGCTAGCATCAAGAATATTTCTTCAGAGGCAGATTGCAGTAGCTTTGCTATTTTCTAGCTGGAGCTTCAGGGCAATTTACAAGTAGAGACTATTGCCATGATCAGTGGTGAGATTACAGAAGCAAGATTTGCTGTGATGAATCTAAAAAAGACAGCTCCAGGCCTAAAATTCAATGTGCCACACCTGCTAGCAGAGAATATATGAATAATCTGATCCCCAGGCTACAAAAACTAGGAGAAAGGGTTGGACACCCTCTTCCAGTGGAGCCTCCCCCACTACATCTTCCTATGGCCAAAGGAAACCCCCGATACGAAGCCGAGCTGTGCATCGACACCTCTGCAGCCCCAAACCTCCTCTCTAAGCTGCTGCTGAGGAAATCCAACACAAGCAGAAGACAGCCGGTGCCAGAAAGACAAGAAGCCATCAATCTGACATTAAAGAATTCTGTTATTGAACAGCTCTAACCAGCACTACCTGTAAAACGACTTGTTACCTGTGAGACTAATAACATTCATTAACTGGAAGACGAGGTGGTTTCTACAGCATTGTTTCAGGAGCTGAGGTGATTCCCTTGCCCCATCACCTCAACTCCCTCCATTTTAAACCATCTATGCAGCAGCTAAAGGTAAAATAATAATATTGCCTGTGGGTAAAGTCATGCTTGAAACTCAGACACAATATGATGAATTTTTCTTTTGAATTATGTCTTGCATAAATTATAAACTTCCTATTGATTGCAAGGCTAGTTAAGCAAACTAAAAATGTATAATGGGAGCAGGAGACATCTTCTTGGCCTTGTGGGCTCAAGTAAGGTTATTCCCATTGCAAAACAGCAATGGTCTGTGCGTTATGGTCTGTTAAAGTCAGACTTGACTTATTGAACACCTACTTTGTTTGATGCTTAAAAGAGACTTGGGTATGCACCACAGAAATAAAGCTCTATTTTTGTAAGATGCTGGGGAACAAAACAAAACAAAACAAACCAAAACAACAGGGAAATCTCTCACAGCTCTAATTGTCATCATTCCCCCTTTGATATGCTTGGTTTTGCTTAGTATTATTCCTGTTGCTGTTATTATTATTAATCCACCCAAACATGAGATTCATAATAAGCCGGTTGTTCACCAGGCAATTTCTGCTCGTCAATATAATCCTCAAAGCTCCCATCAAATGTTGCACTCTCTTACATGACAGATGCAGAGCTATGATCCTCTGAGAGCAGATCTACCAGCCAACGCTGCGACAGGCAATGGAGGGAGAGGGTGCCAAGGCTGGTGGATGCTCTGCACTGACCCCTGCGAGGAGCTGAATTTTAGAGGTCAGCGAGTGCTCTCAGAGGCAGCTACATCAGGTCCCATTCAGACATCAGTCTGAGCAACCACCATTGTAAGATTCTCTTGAAAAACCCAGTTATCACTTTTTGAGGCAGGTGAAAATCAATTAATTTTGAGCTTTTAAAGGAATGTCTTTGCTCTGGTCAACCCTGGCCACACAGTTACAATGCACTTTGCAGAGATGCACTGCCTTTTCTTTCTATTCAGTATAAAAGCACTTAATCTTGGTTATCGGCTCCCTGAAGGTCAGGCTTATTTCTTTAGATCTATTATTTACTGCTTGAGATTTCCAGTTCCACCTTTCTGGCTGTTATAGCTTCTTTCCCCAACTCCCATTCTTTTCGTGATAACTCCATGTGATGACTGTTGATAAAGTTAGGAGGACCATGATTCTAAATGCCTGACCTTCCTCAAAATCTGATAATGGATACAGTTTCTGAATCATAGGTCATCTCAATTTTGCCAATAAACCATTTATTTCCAGTGGCCTTCAGACCTTGAGGCTTACTGTGCACTGCAAAATGGATTCTTCAGGGAATAATAAAAGTAAGAGAGCCATCTTCAGCCTTCGCTTAGCACATTAGGAGGGATGCTGTACTTCAGAGAGTATGTTTGTCCACAACATCTTACGTGCCACAGTCCTTAAGACCTTCACGGTCTTGGCACTTAGAAAATACAGCACTTTTTGATGTTTGTGTAACCCTGAAAGTTATAATGATCTAATACGAACTAATCTCCTTTTTGTTTGCAACCTATATGGAAAGGACAAGAAAAATCCACGTCCCCTTAAACCCTCCCCATCTAGCGAGGGCCGTCCAGGTCACCTTTACCATATTCTTCAACTTACAGCTCGGGGCACAGTGCCAAGTTTTGCATCACTACCTCCAAAGTTAGGCTGCTGTGGTAAGAGCCGATTACGCCATGCCTGTAAAAGCTGTGTGGGTGCCAAGGTGCATGACAAATCTGTTGGTACGAGTGTGCCTGCTCCACTGACATGGACTTCTCAAAACGACACGGTCTTGCGAAAACGATTCCTATTCAAGGTCCACATTTCAGGCAGAGCATCGGGCAAGATGCAGGGGACCGCGAATCCCCGGTTCGAGCGGCGCTTGGGAAGTTAAGCAGGGACTGGACCCTGAGCTGGGGGGAAGGGAGCGGGTTTACTTACTGTCAAAGCTCCTGTGCTGCGCTGTGAGGGTCATCTGCACGGAACGACCGGCCTCTTTCATCATGGCTTCAAATTCACTTCGGCTTTTGTTTGCAAAGTTCTCCTCCATCTCGCTGGTGCAGCAGGTATAGCCTTGCGGGCAGATTCGCAGGTGCTCCCCTAAAATGAGAGAAAATGTAGTTGAATGGGCAGCCCTGGAAAACAATTTGAGCACAAAGATATCCCGGCTCCCTAGTAACCTGGGTCTGCATCAGGCTGTACATGTTTACCCCCTAATATGAGTTATCCCGTGTTAGTACAGTGGCTGGTGTGAATGCAGGTACATATTTCTCTCTGATGACCGAGGGAAGAAAAAGTGAAGGACATAAAGTTCATACGTGGGGCAAGGAGAAGGGAAACACAAGTGTCTCCAAGCTCAAAGTCTGCCCTAGAATCCAGAAGACATGGAAGTCACTGATTAAATGACATACTAGTGATCCTCATTAGACTTAACATGTATATTAGAACAATTGTTTGAAACTACGATGAAAAAAACCCGAACTCCAGACAGCCTCCCAGAAGCCCCAATCCTGAGAAGGCACTTTCACAGCCAGAGAGGTGGGACTAGTCTGGAGAAGACTGAGGGGGGTTCTGATGAATACTTGTAAATTCTTAAAGGGTGGGTATCAAGAGGATGGGGCCTGTCTTTTTTCAGTGGTGCCCAGTGACAGGACAAGAGGTAAAGGACACAAACTTGAACATAAGAAGTTCCACCTAAACATGAAGAGGAGCTTCTTTCCTTTGAGGGTGGGAGAGCCCTGGAAGAGGCTGCCCAGAGAGGTGGTGGAGTCTCCAGCTCTGGAGACATTCAAACACCACCTGGACACATTCCTGTGGACCTACTCTATCAGGGGGGTTGGACTAGATCTCCAGAGGCCACTTCCAACCCCATACCATTATGTGAAAAGGGGAAAGCGTGGAGATTGCCTCTGGGGAAGACCAGGACCTCCCCCTAGAAGGAAGATGGAGGGGGAGGAAGAGCCCCATGCTGCGCCTGAGCTCCCCGGCCAGCGGTGAGGAGCGGCAGAAGTGTGAGGCGCTAATTAAAACGTGACATGACCAGACAAAACCCCCTGCACGCTCCCACCCCGGGCATGGCAGAGAGCTCGCTCCTGCAGGATGGGCCTCAGTCCAAGGCCTCCCTGTGCCAGCAGAGCTCCACACGGCCTCCGGCACCACGGAACCCGGGGGGGGAAAAGAAAGACAGGGAGCTAAAATTGCTTAATTTTAAACAACTTTGCAAATCAAATGTAGAACGTTTTTAAATGCTTGAATTCGAGCAGTTTCAGTCCCTCCCGAAGCAACATTTATCTTTGCTTTCCGCAGGCACCGGCGTGGAGCTCAGCACCGCCGCGCTTCACCCCAGCAGGGAGCGAAGATTTTATCATTCATCTCTGTAATCCAAGCTCGGCGCACACAAACCAGCCTCGCAGCCCCACGAAAACACTTCGCTTTCTTTGCTTTTCAACCGGGCCCACCCTGGAAACCTTCGCTATCGCTATTTAACCTTTATTTTACCGGCTCCGAAACAGACGCGGCTCTAGACCGTGTTTTCGCGCTCCTTGTATTTCCAAGTGCATCCGTTTGCTAACCCGCCGCTCGCGTGGCCCTAACAAACATCTTGGGGTTCACCTGGCAGGAGGTCACCTGCAGATATCTAGGGAGAGGTAGAGGTGCTTTACAAGGAGCAACGCTGCTAGATGTGGCCCTCTCCCCGCGCATGCACCCAACACGCTGCTTAACCCCTCGCTCCAGCTTCTGCAAAGCTCTCCCAAGTGGGCACGGAGGAACCCAGCCAGGCAGCAAGCTGGGATATGCTCCTGGGGACTCAAGCCAACCCTGGGCCATGCCCAAAGAGAACCACACCATCCCCTATGAGTCTGGAACTGAAACCCGGCCGTCTCTCCCCAGCCCTTGGCTTGCCACCCCCCCAGCAGAACACCCAGGTGCCCGGGGCACTTCCTACGGCTCAGCTAATACCAGCTCTAAAATCCACTCTGGATTTAAGACAGCTTTGTAAGTAAGAGAAGACGCATTTGGGATGCTCGGCTTCCCTTCAGAAAACTACCAGCTTTTTCCCAAGCCCCTGGCAGCCGAAACACGGTGGTTCAACCTGGCTCTCCCTGGAAGCGCCGGCAAAAAAGAAACTGGGGTGGGATGTAACCCACCAACTTCACGGTCTCTTGGTAAACGCAGACAGGACAGAGCACGCATGAAAACAGCTTTGAACAAATATCTCATTTATGATTAACTGCCCTGACGTGGAAAGGAATAGGCAAGGAGGCTGCTGACAAGAAAATATCATGCTGTCCGGCTACGGGCTTGGATCGTCCTTCAAACCCCCTCTCAGCCGGCCGGGTTAGCAGATCATTTTGGCTATCAAATTCATTACCGTCTTTGAGAGTGCAGAATATTAAATCACTTGACCGCTTTCCCCGCGGGGAGGGAGGGAGGGAGCCGGGCTGCTTCGTGGCGGGGTCCCCGTGGAGGGGATACCCCTGCCCGGAGCCACCACCGACACCAGCTCAGACGGGGCTCAGCTCCCCTGCTTCTTCCCCGGGGAGCTCCCGGCCTCACTGCCCCGGCCCACGCAGGCTGCCCTCGGCCGTGGGCTGTGCCAGGAGCTGCTGTGGCCCACGTGGTGTAACACTTCGGGGCAGCAGGGTCTCAGCTCCACCAGTTCACAAGGATGCTCTACCCCTTCACTGCTGCTGCTGCGGTGGTGGTTCCAGCCCACCACGAGACTCCCCAGCCACAAAAACCAGGGAAGGGGCAGGCCCAGGCACGTAAAATGCAATTCTGAGAGAAGAGTCCTCGGCTCCTTTAGCCGTGTAAACAGCGCTACTTCTATCCCTCTCACCGGATGCTGGAGACTGAATTCATTACACTGTTTGCAGAAGCTCTGGGGTTATTTGGATGTGTCAGAGTATCTAAATGCAAATTATTACAAAAATATTTCCTCCTGGAGGTTAATTTATTTCAGGCGGTGATAAATCCGTCAGGATTCTTCCCTCATGTTTGTAACCCTCCTCCCACTCACTCTCCAAACTGCTCCAAACCCTCATCTCATGCTGTTAAACCAAAACTGACCCCTGGCTGCTGCAGTCCAGCCCCTCGCACCAGGACACCGACAGCCCAAACCCCCTCCTTGGGGGTTTCTGGGGGGACATGTTTCAGGCAATCAGGCTTGCTGAAGCCCCACACTGCTGAGTTCCCCCTGTCACACAGAGCAGGGATGCCAGGACACAGTCCCCACCGGTACCACGAGAGGCAACGAGCTCCCATCCTCTCCTACTGTCCTTGGTAGTCACTACTGGCTCTTGGTCTCTGCCTCCTCAACATCAAAATCCCATCCAGACTAATAAACTTCACAGCCAGGAACTGAGAACAAAACAGCTTAATTCAGACCATGGCTTTTTATTTTTTCTCCCCCCTCGTCTTTTTTTTTTTTTTTAACCATGCCAAAGTGTCTGCAGCTGACACAAAATGAGCCTGGAGGTGGTACAGATGTTAAATATAACATCTGGTCGTGCAAGGAAAGTAAATCCTCTCCCTTATGCCTCCCAGCTTTTCCTGCTTCAGGTGTTCCTGCCACCATCTCTCTTGAAATACGTCTCTTTAAAGAGAACACGATTTGGCTCACGCTGATAAGCAACCGACAGCACAGCCGTATCACGATGCTACCTTGTCACAGATAACTCTGGGGGAAACAGAGGCACCCAAAAAACATTTGGACAAAAAAAAACCAGTTGCTCGTTTGCCTTCGGTTTGCATATAGTGTCAGGGGAGTCACAGCAGGCCTGAATCCTAAGTATTATAAGCCAAACCTCCAAACTTTGATCAAAATGCACCGAACCTCGCTATTCCCTGGAATTAGTGATACCGCAGGATGAGGATGTGCAGGAGGGGGCAGGGGTAAGGGCTGGCCAAGAAATCAGGGACAGAATACGGGTTGGTGGTCATGACGAAGGGTTGTGCTCACGTGGAGTCAGGATTTTCCTGCGCTGTCGTGCTCGGGATGAGGTGGCAGGGTTGCAGCTGGGAGCCTGGCCCTGCTGCGGACCTTCTGGACGTCTGGGGAGAGCCAGACTGGGACCTAACCCAGCAAGTGGGGAGAGGAGAGCCTGAGAAAAGCCATCTGCTCCCCTAGCACCCTCCAGGAACCAGGTGAACCTCAGCCAGCCCAAGGCCACCGCAGAGCAGTGTCACAGCACATATTGAGGACTGTGACGAAGAGGAGGCACCGTCTCCCCTGCTTCATCCACACCAGCCTCCCTGCCCCAGTGAGGAGAGAGGGATTCGGCTCCGGCACAACCAGCTCCTCTATCTCTTTGCTGCTGCTGAGGGAGAAGCTGGTTGTCTCTGGGGACTGGAAACAAGGGCACGGAGTCTTTCCAAGCTGCGCGCCACAGGTCGGAATTTGTCCCGTGTCAGCAGCTTTCATAACGCCTCACCCTCCGAGGGCTGATCAAACAGCTCACGCTATCGGGGATGAACTCGTGTCTCTGCCGCAGAGAAAGGGAAGCGCCATGTTCCACATCAGCGATAAAACAGCAAACTGGAAAAAAATACCCAGAGAATCTGTTTATCCTGTTAGAGCAACGCACGCGCTTAAGACGAGACAACGGCAAAACGTTAAAAGCTTGTTCCCACGAGCTCGTCATTCAGACCGGGATTATAGCAGCAGAAGTGAAAACCCGAGACCAGATAATCCGTAAGATTTGCTCTTTCCACTCCTTACCTTTTCAATTCTTGCCAGGGTTTAGTAAATTATCAAAACACTGTGAACCAACTAAGACAACTTAATCTGGGCTCTGCGTGGAGCTGGCTCCCTCCCAGGTCAGCACCGCTCTGTAACTGCGTGACCGTGGGACTCCCACGCAGTGCAGGGACACAGCTTTTCCTGAGAAATACCACAACTGGCATCCTCCCCGGGGCACAAAACCACCGATGGGCAGGAGGGGCTGCCCTGTTTCCCACCGACACGGCCCCCCGGGAGCGGGGCAGGAGGGTGCAGGGCACGTGGAAAGGGGATTTCCTCTCTATTCGCTCTGTTCGTGCATTGAAATTCTTCGGGCTCTGAGGCTGTCAGCTCAGTGTCACAGGCTGGAAGCGCGGTATCATTCTGTTTAATCCCAGACCCTGATGTCAGAGGACTTTATAAGATGGGCAAACATGGGCAAAAAAAAAAAAAAAAAAAAGAAGTTAATTAACAGAGGAAAAAGAGCCACCTCTGTGTCCTGGAAAAATATTAAGTACAGAGTAGATAAGGCTGCCTTCAGAAATGGCAGTTTGAAAATCCCAATGTCATCTGTGTATGTTACAGTGGCAAACTGCCCAAAGGAAGGGAAGAGAGAAAATGTCACAAATGCTGACAACAGGCTTGATTCTTACCGAAAAGAACTGCACAAAAGCACTTCACCCACGCATTGCTCCTTTGGGTTTGGGGAGTGTTGTTCTGAACGAACCCGCTGCTCCAGAACACCCCTTTCCATCACTCTGCTCCCCAGTTTCTCACCCTGGACCTGGACCTGCCCTTAGCTACGTCGGCCTGGCTCTCCCCACAACTCCGATCTATCCACATCCAGCAGGAATAAGCACAGGGTGCAATGATCCAAGCCTGTGTTTAAGGACAAAGTAGGAAACACTTTGTAATTTGCAGTAGAAAATATCTTTTTCAGCAGTTTGAGAGAGGAATGAAGACATGAGGGCCAAATCCACACATACCACAAGTGATGAAGGACCTCCTATCTAGCAGAACTGACTGAACACGCCAAAACCCAACGCTCTCCAGATCCTCTTCTGGGTACTGGACCCACCGCTGGGGAGCTTCTGAGCAGGTCTCTGCTCCAGGAAAGGAGATGATCCATTTTGAAAGGCTTCAAAGGGGAGCCAGGACATGGTCTACAATTAGCACTCTCCAAATAAATCAATCTTGAAAGAAGCCTTCAGTTCAGACTGGATCAGTTGCAAGGATCATGGAGAAACGCACAAGGAGTTCATTGTTATGCTCTTTCCCTTTCTCTAAAAACTGAAAACACTTAAAAAGAATCATAGACAAGGGAAGAATTATCTTGTCTCTTCACATAACACTTGTGGGGACGTATTGAAGTTGTGTGTCGTAATCCATCACGATCAGCCTCCTTCAGAGTTGTCCTGAGCACATCAGCTTCTCACCAGATGTTTTGGCTTTTTGTTTTATTTTTTTTTTCTCCTTGAAACAAAGAGTCTTTTTATCCTCAGTTTGCTGCTATCTAAGATAAGATCAAACTGGAAACCTATCACTCTTATCAGATGCACCTTCGTTGGAAGCTTCATAACAACATAAATATGTTACTACACAAGAGGCAAAGCACTTCATTAAGCAGAACCTTTTTTAATTTCTTCACAGAAAAGTGTCTCCTGGAGAAACTGTCCACCTCTTCCCATGTCCTGGCAGCTTGCTGCCAGAAGGGTCAGGCTGGAAAAGGAATCTCAATAGTAAACTGAAGACTAAGGACGCAGTTTCCACTAAGAGCTTTTAGAGGTGATGGCTTTTAGTTGCCATAAAAAAAAAAAAAAGTTTTGGGGCAATAATTCATATAAACATGATGTGAACCTGAGGAAGGGTTTGGTCAGAAACAAAAGGCTCCTCCAGTCCCCCTGTTGAAGCCTTGCAAAGAAAATGGTGATATTGCACTTTGGGTCATCTTAGGATAAAGAGACCAACAAGCTTCAGCAGGGCTGTAAGACTTTTGCTTGAGAATCTTGGCCAGCCCCAATCACTTCATTGCAAAGAACAAGCCTGGATTCACCTCTTATGGAAAAGGTGGCATTTAGAGAACATTTCCTTCTAACCCCAGCAAATCTGCTCAAGCAGCAGATGCTAGTGTGAAGATGATGAAAGTCATCTTCCTGGGTTTCAGACATGTGCTCAACATTGGGCTCCGGGAAGGCACCTCCCTATTTCTTACCCCTCTGCCACCCTGGCAGGATGCTGTCATGAGCAGGACGTACCACAGCAGAGGAGAAGGTTGGGCATGATGCACAACTGGGCTGCCACAGCTGCCCACCTTGATGAACCACACTCCTGGTTGCTAGCTCACCCAAGGGAGAACCTCACACTGCTTCCTCCTGCCCAGCAGAGCTACAGACCCTCTTTGTAGCACTGGGGGCTGGGGCGGCAGCTCATTCCCGCCCCGCTGGAGGAAGTGTGTGTCCATGAAGGATCTTGCCTTCTCGCAACAAAAATGTCCCAAGGAAAAAATTAAACAAACTAAAACCCCACTACCACTCTGCTGGTAAGAATGAACATGACTTCTGAGTTTGCAAAAGAACTTGTCTTTAAATAGTTATTAAATAAACTAAGTTCTTGGATCTGAATCTGATTCTGAGAGTTCACAAACAAAAAATGCCTATGCCTAAAAATTTAAGAAATTAGGTTTAATGACCCTCATTAATCTTAAATTCCATAAATGTGCGTACACCTTTCAAAATTAAAAATGTAAAGATTCATGTAATGAATTGTCTGAACCCCAAAAATTCAAGATCATCCTTTTTCAGATCTTAGTAAAAATGTAAGAGACTTCACCTATGCAGAGTTGTTGGCTTGTGCCATAAATTGGGAGCGTTTATACCTCCTCTACAACTCTTTGCTGTATGTGTTGGCAGGGATGTGGGAAGGTACAGGATTGGAGGGGCAAGTTCTAGTTGCTGAGGGCTTTTTTCATTTTGTAATGTGAAGCTTTTGTCAGCCCCAGAAACACTTGGTTCTTCTTCAGCTAGTGCTTTGCTTTATTTGTCTCAAGTTTTGGCCGGCAGCAAAAGCAAGGAACAACTGCAGAGCCCTTTCCTACAATTTGAGCCACCATGAAAGGAAACGGCAAATACAGGGTCAGCTTGTGGGAACATGAAATTGTAGACTTCCAGCTGGACAAAGCTGATGCAGCTGATGTAGAACTTGGATGGACAAGTACCAGTATCAAGGCTGGAGTCCGCAGAAACCTCAGGCTACTGCATGTGAGAGATGTGCAGCAGCAGGAATTCAATATGCTGCCTTCCACGTCTGGCTGCAGGAGCACTTTGGTGAAACCTGTGCCATCGCTCTTCTTTTTACACCTCCATCTGATCCTCCAAAAGCAGATTACAGAAAGCAGCCTGTAAACCCAAAGATGCAATGGATATCCATAAGGAGCTGCTCTTCTACCCTTACGCTTAATCCAGGGGTATGAGGAGATGAGGGCACCATTTTGGTCCTCCCACAACTGATTAACGAAGAGATTTCTGTTTCCACGGAAGTCAGACCATCACCTCTTGCCTCCACACAGAGGGGTGGCCCAGGGGACCAGGTTTAAACTGGGATGAACCTTTCAAACTCCAACGCCCTGCTAGATCTCAGCATGGCTCCTAGTGCATATGCCCAAAATTTTACCAGAGAAACTTATTTTAGGCAACTTCTGTTTGAAAACTTAATGGAAGTGTAGCTGTTCTCCCCTGAGCGTCAGGAACAGATGACTAAGAAATGTTGCCAGTATCTGTCTTTCAGCGAGATTAGTGTTGGGTTTGTGTGGTATCCTATTTATAACTTTGACAAACAGCTCACCCAATCATTTCATACTTAATCATAGCTGTCTGCCCAGCTCCCTTCAGAGAAAAGCTTCTCAAAAAGCATGTGCCAACATAATATGAGCAAAAGGAAGCAAACCACAGTCAAGAAAAAAAAACCCACCCTTGCTTCCAAACCCAGCAACCAGCAAAAGCTCATGAGCTATACAGAAACCAGGTCTTGGTAGATCATAAGGCATAATTAGAACGCCATTATTCATGGGAACTGCATAGCTATAGTTAGTCAGTGTTTCCACTGTAAACCCCTATTTTCATAGAGGTTTGCAGCTCAGCTGCAAGGAATTAGTCCACGATGAAATTTGGCAGTAGAAATTTCAGAGCAAGGATTCTTTTTTTTTTTTTAAACCATTTAAAGATTATTTTTTTCTTTCTCCACTTTTAATTCCCCTTTTACTTCTGAGGCTGCAGCAGTGCTCATAAAAGAAACAAAACACACTCCTGCGCGCTCTTTGAAGTTTGGCTTCCGTGCATGTCTCTGTGTGATTAATGGGACTAAAAATATCAATTTAGTGGGGATTTTCAAATATAGAAATCTTGAGAATTCAAAGTTGTGATTCCCACAAAAATTACAAGGCAACTGTTCCTTGGATGCATTCGTAAGGACTGCTATCTAAAGTGTTAATTGCTATGCAGTTAAGGGGCCTTTACGTTCATAGTAAACCCTGTATATTCATCCTGCACCAAAGATGGGTTTACATTTCATGGGATAGAGCTGTGAGATTTCTTTACGCCTTTCCTTGAAATAACATTTTCCAGGGATTAGAAGAGATTACTTTCTGCTGGACTCCCCCCCAAACCCCACGTTGGCCTGGCAGCTTCCTCCCCGCACACCTGACTCTTCCATTAGGGCTCACATTCCAGCACGTACACAGGCACGGCTGGGACTACCGAAGAGGAAGGATGAGGAAGGGGAAGGCAGAGGAGAAACACCTCAATAGGACATTTTATCCCAGACAATATTAAATAGAGCCTTTCCCAATACTTTCAGCCACTCGAGAGAAACAGACTGCTGTCGGCATTCCTAGGAACATCAGAAGAAAGCATTTGCTGTTTTCCAACTAGCTCTGGCTGAAGCATCCTAGAGATTCAGTGTCCCCAGATACAGATGAGATTGCCCAGAGAAGCTGTGGATGCCCCTGGAGAGGTTCAAGGCCAGGCTGGATGGGGCTTTGAGCAACCTGCTCTAGTGGGAGGTGTCCCTGCCCAGGGCAGAGGGGTTGGAACTCGATGATCTGTAAGGCCCCTTCCAACTCAAACCATTCTATGATTCTGTGATTCTACTTTCACACATATGGACCCCACCCCATCAAGGTAGAGCAGCCTCTGGGCACTATGGCTGGCTGTCACCGCATGCCACAAGCAGCACGCATCACCAGGCTTCATGTGCAGTCCCAGCTCAGAGTGGTAGAGCATAACAGCTACCCAGCTTGACAATAACAGTGTAAAACTGTGACCTTGAAGACTTACAACCCTCTGGATCACTCTGAATGGTCTGAGCATTCATATCTCTGGTGCACAGGTTTTTAAATAACAGACCAGTTTATCCAAGCAATTTGATTTTCTAGTGAAACTGCTGCCACCATGAAGCACCACCAAGCTTCAAACCCTTCAAATTCCTGGACCTTGATGCTGGTATATGGGAAATTGGGCCACCTCTGAGCTTCTAACACCTTCCAACGTTCATGCCTGCCTTGGAGCTCCGCACCTCAGCACTAATGAGTTTCCTCTCAGGCAGCCTGACAGAGGTGACAAAGATGAGAGCACTTGCAGCATCCCCAAGGGCAGCTGCCACCAAGCTCCCTGTAATCCCAATGAACTCTTCAGAGGGCAGGAACAGCAATGCCATCTCTCCTGAATGGGAGGAACGCAGATACACCACCACCTTGACCACCATGATTTGTGAAAAAAACATAGGAGAAAAATTATCCTTTTAGACTGGAAGTTCTTATCTCTACTACAAATTGGAATAACCACAGTGTTTACATTGCAGCAAGAAGCTGAACTCCTGCCACATGCTAAGAACAGTACCAAGCAGAATTCCTAGATAAACCACTTGAATCTGCTTTTCAAGGTGGTAGTTAGAAATTAAGAGGCAAATGAACTCTTAGGATTACTCATGTACCTTCAATCATTTACAGGAATGTTAGCAAGATCTTGGCTTCAGAGGGCTGGATCACGCTTTCCCACTGCAGCCATTATTAACCTGACATAACATGTTCACGGAGTAAGAGAAGATAACGATGCTCTAAGTGGTCTCCACAGAGTATGGTTATGATTAGGGAATATCTTAGAGAAACTGTCATTCATTAAGCACTCAGCTACATGCATAAAGAAGGGTGAAGGAAAACTTGTGCAATTTTGAGAATTTAGAACTTGGAAAAAGGTTCATTCTCGACATTTTGGTTATCGGGTCTTTTTCATTTGTGGGTTGCTACAAAGTGGGAGATTCAGTTTAAATGCAAACTGCACAATTTTTTTCTTCACCTCTGTTCCCCCGAATGTAAGCATTCAGCCTTCTACAGTCACCTTAAAAGACATCACGGGCCAGTCAGTAAAAGACGCACCTTTTAAATCCTGAATTTAGTTCTGATGCTTGTGCATCCGAGTAGGTGTGTTATTCCCATCTGGGAAAACCTGTAGTGCTTCAAAGTGCATCTCATACATCAGGTCCCAGGTACTTAACTAGGTCTAAAGGCAGGATCCCAGCCAAAGTGGCGAGCTCTCCTTTTGATCCCTCCATTCTCTCAGCTCGCCGAGATGCTTTTTTGTGCATCGCATTCTTTGTGCATCACAGCACGGCGACACTGTCACCAAATTTTTCTTTCTTGTCTTAGCAAGAAAAAAGGGACCATCCCCGGGATTAAGAAAGCAGTTTTAGCAAGTCTGCAGGTCAACTCCACTTCCAGATTCATTTAAGCCAGTGGGAAGTGTTCCTGGCACTCCTAAAGACGCGCTATACTACCTCCACACTTCCACCAGTCTGGCCGCTACTAGCCTGAGTCATGAACATAATCCAAAAGCACTTTCTCTTTTTGTAAGATCTTAGGAAACATTTAATACCAGACTGACCAGTACGTAAACGATGCTATGACTACCACCAGGATCAATATGTTTTTCAGCAACGCCTTGACGCGTTCTTTCCCCTGTCCCTCCCCACCTCTTGGCTTGTTTCTGACCTATGGACAAAAAAAATCAAGTATCTACAGAAGCAAAGGCTTCCAGAGCAGAAGACTGTGTTCTGCAAAGCAATCATACCTGTGTGCAGGTTGTTTGCCTCCCACCAGCTAACTACGTGGCCTTTACTGACCAATATGGTAGGAAACTGAAGAGGATGTGGTCCTCTGAGCATCCGTGGAAGTAAACACTGCACAATTCTCTTGGTTTTGATGTTTATAAGCACGTCATGTTCCAGCCTTCAGGCTTTCTCCAGGGTACTGCTGAGGGACTGCTCCTCTGCTACCATATGTGCTCACACAGCTTGAACGCCAGTCACGGGGAGCCTCAGTGAACCTGCACTGGAGAAAATCCATGTGGAAATCTCACGGGAACACGTGTTGTCACTGGGGATGCTTAGAAACAGGCTGGGCAAACGGCTCTAAATAGACTCTACTGAGGAACTCTTATTTGCTGTATTCGCTGAGACCACAGGGTCTCAGAGGACTGTTTCATCCTCCATTTCCCAAGATGTTATGATCTGTCCATCTCCCTGGCTGGGGTGTCAGGCAGTGGTAGAGATGGTAAGCGAGGTTCTTGCACCTCATCTGGGAATCAGGACAACACATTCATCAGGATGCCAGAGTGACAGTGAAGCATACTTATCCAGCATTAGAAATGAGAGGGTGCAACAAGATCTGCACCTTTAATTGCATCCTCATTCCTTGTGACAGCTGAAAAACCTTTAATTAATACACTTCACACACTGCCTATTTTTGATCCACTTCAAATTCCAACCATCAGCAGAGTATGTTCATCCCATTCCTGCTGAGGGCCCCCCTGAGATTTGCGGTGTCCATCACTTGGCCTCGCTGGAGCAGGAAGACAGCAACAGATAACTCTCCCCCTTCCCTCCTTTCTGAGTAGGACTTGCTTCCTCAGCACTCCAGATGGCCTGCACTCCCTCCCTCCCTCGCCACTTAACCCTTTAATAAATCCTCTCTTCCATCACTCCTTGGCTCTGAAATTTGACCACGAGACTTCTCCTTTACATTGAAAAAAAGGTACATAGCTGGTCTCCTGTAACCAACAATTCTGCACGTCCTCACACACACACAGCTCATCAGCTGCAGACCACACCGTATCCCTGCAGGGAGGAGAAGACCATGTGGTTGACCAGCAGCTCAACTATCATCTCTCCTGTTCCTTCCTGGGCTCTTCTACCCACACAGAAGAGCCTGGGAGAGCCTTCTATCCATTCACTCCATCTTCCATCCCTTTCCCTCCACTCCGATCCCGTGCTTCCCAGCGTTAGTGCCCAGTAAGGAAGCAATGCTTCAGAGCACCTATGCTCTGAACTTCATAGCTCCCGTGAGCCAAAACCTTTGATTTCCTCAAAGTTCCTCACAGCACGTGGCCATGCTGCGGACGTGGCAGAAATATCCCTGCTTCTATCCCAGAACGACGTTCCACTGGCAACTGACTCCTCCTCCGCTTACAGAGTTCTGCCTCTGCCTTAATAAGATATTTATTAGGGTGCACAAATAACAAACCTTGTGCTTTGATCAGCGGTTGCCTTTAAGCCAGCAGGGACACCGAACTGCTGCCTTCTGAGGCAGCGTCTGACAGGGGGAGCAAATGGGTATGGGACAGATCTCCTCACAGAAGAGCGCCTGTTAGAAATTTGGCTGGGTTTCAACGTGCTGCAAAGCACTTGGTGTAACTTCAGGTTGTTGCCCACCTGAGGCCTGAAGCTGCTCCCACAGAAGGCGACGGTAAAACTCCTGCTGACTTCAAAGGCAGGGGGACTGGGCCCCTAGTGCTTCCAACTCTCGTAACCTGCCTGTGTGTTTAACAGCAGGTTAGCCAAACTGGGAAGAGCTTTCATATCACAGAAACGTTCAGGTTGGAAAAGACCCTTGGGATCATCGAGTCCAAGCATCAACCCCACTCTACAAAGTTCTCCCCTACACCCTATCCCCCAACACCACATCTAAACGACTCTTAAACACGTCCAGGGATGGTGACTCAACCACCTCCCTGGGCAGCCTA
>JAOTQQ010000052.1:23801835-23823688 GCA_026546715.1 Gallinago undulata | reverse complement strand
AGCACCAACCTCTCTACAGTGTCCTTTCAAGTAGTTGTAGAGAGTGATGAGGTGTCCCCTCAGCCTCCTCTTCCTCAAACTAAACAGCCCCAGCTCCTTCAGTTGCTCTTCATAAGATTTATGCTCCAGGCCCTTCACCAGCTTCGTTGCCTCCTCTGCACCCGCTCCATCAACCCTTTTCTGAACAGCAGAGAGAAGTTTGTCTGAACACAGGCAAAGCTTTTTTCTCAATTACATTAATCATGACAACTATACAGCAATTTGTTCTGATGTCAGGAGCTGGAACAAAGTGCTGCTTTTCAGAAACGCACTTTTCAAGTAAGATGCTTTAGAGATGCTACGGGCCTGAACTAACAGTTCCTCCAAGGTGGACTTCGTATACTCTGTGCCAAATGGTCAACTAGTTCCTAGCTATGACCCTTTAGATTCTGTAATTAAAGATACTGGCAAAGATAAGCGTCCTTCACAAGTCCTGGAAGTGCTCTGATTTCACACTTTTGCCTGACAAAGGGTTTGTTTTTTTCCCTGCAGCCCAAAACATGATAGTTCAATAAAGGGATCCAAGGATCTGTTATGGCATCAGTTGAGACACAGCTTTTTTATTAGCAGTTGGTAGAGTGCTATGTTTTGGATTTGGGATGAGAAATACTTTTGCCAGCGCACTGATGTTTTTAGCTGTTGCTAAGCTCTCCAGGTCTTTTCTGCTCCTCACACCGCCCCACCAGAGAGCAAGCTGGGGGTGCACAAGAAGTTGAGAGGAGCTGAGCCCAACTGACCAAAGGCGTATTCCATACCATACAACACCATACTCAGTACCTGGGGGAAGAAGGAGGAGGGGGATGTTCAGAGTTACAGCGTTTGTCCTCCCAAGTACCCGTTACGCGTGATGAAGCCCTGCTTTCCTGGGAACGGCCAAACACCTGCCAGCCCATGGGAAGCAGTGAGTGAATTCCTTGTTTTGCTTTGCTTGCGTGTGTGGCTTTTGCTTTACTTATTAATCTGTCTCTATCTCAACCCACAAGTTGTTTTTTTTTCCCCCCTCACATTTATTTTTCCTAATCTCTCCCCCATCCAAACCGGGGGCAGCGAGCGAGCAGCTGCGAGGTTCTAGCTGCCGGCTGGGGTTAAACCACACCATGATCACAAGAACAAGATAGCGTATACTTCCTGAGGAAATTCAAAGCTACCAAGATTTCACGTGAAAGCAAAAATAGTAAAACACAGTTTCAGGACAGGAAAATGATCTCAAAGCCCCACCACTCTGTAAAACGGGCAATTTTCAATGTGTTCCTTACTCATGTTATCTCCTTTAATTCCTAGCAAATTCTGCTTTCACTGCTGATTTGTATTCAGAGGAGCAGCCTGCAATGCAGCAGCAGCACTGTACTTTTCAGGACTGTTATCATTTTGGAATATCCTACTCCTTCCCTCCTCCTCAGATGCTTCACCCTCCCCCAACCCCCCCCCCCCCCCACTACTCTAATTCTGATGGATTGTCTGTGGAAAACTCTACTATGCTTGGATATTCATCTGATCAAATGGACAACAGGAAAGACATTTAGATAAGTCTTCTCTAAAACCCCAATGCCATCAGCAAGTACCAGGCCAGGATGCTGCTGAGCACAGCGAGTAGAAAGACCAAGTCCAAGGAGTGCTTGCCTATTCCATCGCTGTGACCCAGCACCAAACCCAGCCCCAGCTCCCCTCTCCATACGCTTTCTTAGCTCCCTCAAAATGACCCCTCTGTCCGCTCATGGCGTTGGATCATGGCTCCATTTCCAGTAGGAATCCTCTCCCCTCTCTTCCGGGCTGAGATCCAACGCCAAAGGGGAAGCTTTGCCTTAAAAAGGAATTAACACGTCTCCTTTTTTCACATCTCTTCCTCTGACTTCATCCATTCAAACTTCTTTGCCATCATCTGCCCTTTTCCCTTGTCTCATAGATAAGAAGCTTGACCTGGCGACTCCAACCACCTGAACGCCGTTCTGAGGTCACTTAGTAGGAAGAAATAAACGGCCATCAGCTGCACCACCATGAACTCCTCATCCTCGCAACGGCAGAGCGGGCACCCCCACGGTGCGTCTTTTAAAAAGAGAACAAACTTCTCATAATAAAGCTGAGCTTCTCAGGAAAAGAAACATTTAATGGAGCAGCCTTAGCGAAAGGGCACGTTGCACCGAGGCTTACACACAAGTGGTTTATAAAAATAAATTGTGCTTATCTTCACAAAACCACCGACGCGAAGGCACTGCTCGTCTCCCCGTGAGCTGGGGGCATCAGGCTGGGCAATGCAACGTACCACAGCCCCGGGGACACCCCCAAAGTGTACTGCTGCCAGCTGGCACCCGAACCGCAGACCACCATCTCCTCAGGTGAGATGAATTATGCCGGTAAAAGGACTTAAGCACCTTGTTCACCTTGGACGTGCACAGCAAGATGGCCGGGAAAGACGGTGAAGGACCAGGATCGGAAAAAGCCACCATGTCCCCTGAAACAGCTCATTCATTGCAACCTACTGCTGTGTGGGGCTGGGTGCCCACCCACCCACCCACCCCTAAGGCACTGCCACCAGCACAGGCACATGGCCACACCACTAATTCCCCCTCCACCAGAGAAGTGGCTGGAGAACCCAGCAGAAACAGTGGTTCCCAGTGACAGGACGAGGGGCAACGGGCACCAGCTGGAACATGGGAAATTCCATTCAAATATGAGGAAGAACGTCTTTCTGGTGAGGGTGATGGAGCCCTGGAACAGGCTGCCCAGGGAGGCTGTGGAGTCCCCTTCTCTGGAGACTTTCAAGACCCTCCTGGATGCCATCCTGAGTGATGTGCTCTGGGCAGCCCTGCTTTGGCAGGGGAGTTGGACTAGATGATACCTAGAAGGTCCCTTCCAACTCCAACAATTCCGTGACTCCATGAAACATGCCCAGCAGTTCCCATGCAAATGCCAAACCTGTCTGTGAGGAGGGGACGCAGGGGATGGGGAGCAGGCACGACCCGCAGGGCTCCTGACACAAGCAACAAGTCTCCATAAGCTGAGTGAAAATACCACTTCCCTGGGGAACGCAGTATTAATGACAAGTCTGCACAGCTCTAGCCATGCCTGCTACTATATTTATTTTGAGCCTCGCTCCCACACACATAGGAGCCACAATACCATCTTTCCTTGGAAGTATTAGACCTTACAAACCTCGTTTAAGAAAACAGATTTTGCCAGCAGGCCATCAGAAAGATAAGAAACAACCTGACTACACTCTAAGGCCATAATTGTTTCAGGATTTAGCCACCAAAAAATACACCTTTTGTAGCCTGCTGGGGTTGGGAGATAGCATCTTCTTTAATCACCTTTGCTCAAGCCCTTCAGATGCTGCTTAACAGCTCTATTCAGACCTGGAAAGCCCAATTCTGGGCTGTCTGTCATTCCTGCCTGCAATCACTATTTGTTTCCCCCACCGTAAAGGGTTGCTGTCAGCGAGGCTGTATTTTCCCTTCATCCTAACTGATGAAAGTAAGATTGTGGGAGACCCTTACAAGAGCTTGTAACCCTTGTCTTTCCCAGCAGCACAGCCACTGTTTTGCTTTTGGTCCAGCTCCCAGACCACGCAGCCCCGTGCCAGTAAATTAAGCGCTATCTGACGTTTGTATCTCCCAATGGTCACTGATATTTTTCCCCCCAGGGCCCGACTAACAGCAAATGCAAGCCAAGCTCCAAGAGCTCAGCTTCTTGAGCTCATGTGCTTACCCCTCGTGGTTTTCAGTCACTACAAACTTCCCATAAATCACAGAACGTTTTAGGTTGGAAGGGACCTTAAAGACCATAGAGTTCCACCCCCCCCCTGCCCTGGGCAGGGACACCTCCCACCAGAGCAGGTTGCTCAAAGCCTCATCCAGCCTGGTCTTGAACACCTCCAGGGATGGGGCATCCACAGCTTCTCTGGGCAACCTGGGTCAGGGTGTCAACACCCTCAGAGTGGAAAATTTCTTCCTGATATCGAATCAAAATCTCCCCTCTTCTGGTTTGAAGCCATTACCCCTCATCCCTACATGCCCTTGTAAAAAGTCCCTCCCCAGGTTTCCTGTAGGTCCCCTTCAGATACTGGAAGGCTACAATAAGGTCAGCTGGAGCCTTCTCTTCTCTGGGCTGAACAACCCCAACTCTCTCAGCCTGTCCTCATAGGAGAGGAGCTCCAGCCCTCTGATCATCTTTGTGGCCCTCCAACAGGTCTATGTCCTCCTTTATGCTGGGGTCTCCAGAGCTGGAGGCAGTAATACAGGTAAAATTGGGTTCAGTGTCATCTAAAGAGGGCTCAACAGCCAAGGGCTGGACCCAGACAGACCTTTGCTTGCATTCACATACCGGGGCCAGGCCACCACAAGGCCCTGGGTGGGGAAGATGCTACAGGTAGACCCACCTTGTCTCCTCCCT
This sequence comes from Gallinago undulata, assembly GCA_026546715.1. Classification (NCBI taxonomy): domain Eukaryota; kingdom Metazoa; phylum Chordata; class Aves; order Charadriiformes; family Scolopacidae; genus Gallinago; species Gallinago undulata. Next base: position 23,819,263 of record JAOTQQ010000052.1, on the reverse strand, counting down.
GCTTTATCCAAAGTTTCTTGCATCTCCTGTTGGGGGGGATGTGCCCCACTGTGAAGCAGCAACTGGTGCACCCTCGCTTCCAGAGCACACTCAAGACTCTGAAGCTGGATCTGTGAAAACTTGTTTTGTTTGGATTTGGGACACTGGGCACTTACTGCTACAAACCAGCAGCCCAATGGCCCTGAAACGTGGCAGTCCTCAAACATATGTCTCTTGAGGTCAGGGTAGGTGACTCATAAGGGAAATCCTTAGTCTGGGTGTCTTCCTGTCCACGCTGGCCATTGGTGTTGAGTTACAAGATAATCTGATTAATATTTTCAAGAATTTTTTGTTACTTTGAGTGAGTACAGGCATCTTAAAGAGCCACAGTTTTCAAAGAGCGTGGAGATTTGCCTTCCAAAATGCAGAGCCTCCTTTATTGCAGAGAACTAAACAAGTTAAGGCAAGGGAAGCAACCGTGAAAATCTACTAGTAAACGATGAGGAAAGAGAGCAGCCATCTTTCTGCACCCTTTTCCCATGCTTCCAATGTTACAAACCCAGCTGGATTTCTTTTAAAAATTCTTTCTGTTGAGAATAACGAGGCACCCATGGAGGGGAAAAAAAAATGCTGAATATCTAAGTCCCCCTTCGTGCCAGATGCCAGCCCTACGGCAGAGTGAGCCTCTGGTTGCCAACCCTGTCTCCTCTCGAGTTGGCGATGCTGTGCCTCAAGCAGGTGAAGCATCTCTGCCCCGTGAGGAGCCCTAGCCCCAGCAGTCACCTCCCCCATTTGTGGCAGAGCAGGGCTCCTCGCTCAGGGATGGGGGCGGGAGGATGAGGGGCTGCACACGACGAGATCGGAACGCCGGGAGGTGATCCCTGGGGAGGGGATGGAGGAAGGCCACCACCGAGCTGCTGACAGGTCTGCTTCCACCAGGCTGGCCGGGAGACAGGAGGCAGGCAGAGGGAACAGAGCTGGGAGATGCGCACCTTCGCCGTGCAGGGGGGGCCACGGGGCGAGCAAGGGCCTTGGGTTTGTACTGAACTCAGAAGGGAGGATGTTGCTCTCAGACAGGAGGGAAACCACCGCACGGAGCCTTTTTGAAACCACCGAGGAGCTAAGTGGTGACTTTAAGGACAGCGGTGGGCTTGTAAGGATGCTGCCGTGCCCACATCACATGGTGATGAGCCGAGCAGCTACGGCTGCTCAGGGGGAGAAAAGGCTGAGCCGCAGGATCAAAGGAAGCCATCGCCCACCATGCAGAGCCAAATCCAGCCAGCCTCAAGTGTGCTTCCCTCCCTGCCCTCCCGCTCCCCATCCCACCCCGGGGAGGATGCTGCGAGCCCCCGGTGGCTTTCCTGCATCATTTGGACGAGCCTGAAACTTTGCTGACACCGCTGCCAGGTCTCCGCAGCGCATCTCCCTGTCCCCTTCTCTGCTCGGCTGCTGACAGCGTGTGGGGAGGAGCGAGGAAGCAGCACTGGGCAGCACACCACCTCCCAGTAACCAGCCTGTGCTGGATCTCCCCCTGACAAGGAGGGGCTGACTCTCTGCTCTTTGTCTGCCATGCTGGGGAGGGAAAGGAGGAGAGATGGGGGTGGAGAGCAGCCTGGTCCCAGCCTGCTGCCCTCCTCATCCCCGGAGCCAGCCCCTGCCCAGCAGCGAAGCCACGGAGCCACCTGCAAGTGTCCTCTGGCACGGACTTGGCTGCTCCTCTCCCCCTTCCCCGAGAAGAGAAAGCAACTGTGCCCCGGCGGGTTGGCTTTTAGACACTGGCTCACCTCCAACTGAGACTCTCCCTCTCCCCTGGGGAAGGAAAAAAAAGCCCTCAGCACTTTGCACCTCTACTGTCTGGGCCCAAATCCATCAGAGCGTTTGGGTTCCTAAGAGCTCAGGGGTACTCTCTGCGCGCGGGGCCGAGGAGCAACCCCAGCCCAGGGCCTGGGTGACCCCCAGCAGCTCTCAGGGCACAGCGAGGGCACTCGGTGAGCAAACAGCCACCACCAAAGAGGACTGGGGAGAACAGCCTTCCCGTAAGGCCTCTCTGATGCTGACATTTTCTACCTGATGGCCTTAATTCAGCTGAAATGGGTTTCCTGATTTAAGGAGAAATTGATGATTTACGTTGGAGCGGGTCCAGAAGAGGAGGAGGCGGCCATAAAGATGATCAGAGGGCTGGAGCTCCTCTCCTGTGAGGACAGGCTGAGAGAGCTGAGGCTTCTCAACCTGCAGAAGAGAAGGCTTCAGGGAGAACTTACAACCCCTTCAGTATCTGAAGGGGGCCTACAGGAAACCTGCGGAGGGACTTTTTACAAGAGCATGTAGTGATAGGATGAGAGGTAATGGCTTCAAACCAGAAGAGGGGAGATTTTGATTTGATATCAGGAAGAAATTTTCCACTCTGAGGGTGGTGAGACCCTGGCCCAGGTTGCCCAGAGAAGTTGTGGATGCCCCATCCCTGGAAGTCTTCAAGACCAGACTAGATGGGGCTCGAGCAACCTGGTCTAATGGAAGGTGTCCCTGCCCATGGCAAGGGGTTGGAACTCAATGAGTTTTAAGGTCCCTTCTAACCTAAACCATTCTCTGATTTATGGGAAATCCTATACCTACTGACCTAGGATTCTTCATAAGATCTTAACTGAGTGTGAAAGGCACAGGCGGGAAAGATGTGAAGTCCAGATATGTTGGGTACTAATTTTATGCTATTTTTTAGTATTTTAATGTACAACAGCGAATCACAAGCTACAGCAGGTATTACGACATACGGCAGAGATAGCACATACGCGGTACAGTGGCTCCCAGCTACAACAGGCTTGGCTTAAGCAGCCATAAAACCAGTGTTCTTGACATTACAGTTGCAGGCTGCTTCCTGAGCTCAAGTTGCTCTTAAGATATCATCTACCATTAGCAGTAAAAGGTATTCAAGGTTCCTTCTAAATTACTCCTTGAGAAAATGTGCACTAGGATGCAGAAGGGATAGTTTGCTATTTGCTGTTTGGGTTTATCTTGAGGAATCGCTCTGAGAGCACACATCCCTTGGACAGGGGGGTTTGTGTGTGACCTGTTACACTTCACGTCTAAATATTTTTATCGGTTCTTTGCTTCAGCTTTATAAAAAGCAAGGAATTTACATGTAGAGAAAAGCATTTAAGTCAATAACTGGACTTTTAACGTACGTGCAGCTTCAACGATCCAAGAATACGAGCACAGGAGTGTCTGAAAAAGTCCTGTCTAAACCACCTAAAGCACTTCAGACTACAGTATATACTGCCTTTCCTACCTCCCCTCAATTTGCAGAAACCACAGCACCCAAAATGCAGTCTTTTTGACTCACTTCATTTCTGTGGTCTAGTTCTCTCTCCAAGACTCCTTGGCATGTGCCAACAATACCTGGAATTTCTTCTCCACCTCCCATCCAAGCTGCGGACAGGGCTAGAGCTGCTTTGCTTGCAAGATTAGACACAACCCTGTGCATTCAGCCCAGGACAGATACCGGCACATCAAACACACCATCTTTTTCCCAGTGCCTCCTTCCACTGGGTTAGTGATGAGATTAAATTTTGCTCAGAGGATCTGGCCGGCAGCTCCCTTCCAGCAGGACACGCAGCCCTGCCTGAGAGTACCCGCCAGGAACCTTCTCAAAACACCTTTTCAATTCACTGCGGTGGCAACTAAAGGAGTTGAAGAACCAGCACTCCATCCTCCTCCCCACTGCTCCTGGCCTCTCCTCGCCTCCCCTGCTGACCACAGCGAGAGCAAGCTCCCAGCCCCTGTTCAGCTGAAAAGGCACGCCGTGGAGTTAAGCCCGTGTGTCTTCATGTTTCATCCAAACCACTCAAGTGGCAAGGAGCGAGACAGCCTGCCTGCTGAATTCCCAGTCCCCAAACGCTCCCCCGGCACCGTGAAAGCTGTCATTTGCATTCTCCAGTTTCCAAGTGCGGAACAGAGTCCATCCGTGCTGAATACATCTCTGTCCTTGCCTTCCTTACCAGCTGTTTTGCTGTTTGCAGCCTGATGCTCATTGTGTCGCCGTGATTTCTGCTTCACGTGTGCAGCAGCTGAGAAGCAATTAGGGGCCAAGCCTCCTTCCCACCCAGTCCCCTTGTTAGAGCCTTATTACTGGAGCAGGCTCAGGGGAGGAGATGTGTATGTATATATAAATATATATGTATATATGTATGTATGCATGCAGCTGACAGTTATATTCTTTCCCTAACTGGTCACCTTGCAAATTCAGCCTGGATATGGAGAATGCAGGGAGACAGTTGCAGGGGGAGCTAGTTCTTCCCCAGTACCACCAATATATACAAATTATTAAACAAAAGATTCAGCAGATTTAGTGCAGCTGCACCCTTTCCTGACTTGAACTGGGTAATTCTTTTGCTGAAGGTGCAAGAAAAAGCAACAAAACCAGCTCAACTCTCTCACGTGCCCTGTGTTAACGACAACATTTGCTTATTTTGGCCATAACTTCAGCAAGCCAGACTCTCCATACAGCCTACCTGCACACCTATTGTGCACAGTCAATTTTCAGAGCAGAAATGCTCTTCAGGACCAACTGTTTCAATGCACTGCAACTTACAAATGGTTTCTGTTTAAAATAAATCACAGAAGAGTCCCCAGCTAAACGGCAACACGTCGAGGCAGTTACTTAAGGGCTGTTACTCATGTGCTGTTTCAACTCCACCAGGGTCCCAGTACTGGTGTCACTAAATGATCTCCACAAATGTGCAAGAAAGTCTAGCTCTTCTGAGTTTTCCAGAGGGAAAAAATCCCTGTCAAACACCATTAAAACCCAGCGACAGAGAAGATGCAGCAGGCAGTCTGGTAGCACAGGCTTGGACATAGAAGGGTAAATGTTTCCAACCTAAATTCAGCCTTGAGTGCGCCTCATCCTGCTGCTTTTTGCAACCAGCAATCCTGACAGCCCAGCTTGAAATTGGTGAACATCCTATAGACCACAAACACTGATGGCGAAGTCACATCCCTGTTACGCTGCTTTCCCTCGTGAATTTATCATTCCTCTATCAGCACAGCCAATGTCATTCTGAAGGACCGCAAGCTACCAATATCTTAGTGTCACATCTCGGTTCAGAAAGGACACACGTCTCTGCTAAAACTGTGGGTCTTGTGTTCTGTATTTATCTCTCTCAAAAAGGACACCATCTGATAGATAATTGTGATTACTCCTGACCATGAAATACTTCACTGGAAACCACTGTGGCTTCACAATTTAAAAAACAGCATCTGAGAAGTGGGGGGTTTGTGTTTTGAAACAGTTGGTACACATAAATTGCAACATAAAGCAGTGTAGTGGAAAATATCAAAATTTGGAGCCCAAAGACAAGACTATGGTTGCCTTCAGCAACTTCTGTGCCCTACTTCTCCTACACGAAGCACATAAAGCTCTACAAACAAGGCTTAATTCCCTGTCAATCGCTCTTTCCTTTGCACACCGCTATGCTAGGACAAAGAAAACCAACTTACTCCCAATCGAAAAGCCTGAGCTCTGCCACGGAAACTCCCATCCTGTGGTCTTCTTTCTATTCATTACTGGTGAGCAGACCCCCAGGCCCCGGCTTCCATCATGCCTTCCCTGTCCTACGCCTGTCTGCTCCGCTCCTGTAAACTGACAGATTATTGAAGGCTACAAGAGCACAATTCTCCTACATATCAATAACCTGCCTGTTCCAGAGAATAAGCAGGCTGACCTAGTGGACACCACGTGTGTGTCTCGGCTGAGAAACAAGGTCAGCAGAGAGTCACCGGGTAAGGCAAATCTGGCCCCATCAGCAGGATGTGTTTGCTGCTGCTTTAAAAATTCATTCCTCTACTCGCTTCAAGGAATACCTAGATTGATAAGATTTTAATTTTTTTTCTTAATAACAGTGATAGTCAAGGATAGTCAGGTGAGTTGGTTTGGATGTGAGGCCCAAATCCAACCTTCAATTACAGCAACAGGCAATTATTAATGGCTGCAGAGTCCTGATACAGCGAATTGGGTGGTGTAAGCCAGCCCTCATTTGCTAATAGCTGGCATCCATTAATTATCCTTATTGCAGAGGAGTATGTGTAAGGGCTGCTCAAACGCAGCCAGGCTGCACTGCATCATTTGCCACTGTCACGGGCTTCCATGCAAGGGCTAATCCCGAGCAAGTCTCCTCCATGCTGCTGCCAAGGAAAAGCTTTCGACCTCCTTACATCTGGGCACGTACTGGAGAGACAAGGAATAGATGAGAGATGGTTTGGAAGGAGCTGGGCTACTGCCTGGTCCTTGCAAGACTTGCTCCAAGGGTATTTATGGGAGAGAAGGCAAATGGGGAAGCGCCCTCTCATCAGCAATTATTTCATTCCTGCCAGCAGCCATCAAACTCGTACGGGTTCTGGCTGGATGCTTGTGTGGACATACAGGAGCTTTCTTAGCTCTGGAAAAGGTCCTTCCACATAGCCAAGAACTTAGAGCCTAACTGGGCACGACAGGAGAAGGGCAGGTGAGGGAAGCTCCGTGCACAAGGGGTACTGCCTCGCTCAAGCGTGTGCAACTCTGCAACGGAGCTGTATCTAAACCTCTATCCAAAACTCCTGCATCTCACATTGCCCCTTTAACCACCAGGCTGTTCTTTGTGGGTCCTCGTGGTATAACTGACAGTCACATAGAAAGAAGTGCCATCTGCCTAGGCCAGGAGAATGCAGTATATCTAGCTCCAGAATCTCAAAACCCCATCTTTATATCGAAGTTTTGTGATAGAAAAAGGCTCTGTGAACGTCAGCATTTCCGTATTATCACCGACTGTACACAGATTCCCATGGCAGTGAGAATTTAAAAGATAAAACAAAATACAACTTAAAGATAAAAAAACCAAACAGTTTAAAGTTGACAGTTGTGAGCAGTTTCAGTTGCTTGCATCTCTCATCAGGTTTCGTTCATCTCATGTTTTCTTTCAAATACACCCAAAGAACTCGGGTGATCGGAAGGGAAGCACCGTCCCCACGATGGCAGCTCGGTGTGATGCCCACAGCTCCGCAGCCCGGGGAGGAAAAAGAGCACAGGGGAGGGTTGCCTCCTGCACCCAGCATTTGCTGTGTCCCACTACAAACCATAATAATCCCAGTTCAACCTCTCACGTCCATCACACCCACCCCGAAGCAGCTTTAGCAGTGCCACGGCGGCACTCCTCTGGCAGGGGGTGTTTATCCCCGAGCACCACCTCTGAGCCTTCCCCCTGGGTTGTATTCTCAAGCAGAGGGTGTTCTGGCTTCAGTAGAGAAGAGAGAAACACGGTATCATGAAAAACGAGACCTGCCTCCCTACCCATTTTGCTGCCTTTTTGCAGATTCAACCCTGATGGGTTATTTCAGCGTGTCGTTAGCCACCTACCAAAAGACAAGAGGCCAGGGACACAGCCCAGCAAGTAAAGTGATCGTAGTCGTTATGGCAATAGCCACCTTCATAAAACCATCTCACATTACTTCTCGATAAGATAAAGAACCAGAAATTTGAAAGCAGTGACTGGCTGATATTGTCCTTCGTCCAAGGAAAACACTGGTTCCTGCTCTCTGGCAACACGAGACGAGCAGACTCGCTGGAATTCCAGCTCTTGAGACAGAAACCATCCTGCAAACTCACTATGGATCTCCTGGCATGAGGCACGGTACGTCTTTGTTTCACTTCCAGAGATAAAACACTTAACTAAAGGGCAAACGACATCCCAAAGGGCAGCCAGCACCACTATGCCCACTGGAATGGTCTCTGCTGCTGCAAAACATGCTGCTGGGCCAAACGTGGGACCAGGACTGGGAGATGAAGCCTCTCACTCTCGGGCCATTTATCTGAGCCTGGACAGGACAGTCGTTATCACCCCTTCAAACCATTCTAGGCTCTCCGCAGACTCCACTGGTGATTTTGGTCCAGCTGAGGCCAAACAAGCATCTTTGCTCACGGACACAAGCCTGCCAGCAGAGATGGTACCTACCAGCTTTCTGGGGAGCTCTGCTTGCTCAAGGATTGCAGGATCAGAAGGGAAAAAAAACCCCAAAACAACAACCAAACAAAATTCCCTTGCTGGTAGGATCAGTCTCACAGGTCAGGAGTACCTCCTGTTCCCAGGATTGCTTCTACAGCCCAGAGAACAGAGGAGGACTGTGCTGTACTTTGGGCTGGAAGAACAATACTCACTTGCTTTACAAGAGGCCTCGTGTTTGCCAGCAGCACTGTCAGGTTTTCTTTTAAAATATTTCGGGGCTTGTTCATACCTGAGACGAACTGTTTCTTACATGCTTTCCTGTGTGATTTTAAGGTGACCTAGAACACTTGGGAGGTGTTTAATTTGAGAAAATACCTGGCTATCGTTGAGGTTTTTGTCTCTGCCCCTGACAAGAGCCCACTTCTTGAATTCCCCCTTCATTTCAGGGAATAAAATGAATGTCCCCCTGCCCTCCTGCTGTGCACACCTTTGGCCTTTTGATGAGAAGCCAAGAGACAAACGGCTCAATTTCTCCAGGCAGCGCGGGAGAAGCGATGAGGAAAATTTGCCGTCTCTGCTGCGGCATCCACAAAGCTGATATGCAACCCCAGCCTGGTACCAATCAAACACACGTACCCTGCAGGCTGGGAAGTCCAGGGGTAGGAAAAGGAAGGATTTGTCATTCCGGCACCGAGACGTCACTGAAAGTGTCACCTGTCTCGTAAAACCACCTCTTACACTGGGGGAAACCACAGCAAAATCCAGGTCCCCAACGAGATGGGGAATCCCCTGCTTGAAACTTGACCTAATCCTGTTTGTGCTGGTGAGTTTGGGGAGGGAGAGAGCAGGCTACATTAGTGACGAACCTATTTCAGAACAAGAGAGCACATATATAATATATATACACACATATATATGCGTAAAACTGTTCTTTTTACGCCGTATTTCTGAGCATATACCATGCATTAGCGAGAGACGGCGGAAAGCTCACAGTCCAGACCTTCTCCTGCTGTAAACCAGCAGAGACACCCACTGCCATCCCAGTTCAAACTATCCAAAGAGCCTGTGCTCCTGACTCGTGGTGGTACAACGAATAGCAAGTACCGTGTTCCTAACGATCAGAAAGGAAGGGGTACAGGTAAGGAGAAACTGTAAAACAACAACGTAAGTAGTGGAATAAAAAAGGGAAAAAATTGCTCATCGTTCGCACCCCATCTGCCTTGAGAGGCAACGGCGGTTTATTTCCTTTGGTACGGGAGGGTTTGCATAAAACATAAGCAAGGTTGTACAAACCCTTGGGGTTTAATTTGATTCTAGTTTATCTTTTGATCAGCACATCAAACAATTGTGAAGCATTTTCTCCTCCCGCCTCCCCTCCCAATTTCTAAAAGCTGCCTGAAATAACCGCGTGCCGTTTCTCATCAGGGCAGCGCGGAGCCTTCAAGGTAAAGCCATTCGATTTAAAGGGAAGTCGCTGCCAAAACACCTCAACACAGGGACAGACCTAATGCCTGCAAAGGCTTCTAAACAGTAAATTAAAGATGCCTTTCAGTTTTTTGAGCCTCTCTTGAGCGAAGAGGTTATTACCGGATGGAGAAGGGGGAGGAGAAGGCAAAATTATTACCCATCACAGCAACTGCGAGGGGCCAACCTGCTGCCATCTCCGCCACCAGGGACCCATCACAGCCAGACAGCAATCCAGCTGTAAACAGCTGTGACCTGTCCCTGCTGTCTGCAGACCAAATCACTGGTGGAGTCTCATTCTGCTCACACACTGGAGTGCAGTCAGCGTTGCTTCAGTGCCTACTTCAAAGTAGGAAAGTGACCTCTCGGTACAAGCAGAAACACCAGCCGTGCCTCCTTGTGATAGGAGGCAAGTCCAGAAGGAAACCATCCCGTGCCATCACGGACTCAAGTCCCTCTGGGGTAAGTGGCCGACTCAATGGTGCCATCACAGTTCGTGCAAATAGTTTGCCTGGCCCCTTAAATACATGTCTGGGCATACCTCCTAGCCTGCAAGAAAATAATGATGTAATAAGAAAAGAGGATTGCATTTTCTTACCCAGTCTGCAGAGAACAAAAAACCCCGTGCTTTTCAAAAGACTTATGGGGGGTGGGAAAAGCCAAGAAATCCAAGTGAGTGACCAGGGACAGTGCTGCCTCAGGTCAGGGCAGCGGGAGACAGACATGGTCAGTCCTTATTATGGCTTGGAAGCCAACAACAATCTGGTGTACACATTTTCAGACCTTTCTGTTGTTGCTAAAATATTTAAATTACCCTGGTGGTATCCCTTTCTGTCACTGATGTTGGCTGTTCAGCCTCAGTCTCTACGCGCACACCGCTAGGACTACGCTCCACCCAGCATTTCCTCAAAAACACAATTAATCTTTAAACCTAATGTGACTCTATGCCCCATAAAAGGCATTATATTTCCAGCCCCGTAAACCAAAGTGGACCTGGTGAGTAGGATGAACCATAAGAGACTCCTCATCTCAATGTGTGGCAGCAGCCCCAGCTCCTGCCTGACTCCCACTGTCTCCAACAAGCCCAGCACTCACGTGTACCTAATAAAAGCTAAAATAAAAGCACTTAGAGCTCCTGTTCTAAGTGCTTTTGACAAAGTCCTCATTCCTCTGAGCACTTTGCTGCAGTCCCTACCAGGAGAAGGCGATGGCAGTTTCTAGGACGGGGTGCCTGTGGCTCACTGGTGCATACAGCTCTGGGGACCATGGCAAGCCACGTGAGCTGTTGGGCAAGTCCCACTCTCCTGGGCACGTAACACACGGCTGTACAGAGAGTGCTTTGCTGGTGACACCGTGCAAGAGCCCAACAACCGAGGTAATGAGCTGTCCCAGCACTGGAGGAGGTCTCCTGACCTCCAGGCTCTCCTGGCACAGACCTACCTGTGGGTGTCACGCAGAACATCGGGGCCGCACAGCGAGCAGAAGGCCCTGCAACTCATAAAGCACTTTGCTCCATTTTGTATTATATTCAGTATATTAAACTGATTTAGCTCCCTTGTGCTGGAACACGGGCTTATTTTAGACACGCTTTGTTTCCTGGTTTCATTCTCTTCATACTTCTTATAATCCGGTATAAAACCCTGGGTTTGCTTTCAGCACCTTCTGTAGCTTGATTTAAAGGCTAACAAAGAGCTCACTGCATATTTTACATTGGAGGATAATGGGAAAAAAATCCTACATTTTTATGACCAGAAGGGGGCCACTGGATCATTTAATGTGACCACCTGTAAAGTACTATTTCCCTCGGCTGAGCCCAGTAACTGCCTTCGACTTAATTAGAGCTTGAAGCATTGACAGTTCTGGTGTTCCATATAAAGACCAAGCACAATATAAAACAACTTTAGAATAATAAAAAAAAGTTCTGAGACCCTCCTGGGTGTTCCTCACATATCATAAGGAACTTAAAAATCCCTTAACAGCCCTTGCGATGATTTTTTATGCCCCAGTCACAGTACCTCTGAATAAAAGCAGACATTCTTCATTGACCCAAATAAGCCACATTAATCATAAAAAAACCCGATCATCCTTGTGGGGTTTGCTGCTCCTGATATTTAAGGGATTTTCTCCGTGCAAGTCATTTTTAAAACCTCTCTATGCTTGGCTACATAAACATTCACATCCTCCTGAGTTCTTAAACAAAAGCTGAGAGAAACCACAAGGATGGCAAATTGAACCAAAGAGTTATGAAGACAGAAGCAGGACTCTGCACTTAAGTTCTGATGATAAACCCTCTGCAGAGGCCACCTCTGCAAGCTCCCTTGTATCAATTTCCTTGTCCCTGGTCAAAAAAAAAATAAATAAAATAATAAAAATCACAAAACAGCTTTACGAAATAAGCGTGCACCAAGCTGCATGGCATTTCTTTCCTCTCTTACAGCTTTTAAACACTACTACCTCTGGGCTCGGCACGTGCCCTGGATGGGATCATTTGCTGGCACTGACCTGAACCCCCTCCACAGCCCAGGGCCCTGGGACCTGCTGCTGGGGTGACCACAGCCCCTTATCCAGCCAGTGAAACATTCATTTTTCAAGACACAGAAGGAAAAAATGCTCTGCAAAACTCTTGCCAGTACCACTCCATTCTGGAGAAAGCTCTCGTAACGTCTTTTTGGATAAGTTATCACCAAGAATTTCTTTTCATTTCAGGACATAAGCCATGCGCTGTTCTGCTGTGATTTCAGCATCAAAAAAGCTATTCAGATGCCTCAACCCTCCTCCTAGCAATGGCAAGTGAGCACTACAGCCCTGAAAGTTCCCTTTGAACGCTCCTACTCCAAGGTTTCCATCAGAAGCGTGGTTTGAAGCCCACCACCGGGACAAGAACTGTTCCAATTCCTCCCACTTTAAAGGGCCACAAATGAAACGGAACAAACTGACAGAGATGATGAGGAACAAGAACCGAAGAGCAGAAGAGGAACAAGAGCACAAGGACACGACAGAGGGACGAGGAAGTCCAAGGAAAGGGAAAGGCGGCCAGGGCAGAAGGAGGGGACTGAAACATGCCCAAAGCATCTCATAGTTGACGTACCGCGTGGAGATGGTTGCTTGGCTCTACAGAAGTGCTGGAAGGAGTCAGGTGCCCTGAGGCACATAACTCACACCTCTAACTGCTGTGGAAACCCCAGCTCCGAATGGCAAAAGGCTCCGCGTTCATCACCTCCGCAGTAGCACGGTTTCTCCAGTCTGTGTTAAGAGTGAATTCGCTCCCCGTCCCCTCGTTCCGGCCAGGACCTCCTGCTACCTCAAGAAACCTCTCTGGAGGCTCCCTACCTAAAGAACTGCACGCCAGGTAACAACGAGCAATCACACATGGGCAAGTGAGAAAGTGCACACGTTTTCTTCACACACGGATTGTGACACAGGTTGGCTTCAGAAGCGTAACAAAGATCTCTCCCGCCCCCTCAAACACTTTACATCAGAAAAACAGGAAAATTGGAGAAAAAGAGCGCTCCACGCTCTCCCGTGGGAGTGTTCACTCGCTCTCCTGGCTTGCACAAAGATGCCAGGAGACATAAGGATCCCATACCCTGAGCCCTACCTTTAATCCCTTGTCCCACACACTTTAGTCCTGCAGAAACAACCTATTTTTTTTCCTGTATTGGAGGAATTCCAGTGCAGGGAACCCCTCTGATGAACCCCCAGATCTGTGCACCAGAGGGTGAGACTCAGCTATACCCCCTTCCTTCGTGCAGCCTTTATGATTCGAATACTACCAGGCTACCTTGATAAATAAAGAAGAAATAAGTTATTCTCCAACTTCTTGCAGTTCCCATTGCTAAGATTGCTCCAGTGCCTCTGAAGAGCAAACCGGCTGGTCACTCCGCATGGACAATGCTCTCCATAGGACACACATATCATTCCCAGGACCAGCCCCCCTCCAAATGTCACAAATTTGACAGCCCTCCTTGGGGTACCGAAGCCAGCCATGTACATATTGCTCAGGAAAGCCCTTTTTCTTGCTTAAAGCTGCCAGGACGCATAGAATTCTTTTCCTCCTAAAAAGCTGTGTTACCACAGGAAGCTCATATCATAAACTCTCCTACCAGGACTAAAACATCACAACATTCCGTGCTTGAGACCATCCCATAAAGCAGCAGTCACCTCTGACCCCGCAATCATTTGGAAGAGTTAAACTCTGTTATAAATCCTAATTTATATGCTGAGTGAGTACAGCCACGGAGCAAGGGATCAGATCTAGCACTCACAAGTAAAAGCCCATAAAAGAGGGGGGGGGGGGATGTGTCATTAACATTTACTCCACAAACAGGCAGACTGGGGCAAAAAAAAAAAAAAAATTCTCATTTCTATACCACTGCTTGCGATATCGGAGAATGATATCAAGGCTCACACATCATTCTGGAAATCAAAATCTCTGGTTAGATGCATGATAGTAATTCAGCTCTGCCTTGCTGAGGTAAATTAAAGGTCAAATATAGATCTGAAATCTCGTTTAAGCTTCTTGCTGCCTTAATAACAAGCGCTGAATTACTTGAGAGTTTTCTTAACAGCGAACCCCTTTCGAACAAATTTCAGCCAAAGATATTATTTCCACTATCTTGTTACATGGGCTCCTGACCGAGAGGTAAATTTGCCTGTCATGACCACGAGTGCAAAATTAAAACATATTCCACAGAGAAGGGTTCCCAGTGCCCCCCTGGTATCCAGAGTTAATGAAGTAAAGGAAATTAATTTATTGGGAAAAACTTTTCAGACTATAATCAACCACACTTTTTATTTGCCTCCTGTTACAGGAAAAGGGACGGAGTGTGGGTCACCCTCCCCAGCAGAAACGGCACCCGCGCCACCGTAGGTAAACAGTGAGAAGTATTTTAATCGAAACCATAACTAAATTGTTTAATTAAGCCATAAGAACAGTAAGTGTGCACCTCCCAGACATTCACCCACCCGTAGGCGCGATATTTGGCATGAGGGCAAGCGTTACGTGCTGATGGCTTTCCAAAAACACCCATCTGTCCCGAGCAGGGAGAGCATTTGAAGAGTTAGATTTATTTTCCTCGACCGGTGTCCCTGCCATACAGAAAGCATTTGGAGATTCTAGTGGTGATCGAACTGGATGGACACTGACATAACTCCAGGCACTTCTAACCTCAAAGGGTCAAGGGACACCAAAGTCTCTGTTCTCCTTAAGTCATTGGATTGTAATGCGTTTTGACAGGGGAAATGGTGGCCATTATCCAACTCACAGTAATATCAATAGGAGCTTTATCTGCTGAATCCTGAGCCCAGGGTCGTGCCCATTCTAACTCCAGGTTAGACCACAGTCTAGGAGGAGACCCCGCAGCATACACATAATTAGGTGTAAAAAAACCCAAAACAAGTTCAGAAAGTTACGAGTGATACAAATGCTTATGGAGATAAAGCACTGGGCGTGAAGACAGACCCAATCCTGCTTGGGAAGCTACAGCTCTTCTATGAGGCCAAAGCCACAACCTCAGCAGCCCAAAGCAGGAGCCTCTCCTGCTGCGGCAACAAAGACCCCAGTGCCGCCGTTACTGGCACCAGTCCCTCCTGCCACACACAGGCTGCTCTGGAAGAACCCCATCTATCCCTCCTATTGAAATAACTGGGGCATGACTTGACACCTACCAAAGATCTCTAGCAAGATACAAATGTGTATTTGTTTGTTTTTCTAGCTTTATTTGGTCAGTCGGCTCCACCTTGTAATCACGTCTGTCCTTTATTGCGCTGACAAATGGCTGGGTGCTCAGCCCTATTTATTGTTCCATAATAAAATAAACCCTGCTTGATTCCGACAAAACATAAACACAGAGTTTATTAGAGTCAGGAGGAATCGTCCATTGTATTAATTAGTTTCATCTCTCATTTAAAGCTGTGTTTTAATAGTGGATAAAATTAAGTAAATTTTCTCAATTACATAAAGTGCATATGGTGAGCTGAATTGTGTATCGCACAATTACACAGAGCTTTGGGATTCAGAGAATAGCTCTGTACCACAAAACTCTCAGCAGCGAGAAGCCTGGGGCTAATATTAGTGAAATTACTTATATAACTTACTCTTTTATTAACGTGAAAACAGACTATGATTAAAAGCTGGAAGCCGGAGAAAGGAACGATTTGGACCAGTTTACTAGACTAATGCCATTTATTAAATTCCAAAAATACTCTAAGACACAGGGGTTAAAAGGGAGAGATTTTAGAAAATTTAGATGCACCGTTTTTCTCTACCGCAGCTGGGTAGGCTGAGCCACCCGACCGCACTCGCTATGTGCTGTATGTACCACGGATCCCTTTGACTTCAAACAACAGTTGGTTCTACAGCTATATTCTCAGAAAATTAAGGACTGAAAGAACAAGTACGACCATTAAAAGGGGGATTCATCTGTGCAGCTAAACAGAAAGCAAAGGGCACGTGCCTACACAAACCGGAGCGATGCACAGGACTAAGCTCCAGCAGGAGCTTCACTAACACCTTTCTTGATCCGCTCCACCAGTATCTGCAGGGATGCACAACTGGGCACCCCGGCATCACCTGGAGCAAGGGTGAGGGTGGGTGTCCGTCTTAATAAATCAGACTTTTCCAATCTACACACACGTTAACTAAATTACTTTCTTCTGGATGATGCACGTGCTTAAGAGACTAGTTTTCTGTCCATTTATAATTGTGGCAGCTGGAATTTTCCAGCCAACAGCTCACCATAGCAAAAATGAGAGGACGCGTTCCTGGGAACCTCAACTGCCTTCCTCCTTAGTCTGCAATTAATTTCCTTTAGCTTATACTGAAAGGTCTGCTTGTTTTTTTTCCTCAGACTTTCCCTGTGGAATGGAAAGAGAATTTAACAGGGTTTTTGGAACAGATGTTTGGGGAATCTGGTATTTAGTCTACGACAACTGCTTTGTAAAAATGTTCCTTACTTTTGCATAAGCCACTTTATAAACCCAAATAAATAAAACTCTGTTCCAAAGTTACCCTTGTTGACTCCATTAGCACTATCCCGGCTGCACTGAGCGCTGCCAACTTGAGTTTGTGTTAATCCAACAACTGAGCTTTCCACAATGCTACAAAGGGCCATCGTGTCATTAGACCGAAATTATATCTACTGTGATAGTTGGGATCTCGGTAGAAGGGCACTAGAAATTGTCTGCTGACAGAGAAAGGTCAACACTCATCCTTTCTACAAAAAAAAAAAAAGAAAAAATCTCATACTGGAAGTGAGCTGCAACCAACCACCAGTACATTTGCTCGCTCTGTGTCCAACCAAGCACCTGATCTACGAAACTCCACGAAACTCAGGGGGCAGTATGTCCATCTGAGGAAGTACTCTTCAACAGTAGGAATTAAACACTAACACCATTCATATTTCCAAATGTGTTTCAGGGGACTCTGTGCCTGTCAGCTCCCAGGAGCCAGAAAAAGTGGAGGGCCAGAAGCTTTATTCTCTTGTGCTTTCCAACTAACACCTCTAAATGCGGTGACTCTTAACCTTATACAGGGACAAGCTCAGACTGCAACACCACAACCTATGACCAGTCACCGAGAGCATAGTCTTCCTCTCTTTAAGAACAACATTGTGATATTTGAGAGATATTTTTTTCCCAGCATGGAAGGTGTATTTATTTGCCACTTAAAAGCAACTTCAGTCACATCTGGCAGAATAAGGAAATTCATTGAAACATATTCTGATCTCGCTTAACGTTTTAACCAAGCCCCTTGCTACCCACTCCGCCTTTGAATATCACGGAGGCAGGTTTCAAAAACTGCTAAGAATCGCTGATGATGGAGCACCTCTCCTCTGAGGACAGGCTGAGAGAGCTGGGGTTGTTCAGCCCGGAGAAGTGAAGGCTCTGGTGACACCTTATAACACCCTACCAATATCTGCAGGGAGCTACAGGAGAGCTGGAGAGGGACTCTTTGTCAGGAAGTGCAGTGACAGGACAAGGGGTAACGGGTTTAAATTGGAAGAGGGGAGATTTAGATT